>CM042697.1:468764791-469508367 GCA_023614405.1 Avena insularis | reverse complement strand
AGTTTGAAAAGTCAAACGGCTAAATTTGGAAAGAGGAAAAG
This sequence comes from Avena insularis, assembly GCA_023614405.1. Lineage (NCBI taxonomy): Eukaryota > Viridiplantae > Streptophyta > Magnoliopsida > Poales > Poaceae > Avena > Avena insularis. The sequence continues at coordinate 469,508,326 of CM042697.1, read as the reverse complement.
AGGAGGAGTGGGAAACCGAGTTGGGGAGGAGTTCCCTCTTCCAACCGGCGGCGCACCCTCCAAGCCGAGTTGGGGAGGGACTCCTCTCCCTGGCCCGGCCCCTCCACCTATATAAGGAGGGCTCCTCCTAGACACACAAGATCCTCTCCTCCAAACCCTAGCCGGCGCGCACCTCCTCCACCGCCGCCGACCTAGGTCAAGCCGCCGCCGCCTAGCAACCCTAGCCGCCGGCCAAGCTTCCTCCTCGGCGTGTCTAAACCCTAGATCGCCGAGGGAATCTCTCATACTCCACCATACTCGCTCCGGCTTAAGGCGAAGCCCTGCGAGATCTCCCCTCTACTTCCGGTACCACGCCGTTGTGCTGCCGGAATCGCGAGGAGAGTGCTACAACCTCCGCTGCCTGCTGGAACAAGGGAGAGGAAGGTCTTCGTCGAAAATCGAACGTGTGACCGATCATGGGAGCGCCCGGAACGCAGCCGGAAGGATCGTCTAGCGATCTTGAGATCGGGAAAATCGACTACATCACCCACGAGAATCCGCTCTCGTTAAACACTTTGGAATCTTCGAGGGTGAGTTATTCCATCGACTCGTTGCTACAATCTAGTAGATAGAGCTTGGCTTGTTTGTTTGTATGCGGTAGAAATTTTTTGTTTTCCATGCTACGAAACCCTACATTTCAAACTCTGACTCTTCGCAGATTCTTAACATTGTTAGTCCATAATAGTGAGCAAGTATTTTTTTGGTGAAACTCTGTTGCCTGGGTGAATGGAGGCATCCAGGCAAAACGAGATTAGAGCACCCAGAGCAACTCACGTCAAGATGAGGCCAACTTGAGTGCTTTGAAAAAGTTGATCATCCAAGATATTTCTTATGTGCTAAAAACATGATAGTACTGCATCTCACCTTACCGTGATAGTTATGTTTATCAACTACAACTTGTCTACAAGAAGTGTACCATTGTTGGTCTGTTGTCTCCTTCCTATTGTATCATTTGATTCACGTCAGTTTCAAAATGCACAATCCTAGAATGCAGAGCAACATCATGTCAAGCAACATCATGTCAAGCTATATAACTGAACCATCTCAACTTAATATTTTCCTGTCACACCAGGGCAAAAGTAGAACCTACCTTATGTATTCAAGGTGTTGTTTATATTAAGGTCTGAATGTACAGTAACAACTACGGATGCCCAATAATGTGTGTGTGATCCCATTCATGTAGTTCTATCTATTAAAATCACTTGAACTGCTAAGTGATCATATATTCTATCAATATGATTTGAACACTCATAAAGTAAAAATGTCTTGACTACAATAGCACTTTCATGTTCATATTACATGATTATGGAGATAACATGTAAATTTCACTTGCCAATCTGAAGATAATTCTAATTGCATGTTCTTTATGGTTATTCACACATGCTTGCTTGTCGAAGGCGGGCAAGCACGCGGCAAGCCGCGCCTTCCTACCTAGTGCATACACGTACGGTCAGGCTATGCATACACGTACGGTCAGGCTAAGAAACAATCTAATCTGGCCATATTCAAGTAGATCATTGGCCGTGCTCCAAGTGTGAGTAAATAGAATTGAGATGTTGCAGCAGCTAAGAAACAATCTAATCTGGCTAGCACGAGTTCTACATATGCATACACGTATGATCAAGAAACAATCTAATCTGGCCATATTCAAGTAGATCATTGGCCGTGCTCCAAGTGTGAGTAAATAGAATTGAGATGTTGCAGCAGCTAAGAAACAATCTAATCTGGCTAGCACGAGTTTTACATATGCATACATGTATGATCAGGCTAACCTTGGTTGTGCTCCATGTTGCTGCCGCCGTCGATCCGGCCACCGGCCGTATGTCCGCTGTTGATGTCCCGCTGTTCACGCTCCATGGACGTGGTGGATGGGGAGGGGGAGAGGGAAGGGTGATGGGGAGCGTTGGAATACTGGAGGAGATGGACGGAGATGGCGCGGAGGCGGCACTGCCCCGCCTCGCTCGCTGGGTTGCCTGCAGCCACCGTACAGGGGAGTGGACGAGTGGTGATGGGGAAAAATGAAACTTAGGGTTTTGAAAGGCTCTGTTCCTGTTTTTATACCATGGAAGGGTTATCTGGGCTAGTCTAGACCATGGGCCGAGCTGAAGATTCAAAATAGGCCAAAATTATTTGACCGACTTGTATAAATACCGGGCCCAAACGAAATGGCCGAAATTCGGCCAAAATTCATTTTTCCGGCCGAAATCCAAAACTCCGGCTCAGGAACATGCTCTGCTTTGCCATAGAAGGGCATCACCCAGTGGCCAGCCCGAGTCCACTCGTGGGTCACCATGTCGAAGGTGTATGTCCTGGCGAGGCCCTTTCTGGCGGTCGATACGGATATGGTCGAGGTCGAGCCATCATCCACCATCATGAAGGAACATGTGTCGATGCCACAGTGGAACGGCGGCGGCAGGAGGGTACTCCAGTAGAAGGAATTCATGTAGTTGGGTACCAGCTGGGGTTGGAGCCTCATATCGTTGCGGAAGTAGTTGAGCACCTCGAAGGTGGAGGGCGCACCGATGGCGTTGGGCGGCGGCGACAGGTCCAGGGCGGCGGCGACAGGTTCAAGGAAATTAGCACATATAGGGAATGTCGTGGGAGGTTTGGACAAAGGGTTGCACGTTTATCAGCAGAAAATATGTCGCCAAGTAAGCTATAATACTTTCTACTATAATTTGTCTATTACCTCTAATGTGCAATTCCTTTGACCTCATTGTTTTGACTTTTGTAGCTGAGTGGTGGTTCCAATTTGGAGGAGAAGTTCCAAATCTGCAGAAGTATGCCTTGAGGATTGTATCTCAGTGTGTGTCATCAAGTGGATGTGAAATGAATTGGAGCGCTTTTGCTTTGGTCCAAACAAGGCAAAGAAACCGTCTTCTTTATGGCAAGCTGCACAACTGTGTATCCGTGCGCCATAACTTAAAGGTATGGAGTGTATTTGCATGTACAAATGTTTATCCATGAGATATACAATGTATTGTGTCCCTGTTTTTTGTTGATGGAATTTGTTTTCATTGAAGATACGTGCCGAAGAAGACCAGGACCCGGTGAGAGAGAATGCTAAAGAGAAGGAGGTTGATCCAAGTGCTATTATGCTGGATACTACCATGTTTGATGAAACAAATCCTGTGATGGAGTGGTTAAATGAGGATGAGGAGCGTGTAGTCTTGGATGGAGTTGCGGCTGCTACCGCCGTTTTTGAGAGGATTCGATCCCTTAATTCAAGCAAGAAAGCCTCTCATCTTGGAAGGAAGGACAATAGCAGGAAAAGAAAGAGGGTAGTGAAAGAAGAGGATGAGTACACGGACTTTGATGATGAAGAAGAGGATGAGTACGATGACAATGATATTGATGGCCAAGATGATAGTGCAAGTGAATCTGATGGAGGAGAACCTAGTCAAGTTGGAGACGATGGAGCAAACCAAGTCGAAAACGAACTTCATGTAACTAGTGAAGGCACTTCGGTGAACATGAGATCTTTACAGGTTAGGCAAGCCAAGAAGGTCAAGGATCTCAAGAGCCTTTACCCTGGAAAATAGGTACACTTCTTATGTTGTTCTCATCTTGACAGTAGTATTATATTGATCTTGGGGTCTGTTTGAATCTATCGTCACTGTTAATCTTGTCGAAGCCGGTTAACCAAGTCATCTTTGTATCATCAATTGTCTTAAGTATGATTAGTCTCTTGTACTATATATCTACTTTGTCAACATGCTTCTGGTATTACATCACATTTTCTAATCTTTGGTATTCTAAATTTCAAGGTAGAAGAGCAAGAAGCCTGGGAGCAAACAATTCTTGTTTAAGGCACAACTGAAGGATGAAGGAACCTAAAGTTGTGAATAAATTTACTGTTTTCATTTTGGGGCCGCGATTGCTTGTAATGGTTATGGCCCGTCTTTGAAATTGTTAGTAGTTCATTGATCTGGACAATCCTTGTGGAGTGTGGTCTTTTGCATTGTGATGATTAATTTGGACACTTGTTGGATTACGATGCTATGATGGTTGATCTATGCAGTCGTTTTGTTATTTCCGGATCTGGATGGATAATCTAATCTCTACTAGTATTAATATTTTGTCCATGTACATGTATATGTTGCTATAGTATTTGCTGTCCATTTTTGTTTTGCTTTGTTTCAAAAAATTTGGCAAATTTCGGTCATTTTTCGTTCATTTTTCGGTCATTTTTCGTTCCAAATTTCAAATTTTGGTTTAGCAATTTCGTCTGAGATTTTCCAATTTTTTTCCGAAAAACTGAATTTCAGCAATTTCGGCTAGGGCCGGTTAAAAATGCAAACCGAAACTCTGAGCAGTGAGTCCTTTCTTCCAGTAGCAGACGACGACTATAGCGATGGCGCTCGGGCGCTGAGAAGCAGACGCAGTCGGGTCCCTTGGGGAAACGCATGGTGGGGATGGCCATCGCCGAGTTCAGGTCGTCGTCGTAGAGGAACGCGCCGTCGTCGTCGGTAGTATTGTCCGCGAGCAGGAGGCTGTCCTCTCGCAGCAGGGAGTCCTTTCTTCCAGATCTGCTTTGCTGCGTTTGCAGGGCAGTAATAAAGATTATAAATCTAGGTCACGCCATTCTCCCTCTGGGCCGGGCCGGGCTGGGCCGGGCCGGGCTGGGCCGGCATGGTAACTGATCCATTCTCCAGGCGTTTCTTTCTTTCTTTGAAGAAATCCATACGTGCGTTCTGGTCGTTCTCGCCGGACGCTCCCTCATCCTCTCCAGGCGCCTCCGATCCGCTCAGCAGATTAAGGTATTCTTCGGCGAAATCCCCCATCTGATTTGGTTTTTCGGCCAGACGGAGAGGAGAGGGCTCGATCATCCAGTTCAGTCTGCAGGATGAAGAATCCCCGGTTTCTGAATCTGATCACGCACGACTTGGACCGCCCCATGTACTCGCTGCACCGCCTCGACCCTTTGAAGTGCCTCTTCTACCCGTCGTCAACAGCAGCACGACAAGCAGCAGCAAAAGATCCGAAATCCGAGAGAAAGAAGAAGAAGAAGAAACCATCCATCATACAGAGCTTGCCCAAGCCGGAGATCAGTCTCCATCCGGGGCAAAATCATGGACATTATTATCCGACGTTCGATTCTTTCTCTCTGCTCGGAAGAAACGGCGTCGTCTTCGCCGACTACGACTGTAAGTCGGCATTTCTCTATGACGCTGCCCGGGGCGTCTTCACGCCCATCCCTCCTACGAATTCACGCAAGGACCATCCCGTCGCCATGAGTTTCCCCGTGATCCAAGACAAACCAGAAGAAGATGATCCGTCGTCTCTGTATCTATTAGACCTGTCATGCGCCGCCGAGATGGACACATGCTTCGAGGTCCTTGCCCGCCATGACGGTGCTTGGTGCTGGCGTACTCTGCCAGGGCCGCCGTTCCTCTCTAGCGGCGGTCTACGCATTCGACACGGCGAGCCATGTGTGGAGACAGGTCGGCGAATGGGTGCTGCCCTTTAATGGCAAAGCCGAGTACGTCCCTCTGCCAGACCCAAGCTATGAGCCTTTGACCTCTCTGCCATGGACGCTGCCGAACGACCACCGGCGCCGCAATATGCCTGGGACTATCTTGACCTGTGCTCTGACGACGCTGATGGTGGTGATAACAAGGAGACGTCGATACGTGACCTCCGTATGCTTAACTTGGGATCTGGCAAGTTTTGCATCGCCACGCACGTTTGGATCATGTCGAGGACCCCATACACTTCAGGTATTGATGACATGATGACGACTGATGGTGATAGCTCCTCGTGCAATTCAGAACCGGAGATCCCCGTGATGGATATGATCTGCGAGGAATTTCTTGTATTAACTGGAGTCAAGGTGGGCAGATGCTGCGGCTGCGACGGTCTTCGGATGATCAAGCACAAGTCTAGACGTTACGAGTTCTGAGTTCACACTACCCATGAAGGCCGTGCTGTAAAGGAATGAATTTGATCTGGGTAACATGGCTGCTGCCATAGCGGAATATATATGCCTGCTTTAGAAAATTTTGTGGTTCGTACAATTTTGTTGGTTGCCGGTGGGTGCCGCTCAAAACTCAAAAGTCATGCCTAATTTAGCTGCAATGCTTGCAGACCCGGAGTTCTTTCATGATTTGTAGGAGGCATTATATGATTTTTGTCTGGACATTGCTGCACATATATTCGGTTAGCTTTGTGCAATGTTTGAACGAATGCCCTGTTACCATTTACTAAACTATCTTTGATCCGTACTTCTAGAAAGTATTCGTAGTGACAATTGACAGAGGCCTATTAACTTGTCCTGTGTGCCGATGATATAACGTGTGAGATCATTTTCATTAACAGCCTTTCCTGATGGTAAAACACCTCGAATGAATATAGTGTTACTTACTTTGATGCTAATTATTTGTGGCATCTTGTAAAACACCTCGGATGAATACAATGTTACTTGTTTGCCTGTCATAATATTGCATTCTTTTGCGAGAAAACTATTTCATCCAAACATAACGTTGCTCTCAAGTGCAGGGAAGGCATCCTCTTTGCTTCTCGGTTTTCTGCAGATAGGCAGGTTTAGAAGAGACTGATATAAGTGATGCTGATTCTGGGTATTTTCCATGGTAGTTTTACTTCTAGTTTACACTGTACCTCAAATGTCGTAGCTGGTTAACCATTTTTACAGTCGGACTGCACACTCACTCCACCATTCCAGTGCACTGAACTCGTACCTGTAATGCACTGCAGTTTGCATATTTTCAATTGTATTTCGGTTGCATCTGCATCGCGGTCATTGTCATCGGGCTTCCGGTTGATGTGTGGCCATCGCTTGGGACTTGTCAAGTCCAAAGCTCTGGATGAACAAAGACGTGCCGCTCCTCCATGGAAGGACAAAGTGAAACAGCCAAAGGTAGATGGGCAGCCACATATATCTTCAGTCATGTCTTTTTCCTGATTCCAGAGATTTTATGTACGCAGAAGTCACATTCCTTCGCCAGAGACGAATTTTCTATAGTGTTGTTACCTTCAACCATGATTTTCAAACTTATCCTCAGAAGTAAAAAGAGGGAGTGTTGGAATCTAATGTAAAGCTCAGTACCAATTTCAGATACTCACGTGCAACGATGGATTATATATATCTAGTACTTCCATAAATATCCAAGCTTCCGAGTTATATTATATGTTTATATGCATGTTTGGTAGGTTAATAAGTAGAAAGAGAATCATTTCGAATCTCATACGTAAATGGGTAGCTGTGACGTGCCAGAAACGGTATGGTGGTATGTAAGTGTCAACATTAGCTTGATGTCGCCACTGAAACAAGGTTTGTTGCCATTGTTGAAACCAAAATTCCTGGACTAATCAAGTAGCTTGCATCTCCCTTCCAGTGTATCCCTAAGAAAATAGGTCACGGGCACAATCAAAAAACCGGGTAACTAAACCCATATGTGCAGAAACAACTTGAAACGATGAAAAATTACAACTCCGAGATTGGCACCCAACACTCCAAAAAAGGACACCTCCAAGAATCAAAACTATACAACACGAAACAACTATTGTTCAATATTATCTACAAGTAATTAATACCGTGTGCGTGCCACAATGAGCACCATACTCTTAATTTCTTTGGGAGGCTTTCTCGTTGAGAAGGTCCCAACAAATAAAAGTTATATTTTTGGTCATTGTTCTTGATTCAGAGCATGTGTGCGTGTGCCACAATAAGAAAAACATACTCTTAATTTTTTGTGGCCGCTTTATATTCGAGAAGGTCCCAACAAATCAAAGTTCTAAACTTTAGCCATTGTTCTCGATTTAGAGAACACTGACTAATTATCGTCACCGAGTGAAGAACCTACTGCACACAAAACATACCAAAAATCACTTTCATCTTATATTCGTCGTTGCATACTCATAATCCTTGTTTGTCGTTGGGACTAGACAAGTCCAAGTTCTGGATGGATGGACTAGACCATCACGAAATGGATGCTCCTCGGTGGTAAGAAGAACCAGCCACATATATAGTTGGTTCTTCTTGGATTTTTTCCTCTTGGATTTTTCTTTGGTAAACACACGTGTCCAGTTCTATGACACGTAGGATTTGACGTGAACTTTCTGCGAGGCTTAATAGTTTACATATGTTATTTCATATTTACCCTTCGACATTAAAAAAAGTAAGTAAGAAATTTTATTGAGATCAAGGTGTAATGTATAATAAAATCATGTGCGAAAAATTATATTAAATAATTTTAAGATAATTTGAGCCATTTATTAAAATGAAATACTACTAAATGCTAAAGGCTTATTATTATAGTCATTCATACCATTTGATTTCAAAATTGTCGCGGGGTAGCTCTATCCTTTTCAGCTTTTCTCTCAAAGAGGAAGGCGACTGGGCGAGATAGAAATAGATCTCGTCCTTTGCTTTTCTACAAAAACCCTGACTCCAAGAACTTAAACATGAGCGATAACCGAACATCTTGTGATGATAATGCCAGAAATTTCAAGTTCACTCATATGCCTAGATTTCGATCTTTCCCTTATGCATGTCATTTGAAGCCTCTTAGACATTTCTCCTCCCCATTTTGTATTTATTTTTTCTATGTATATTGTGAATTAATTATAGTTTTCTAGCAAATAATATAACAAAAAATTAGTAGTTTTGCTCTTTCCTTCTCAAATAAAAAGGCTTGTTTCCTTTGTTGACACCAAAATATCTATACTAAACAATTGGCCTGCATTTCATGTTCATTGTATCCCTGTCGATTGTCAACCCAAGAAAATCAAAGATTGTGTTTCGTCATCTGGTGTCTCTCGTACCGCTTATACTTAAACATTTCTTGGATGATGCTACATCACCCACACGCAGTGTATGGTTTCCACATGGATGTCAAGTTGTCGATACTCTCTCCGGTCCATATTAGTGGCCTTAACTTTGTCGAATCAGGCTGAAGCAGCGTGGGTAGGGGGCTCTAGGGGGTGAAGGTAGGGAAGGCCCCCTCGGAGCCGCCGGGGTCCTTGTGTCTCTGCTCAAATACGACGAGTTTCTGCTGCGTGTCGAAATGATATTTATAATTTATTGTTTGTGATAAGTTGTTTAAAAAATAGTGAAGCGAAAAAACTTTGAATGAGACTCTGATCTTTTTATATAATTATTATTATTATTAGCAAAATACCCATGGGTTGCAGCTGATTCAGTCTCGTCAAACTTGAAAATATCTGAAAATGATACCGTGCAAAGGGCGTTGCGCCCTTTGGCTTCCACTCAGTGATATTTAAGTGTCACCCGCATCGTCATTGTGCCCTTTGGCTTCCGGTCGATGCGTCGCTGTTGTTTGAGACTTGTCAGATCCAAATAGTTCTGGATCGACAATGACATGCTCTTCTAGGATTATTTTACAAATATGACCCTCTGCAATTTGTCATTGTCAAAAATACCCCTCCCGCGTCGCAAAAGCCAAAAATTCCCTGGCGGGATGCTGAAAAGGCGACACGTGTCACCTCCCGCCACGGGGGGTGGCGGGATGTTCTTCCCGCCACAGGGAGTGGCGGGATGTTCCTTCCGCCAGGGGGAATGGCGGGATGAGGTGGGCCCCACGGCCGGACCAGTGGGGAGGCTCGACTTGGCGCTGGCGGGACGTTCGACTTCGCGCTCGCGCTGGTAGGCCCCACAACGTCATTCCGCCACCGCCAAAGGCGGAAGGAACATCCCGCCACCCCCGTGGCGGGAGGTGACACGTGTCGCCTTTTCAGCCTCCCGCTAGGGCATTTTTGGCTTTTGCGGCGCGAGGGGGGTATTTTTGACGATGGAAAATTACAGAGGGTCATATTTGTAAAAAAATCCTCCTATAGAGGAAGAAGTAAAGGACAAACCATAGATGGTAGCGTGGGCAGCCACATAAAGTACATCCTTAGCCATGCGTACATGCAAATGTCCACTAGTAGAAAACAGGCCCAGCATTAGTGCCACCAACCGGGACTAATGCCGCCCGTCTCGTTCGGAGCGCCGCACGGGCCAGGAGGCATGCGTCCGGTTGGTAGGGGCATCGTCGGTTGGAGCCACCAACCAAGACTAACGGTTTGGCCACAGCCCCGTGGCGTGGCACACACCTTTAGTCCCGGTTGGTGGCTCCAACCGGGACGTATGATCCCGCCCTCTATAAATGCAACGCCCCAGCCCCCTCTGCCTCCACTCTGTTTTTTCTCTTGCACTAGTGCAGAGAGGCCCATTGGTCCTGGTTGGTAAGGGGCATTAGTCCCGGTTGCCCAACCGGGACGGGGCAATCGGGACTAAAGCCCTAACCTTTAGTCCCGGTTGCCCCACCAACCGGGACAAATGGGGGTACACGTGGCGGCGTCAGAGCACGAGGGGGGTGGAGCATTAGTCCCGGTTCGTAGCACGAACCGGGACAAATAACCTTCTGCCGCGGCAGAGATTTGACCCATTTCTCTGCCGCGGCAGAGAATTCATTTAGGTTGTTTTATTGTTTATTTAGTGTTTTGCACTTATCAATAAAGGAACCGTTATATTACACAAGATCATCATGACAATATTACATTCGATACACGGATCGAGTTCATGCACTACATACAAAAGTTGCTCTTTTTACAATCCCTATTGTCTATACACAGCCGAATAGTATTCCCCTTTTGGGTCTAGGACTTCTGCATCCAAGAATCCCACCAATTCCTCCTGAATTGCTCGTAAGCGATCCTTTGGCAGAAGACCGTCCCGTAGACGTTCGATCTGATTTAAAAAAGGAGTCAGCCTATATGAATGAAACTAAACACAATTTGATTGTAATTAAAAACTATAGAAATTGTTTACGTACGTGGAGTTGCTCTAAATTTCTGCCCTTCTCATTGCACGTCTGACGGATGAACTCGCAAACATAGTATCCACATAGATTGTTACCTGGTCCCTGCGTCAGACACTTTACGAGAACATAGTTCAATCAAAATAATAATCAAGCATGATAATAACTGTATCAAAACTAGAATCAAAGAGATGCGCGGATATATCTAGTGGTGCTTACATCTAGTGCTTCAAATGTAAGCTCCTCTTTACAAACACCCCTAGCCTTTTTGGTGAATATTTTCCAAGCGCTGCCCGCCAAAGAAAACGAATAAAATAAGTTATTAATTACTTGATATCATAAAATTTACGAACGTTGCCGATATAGTGTCGTAATGATTAGAATTACCGCTGGAGAAGTATCTGCATGTCCTTCCACGTCTCAAGGGGTTTATGTTTCGAGTCCATGACTAGTACACGCCCTTTGTCAAGTTGAATGATTAACAGAATATAGTGGTAGCTGCGAATGCATAACTAATCATTTATATACTTAACATCGAGTAAGCGAAATAGAAAGTGTATACAAGACAATAACACTCACTCGAAGTTGTAAGAAAATAGTATTTCCCTTTTGGTTTCTTGAAACCTTAACGCGTGTACTATATTATCCTCCGTATCCTGGGGGTTTGTTTTGAGATTAGCTTGATGAACCCAATATGGGTCAATGAAACCAATGTCATAGATTTGTCCTCTGCTGCATTCGAGAATCTTCATTCTGCATATTACAGTATGATTATATACATGCAATAAACAAGGTGAGATAGCTGGAGACTAAATTAATTACAAAATTAGTACTTACAGACATTAGGCACTGATGATCGATTTGTCCAAGGCATCTTGATTGAATAATTGAAATAGTTCATCAAATTCAATGAATATCATGTCATCTATATCTTTCCCATAATGCTTTTTTGTAACCTTCAGCACTATCCAGTTAGCCCCGGCCTTTGTGGCATGCAAGTATCAGTTATGCAATCTTCACATTTTTGTTGGAAGATTATTTACGTCCTCAGGTTTGACGAGAGGTTTGCCGTACTGGTATTTGTATGCTACTTCACTCACGGGGAAGTACTCTAACTGGGATAAGTACTGGGCAATACCCATACCTTGAGCAGCTTTCTCCAGACAGTGCAACTACCTCTGGATCATACTGCTCTTTGGCCCCATATTTGCTCGACCCCACATTGGTTTGGGAAATCACCTTGAGAGGGGCGCAAGACTGTTTTGCTTGTTCTCCGAGCTGGGCAACAGATTTCTCGCTTGCATCAGGATTGCTCTTCGAGGTTTTTTGTGCCGCATGTGACTTGAGAATAGAACGCTCATAGTCTGATGACAGCTTTGGCTCGGGTTGATGACGAGACTTTAGCATTTTCAACACTTTGGCTTTTTCTTCTTTGGTGCTGGGGAACTCTGGCTCTTTCGGCCGCCACTTAGCAAAAATCTTCATTTCAAGATCAACGATCGCCGCAGTCTCCTCTTCAGTACAGTTATAAGCTCTCTTGGGAGGAACCTTTGGTACTTTTGGAAGAGGCTCTTGTTTATGTTTCGGCGATCGCTTACCAAGACGCAGAGTAGCGGTACGCTTACGCTTTTTATCCTGAGGCGCCGTCGATGGCTCCCGCGGCGATGGCTGCGCCGGAGATTGGTGAGGCGACGGAGCCGGGTGAGGCGACGAAGACGGGTGCCGCGGCGGTGACGACCTCGCTGGAGACGGGTGAGGCGGCGGCGAAGATGGCCTTGGCGTGTGATTTCGAAGCACGATACATTCCTTTGGCCATAGAATGGTGACGTTTTTTGCGTCTCCCTGTTCAGTCACATCCCCTTCACCTGCAGGGTAGTCAAGCTTCAAAACATCAAAGGTGGGCATGATTTCATCCACCCCGACAACAGCGTAGCCCTCTGGAACCGGACGACAGTGGTAAGTTGGTGTGGGTCCAATTGGTAAGGCATAGCCGACCGCCACCTTCATTGATATGTTCACAACTTTGACATGTAGCTCGCAGTGTGTCATCTCTGTGATATCATCCACTGGGTAGCCAACAGGAGCCATTGTCGGTGCACCATCGGCATCGCCATTGTCATCACCCGAGACCTCGGTGGAAGCCACACTACTTTTTCGATTATTCGAGAGGCCGGTAGCATCGAATGCAGTGTGTTGCTAAGATGGGCCGGTAGTACTTTGCTCTTTAAGTGCGTTAATTTCATCTTGTTGTTCCTTTATTCGTTCTTCAATTATACGCATTCGCTCTTTCTGACTATCTGCTTCAACTTCCGCCCTGTCCTTTCTCCTCTAACGGCTTCTATCAGGATATTTCTTCCTCTCTTTGGGAAACCCAGTCCTCCATGGTTTGGAGCCGCTTGTGCCTCATGTTCGTCCATCATGTTCCTTATTTCCAAGGGCGAGTATGAGATCATCATTCTCTCTATCGGGAATGAAGTCCCCATCTTTAACAGCCTTTACTGCTTTTCTCATCCTCTCGATTGGCAAGGGGTCTTCTTTATGTCGTATGTTATATATACACCTCCCTTTCGAGTCCAACGTGCCCCCATGCCCGTAAAACCAATTCCTTGCATGTTCTACCCAATCGTCTGTCTCTGGGGTGATATTTTTAGCACGCAGTTCATTCTCAAGTTTCTCCTACTTAGGAATGCCAGCCCTGTAGCCACCTTGCCCCATAGTATGGTGATACTTCTTGTTAGCAGCATTCAGCTTATCCGTTGCAGACATTTTCTTAGGTTTTTCTAATGTCTTGTAGTCCACAAACTCAGCCTAGAATGGTTTTATCTTCTCAAACTGAATATTCTTGAAATCGGGAGTCTTCTCTTTCACGACATAGTCAAGGTGCAATCTTTTCTTCCAGTTGGTGAAACACTGGGCCATCTTATTCAAAGCCCACTCCCTGACCTTAGCCTCAATGGCTCTCCCATGTTCTAAGGCGTCCTCAACTAGATCCTCTGCATTTGGATCCAACTCTATCTTCGGTAGTTTGAAATTAACCATGAGCCTCTTCCACAGTAAATCTTTGGCGTGGTTAGCGACAAATAAACATGTTCCCTCTTCTTCCGCATCAGCAGGCCTATTCCAATTTTGAATGGTGATCGGGATTAAGTCCCTAACGATTACTCCGCATTGTGCCACAAATTTGTTTGCGACAACTTCGGGAGCCGTCGGTTTGCCGTATTCAGCGACATCTTCGATCCTGAACCTCTCATGGTCTTGCAACTTTTTGGTTGGGCCTCGTACGCTCTTTTCAAAGATTTGTTCGATCCGAGGGCTAAAAGAAGAAAGATCATCGTTACTATTTCTATATAGATAGCAGATGATTAATTAATGAATTAATTATATTACATGCACCTCACGAGCGGTTGTCTTCTCGACACACAAGGCATCGCTTTCTCATGGAAGGCAACACCTTCAACCTCAAACAAGTTGTCTATTCCGCAAAAAAGAGGATCACCTCACCGGAGTTGTTCGTAAACGTTGATACATCTAAATTTTCTTCCCCGCGGATCACACCTTGGATCAACTCTTCCTTTTCTTCGTATCTGACGTGTGGGTCCATATTTTCTACATAGGTGGAAAAACGGATAAGTCAAAGCGGCTAAGGGAGAACGTTAGGTACGGTGTTGAGAGATATAAACCCTAATTCAGAGAAACCCTAATATATACATACACAATAATAAAAATGAAGAGAAACCCTAAACCCTAAACCTAGCTACAAAAAGGAAACTGTGTAGTAGATAGGTAACTCTAGCTAAAATCAACTAAAATCAATATTTCAGAGTTCCGAGGGGTGTAAAACCTAGTTCGGAGAAACCTCGAATGCATATGAGAGGGGAACATGAGTATAAGGCTACAAAAGGGAAACTATTCAGCAGATAGGTAACACTAGATACTAACAAAATACCATATTGGAATCGATTTAAGAGGGTTCGGAATGCCCTGGCGAAGGCACATCGTCGAACCCACATGCACCTAAGGGGTATTCATGATTCCTTATCTAAGATAGGGTTTTTAAGTTGTTTGACAATGTGAATCGGGTCTGGGGCTACCCACAGTGACTGACCAAGCAATAAGACTAATAATACCAAACTAATTAATAAACCTAATAATACCTAACTAATAATAAACCTAATAATCCAAACACCAAAAAGAAAGGGAAACCCTAAAGCATCGATGCAATGATCAAGCAAGTATGATGATATGACAAGTTAAATTGTATTGAAAAGTAACCCTAAAGCACGCTCGACAAATTAAACGGGGTTCCGAGGGGCGCAAACCCTAACTCGGGGAAACTCCGGAATCACCTGTGAGGGGTTACTATGTTCTTCTAATAAAAGTTGTTATTTAAGTTTCTTAACAATGCATGATTATAGCTTAAATAGGTAGGTTTCATTTTTCTAAACATTTTGGTATATTATACATATTTTTCTGACTTATAAATAATAAGTTATTGATTTTAAAATATTAAATCATTTTCTGAAATTTATTTAATCAATTTTAAAACATTTATGACCTCAGGCTGACGTCACCATAGGCTGGGAAACATTTCTCACTCGATCTGGGGCTACTCACAGTCACTGATGTGTGGGCCCCATGTGTTATTATAATTATTTCCAGAAAAAAGGATATATTGCCTCATGCTGATGTCAGCATGACATCAGCAATGGCGATCCTCGGGTTGGGCTCGAATCCGTCGATTCGCTGCATGCGCGTGCTAGTGGGTAGGCTAGTTGGAAAGAGGAGATCGAGGCCGACCTAGTGGTGGCAGCGCCGCCCGCTTGTGGTCATCGGAACAGTGGTCACGACAGCGGCGAGCGGCGGAGCTTGCTCGGACACAAGCGGCGTACAACAAGCAAGGTGCAAACGGAGCTTGCCTTGAGCTTCAGATACTCACCAGGAGCTCGAAAAACTAGACGGAGGGGTTCGGGGTGGCCGGAATCAGCGGTGGAGGCGGTGGCCGGAGTCGGCGAGGCTTGGTGCGCCGGCGAGGAGCACGTGGAGGCGTGACAGCGGGCAGCCAGGAGTCCGACGGGCAGGCGGTGGAGACCAACAATGGGCGGTGGTTGACTGACGGCCGAAGGCGCTTGTCTCACAAGGGCGGCGATGATCTGTTGCGGTTGATGAGGAACAGGGAAGAAGGAGAAGGAGAAGGGGCGTCGTGTATAAAGGGGAAGGGCCTTTAGTCCCGGTTGGAGGTTCCAACCGGGACAAAAGGGTAAAACGTCCCGGTTGGAGCCACCAACCGGGACGTATACTCCAATTTTTCAGCAGATAAAGGGGCGCGCGCAGGGGGTCTTTAGTCCCGGTTGGTGGCTCCAACCGGGACATATACCCCTGTTTTCAAAAAAATTTAGGTATTTTCTCTCTGTTCCCGCCTTATTTTTTCTTTTGGGATTTAAATTTGTAATGTTTTTTAAATGATAATTACTTTGGAATTTAAAAAAATTTAAACATAAAAAGTGTTTGAATTTGAATAACTAATTCGAAACTATTTTCTGTTTTTTAAAAATAATTAATGTAACCATTTAAACTATGAACCATTTAAAATTAATAATAAAATAACTTATATTTTTTAAATATTAATTTGGATTTTAGAAAAACTTTAAACATAAAAAGTGTCTGGATTTGAATAAATAATCCAAAACCATTTTTTATTTTTAAAAAATAATTAATGTAACCATTTAAAATTAAAAATGAATTAACTTATATTTTTTGAATATTAATTTGGAATTTAGAAAAACTTTAAACATAAAAAGTGTTTAGATTTGAATAAATAATTCAAAACCATTTTCTGTTTTAAAAAATAATTAATGTAACCATTTAAAATATGAACCATTTACAATTAAAAATGAATTAACTTATATTTTTTTAATATCAATTTGGAATTTAGAAAAACTTTAAACATAAAAAGTGTTTGGATTTGAATAAGTAATTCAAAACCATTTTCTGTTTTTAATGGGCGAAAAAAAGGACGGAAAATAATGGGCGGAAAGAAAATTTGATTAGGATAGAACTGGAATTAAAGTACATAACGCAACTAACACAAAGTTACATAGAAGAACTGAAAATTAAGATACATGGCCAGGTTAAGCCATAATCGACCGAACTTGTTTTGCAATGTTGGAATAATTCAGTCATGCTCCTGCCTACACCTGTAATACTCGCCACTGTAGTCGTCGTACTACTGCCGTCGTCGCTATCGTCGTCGGGGTCGCCGTAGTTGAACCTTGAAGGCTGAGTACGAGTGGGCTGGACTTGAGGGTAGCGCAGGCGGGGGCTAGAGTCGGTGGCCGTGTCGTAGGCCATGACGCTTTGGAGAGTCCGGCCGCGCCACCACAGCCGACGACTAGCCTCGTTGAAGTTCGGAGGAGGTGGGCCGTCCTCCTCGTGCCTGGCGAGTGCCCTCTCACGCCGATCCACGAAGAAGGCTTCCCAAGTTAGAAAATGGTCGGGATGCCATCTGGGATTCCTCCGCTGCTCCGGCGTGAGCTTGAAGTAGTACTGGTTCGTGATGGCCATCCGACGCGTCACACCTAGAGGGACAGGAGGAACCGGCACGCCTCCGGCGCTCAGCATCCAGCCGACGGGGACACAGTAGCCCAACGGGCAGGGGTAGTTCGAGGCGCAAAGCGCCTCCGCCTCCCTAGGAGTTAGTGCTACGGTGGAAGTCATGGGAAAGAGTGATGAGGTTGCAGATATGAGTCTAGATATGTGCAATGACAATGGTGGCCAACCCTACATATATATATAGTGAGAAATGGCAGGAAGATAACTGGAGGGAAGAACTGGCGGGAAAAACTGGCGGGAAAAAATGGCGGGAGGATTTTCATTGTTCGGATTTTTTTTGCACTAGCGGGCAGACATTTGTCCTTTTTACCCGGGATGGACGAAAAGGTTTGAGATGTCTCGGTTGGGAGATAGTCCATGTAAGGTGGTCTAGTATTTTAGGAAAATGGGACGGTAGCATTCTGAAACGGCATTTTGGTGGTTACTTCATAAAACGACCCGTTTTTTGCGCTCAGAAAATGGAAAAGGGATTTTCCGTGCGACAAAAAGGAAAACTTCCTCCTGCAATATTGTTCTCCATACCAATGTCCACACACATGCATAATATGGGCACAACATCATAAACTATGCTGTGATTCAGCACATAACATCGGTCATTTGGACCGAAAGCCATGAAACCTCGAACATGATAGGTCATTTTGTGAAGTTTTTTTTGAAACATGATCAATATACCAAGTATGGTATTTTTCCTTTCAACTATGTAACATAATATGACACCACGCGAAGGATTTTCATTGTTTGGATTTTTTTGAATTTATTATGCCCGTTTTGAATTATCTGAATTTCTAACTATGGTCGAACCGGTGTGCATGAAGATAGGGGACGAGCATCGTTAGAACTTGCATTGGATCTCTGAAGAAACCATATATTGCGAGTCTAAAAATGATTTTTCAAAAATCACGGCGATAGATCATGTACTGTAGTACAAACCGGACCCACTTCCTACCGATTCGCAGACATTTGTCCTTTTACCCGGATGGAAAAAAGGTTTGAGATGTCCCGTTAAGAGATAGTCCATGTAAGGTGGTCTAGTATTTTAGGAAAATGGGACGAGCATTCTGAAACGGCATTTTGGTGGTTACTTCACAAAGCGACCATTTTTTGCCGGAAAATGGAAAAACGCTTTTCCGTGCGACAAAAAGGAAAACTTCCTCCTGCAACATTGTTCTCCATACCAATGTCCACACACATGCATAATATTGGCACAACATCATAAACTATGCCGTGATTCAGCACATAACATCGGTCATTTGGACCGAAAGCCATGAAACCTCGAACATGATAGGTCATTTTGTGAAGGTTTTTTCGAAACATGATCAATATACCAAGTCTGGTATTTTTCCTTTCAACTATGTAATATAATATGACACCACGCGAAGGATTTTCATTGTTTGGATTTTTTTGAATTTATTATGCCCGTTTTGAATTATCTGAATTTCTAACTATGGTCGAATCGGTGTGCATGAAGATAGGGGACGAGCATCGTTAGAACATGCATTGGATATCTGTAGTACAAACCGGACCCACTTCCTGCCGATTCGGCAGACATTTGTCCTTTTTACCCGGGATGGACGATTCGGCAGGCTGGGCCAGGCAGCACTAATGATAGGGGTGAGTGTTGGCATTATGTCGTGCGGCGTGTACCTTGTCCCGGATGGTGTCACCAACCGGGACTAAAGATCAACCTGTAGTCCCGGTTGGAGACACCAACCGGGACAAAACACGAGTCAACACTAATGATAGGGGTGAGTGTCGACATTATTTCGTAAGTGTCGACACTATGCCGAGCTGCTTGTACTATAAATAGGCATCCTTGCGAGTCCAGTCCTCCATCCAGTTTGAGGCATCTCCAAGATGGTTTTCGAGAGCAGGGACACCACTACGGCCAGTTTCAGGGAGATGCCGACGGAGCCCAGTCCTCCGGCATCTCCGAGAAACTGGTCATAGAGGCACTCCCTAATATGTGAAATTAGTTAGCTCCGAGGCGTATTGATCTAGTTAGAGAAGTTACAAGCTGCAAGATGGTTTTCGAGAGCAGGGACACCACTACGACCAGTTGTGGAGATGCCGACGAGTCCGGCCTCCTCCGGCATCTCCGAGAAACTGGTCATAGTGGCACTCCCTAATATGTGAAATTAGTTAGCTCCGAGGCGTCTTGATCTAGTTAGAGAAGTTACAAGCTGCAAGATGGTTTTCGAGAGCAGGGACACCACTACGACCAGTTTTAGGGAGATGCCGCCGGATCCCAGTCCTCCGGCATCTCCAAGAAACTGGTCATAGAGGCACTCCCTAATATGTGACTGCGCGCGTTTGGAGATCAGATCTTAATGGTAAGTACGAATCGGGACAACTTCTTCATAGTCCCGGTCCAGCCACAAAACAGGACTAACACTCAAGATATTTATTAATATTAAAAACTGAGACTACAAAACCGGGACTAAAGGCCACAAACTGCGAAAGATATCCTTCGGTCAAGCCACAAACCACGAAAGACATGAACTAGAGTTACATAATATGAGCATGAACTTCTTGGCATATGTCCTTCCTTATGATCGCTTCAGACGTAACCATGGAGCATCTTCTTTACTTAACGGAATGCTTGGGTCAGTTTTCACTGTGAATGGCGGAATTTCATCAAACTTATTATAATATTCTGACATGTCTGTCTTGTCCTCGATTCCCACGATGTTTCTTTTCCCTGAAAGAACTATGTGACGCTTTGGCTCATCATATGATGTATTCGTTTGCATATTTTTTCTTTTTTTCGGTCTAGAGGACATGTCCTTCACATAGAAAACCTGAGACACATCATTGGCTAGGACGAATGGTTCATCTCTATAACCAAGATTGTTGAGATCCACTGTTGTCATTCCGTATAACTGGTCTATCTTTACCCCTTCCCCATTCAAAGTTGACCCATTTGCAATGAAACAAAGGGACCTTAAAAGAGACTCCATAGTCTAGTTCCCATATCTCCTCTATGTAACCATAATATGTGTCCTTTTGTCTATTCTCGCCTATTGCATCAAAGCGACACCACTATTTTGGTTGGTGCTCTTTATCTTGGGCGATCATGTAGAATGTATTCCCATTTATTTTGCACTTTGGAAATTCAATACAAGAGAAGATGGTGACGCGCCAACAAGTATAGCTGATCTCCAAAGTGGTGTCATTCAAGAGATGTGTCCGCATCCAACCACCGAAAGACTTCATGTGTTCATCTCAGAATCCATGATTCAGGCTTGCCGGTTTTTGAGCGTATAATATTCTTGTGTTCCTCGATATACGGAGCTGCCAAGGTGGAATTATGTAGAACTGTAGTGTGCTTTAGTGAAAGAATCCCGTCCCTACATATCATTGCTTTCTTTCCCAGCGTGCCTTTTCCACTTAGTCTTCCCTCATGCCGCGAGTCAGAAACACCAATCGTCTTAAGGTCAGGAATAAAGTCAACACAAAACTCAATGACCTCCTCTGTTCCATATCCCTTGGAGATGCTTCCTTCTGGTCTAGCACGGTTATGAACATATTTCTTTAAGACTCCCATGAACCTCTCAAAGGGGAACATATTGTGCAGAAATACCGGACCGAGAATGGCAATCTCTTCCACTAGGTGAACCAGGAGATGCGTCATAATATTGAAGAAGGATGGTGGGAACACCAATTCAAAACTAACAAGACATTGTACCACATCCTTCTGTAACCTTGGCAGAATATCTGGATTGATTACCTTCTGAGATATTGCATTGAGGAATGCACACAGCTTCACAATGGGTACTCGAACATTTTCCGGTAGAAGCCCCCTCAATGCAATCGGAAGAAACTGCGTCATAATCACGTGACAGTCATGAGACTTCAGGTTTTGGAACTTTTTCTCTGCCATATTTATTATCCCCTTTATTTTAGATGAGAAGCCCGACGACACCTTGATACTATAAGGACTTCAAAAAAGATTTCCTTCTCTGCTTTGGTAAGAGCATAGCTGGAACGACTTAAGTGACGCCCTTTATCCGTCTTGTTATGTGTATGCATGTTCTTTGGGTCTTTCATAATTTGTTGGTCCTCCCGTGCTTACGTGTATCTTTTGTCTTCCCATACACGCCTAGGAATCCTAGCAGGTTCACGCAAAGATTCTTCGTCACGTGCATCACGTCGATTGAAGAGCGGACACGCAGGACTTTCCAATATGGCAGCTCCCAAAATATAGATTTCTTCTTCCACATGGGTGCGTGTCCTGTAGCGACGTCGTTCGGAACTGATTGACCGCCGGGACCCTTTCCAAAGATTACTTCTATGTCCTTGACCATACCAAATACATCATCACCAGCAGGGAGTTCAGGCTTCTTTCGATGATCTGCCTCACCTTTGAAATGCTTGCCTTTCTTTCTTACGGATGATTGGTGGAAGAAATCGTCGATTCGCCAGTACACAACCTTCTTGCATTTATGCAAATATGTACCTTCAGTCTTATCTAAACAGTGTGTGCATGCCTTATATCCCTTGTTTGTCTCACGAAGGTTACTAAGAGCATGCCAATCATTGATGGTTACGAATAACAACCCTCGTAGATCAAATGGCTCCTGTTTGTTCTCATCCCACGCACGTACACCTGGTTTTCCCCACAACTGTAAGAGTTCTTCAACTAATGGCCTAAGGTACACATCAATGTCGTTGCCCGGTTGCTTCGGGCCTTGGATGAGCACTGACATCATAATGAACTTACGCTTCATGCACAACCAAGGAGGCAGGTTGTAGATACATAGTCACAGGCCAGGTGATGTGACTGTAGCTCTACTCCCCAAAAGGATTCATGCAATCCGTACTTAGACCAAACCATAAGTTCTTTGTGTCACCTGCAAAGTCTGGGAAGTCTCTCTCGATTTTTCTCCACTGTGACCCATCAGCAGGGTGTCTCAACTTCCCGTCTTTCTTACGGTCTTCTTTGTGCCATCACAACAACCTAGCATGCTCTTTGTTTCTGAACATGCGTTTCAACCTTGGTATTATAGGAGCATACCACATAAACTTAGCAGGAACCCTCTTCCGGAGGGGCTCTCCCTCAACATCACCAGGGTCATCTCGTCTGATCTTATACCGCAACGCATTGCATACCGGACATTTATCGAAATTCTCATACTCCTTACCGCGGTAGAGGATGCGGTCATTAATGCATGCATGTATCTTTTGCACATCTAATCCTAGAGGACAGAGAGTCTTCTTTGCTTCGTAGGTACTCTCGGGAAGTTCGTTATGTTTTGGAAACTTCGGCTTCATTATTTTCAGCATCTTTTCAAATGAGGAGTCAGTTAGACCACACTCTGCCTTCCATCGCAACAATTCCAGTGTGGTACCGAGCTTTGTGCTGCCATCTTCACAATACAACAATTTCTTGTGATCTTCTAACATGCCGTCTAACTTCAACTTCTCATTTTCTGTTTCACAGTCTCGCTTTGCATCAGAAATGACCCTACCAAGTTCATTAGCCGGCTCATCTGATGCCCGTTCTTCACCTCCTTCCTCTCCACTGTCTTCCATTGCAGTATCACTGTATTCAGGAAACATATGATGATAGTTGTTATCATCATCTTCTTCTTCACCATCTTCTATCATAACCCCTCTTTCCTCGTGCTTGGTCCAGCAATTATAGTTGGGCATGAAACCTTTCATAATTAGGTGGCCGCGAATGATTTTCGAGGAAGAGTACTCCTTGTTGTTCCGACATTGAACACATGGACAACGTATAAAACCATTCTCTTTGTTTGCCGTAGCCACATCGATAAATTTATCCACGCCTTTCATATACCCGGCTACGCGCCGGTCACCGTACATCCATTCTCGACCGTTCATATGCATCATATAAGTAAGTTTATCAAAAAACAGGACATCATAAATAGTGAAATGACCAATTCACATCGACACATGCATTGTATCAATGACAGAGAAAAGATAAGATTGCTAACCTTGATCGGGGGAAATAAAGAGGAAAAAGCTCAAGTGCGTCTCGGACACCTTCTATATTTTTGTTCTATGAGAAATTGAACGGGATTATTCACTGAAACATTTCATCAAACACCTTGAATGCATGCATAGGGAGAAAAAACTAACACACCCCTCACACCTTCCACCAAGAGAAAAAACAGAGTGGAGGCAGAGGGGGCTGGGGCGTTGCATTTATAGAGGGCGGGAGCATACGTCCCGGTTGGAGCCACCAACCGGGACTAAAGGTGTGTGCCACGCCACGTGGCTGTGGTCAAGGGGATGTGACTGAACCAAAGTGTTGAAAATGCTAAAGTCTCTTCATCAACCCGAGCCAAAGCTGTCATCAGACTATGAGCGTTCTATTCTCAAGTCACATGCGGCACAAAAAGGCTCGAAGAGCAATACTGATGCAAGCGAGAAATCTGTTGCCCAGTTCGGAGAACAAGCAAAACAGTCTTGCGCCCCTCTCAAGGTGATTTTCCAAACCAATGTGGGGTCGAGCAAATATGGGGCCAAAGAGCAGTATGATCCAGAGGTAGTTGCACAACACGGAGAAGCTGCCGCTGCTCAAGGTATGAGTATTGCCCAGTACTTATCCCAGTTAGAGTACTTCTCCGTGAGTGAAGTAGCATACAAATACCAGTACGGCAAACCTCTCGTCAAACCTGAGGAGGTAAATAATCTTCCAACAAAAATGCGAAGATTGCATAACTGGTACTTGCATGCCACAAAGGCCGGGGCTAACTGGATAGTGCTGAAGGTTACAAAAAAGCATTATGGGAAAGATATAGATGACATGATATCCATTGAATTTGATGAACTATTTCAATTATTCAATCAAGATGCCTTGGACAAATCGATCATCAGTGCCTATTGTCTGTAAGTACTAATTTTGTAATTAATTTAGTCTCCAGCTATCTCACCTTGTTTATTGCATGTATATAATCATACTGTAATATGCAGAATGAAGATTCTCGAATGCAGCAGAGGACAAATCTATGACATTGGTTTCATTGACCCATATTGGGTTCATCAAGCTAATCTCAAAACAAACTCCCAGGATATGGAGGATAATATAGTACACGCGTTAAGGTTTTAAGAAACCAAAAGGGAAATACTATTTCCTTACAACTTCGAGTGAGTGTTATTGTCTTGTATACACTTTCTATTTCGCTTACTCGATGTTAAGTATATAATTGATTAGTTATGCATTCGCAGCTACCACTATATTCTGTTAATCATTCAACTTGACAAAGGGCGTGTACTAGTCATGGACTCGAAACATAAACCCCTTAAGACGTGGAAGGACATGCAGATACTTCTCCAGCGGTAATTCTAATCATTACGACACTATATCGGCAACGTTCGTGAATTTTATGATATCAAGTAATTAATAACTTATTTTATTCGTTTTCTTAGCCGGGCAGCGCTTGGAAAAGGTTCACCAAAAAGGCTAGGGGTGTTTGGAAAGAGGAGCTTACATTTGAAGCACTAGATGTAAGCACCACTAGCTATATTCGCGCATCTCTTTGATTCTAGTTTTGATACAGTTATTATCATGCTTGATTATTATTTTGATTGAACTATGTTCTCGTAAAGTGCCTGATGGAGGGACCAGGTAACAATCTATGTGGATACTATGTTTGCGAGTTCATCCGGCAGACGTGCGATGAGAAAGGAAGAAATTTAGAGCAACTCCATGTACGTAAACAATTTCCATAGTTTTTAATTACAATCAAATTGTGTTTAGTTTCATTCATATAGGCTGACTCCTTTTTTAAATCAGATCGAACGTCTACGGGACGGTCTTCTGTCAAAGGATCGCGTATGAGCAATTCAGGAGGAATTGGCGGGATTCTTGAATGCAGAAGTCCTAGACCCAAAAGGGGAATACTATTCGGCTGCGTATAGACAATAGGGATTGTACAAAGAGCAACTTTTGTATGTTGTCCATGAACTCGATCCGTGTATCGAATGTAATATTGTCATGATGATCTTGTGTAATATAATGGTTCCTTCATTGATGAGTGCAAAACACTAAATAAACAATAAATCAACCTAAATGAATCTCTGCCGCGGCACAAAAAGTGGCCAAAATGCTGCCGCGGCAACAAAAGTTGCCAAAATGAATTCTCTGCCGCGGCAGAGAAATGTGCCAAATCTCTGCCGCGACAGAAGGCTATTTATCCCGGTTCGTGTTACGAACCGGGACGGTTGCTCCATCCCCCTTGCCCTCTGCCGCTACCACGTGTACACCCATTTGTCCCGGTTGGTGGGGCAACCGGGACTAAAGGTTAGGGCTTTAGTCCTGATTGCCCCGTCCCGGTTGGGCAACCGGGACTAATGCCTCTTACCAACCGGAACGCATGGCACGCTTTCTACTAGTGGTCCCTTTCCTTCCAGAGTTTATAAACGCAAACTTGGCCTTCCTGTATACGTTCAAGTTTGGAGCAACGGTGGATCAGTATGTTGGCAACTTGGCTCACCTCTCTTTGATTCGTTATTTAAAATTCCAATGGTCTGGACACTGCTGCATATTCGGTTAGCTTGGTGCAATGTTTGAACGAATGCACTACGGCCATTTAGTAAACTATCTTTGATCCATACTTTTAGAAAGCAGTATTCTTAGTGACAATTGATAGAGGCCAATTAACTTGTCCTATGTGCCGATGATATAATGTGTGAGGTCATTTCCATTTACAACCTTTTCTGATGGTAAAACACCTTGAATGAATACACCGTTACTTCCTTTGATGCTAATTACGGGTGGCATGTTGTCAAACACCCAGGGCCGGCTTTATGTTTTTCAGGGCCCTAGGCAAAGTCGACGGCATAGGCCCTTAAGGCTAACGTATATAGAAACATATTAAAAAAAATTATTATATATGTATCTACTAGCACTTTTAAAATAAAAGTTAACATCCAACCAAACATTTTATTCTCAAAATATAATAAATAGTATTTATTGATGGTTTGTTTATTGGTTTCATTCCTTTGGTGCAGATGACTTGGAAGCAGCGTCATCGGCAGCAGGAGAATTACCCTCAAAGTCGGCAGTGTGAAGAGACTCGGAAGAGCTTTGGTTGCCGCCATCGATGGTATTCATCGGCACGAAGACGTTGACGTCGACTAACTCGGCAACTCTGGTGTCATAACCTGCGAGTGACGACAAGATGGATTCATGATTAATCTCTTTGCCATCGTCATCCATGTCGGGAATGCCAGAGGTCACCGTGTCGATGTCGGCATCTTTGTAGTGTGCCTTTACCATGGACATCGCCATCCTTGCACCGGCCCATGCACATGAAGCTTTCCAGCTTGTGATACGCTCGGGGGCTCGTCGCAGGATCTCCGAGAACTTCGCCACAGAGTCTGATGCCTTGATATTGATCTGGAGGGGCTTGGCAATTTTTTTGGCTTGCGCGATGGCGGTGTTGATGAAGTTGCCGGCAAGAACCATGCATTCCTTTGTTGGAGGAGGCGACCGGGTTAAACCCATAGGAGCTGCAAATTCTGACAAAGGAGCACATGAGTTCACAAATTCAGAGTATCCAGACTACAGAAATCCAAGACGGAGAAAACTTACTGAATATGATGGCCTCATCTTGCCAGAGGGTATCCGCCATGGAGTCCCTCTCTTGTTGAAGGATCTTATACGCCTCATGATGGCGTTGATTTTGCTCATCAGCAGCTTTCTTCTGCTCCATCACAATCGTGATCTCATCCTTCAAACGGTTTATTTCCTCAGTGGTGGAGTCCTGCAAGGCTTTCATTGATTCCTCGTGCATTTTTAGCATGTCCTTCCTCTCCTGCTTAAGGATCTTGTTCTCGCTATCCAGCTGTTGAATATGCTTGGATTGCTCGACAATATATTTGGCCTTGGCAACAACTTCTGCAAGACGGATAAACAACAGTACACAGTGAGTACTCGAAGAATATGAGCACAAAACCAAGTCGGAATGTGAAAAAAGAAAGGAAAACAGACGCTTATTCTTGATGATCTGTTCCTTCAAGAAGGCAGTTTTATCCTTTTCGGCCTACAAGTATGCGCGCATCTTCAGGTACTTGTCGTTGGCCATGCCCCTCCGAGCATTCTCGTTCTGTGAAAAGAAGAAAGTTAATCGTTGGTTGGTCTACTTAGAGCCTCTAGCCAGAAAATTTCCACCTAGATGCTCGGGGCTACTGCGAGAGTTTTTAACTTAATAATATGCTTAGTCTTTCTTTAAGCATCTAGTCGGAACTAATTCAGTTTTTGATTAGAGGCTTGGGGGCTACAGTATAAAGTTTTAACTCAAAAGTATGCTTAGTTTCTCTTAAAGTATCTAGTCGAAACTATTTAAGTTACAAGTAGAAGCTTGGGGGCTACAGTATCGAAATCTATAAACACTGCGTATGCTACTCTTAAAGCATCTAGTCGGAACTATTTGAGTTACAACTAGAAGCTTGGGGGCTACAGTGAGAAGTTTTCTAGCTTAGTCACTCTTAGAGCATTTAGACGCAAAGACCTATGGTTTTCCGTCTAAACCCTCGGGGGCTACAGTGGGATACTCATATGAAATGCAAAAGGCAAATAAAAACTTACAAGTGCAATGATCTTGAGATTGGTAGCGCTCTCAGCCAGCAGCTTACCAAAGGATACGCTGTTTTCCTGCAAGATATCTGCTTGTCGGAGGAGATCCTCAAGACCGCACGTCGGAGATGTCGGCACCGCACCAGGAACCAGAGCAGTGCTACCCGGCGTAAGTATCGGATAGACTATCTTCGAGTACTCTATGGTTTTCTGGGGGCGGAGACGCCGCCTTCGGCAGAGGTACCACCTTCCACCACCGCCTTACCGCTACCGATGTCATCCTTAGCCGGAGCTTTAGCCATTGGGTGTGCGGAACTTTCCTGCGTCGCCTGTTCGCCGACAACAATAATCTCGGTTGAGGCACCTGAGTCCACTTTCATGGCGGAAGGGCCAGATGCTTCCTTGGCCTGAGAGCTTGTCGGAGCGGACGAAGGCTTGACAAAAGGAGTGGCAGGGCGATGACGGGAGATGCGTCACGATGCAGCATATCCTTGAGGGTTCTAGAAGCCCCCAAAGTTTTGGAGGTTTTCTTCAAGTTGGTCGTGGATTTTTTCTGAAACGTGCAAAATGCATAAGTACAGGAATAAGACAGACAAATGGACAATGTCGGAGAGAAAGAAGCTTACACAAGTGGGGGTGCTTTGGCAAAGGGGATCCCTGTAATCTTTCTTTTCTCCGCCTCTAGGGCGGCGGTAGTCTTTTTGGAGGCTCCACCCTCCGTCTTATTTTTCTTGCCTCTGTCGGCAGCGTCAGAGGTGGAGCTCTTCCGCTTTCGCACCAATGGAGCATCGTCGTCGGACACGATGGTGACTTCCTTCATGTTTGTTCCATAGATTTTGGGAGCCATGCTGTCCTCATCTATGTCACAAAGCTGTTAAGCGAAAAACCACCATGTTAGATGAGATGTTAATGGTTAAACGGAAGAACTGGAGTATATGTCATACACGGAAAATAAATACCTTTGGGCACTTGCTCTCTACGAACATGTCTTAGGTGATGGTGAAGTCACGCTGCTTGTCCTTCACCTTGACGATGTCCTTGAGGCGAAGCTTGACGGAGTCGCTCGAGAAGTTGTCCACAGAGATGCGGAGGCTATCCCTTCTATCGTTGGTATACTAGTGCATCAGCTTCAAGCGGTGCTGCAGAGGCTGGATTCGCCTGTTGAACCAGCACATGGCTAGGTCCAAGCCGGTCAAACCCATATCTACGAGCCACTCTATCCGCCTTATAGCGCGGGAAGCGTCGATGTCGGATGGAAGTGAGGCTTGGGATCTCCATGTTGAGGCTTCAGCGGCGGCTCCATCGACGAAGTCTGGGTACGTTACTTCTCGGTTAGCCAGAGGGATATCTGGACCGTAGAAGTAAGTACGCTGCCAGTTCTTGCAGGACTCATGGCCGACGATGTCGGGGAACCGCCGGCCAGGACGGATCTTGAAGCTAATGGTGCCACAATTTCTAAGTTCACCTTTGCTGGCCCCGGCTTCGCGCTTGACGATGAAGAAATACACAAAGAGATCTAGCCTAGGCCTAATCCCTAAGTAACCCTCGCAAAGCGTCGTGTAATTGCTAAGCGCTAGGATACTGTTGGGAGAAAGGTTTTGGGGCTATACTCGGTAGTGATTCAAGACGGCAAGGAAGGAGTTAGAGATGGGCAGGGAGACGCCGCGTACCAATTGCGCTTTGAGGTACACCTTTTCTCTGGCTTGGGAAGAATGTGTGACCTCACCGGCTGGCGCCGCCCGCCAGGCGAGCCCCTCCGTCGCAGAGAGGTAGCCTTCGATGATCAGCTCCTTGATATCGCGGTCCATAATATACGAATCGCGCCAGTCGCCTTTGTGGGAGTTGTTGTCCTCCTCCAGCAGTTCCAGCACCACTGATTTGTGGTCGCCGCCGGTGGACTCGACCACCGCAGAGACGGGGATGACCAGACCCTCTGGAGGCACGACGACGGAGCTCGCCGGCTTCGTTGCGACTTCACCCGGCGCTGCCATCGAGGGAGTAGAGATGCTACTGGCCATTGCGAGTGTTTGGAGGTGACTGGTGAGATTGGGAGCTAGGGTTTTTTGCAGTTTCCGCGGAGAGCTCGAGGGGGCGATCGCTGGAGGAAGAAGATGATGCAAGGAGAGAATGAGGTGAAAAGTAAAAATTCCGCCGCAGTTACTATTTATGATCTCCAACATCAAGATTCGTGCAGTGTGATCGGATGGTTTCCACGTAGATGATGTGTGCACGGTCGTGCGCGGAAATTTCGCCACGTCCCCACCATCGCCGCCAACGATTCGTATCGCCCGCGCGGGAAAAGTGGACATGATTGCGTTCTCTGCATGTGTGAGTTACGAGGCGTTGCTGACCTACGTTTACGTCGCGCTAGCTGTCATAGGCAGATGAACCATCACATAAGAAAATTCCGGCATAGACGGGTCCAATCCGGCTACGGAAGAGTATGATGGAAGATTCATCATTTCTCTAACTTACAAATTAAAGACAGAGAAAACCTTGCAGGGTTCTTTGGAGAGGACTACAAGATATTGCTTGACGATTTGCCGATATCCATCTAGACGGAGCATTCCACGTGAAGAGGCAAGACGGCGCAAGATCTCGGAGTTCTCCGGGGGCTACTGTTGGGGATATGCTATATGGGTATCCTCATAGCATGTCTCCTATCCGGATAACCCGGGTGGCCCACAGTTGGTAGCATGGCCTATAGCCTGCTGGGCGACCCAATTAGATGGATCCAGAAGAGAGGCCCATGCCGGATAAAGGAAGGCTACGGTGGAGTCACTAGCGTACCCGGAGCCTTGGAGTACAAGACACACAAGACTAGTAATAGACGGTGTAGGACTCTGTAACCTGTCCGGCTAGGACTTTTCCCTGTAACCCTAGGACCTGGCGACTATATAAGTCGGGCCTATGGGATCCTTTAGGGCACAACTTCAGACAATCTTAGACAACCTCGCATAGCGAACCAATCCCTGTAACTCGGCGTATTGCTATTATAGCGATTTATAGCAGGAGTAGGATTCCGCCACCGTTGTGGGATCTGAACCTGGGTAAGCTGTGTTATCTCGTATCCGTCAACCGTCCACCTTCCCCCACATCTCTAAACACACACTGTGAGGACCCCTCCATGGCGTACTCGTCGGCAATACCACGACAACAACCATCGCCGAAGATGACCAACGTAGATCGGAAGAGACTGACCTCAAAACACACCAACGAAAAAGAACTAGATCCCGAGGGATCTGTCGGACACACGACTCCACACGCCCTCCGTCGATGCTAGACACACCACCGGAGCGAGGATAGGATGGGGAGTACCTTATTCTGACTTCAGGACGTAGCCATCGCCTCAACATCCTAAAAAAAGACACTAAAAATAGTCTAAACAAAACACTGAGACCTCCCGCCAGCGAGGGGCTGTGGTCCGCCACGCCTCCAAGGCCCTAAGGCCGACGAAGACGTGATGGACCGGTGGCGTCGCCGATAGAGGTAAGGAACCCTAGATGGGTTTTGCCGCCGCCTCTTAGGAGAGCCTCTTGGGAGGTCCTGTACCTTGTTTTTTTTCTCTTTTGAGGACGCTAGAAAAATAACATGATTTGTAACCAGGTATAATTAATTTTCTTGCTTGAGATGGACATGCCAACTTCCATGAAGCTTACGGTGTAAGGTGGCCTGAACAGAACAAGCAGATAAAGTGTGTAAGAAAGCACACGATAATGTTTTTTATAGACAATAGAAGAGACAACATATCACGGTGCGCACGACCAAAGCATAATTAATGAAAGAAGGGATAGGAGGAGGAGGATAACAAGACTACTTTTGACAACATGGTTCTCCTTAGGTACCTTGTTTCTTTCGCCTCAATCTAGCTAAACTGATGAGTCACTGTCCAAGGACTCCATTGTTAAGCAGACACTGAACTTGTTCGGTACCACCGGCATGGAACATGTTATGATAATTTACACGCTTATTGTAAACACTAACAAGTAATACCATATAAAAATCAGACAAACAACATAAATAGACACAAATTGTTAAAAATGTAAGTACTCATTCCTGCATGAACAATATAGCTTGGATATCAATTACAGATTATGTATTTGTGATGGCTATTGATCCAACAAATACAATAGATCACTTTTGACCATGAAACAAGCAACACCAACGAACAAGAGAAGATAAAGTTTCAATGATAAATGCCCTAGGAAACTTTCTTACATGTTAGAAGTCTCTATTTGGATTCACCCAGACTTATATTTGTGTAGTCTGGAAACCTTGATCAAGTTATTTTCTTGATTAGTACACTCTAGAACACTATTAAAATGGATATTTAAGTATAATATGGATAAGGACAAATATACCACACCATGCATTAAAGGACATCTATTAATTTGTCGAGTAACATATTGCTTTTGGTTTACCTAGACTTAATGTCAAGTCCAATATAACAAATGATTTTCTTAAGAATCTCAAAATAATTTCTAAAAAATATTGGTTCGACTTTTGCAGAGATAAATGTGTTTGTAATAATAAATCTTAGAGAAAAACTTTTGTGCAAACCAAGTTTTGCGATCGATCCCCATCTGACTACTGAACCAACAACATGTTGCAATTTTGTGTTAAGTATGGATGGTTGGGTACGAAGCGTTGTACACGAATCAGATAGAAATTGTCATATGCATAGAAACTTTCATGGTAGAACTACAGAAAAATATATATCTAAAAGTACATTTTTGTGAATAACTTTATACTTATGGTAGTTATTACTAAAATAGTAATGTTTATTATTTTATATTGAAGGGTGTTGCAATAAAAAAGATCATAGTTATGTGGAAGATGAGTTATGGAAAAATAAAAATATTTAGTATAAATTGGTTATAAGGGTTGGTTGTTAATCGAACTAGTTTTAATGCAGGTAATATGTGATTGTGGTAAACTTTTATCATTGATAACTATATATACATGAGCGTTTGACTAGAGTTGTCTCATTTATGCATTTGTATAAATAAGAATACCATGTTCAAATCCTGCACATTAAGTCACTTTATAAATCCATCAATTTCTGCTAGTTATGTTTGTGTGTATAGAAATTTGATTGATCATGACCCAAGGAAAGCCAACATTTTGTGTGTGTTTTTCTTCATGTCAAATTCGCCACAGTGGAAGAAAATCAGTTAGGGCATATGATCTAGCTAGATTTAAGGGAAATCGATCAAGCCTCAAACAAGTCGCACGTACTCGAGGATTCCGACCACATTTTTCATTACAAATATCGGTTTAGAGAGTGATCCACCATGCTAGGATCAAGTAAGTCCATAGCAAAATATATATATTATGGTGCGTGAAAGAATATGATACTATCTTTATCTTAATTACTATCTACCTTCATAATAGTATCACTTAACTGATTACTTTGAGTAAAGTGACATGCGATGGTGATTATATCACGATTTAATCTTTGTCTACTAGCTAGACCTCCTCATATGACGGGTTGTACAAATCAGGAGGTATACTAAATCGTGAATACAGTCTTCTAAGATGTTATAATTGTTTTATCAGACATATTCCATAGATGTACAATGTAATGATTACATATCGAGAAAATTTGGACAATATCAATAATGTGATCAACTAAGAGTTTATTGAATCAATATAGTTATTTATCGCAATGGTGTAAGAAGCAAAAGTAGTTCGCATATGTAGTAACCAAATTCAGTAATTCTGAAGTTATCATGCATCAAATATATTGCATGTCATCATCTGTTTAGTTGGCATGGTATTAATATGTATATGGATGTATCATTCACACTCTTTTTGTGGATCGAGGTGGTGCTTCTACATTGTCAAAACATGCATTAGAGAGATAGATAGAGAAAGATGGAGGGAGGGAGATAGAGAGAGAGGGAGAGGGCAGAGGGAGATGGAGGGAAAGATAGGGGAAGCTATAAATGGAGAATATGGAACTTCTTCCGTAATGAGCGAGGGAGTGTGCCAGGGTGACCCACTCTTCCCCTTCCTCTTTGACTATGTGGTGGAAGCCCTAGCTTATATTCTAGCTAGGCCTAAGGCTACATGTCACATTGTGGGTGTGATTTCTCATATTATCACCTACCTACAATATGCAGAAGAAACGATCATAATGATGCAACTATATGATCTAGTTATTGTCAACCAGATGGCTTCTGTGCTTCGAATCCATGTTGGGACTGTGGATGAACCTCCACATGAGTCAGGTGTTGGTTTTGGGGACCAGTGCTTCAAAATAACAAAGAATCACTAACATGCTGAACTGCAAGCAAGGATGCCCCCCTTCACATATCTAGGACTTCCCATAAGTGATAGGGCGCTTACGGCTTTGGACTAGGGTCCCTTGACGACCAAGGTTGCGAAAAGGCGGATTCGTGGATTGGAAAGTTCATGTCCTTAGCGGCAAGGCTAACTTTAATCAATGCATGCCTCCCCGCTCTCCCTTTACATGCCATGGGGGTGTGCATGTTAGGAGATGGGTTTCATTAGAAAATGAATAAGCATCGTTCCCGTTTCTACTAGGAAGTAAATAGGCACAAACACAAATTTCATTGGGTGCATTGGGTGCTGATGGGTAAACCCAATGCCTCGTGGGGGATTAGGTATCATATACACTAAGATAATAAATATTTGCCTCATGGTTAAGTGGATCTGAAAGATATATACATGTAACTGAGGCTTGTGGAAAGTAATTATCTGGAATAAGTACTTAAGATCAAAGACCTGCAGGTGGACTCCTACCACTAGGGTTCCCAATTCTGGAATGTGATTCAAAAGGTAAAGAAACTATTTTTCTAAGGGGCAAGACATAAAATTTAGAATTGATCCTCGACAAGGTTGGAGGTAGATTTGAGGGAGAGGTCGGGTCCCCTTAAAGATAGATTTCAAGCTCTGTTTACCATCTCCGTGGAACCGGAGGAATCTGTAGCACGGGCTTTACACCTAGATGGGTTGTATGTACCATTTGTAGTGGTTTTGGGATGATTGAACATGTTGAGGCGTCCAATCTTATGCACGAAATTAAGGTAGTAACAGCTAACAACTACTCTAGACCAATTTTGTGGGCGCTTGAACCTTCTAGGAGGTTCTCGGACTGCTCCTTATATAAGAATTTATGCCAATAAACCCCTAGGAAACACTTAGTGAGCTCTGTAGGATTAACATCCCACTCAAGTTAAGGGTTTTCTAGTGGCAGCTCCTGAGGAAATGCCTCCTGTGTAATGAAAAAATCCGCCTTCGGCACAGACCATCGATGATGTTCCCTTTGCGAGAAGTTTGAAGATACAAACCATATTTTTTCTCTTGCACGCTAGCCAAATTCACGTGGAGCATAGTTAGGGAACTGTTGGGATGCTCTTGGAATCCCTCATGCTTAGCTGATATCTACCCTTTTTTGCACACTTTCTTAGACCAAACTAAAAGTATTGTGGATATCTTGTGTAGCCTTGTGCTAGATGTTGTGGAACATTAGAAACAAGTTCACAATTGAGGAGACTTGATGCAATAAAAGGGCTGTGTGCATCTATTGATGCAGATACCGGGGCAGTGCTCCCCATTTCAAAAAAAAAAATGAGGACTTTTCGGGATTAAACACAAAATTTCTATATATTATTTTTGGCGACGAGGACCAAAATTGAGTTTGCCGACCTATTAAAAAGAATGTATTCTTTTATTTGGAATAATCTAGTTCGCTATTTTCCCCGACATTCCCCACATCATGACTTATCCAACAAATTTATTGACTCCTTAATTTTTTTTTTTGCATGACTAGAATTTCTTCACTTCTTAATTTTAATCGTTTGGCGGACACAACGAGGGCTGCTTTTACCCTACATGGATAGCAGTATGATCTTTTGATCGGCCCTCTTCTAGCTTAGGCGTTATTCAGCAAATACATTGTTAATTGTATTTCCCATGTTTTGTGTTTAGATTTTTGTTTAGCTTTATGCATCTCAGTTATACAGAGACCGGGTGTAATATTTAGAACTAGCTTTTAAATAATATAAAAAGGCATTTATCGAAAAATAATAATTTTGATGTAAATCCCCATGGGTCGCCATGTAACCCCTGCACGAGAATAACAAGCATCGACAGTCTCTCGCAATAGTCCTGATTATTGCTACGTCGTGGAAGGACAACAAGCCACGTGCACGTTAATTTTGGTACATCCCTGGACTTTCTTATCGGTGACAATGCCAGGTGCATTCCCTTTCTCCCTGCTACGCTGCCTCCGGCGTTGAAACGAACCTTGCGCACGTACACAACGCTGCCCCATGACGTGAGCGTGAGCGTGAGCGAGAAGAATTACAGTACTACCCAAAATGAACAAAAATAAAAGAGAGATCTCCTGACGTTTTGGCGTCCTCTCTCTCTCTCATCTTTTTGTGAAGCCATCCACGTTTTCGCTCCTCCTTAACTGCTTCTCTCCTCCCTCCCTCCCTCCCTCCCTCCGTCTTTCACTCCCTCTCGTCTCCCTTCTTCCATCACAGTGGCTGCAGACTGCAGTGCACACGCACAGGCAAACCAACAAACTTCCGGCCGATCGAGTCACACTCACACCCAAGTTAATTACCCATCCGCCGGGGAGGAGAGCCGTGAGAAACACTGGAGTTTGGCGCTGTTTCAGGGTACGTGCGGCCGGCCGGAGCGCCATGGATGCGGAGGGTGGTGTGCAGCTGAGGAGGAAGAAGAGCTCTTGGGTAACTATATCCGATCGACTGTTGTTCTAATAAACTAAACTGCATCTGATCGACTGCATCCTTGGGAGTTCTTGGTTAGGTAGTTTCGTTTCTCTATTTTGGTTAGGTTAGTTGCTTAATAGTTGACCTGTGCATTTTCTTTTCTTGGGGCTTGTTTCTTGAAGTAGCACGGTGCATTAATTTCTTCTTGCGCAATTTCCGCGTCAGGTTTTGGTTCAATTCTATGTAGGTTCGCCAATAAAAAACAATACTGCGTTGGTCAGCCCTGTAGATTTGGAGAAACTGTAGATGCTTTTGTTTGTAGCATGCATGGCTCCTCCTAGTCCCGAAAAAAAAAAGGTTGCAGTATGTTCCTTCTTCACGTCTGAAGGTCGATGGTAGATTTGTTCGGATTTTGCACTAGTTAATTCCCTTGCAAAAGGCTCTGGTCTGAAGCAGGAGCTGTCTCGATTATCCACCACTATACTGGTCTTCCAGATGTCTTGATTATTCACGGCTACACGGGATAATGGAATTAATACAGTCAATTTTTTCAGTGTAAATTTCAGCTTTGGGAGTCAACCTGTTTGACAGTCGAAGCCTGCAGTCGGTGTCCATTTTCTTGGAAGCATGCGATAGCTCAGGACAACCATAGGGTCTCATTTCTCTGTCAGATCAATCCAGATCATCGCCATTTATGGTCAAAATGGACACATTTGTTTGGTCTTTTAGCTGAGACTTACCTTTCTGCCTGTCGACCTTGAAGCTACCTGTTTAAAGCTTCTCTTTCTAGCTAGCCTACAACCTTTTTGCCCAATGGGATGATTTTAGTCCCAGCATATGCCCTCTACTTAATATTTGTGGTAATTAATCAGACACGTCACGTCTCTTTCTGTGTTTGCGCTAGGGATGGCAGAAAGGGACGCTTCTACTCGCCTACCAGAGCTTCGGCGTCGTCTACGGTGACCTCTGCATTTCGCCGGTCTACGTGTACAAGAACACCTTCTCTGGGAAGCTGCGTCTCCACGAAGAAGACGAAGAGATCCTCGGAGTGCTGTCGCTGGTCTTCTGGAGCCTCACCCTCATACCTCTCCTCAAGTACATCATCCTCGTGCTCGGAGCCGACGACAATGGCGAAGGTGATGATCACATTCCTCATGAATCGTACGCCACGTGTCAACAGAGTTCCCTCTTCTATATCATTTTAAAAAACTAGATGTGTTAAGTTAGTAGTGATGATATTGTATAAAGTGCATCTTTTTATTTTTGGCAAACTGAAAAATGTGATGTGTGCAGGTGGGACGTTTGCATTGTACTCCCTGATGTGCAGGCGCTCCAGGATGGGCCTTCTCAACAGCCTGCACGCCGGCTCCGTGTCGGCGTACAACCAGGATGAGCCCTGCAAGGAGTCGAGAAGCAGCCTGATCATCAGGGGATTCTTCGAGAGGCATTACTCGCTGCGTGTCGTGCTCCTGCTCTTCGTTCTCATGGGCACCAGTATGGTCATCGGAGACGGCGTATTGACCCCGACAATGTCAGGTGATCATCAAACTTTGTCAAGCTCTTGTGTTTTGTGCTTCACAGATGTTGTGTGCATCTCCTAATGCGTGAGCATGTCCTGAAAGCTGAAACTGTACTTCTGCATGCTCATCAGATCTTCATGGTAACTGACAGGGTTACATGGTTTCCTGCAGTGTTGTCAGCAGTTTCTGGCCTCAGAATTAAATTTCCAGAGCTACATGAAAGTAAGCAGCTGTTTTGTTGACATCCCTCATAAGGTTTACTCTTCTTGGTGGCAAACGCTAGCTACTGTTTTGTGCAGTTTTTTCTTCTCAACTTCCACCTGCAATTTCCTTCCAAACTTAACTGAAAGTAAGCAGCTGTTTTGTCGTTCAGATTACACCGTGCTCGTCGCATGCATCGTTCTAGTCGGGCTTTTCGCGTTGCAGCACTACGGAACACATCGTGTCGGGTTCCTGTTTGCTCCAATCCTGATCTCCTGGCTCGCTTGCATCGGTGGGATCGGGATATACAACATCTTGAAGTGGAACCCTAGTGTTGTCCGTGCTCTGTCCCCGTATTACATATACAACTTCTTCAGGAAGGCTGGCAAGGATGGTTGGAGCTCACTTGGAGGAATTGTTCTCTGCATTACAGGTTTCACATATATTCTAGTATAATTTTTGTGTTGGGTGATATGCACTTGTTTTTTATGGGCTTAATTACAGCTGTAGATTTTCAGGTGCTGAAGCTATGTTTGCCGATCTTGGGCATTTCTCAAAGCTTTCACTGAGGGTAAGTTCCCTCTTTTGCAATTATGGATATGCCATTTTTCATTACAGCACTTGAAAACATCTTTACTATGATTTTCTTTATTGCTTTGTCATGGCAGCTTGGGTTCACAATTGTTGTGTATCCTTGCTTAGTTCTGGCTTACATGGGTGAGGCTGCCTATCTGTCGAAACATAGGGAGGATCTCCAAAGTAGCTTTTACAAAGCTCTTCCAGGTGAGGTGCCAGTGTCCCTGAGGACTGATGGAAATTTCCATCTATTTTATTGCAGTCATCTTTTTACAAAAAGAAAATAGTCTGTTCTTATGCACAAGAGGAAGTATCATTTGTCGCCTTTTTATTGAACTATGCACAAAACCATAATCTATTAAAACATGAAGACCAACCAGATAAGCTTAGGCAGGTAAAATATGTAAAACATTAACTACAAACAATTATCAAACCGAGCCAGTTGCCAATAAAGCAACCACTACTTCGCGGCGGTTTGCTACCTATTTTCCCCAAAATTCTCTTCCATGTGAGGTGCCAATGTTTCGATAGATCGATGGACGTCCATCTATTTTATCATACTCATCTTTTTCAAAAAAAAGGTATGTTTCATTTTTATGCATAAGGGGAAGTATGCATTCTCGCCTCTTTATCTAACAATGCGTGTAACCATAATCTATGAAAACATTAAGACCAACAAAATCAACTTACAAAAGGTAAAATATGACAAACATGAACGGCAAAAAAATATCATGTCAAGCAAGCTATCGAAAAAGGAATCCATGGGTTTGGCAATGGCTTGCTGCTTCTTACAATGTACACCTATCACCAGGGAAAATGAAGTTGTACATTGCCACGATGAAACTAGATCTAGCACTTCGAGGAGGAAATTTGTGTTCCATGTAAACACCTTCATGAGGGAGATAATGCTCATGTGCTACGAATGACTCGTGAAACCAGTGAAGACTTGACCAAAGATTTACATCGAGAGTTCGGGCTCCACGATCACACCTCAAAGAAGGGGTTGACGTGCAATTTTCCCATGTCCATCAAGTATGGAGGCCAGATCAAGTGTCCACTCCGGTTGGTGCTCACACAACTAGAAAAATACTCTACTCGCCATTTAACCACTAAAGGCTAGAGCGGCATTGAACAAGTTGTGTTTCCTGCCAAGTTAACCTTACTGACCCTATTCTCTAGCGAAGAAAACCTATGCGACCATACAGACTAACGTTGTCGACTTTGAAGCAAGGTACCGCTAGCAAGCCATAGCACCAGGCACCCCTGAGTTCTAACAACACAAAAATGTGACATCAATAAAGACAATGGTCGACATTCCACATATCAAATTTAGGCGAGGTATATATGTTCGGTGGTTTCACAAGCATAAAGTGGCTCGAGTGAACCCATATCAACAAAACATCCATTCCAAGAGTGCATGGGTCGTAAGGCATCACGCACACATGGCTTGCCAAAGAAGAAGTCGGCGCAAGCATATATAAGCAAACAACCTAGGCGCGAAACAGGTTATAGGCCATGGCATGGAAATATGAAATAAATTTTATTTTTTAAAAAACAATATCATTATGAAAATATCTTCTATTCCAACATAAAGAACACACATCCATCCAGATTTGAGCTTTTAGTTTTTAGCAAAGCCCTCAACCGATTCCCGGACGTATTTGACATACCATTTGGTAGGCGGCAGTTTGAAAGACACAAAAATTTATCCTCAACAAAAAAATAAGTTGAACATATGAAAAACAAGTGTAGTATTGTTGCCTCTTTATTGCAGTAACAACACTTTGTGATGTCATGCCAATTAATTTATCAATTTTATCTATTTTCAAAACTACATCTTGCACATGTACCACATGGAAATCTTGCTGCTTAAGATACATGAAGATCCCACTAAATTTCCTAATAAAAATGGTATCATTGTTAATCATATTTGCAGAAAATAGATTTCACAAAGGAAAAACCAACAATATGAAACTTCCACCGGAAGGCATCTGAGTTAAGTTAACTGATATTCTTCACTAAACTAAATGTAGTAGGGAAGTCCACTTATCCCAAGTCAAGCCCTTCAAAAGCTCACATTAAACCGTAGGACTGGAGGACCGAAGGACATCCACCACGGTAGCGTGCTTGTGTTGTGCGATATTGTATTGGGTAGTCTACTGCTTAAAAAAGATACTTGTCTCTTAGCTAAGTATCTTCCTAAAACCTAGTGTGTAGCCCATGCATCTCCAACCAAGAAAGATCCTCATGAAAAAACTCAGTTCTCACTTGCATCAGACCTCCGCAGAACGAAGAGTTTGTAGGTTTAATTAAAATTTGTGATAGAGGTTTTGAGTGTTAACTATTTGTTCGTAGCAATTTCTCCCTCGGTCCTCAAGTAGCTTAAAAAGAGACCTATGAGCACTAGCACGCGGGGCATATTTTTGTAGGAGCTGGGAGCATACCTACGGAATGAGGGTTAGTGGGCAGCGAGTGAATACCTTCTCAATCTATTTCTCGTTTTTCTATATGCCTCCGGACTGGATCCGGGTTCCATTATCAAAGGATAACAGAACAAAATCTTTACAAACCCAGAAAAAAGTAATGAATGGTTCCAAGAATGAAGAAGGTGATTACCTAGAAAATAGTACAGTTTAAAGCACCGAAGACAAACGGCAATGAACAGATAAGCCTAGAACACAAAGACAGTCCTATTGTGCCTTAGGTAAGGGACACTACACGACATCAAAACCAGAAGAACCTTTATGTTCATCCCAGTTAGTCTGATCTCATACAATTCTTCGGACGCATTACTTACCTTCTTTGTTGTGTTTTAGTCGACAGTGACTTCCACATCTTCTTCCTCTTCACCATAGGAGTTTTCAATCCTTAGCGACATCTCTTGTGCCTCAAGAGCAGCACGTTGCAGCCTAGTTGCCCCTTTCACCATGCTCTTTGCTATCAGTTTTATTCTGAAGCCCTGCCCAATAATGCAGAAAGATACACATATAACAAATTATCTCTATAGGCGAAGAAATGAGTTTGTCTTGGAAACAAGCCTGATTTCTGGATTTCCAGAGAGACCAGCATAAAGTAGCTTGCAAACAATATGAAAGTTAGTCCCAAAGGGGAGAAATTTAGAAATCACCAAAATTGAGTAAAACAAGCAAGTCTAGTGTAAGCACCAATAATAATACTACTAATAGTGCTTGACATGTATATGGAAGGAGGGCATCCAAAGAAGATATGATTAATTGTCCTCTAGTAGCTTAAAACTATCACATGATTAGAAGACAAAAAAATTTAGCCTCAAGGTCTTCCATTCCTAGCCCACCTTAATCCTTCGATCTACAAATTTCTTCCTAATAACTTACTTAGGTGACTGTGATTTCTAAAAACACCCGGCAACTAAGAATCTGTACCGTGCCTTCCCCATACGTGTGTCCTACCGACAAACAATTTTCCTACTTACGGTTCTTAATTTGACTGAAATCTGAATTATAACCTTTTCTGATTTCACCTCCTCCGCGAAACAAACTTTTGTCCCACTTTATAAATGAAGCAACATCTCGCTACAAAGTTCAGAAGCACCACTTTTGCTGAAGCGCTAAAGTAAAAAAGAGAAACAACATCCGCTGGGGCCTCAGCACAACCCAAAACCAAAGAAAAAAATCCCCTCTAAAATTTTCACTGAGCTCTGAAATTTTCCTACTATTTACATTCTTGATTTCACTGAGCTCTGAAATTTAGCACCTTTTCTGACCAATAAATCCCCACCTCACATTTGTGTTCTTGTTCTGAAAGTTCAGACCGTGTGTTCTGGCCGGTTCTGATCATCGCGACGCTGGCCACCGCCGTCGGGAGCCAGGCGATCATCTCCGCCACGTTCTCCATCATCAGCCAGTGCCGGGCCCTGGGCTGCTTCCCGCGCATCAAGGTGGTGCACACGTCCAGCCATGTCCACGGCCAGATCTACATCCCGGAGGTGAACTGGACCCTCATGTTCCTCTGCCTCGCCGTCACCATCGGCTTCCGGGACACCGAGATGATCGGCAACGCCTACGGCCTGGCTGTGATCTTGGTCATGTTCGCGACGACGTGCCTGATGTTCCTGGTGATCACCACGGTGTGGAACCGCTCGGTTGTGTGGGCGGCGCTCTTCGCCGCCGGCTTCGGGTCCGTGGAGCTGCTCTACCTCTCGGCGTGCCTCGCCAAGGTGCCCCACGGCGGCTGGCTCCCGCTGCTGCTCTCCCTGGCCACGCTCCTCGTCATGTCAGCGTGGCACTACGGCACGGCGAAGAAGCAGGAGTACGAGCTGCAGAACAAGGTGTGCCTCGACCACCTCCTCGGCCTCATCGGCTCCGGCGGCATGGGCCTGGTGCGCGTCCCCGGGGTGGGCTTCGTCTACTCCGACGCCGGCGCGGGCACCACCGGCGTGCCGCCCATGTTTGCGCACTTCGTCACCAACTTCCCGGCGTTCCACCGGGTGCTCGTCTTCGTGTCGCTGCAGACGCTCACCGTGCCCAAGGTGCCGCCGGAGGAGCGGTTCCTCGTGGGCAGGATCGGGCGGCCAGAGTACCGGCTGTTCCGGTGCGTGGTCAGGTACGGGTACAAGGAAGGCCGGTGGGACCACTTCAACTTCGAGAACCAGCTGCTGGTGAAGGTCGTCGAGTTCCTCCGTCTACAGGCGCACGGCGCCGACGGCGAGCGGTCGTCCAGTGCCTCCGGCGAGATGTCCGTCATCCCGGCAGCGCCCAGCCAGGCCGTCGTGGACGCGCTGGCGTCCATGAGCTCCTGCGAGATCGACTACGCGGGGAATGACAAAGGGTACAGCAAGAAGGTGCGATTCGAGGAGATGCCGCCGGCGGCGGCGGCGTGGAGGAGGGAGGAGACGAGGTCGGAGGTGAGGGAGCTGCTGGAGGAGCGGGAGGCCGGGGTGTCGTACATGGTCGGGCACACGTGCGTGTTCGCCCACGAGTCGTCGTCCGCGGTCAAGAAGTTCGCCGTCAACGTCGTGTACGGGTTCCTCCGGCGCAACTCGCGGAGACCCGCCGTCGTGCTCGGCATCCCGCACACCTCGCTCATCGAGGTCGGCATGGCGTACAGGGTATGACCGGTGGCCACCCCCACCGATCGACCCATCGCTCGCTCGCTCGCTCCCTGAAGAAGAAGCGTAGTAGTCATAGGCTTAACTGTAACTACTGAAGATAACATACTACACCGATTCAGCAAACAGAATAACAACAACACGTTCGGTTTGCTGCTGAAAATGAAAACACAGCATACTGTTACTTGTTCCTGTCTTGGGCCTG
Organism: Avena insularis; assembly: GCA_023614405.1. NCBI lineage: Eukaryota > Viridiplantae > Streptophyta > Magnoliopsida > Poales > Poaceae > Avena > Avena insularis. The sequence continues at coordinate 469,464,055 of CM042697.1, read as the reverse complement.
TTGTAATTATTAACCAATATACTGTGAACTGTCAGGTTTAATATGGCTGGAAAAGAAAACAGAGCATACTGTAATTAAGTTACTGGCATTGCTGAGTTGGATACAGTGTTTAGACACGTCTTACAAGTTTTTCAACAAAAAATAAGTAGAAAATTCAATCAAACCATACTACAATCTAAATTTGCTTAATTATATATATTTATTCATGTCACCAGCGGTATGATTTGGATAACAGAGACTGAGTGTAACAATCAGGGCCAGTCTCGAGATTTTAGGAGTCTGGGGCGAGACTAAAACTTGGGACCCTTAATATAAGCATCACAATAATACTAATGAATATTATACGCGTAAAACATATATTGCCAATAACACTTAAATGCAGTTAAAAGTAGTAGGCATATCAAATAATGGGCCCAATGTTGATGTCACCTTAAACAATTCTTCTAGCATTTTTTATTGAGCTTGATATTGAACTTGAAAAGCCTTCCCCACTTCTAGAATTTCTTCTTACCAATTACTTTCATGAAACTGAACTTTCCTCATAGCGCGGTGTTATATCGGAAAAATGCTTCTACACCCATTTTAGTTGCAATATCTTTGGCGGCGATCAAACTAGAACAAAACCCCTCATTCCTATATTTAAAAAAAATACAGTATACCTTGTATTTGATTCAAAGTAGAGTCAATGCACATGGCTGACCATTGTAACATTTAGTATACCTAGATTTGTATTCCCCGTGAACGGGACCCGGAGATTGAAACCAGCAATATGATGCGTCCATCAACTGATAATGAGAAATCAAAATTAGACAAAAATTTGGAGTAAACAAGAACCCTAAATCGTTCATGCATCAAACTAGATTGGGTATTTTACAGTTTGAATCAAGCATTGGTTGGAATCACCGATTGAGTAATCGTCTAATCCCTGCCGGTCGGGCTAATCGCTGAACATTGTGGCCTCACTCCTTGCTGACCGCTGGAGCATAGCGGCCTTGGGCGCTGGGTGGCTGACTCGCTAGTCGCTAGCAGGGATGGAGCGTCGTGAGCGACCAGGCTATAGTGTAGCATATACTCCCTCCGTTTAGAAATATAAGATGGTTTAGATTTGTGAAGCAAATAAACCTATACACTAAAAGATGTATAGATACATTTGAATCTACACACTAAAATATGTTTAGATACATTTACTTCATAAACCTAAAATATCTTATATTTCTAAACGAAGGGAGTACATCTAAAGACATGGTTGAGGGGTTGTACGACATCTCCTCAAAATCAGAATTTATGGGCCATCGGATCCAGAAAGAGCGGAGCAAATCTGCCAATGTGTGTGCCTTTGTGTACTGGGCTGGACGTGACCTACCCGCATTGTGATAAAATCAAAAACTATTCGCGGCCCACGTGGCCTGTTTCAAAACAGATCTCCTTTTGCCTTGTTTCGTCCGTTTCTTTTTAGGTAAAATTCTTACGGGATTTTTCCTAACTATTAAGATATTTTTTATAAATTTTTATTTAAATATTTTTTTACAATATATTAAGTTATAATTGATATATAATAATTATATTTAAATAATCATTTATGTGAAAACCATTTTCTGGTCCTTTTCCTTATTCTTTCTCCGAACAACTTCGGATCTTCCTAGAACTTATCTGGTTTCTCTCTTCTTACTTCTTTAGTGATTCAAACTAGGCATTAACGATCCCTAAGTTTCGTCAAACCCTTAAGCGTGCTACCCAACAGTTCATGAATACTACTGACATGGCCAAGACTCCTCTATGACCAATGATCAACATCAGGATCTGGATATCCTTGTTGACCACCTGTATTTGAAACTCAATGCGGTAGGTTAGGGAGTTCGGTGTGTGAAGTCCCCGGGGGACCAATTTGAGGCGCTAATATTTTGTTTTCTTTTTTATGCTTTTAGTTTTCTCTTCACTATCTTATTATTTTTATTTTGTGTATTTTTTGGTTTCTTTCTTATTTATTTGACTACTACCTTTTTATTCATAAAAATCATGGTTTGAAGAATGTCCATAATTTGAAAGGAAAAAGGTCCATGTGTTCAAAAGTATACTCCCTCGGTCCTAGAATAGATGTCTTAGGTTTTTTAAAATTTGGATGTATCTATATACTAAATACTGTCTAGATCCATCCAAATCTAGACAAATTTGAGGCTCTATTTTGGGACCGATGGAGTATATGGTTTCTGACAGAAAGGTATACATGGGTTTTAAGGATTGTTCATGAAGGGTTGAAAATGTTCACCGGTTTCGTAAAACTCGTTCAGCAGCCAAAAAACATGTTTTACTTGTTAATCTGAATTTTATAAATAAGTAGAAAACTAAACTTGATAAAACTTGAGAGATATTAAAATTTAAATTTTTTAAAAAATCATTGTATCTTTTTGTTGGACTGCATTCGAAGCGGCCTAATAACACTTGCTTCGGCGGAGCCATGCATCGTGCCGCTACATGCGATGAATAGGAGTTCTTGACGAGAACTGCGTAGCTTAGGTTTTTTTTTTTTTTTTTGAGGAATCATAGCTCGCTTTATTACTCAATCATATTGGGTACAATTATGGATGGGACTTGGTTCCCGTTTAACCATTGGTTAGGTTAACCTAACCTAAAAACTAGCCCAATGGGCCAAGTGATTAACAAAAAATGCTTTTGGTTATTTAGGTTTAATTCTTCTTTACCAATGGTTAACCAGACATTCAGCCAGCTCTTAACCTGACATTCAGCCAGCTCAACATGTCGCATGCCCGCCTGCTTTCCCTCGCTCGCCGGCAGTGCCGCTCGGCCAGCTCGCTCGCCGACATGCGTTGCTCCAGCTAGCTATAGCTAGCTAGCGCGTGGCTTCATGCTAGCTAGCATAGTTGCGTGTGGGTGCTAGTTTTACTTGCTAAATGGACGTGCGTGCACTGCTGCCGTCGTGGGTAGAAGACAATACACATGCACATTATTTTCTTAATACTCCCTCTAACCATTATTAATTTGTTAATTTAGATTTATCTAGATACGGATATATCTAGTTAAATTTTAGTATTAAATACATCCGTATCTAGGCAAATTTGAGTCAACTAATATGAGTCGAAGGGAGTAGTTTCTTCATGACCAAAAAAGGCAATACATTTAGTAAAAAAAGAGCTAGTTTAATCACATTTTGTAAAAGTGGTTCAAACCTAAATAACCAATGGTTACTATTTTTACCCTAATAACCTAATGATTAACCTAAATTATCCTTTTACACAAAATGGTTAAATAGGTTCTAATCTAAAAAATAAATGGTTAACCTAATCCCATCGTTAGGTACAATGTTGGTGTCGGGTGAGTTTAGGAACCACAGGTGGGCATCTAGGCATGGAAATGGATTTCCTTATTGTTTTTGTGACGGAGCCAGGCTGGACTGGACTGGGCCACCGCTGCCTCCCTCAGCGGCCCTATGCATCTCCTTGTTTCAGCATCAGCCAGGCCCAATGGATTATATTCTCACCAATTGGTTCAGCCTCCGTCTCCTGCAAACGCTGTACCCGATCTCTCAGAATCCATCTCCCACTCGTCGCTGCCGCTCTCTGCTCCCCCATATCTAACCCTTTCCGAAAATCTTTTGGATTCAGGACACGGTGCTGCGGCTGCTCCATGCATGTCGCCTCCCAATTTTACGTACCAGATCAAGTGATCAACAGCACTCGACATCATCGATGGAACCGATCTACGTCTACACTCCCAGCGCCACGCAAACAGATTAAGTGCCGCGCGCGCGAGCTGCTGCTGATCGCAACGATTATTGTCCGGGTCCGGGAGCCGGCCGGCGTCGTGGTCGTGGACTCGTGGGCGTCGCCTTTTCTGTCGCCGGTGGGGGCATCGTCCGTGCAGCCAGCTGACAGTCAGGCGTACGTGCTTTGCCCTTCAAAGTGGCCTTCACTTCCTGCCTCAGTGCGACGCCCGCCGCAGGTCCTCATCAACTCCTGTCACCTCACATTTCGGAGCTCCCAGCTACGTTTGCAGGGGGTGTCCTTTTTTCATGGACTTGGACTGTGATTCATGCAAACAGTTGTTTTCTCGGAGATCTCCGGCCATGTGACGACTTGCGTTCAACGATTCAAGTCCTTGGAGTTGGAGGGTGTGCTGGTATCGGTTGACTCGCTAGTCGCTATACGATCTGCCGCATATATACAAGTACGGCAGCGTATAACTACACAGCTTCCGGCAGCTGCATACAAATTCGAAATAAATCCCACTATCCAGTTCTTTTCCTTTTGGGGGTGGGGTTCAAACCTGGAAATCTAATTACGAAATTCCAAGATGTGCGGAAATCGACAGGCAGGCAAACCACATGCCAAAAATGCAGCCTAGCACCTGCAACCTGTACTGATGCAGCAGTACGATGGCACATATGTTTTGTTCATTTGTAGTTAACGTCTCTGACCCAATGATTTCAGTGAGAATAATGACTATCGTAATGGCAAGAATCAGTTGCTTCTGAGCGCAACTAAAGTGGTGGTACGATGCGATGGTGTGTTAGAAATTCCCACGCAAAGCATCGTCGTCCGCGAGAGCTACCGAGCGCGTGCGGTTATCTGTACTGTCCAAACGTTTTCTGCACATGGCGGTGTGCTGCACAGAATTCAATTTCAGTGGCAATAAGGGTTCCAAGAGTCTGGTAAAAAAAGGGTTCCAAGAGTCAAATTTGCAAAAGAATATTCATCTTTTATTTTTTTGAACGTTTATTTATCTAAGACGTCAGGTTTGTGGAAAACATCCTAAATGAAAAAAAAGGCAACCAAAAAAAACAGCAGTGTATAGCGTGCTCGTTGTCGACAGATTATTCTTGATTCCGCGACAAGTTTAAGAGCATCCCAGCCGCCTCCAGATAACCTATGGGAGAGGGGGGTCTATGGAGCTGAGCCGATTCAAAATTTCACGATTCACACGAAAAAAGAAAACTCCATTCATGAATACTTGCTGAAATGCAGAGACACATCCACTTTGAATTTGGTACTCCCTCCGTTCAGAAATATAAGTCATTCTAGTTTTCTGAAATGAATATATCTAAACGCCTTTTAGTGTATAGATTCACTCCGAACCTCTATGAATCTATACAGTAAAAGACGTCTAGGTACATTTGATTCACAAAGCTAAAACGTCTTATATTTTTGAACGGAGGGAGTATTATTTGAGGTGGAATTTATTTTTTGCTTCTCGATGCGTAAATATCATGTGTAGAGTAAGAATTTTACATGATGATGATTCATATAATATACAGCTCGCCAATCAACTAAACTATTTTGAAGCTTTGGGATTTTTGTAATATGACTTGAGAGCACCACAAATCATCATGTTCATTGATTGTTCATTCAACTATTTTCACATTGTTTGATTTTGTTCTATTATTCTCATAAAGGGTACTGCCCCCTGATGCTACATTTAAGTCTTTCTAGCACTTTAAATTCAACTACTCTACTAAAACCCTTACATTTCAGAACGGAGGAAGTAATAATGTAAAAATAAATTGATATCAAATAAATCCAGCTGCTGCTACAACTCATTATCCAAAGCAACTCGAGACATCAAGGATGCACACAAAAAGCAAGAGAACATAACACAAAATTGTCAGAATAAGATCCTCTCCGCTCTATCCTTGCTTTGGTGGTGTGCCTAGCGTAGACGGAGAACGCCTGGAGTCGTCTGTCTGGCGGATCTCTTGGAATCTGATCTTTTTTCGTATTTGTTGGTGTGATTTAATGTCAGTCTCTTCCAATCTACGGTTATCATTTTCGGTGATGGTTGGTGCTTTGGTGCGCTGGTATTTTGCGGACTTAGCAGGACGACTTTATGTCTCTACTACAACAAGCTTTACTACGACAAGTTTTGATCGAGTCCGATGATGAAGGGGCAAGGATGGCGGCTTATTCGGCTCGTGCTAGTGTTTGTAGTCATCGTAGGTGGTCCAGTGACCTATTTATAATTTTTATTACTTTTAGACTCCTTTACACTGCTATTAATGATTATTAATAAATTGGTGAAATTTTTGTAAAGAAAAACACAAAATTGTCATGCCGAAAAGAACAAAGGCCCGCATGAACGACATCAACCACCGTTCTTGAAAATATAGGGCTATGAGGAAGGTTCTCCGTAAGAAACGACTGTGCGGCTATGTGGCTTGATAGCATTGCCGGACGAGCACCGTACGTATACCGCCTGAAGGCTTCAAGCCACCGGAGCACTCCATATCTATCGCAGGAACATAGAAAGCTACACATTATTCAGAATTCTCTAGCTTCCGTTGGCCGCTAATGGTCGTGTAAGGTGGGATCATATTGAACAGTAGATCGAAGGATACCAAAGTATTCGCCTCTCAGGGCCGGTCCTGAGATTTCGGGGGCCCGGGGCAAAACTAAAATTCTGTGGCCTTTATTATAAAAAAATTATGTATAGATGAGATAATAAAAAATAAATATTTTAAGTATACTCCAAACTATAACATTCATATAAAAATAACAATGTTTGCATGATACCTCAAAATTTCCTTCAAAAAATTCTAGAAGCAAAGTCCGTGACGATGAAAACGATATCAATCTCGTCCACTAACTTCTCTATGCATAGAGTTGCCAAACCATTTAACCTCTCATGAGACATTACAGATCTGAAATAGTTTTTTTTGAACAATTTACCGTAGGAGAAGCCCCAACGATGTAGATTTTTTTATATTAAATAAGAAGAAGAAACTTTACAAATAAGATACCATATTCAATAATTTCAATTTTGAAAAGCTTCTTTGGGCTTATACAACATTCACTGGCATAGTAATAGTAAATAAGATACGATAAACGATAGAAATATTAGGATAACAATATTAGCAGATTCATCATCATGATTACTCACATTGTCATCATCTGCGTTGATATGAACATCGTCCTCTGTACCGGCTTTATATTCTGAATCAACATTACTGTGTTCTCCCACAAGAACTAGCGCCAACTCATCTGGATTGCTCGTGTTGCTCTTTAAAAATTTATGAAAAGATCATCTCTTTGATTCTATTAATTTCTTCTCTTGTTCTCTTCTTTTTCTTTTCTAAGCATCAGATTTATGCGCTATAATCAGTTAACCTCGCTTGCTATAAACAAGAAATCAAGAACATAATTTACTAACTAGAATTAAGAACTAAGAAATAAGAATTAAGGCTGGGTAGGGGCAGACCAGCAGGCATATTTGAAGATCGTCGATGGCCTTCCTGCGTGCAGGGTGCCTGGCGGTCGATCGTAAAGGGCTTGAGGCAGGACGCTTGAGAGGCGATCAGGCGATGGGAGGCGATATGATCCAGGGGAGGCGATTAGGCGACGAAACTCGGGAAGCGGGGCATGTCCGGTCATGGGAAGCCGAAGCGAATAAGAGAGTCTAGACCAATTCCTGGAGTCGTCGAGTACTCGAGTCGAGCACATGCCTTGGTCGTGGTCAAGCGATGCGCCGATACCTAGGAGTTGTCGAGTCCAGCGATCGCTTCCTTGGCCTAGGAGTTGATCATCGAGGCAGGCGAGCAATCAGGCCGTGCGAGCGATGGATACTTGTTTCCTTGGTAAGGGATTCGATGTATAGCCCATAAAAATGTTTTTTTACAATGTATAGTAGGCCTGTAAATTTTTGGGCCCCTACTTTTTTCGGGCCCGGGACGACTGCCCCTCTAGTCCCCCCTCAGGACCGGCCTTGTCGCCTCTGTATAACGAGCATGCATTCCTCCATCAAAGGATCTCCTTGCAGAACACACCCCAAGCCACCATTGTCAAGGCCTATACTTATAGATCCAATCTTGCTCTTGTACTTTCCAATCTAGATAATACAGATATGAGCATGACATAGTGGCTATTACTCATACAAAGGTCGAACCAGCTGTGTGGCACCATGACGTCTCTGTTTGTTGCTGGCATGATCCACTTGGTCTCCGTCCCAACTCTCTATTATCTCCACAACTCCCTCTCATATAATAAGATCAACCATAGGACAATCATCAAGGACAGACTAAAAGTTTTTTACTTCCATACTATAAAAAAAACTCCGGCAAGTTAACCTGCCTTGCCATCCATTCTGTGGCTCTATAGAGACTAGAACACTCTACCAAGTTTTGTAGATATTCAAAGATACTTCATGCAAGGATATGTAGACACACAATGAAAAATTAATGGTATATTGGTATATATTTGGATTAATGTGATACCTGGGCTTGCATAAAATTCTGATCAAATATGTTCACACTAAAAGATTTGCTAAACATCTAAAAGTGTGAAAAATGGTTGTTGGAAAAAATATGATTCTAGTTATAATGAATAATGTCTAAAATAGTAAAATTGGAATTGTATCGCAGATATGTATATGCATATCCTATTGTACATGACAATGTCGGGTTGTAGTTACATTGTTACTTTCCCTTGTTGTTATTGTAAAATGATATTGATGCTAGTCTATATTGAAGGATATACCATAAAGGTCATGCATTTAGAGCCAAGAGATGAGTTATTAGAAATAAAAAAGTTTGGTATAAATGGATGAATGAGGTTGATTTCCACTCTTCATGTGTCATTAAAATAGTCATTACAACATTGTAAACATTCTATAGGTACTGCGACGAATACCACACGTGCATTAATGGTGTATGAGGGGATTGGACAACGAGACTATGTGCTATATTACATGAAAAAAATCACTCATATTTTGTGGTGAATAACATTTTCCAAGAAATGAGACATCTCATTAAAACATATGATTAGTTCTCATTCAAAATTTGATGTGGAGAAAATAGAAAATCCGATGTAAAACCGGAAAAAGTTGCATTATAATTGTATAGAAAAAAAAATCTTTTGTTAGTCTACATCCATTCCGCTCTGACGATTAAGGTAAAATTGTTGTTTCCGAAATATAATTTTATGACCAATAATTACTCTTTTAGTATCTAGTTCTCTTGAATCAGGCTTTTGCCCCGCTATATTAATATAGCAAACCACTGATACAAACGAGTCCACTCCTAGGGCAAACATCACACAGCAAGCCCGAAAGAAAAACAAAAGAAAGAAGAAGATAAAACAAAGCCGACAACGACGGCTCGGCGAAAACGACGATGAAGGGAATATGCCCGAGAGGCAATAATAAAGTCGTTATTATCGTATTCCTTATTTATGATAAATGTTTATTTTGCATGCTATAATTGTATTAATATGGAAACGTTAATAAATGTGTGTTTAATAAACAAAAAGGAAGTTCCTAGTTATGCCTCACTTATAAACTAGCTCGTTGATTAACATGATGATCAAAGTTTCCTGATCATGGATATTGGATGTTGTTAATAACGAGGTCACAACATTAGTGTAATGATGTGATGAACATTCATCCGAAGTATAGCATTACGATCAAAGTCATTGAGTTTATATTGCTATAACAATTTACGAAGTGATCATAATCCTTAGACCATGAGATCATGTCAATCACTAACACCGAAAGAGTTTCTCGATGACATCAAACGTCACACCGTAACTGGGTGATTATAAAGATGGATTCAGAACTACTAAAGTGTTATGTTGAGACCCATGGATCGAGAGTGGAATTTGTTCATCCCGAGGACGGATAGATATGCTCTGGGCCCTCTCGGTGATATCACATTGATTAGCTTGCAAGCAAGTGATTTGATCACTAGAATGTTATATCACGGGAACGAGAAAAGAGTGCATGTCGATGCAGATCAAACTAGGTATGGAGATACCGATGATCGAATCTCGGACATGTAATATATCGTGAAACAAAGGGATTAAGATACTAGCATAAAAGGTTCACACGATCACAGAAGTCATCGTTGAATGTGTGGGAGTCAGTATGGATCTCCAGGTCCCGCTACTGATTATTGATCGGAGAAGGGTCTCGATCATGTCCGCATTATTCGCGAACCGTAGGGTGACATACTTAAGGGATACCGACACCATTCGGAGTAAATGATATGTCAGAAAAAGAAAAGGAAAGCGCAGGAATTTATTTCACTAGACACCGGAACTGTTTCGGTTGAAATTGCTGAAACTGGTTCTGCATGTGAAATGGAATACTATCAAGGGGTTTTATGTGAATGTTTGTTAATTAAAGTAATTAACAAAATTCTGAATAAATAAATAAAATATTTTTATTTAAATGAGAGCTTGCATTAATTTTGGTGAAAAATTAATGCATGTGAGTGGAATTGTGAGTGGAGAGGTTTTTATGTGAGTGGAGCTTCCACCACATGAATGAGGGAGAGGTGGGGGCACCCTCCATGGCCGTCGGTCATGCCCCCTTGGGCTGCCCCCTCTCCTATAAAAGGAACCCCTCCTCTCACTTATCTCTCACACCTCCTCGCGAAGGATCTCTCTCCCCCTTTAGAATTTCCCCATGGTTTCGGATCAGCGTGATACATGTTCCCGGTGGCTTTTTCTGGAAGGATTTGTTGCTTCCGCTGCTTCGCTGGAGCGAGGGCGCGGAGGTTGTCGGGTTACCCGTACGTGTGTGCGATCACGGATGCACCACTGCTTTGAGGTGCTGGACTTGATCGTGCTGGACCGGCTGGACCAGACGGACTTCATCACGATCTTGAGATCGGCAAGCGTTCGTCTACTTCATCCACGAGTACAACCTCGTTAACGCTATTCGGTCTTCGAGGGTATGTATTCTATGGATGTATATCCACCCGTTGCTTGTATCTAGTAGATAGATCTTGGTACTTATATGTTCCCATCGTAGGAAAATTTTTGTTTTCTATGCTGCGAACCCTACAGTGGTATCAGAGCCGGATCTATGCGTAGATGCTTTGCACGGGTAGTACACATATGAGTATGTGGGTGATGATGATCATTTTATTGCTTCTTAGTTATACTTTGGATATTGGTGGCATAGTGGGATGAAGCCGCCCGGACAAACTTTACATGTCCTCGCACATGAGACCTGTTCCACGCTTGACATGCAACTAGTTTGCATAAGTGGCTAGCGGGAGTCTGTCTCTCCTACTATAGTTAATATCTAATTTGCAATGAGTTGTCAAAATTTTGGTTATCCTCGTTGTGGTTCATGTTCGTAGGTAAGAACGGTTCTATCTTCGAAAGCCCTAAGCCACGTAAAACTTGCAATGGACAAATTAGAGGCGTCTAGTTTAGATTGTTGCTGGGCTAGTGTTATGATATGGTGATGTTGTAAGTAGAAGTATGAGATGATACTCTTACAACACATAAGCGTAAGTTCCATAGACCTTGGCCTTACACATAAAGGTATGATAGAGATCATACCACGATGCACATGATGGAGATCATATGCGGGAACCATATCATTTCACTTATTAACATGAGATGTTTGATTGCATCTTATATTTCTATTTTAGCGTTTTATTAGCATAATAAGATGATCCCTCATTTAAATATCAAGATAAGAATGTGTTCTTCCTTCAGTATGCACCGATTATGTTTTCGTCGCTCCAAGACATCACGTGATGATCGGGTGTACTTGAATCCACGAGCATATCTCGGGTGTAAGACAGTTAAACACGCGAATACTAAGGTTCTTACTTGGCGAGCCTAACATGTATAGACATGGCCTTGGAACACGGACCGAAAGATTAAGCATGAGTCATATGGAAGATATGATGCCCATTTGATGCTCGTCTTTGAAGCTACACCGACTCACGTGATGATCGGACTTGGTGTAGTGGATTTGGTTCATGTAATCACCAAAAAGACACGAGGGATGTCGTTTTTGAGTGGGAGTTCATTTCTAATTTGGATTAGTAGTACTCAATTTATCATAAATTAAATCAAAGTGAATTTGCATAATTTGTTGTAGTCATTGGCATTCGTTCACCACCTTATGCATAATTGTAATTGAGATAATAGAACTATAGAATTCTGGATATATACTTTACGAATTGGTATCGTATTGTGTTGAGGGTCAATCTAAAGTTTAAAGTCCTATTGCAAACTTTCAGCAAACTCTGTTTACTCCGTGAGATTTAATAATTGGTATTAAATCGATAGTAACAATTCCAGTGTTAGTATCTTAAGTATCATGTTTGCCTCCATGATTCTTGATTGTTTTAATATCAAGTTTATCTAGAAGCTGAAAGAATTGTTTCAGAAACCATCATGTGTGGCAGATATAACGATATCTGAAACAGTGTTTTGGTTGCAATATGATAGAGTATAATATATGTTCTCATATTGGATGAGAATTTACAAAGGTTGGAGATGCTAGACATCCTAATCATCCAAAAGGGTTTTGGAAAGTACTATTATACTCACGATTCGCCTTTATAAGCTACAGTAGCTTGATCATGAAAGTCGTCATGATAAGGGTGAATAGAAGATGTATTTAAAGTGTTTAGTGCACTAAAAGATTACTAAAGAATGGATTTTGAAAGAATACCGATCATTTTGATGATGGTGATCTACTTCAAAGTGCAAGTCCAAAGGTATTATTATTTGAATATACACGCTTTGGACTATGTGTCATGTATATGGCGCCACTTTTGATGTTGATAGATTCTTTTAAAAAGGAAAAGGAAATGCTGAAAGAGAATCTATAAAATATATTTGGAAGAAAAGAAAAGATTGGAAATATCCAATTTAGGTATATGGATGATATACATGTTATGGTTGTATTCTTTGCTTGTTAAATAATGTGGTTCTTGGGTATTGGATACCGAATTGGTTGGTATGAAATTTCATACGGAACAACGCAATTCATGAACCACAATGGCCTAAGTAACTAGCAAGAGAATATGTGATGATGTTCATCGAAAACAAACAAACGTTGTTTGTATTTCTCGTTGACACCAAAGCTTGACTTCAAGATTTGTTTTAATAGTTGTTATTTAAATCAGGTATTATGAGAACAAAGGTTGTTCAAATAATTACCATATTACATATTAGATGGATGATTTACAAATCTAGTTGGAGAAATCATATCCATAAAGCTAATGCTAAAATTTCGCAAGACAAATGATTGGAAGATCACTTACGAAGTGACATCGCTGTTTAAATTATATTAGAAATAAAACATGAAGAAACTCCATTTTCATGGAGTTTTGAATTCTTTGATTTGATCAAGTGACGCTTGTGAGACTTTCCTCGCGATAATTAAAACTTCGTTAAAAGGCCAAAGAAGAACGAACGACTAAAATATTGGAATTGATACATATCGATGTATGTAGTCCATTATGTGTAGTCGTAAGCGATGGGTTTCAACTTCATATACTTTCTCCGGAAATTTGAGTGAATATTCACTTAATGAGAAAGAAGTGTGAAATATTTGAAAATGTTCAAAGACTTTCAAAATGAAGTGAAAATCATTGTAACAAGAAAATAAATGGTTTATGATTTTATCATAAGGGATTTATTTGAGTTACAAGTGTAACAAGAAAATAAATGAATTATGATTTTATCATAAAGGGATTTATTTGAGTTACAAGTTTAGCAAAACACCTAGATTTACATCTCCCGAAACACCATAGGAGTATGGAGTGTTTGAGATTTGTAATGAAATCTTGTTTGACATGGTTAGATCAAAGGTGTTATTTATAAAACTGCCATTATGTTTTAAAAGATTAAAACTTTAGAGACTTCCGCTTTTACACTGAAAAGAGATCTATCTTGATCCGTTGAAATGACACCATATGAGTTATGGTTTGGGGTAAAACCCAAGTTGTCATTTCTTAAATTTTAGTATGCTAAACATAAGTAAGTTGTTTACAACCAAAGTCAGATGAGCATGTCTTTGTAGGTTATTTCGAATAATAATTGGTTATTCCTCCATAACACCAAGGACAAAAGGGTTTGTCACTTGAAACGTGAAGTTCCTTGAAGAAGAAATTTTTCATAAATGTTAAGTGGGAGGACAATATAACTTTGATAAGGTTAACGAACCTTAGCTAAATGTGCTAAGTTGCGCAGCGCCGGAAATCGTTCCGGAGGCTGCCATAATGCTCATAGATTATGTGCCTCAAAGGTTGTGGTCACGGAGATCTAAGTTCTTATTGAACCAAGTCGGTCGGATAAACAATCAAATGTTGAGATTTGAGAGTAAATCATTATTGTTTGATAATGATGAACCGACCACATACAAAGAAGCGATGATGGGCCCTGACTCCGTCAAATGGCTTGAAGCCATAAAATCCGTGATAAGTCCATACACGATAAATCAAGTTTTGAACTTGGAAGACCCTCCGGAAAGGTGTAAAAACCTATCGGTCGTATTTGGATCTATAAAGAAACAGACATGGATGTTTCACATCTATGAAATAGTCGACATGTCGTAAAGTATTTTATGACAATGTTCAAGGAGTTGACTATGACAAGATTTGATCTTTCATAGCGATATTTAGTCTGGACGGATTAAAGTAGCAACCACTACATATAATTTGGTATATGGTAGATGAATAAACAAAACAAAGTTCTTCTAATAGAATGGTTACCTAGGACGTGTACATGACACGATCCAAAAGGTTTTGTTAATTCAAAGGATGCTAAAAAGGGCATGCAAACTTCAATGGTTGAAGTAAGCATCGCGGAGTTGGAATCTTCACCATGATGAAAAAGGAGTTTTTCATCAGGAGAGGATGAAGATGCTTGCATTTGCAAGAAATTAAGTGGGAGCGCTAAGACATATTTCTAATACATTATGTGGAGGACATCTTGTTGATTAAAAATGATGTATCTTTTATTGACAAAGGTTAAGAATTTCATTTCGATGAAATACTTAGGCAAAACCCGAATATTTAGCATGAATGTCTATAGTGGATAGACTGTGACGCTAATATGATTGTGCCAAACGTACATATATGAGATATTGAAGGAGTTCAATATAGAAACGACAAGAAAAGGTTCTTGTCGCATGGAAAAGGAATTGAATCAAGATTCAAGTGTATCGACACTTGATAAGTGAAACAAGATTCAAGTGCTTTGACACTTGATGAGTGAAATCACGAGAATGTTTTGATCAATCATACCATGATATGTACACATCCAGATATGTCCTATGCTCTAAGTGTTATGAGCATATATCAGAATGAATCATATAATGATCATTGGACTATAGTAAGGATATTCTTATGATCTTTTGGAAGAACTAAGAATATATTTGTCTAGAGGTGACAAACAATTACAAATAGTTCATTGTAA
Source organism: Avena insularis (assembly GCA_023614405.1). Taxonomy (NCBI): domain Eukaryota; kingdom Viridiplantae; phylum Streptophyta; class Magnoliopsida; order Poales; family Poaceae; genus Avena; species Avena insularis. Next base: position 469,448,879 of record CM042697.1, on the reverse strand, counting down.
AGTGTTACATTGATACTAGTTTTATCGCAAGATACAAATTAAGTTTATCTCAATTTAAACTATGAGTGGCACAATGAAATGGAAAGGAGTTTTCATGATGGATTTGGATGTATTCCAAAGTTAAGACATTGTGACGAATACTACAACAAAAGGCTAAGTATATGACTGCTATAGTAGCAGCAAAGGAGGGAATTTGTTTCAAGTAGTTTGTTATCAAACTAAGGTGTTGTTCGCAACGGGCTAACACTATAGATATATTGTACGACAATAGTATCGACATGGTTTAACCCCAAGAAACTAAAGGTCTCATCAAAAGACCAAATTTATACAATGCCATCTCATTGGAGAATGAGTGATGCGTGGAGACGCAAAGACATGTAAATACACACGGACCTAAAAGTATTAGATCCGTAGATTATGTTAACCACTTGTAATTGCGTATATGGAACACCAGAAAGCCATAGGTGTTCAATACGCAAAGTTTTCAAACTAGATTATTGTCTCTAGTGCAAGTGGGAGACTGAAGGGAATATGCCCGAGAGGCAATAATAAAGTGGTTATTATCGTATTCCTTATTTATGATAAATGTTTATTTTGCATGCTATAATTGTATTAATACGGAAGCGTTAATACATGTGTGTTTGATAAACAAAAAGGAAGTTCCTAGTTATGCCTCTCTTATAAACTAGCTCGTTGATTAACATGATGATCAAAGTTTCCTGATCATGGACATTGGATGTTGTTAATAACGAGGTCACAACATTAGTGTAATGATGTGATGAACATTCATCCGAAGTATAGCATTACGATCAAAGTCATTGAGTTTATATTGCTATAACAACTTACGAAGTGATCCTAATCCTTAGACCATGAGATCATGTCAATCACTAACACCGGAAGAGTTTCTCGATGACATCAAACGTCACACCGTAATTGGGTGATTATAAAGATGGCTTCAGAACTACTAAAGTGTTATGTTGAGACCCATGGATCGAGAGTGGAATTTGTTCATCCCGATGACGGATAGATATGCTCTGGGCCCTCTCGGTGGTATCACATTGATTAGCTTGCAAGCAAGTGATTTGATCACTAGAATGTTATATCACGAAAACGAGAAAAGAGTGCATGTCGGTAACGAGATCAAACTAGGTATGGAGATACCGATGATAGAATCTCGGACATGTAATATATCGTGAAACAAAGGGATTAAGATACTAGCGTAAAAGGTTCACACGATCACAGAAGTCATCGTTGAATGTGTGGGAGTCAGTATGGATCTCTAGGTTCCGCTACTGATTATTGATCGGAGAAGGGTCTCGATCATGTCCGCATTATTCGCGAACCGTAGGGTGACACACTTAAGGGATACCGACACCATTCAGAGCAAATGATATGTCAAAAAAAGAAAAGGAAAGCGCAGGAATTTATTTCACTAGACACCGGAACTGTTTCGGTTGAAATTGCTGAAACTGGTTCTGCATGTGAAATGGAATACTAGCAAGGGGTTTTATGTGAATGTTTGTTAATTAAAGTAATTAACAAAATTCTGAATAAATAAATAAAAGAGTTTTATTTAAATGAGAGCTTGCATTAATTTTGGTGGAAAATTAATGCATGTGAGTGGAATTGTGAGTGGAGAGGTTTTTATGTGAGTGGAGCTTCCACCACATGAATGAGGGAGAGGTGGGGGAACCCTCCATGGCCGGCGGCCATGCCCCCTTGGGCTGCCCCCTCCCCTATAAAAGGACCCCCTCCTCTCACTTATCTCTCACACCTCCTCGCGAAGGATCTCTCTCCCCTTTAGAATTTCCCCATGGTCTCGGATCAGCAAGATACATGTTCCCGGTGGCTTTTTCTGGAAGGATTTGTTGCTTCCATTGCTTCCTTTGGAGCGAGGCGCGGAGGTTGTCGGGTACAGACGTGTGTGCGATAACGGATGCACCACTGCTTTGAGGTGCTGGACTTGATCGTGCTGGACCGGCTGGACCAGACGGACTTCATCACGATCTTGAGATCGGCAAGCGTTCGTCTACATCATCCACAAGTACAACCTCGTTAATGCTATTCGGTCTTCGAGGGTATGTATTCTATGGATGTATATACACCCGTTTCTTGTATATAGTAGATAGATCTTGGTACTTAGATGTTCGTAGGAAATTTTTTGTTTTCTATGCTGCGAACCCTACAGACGCGCAACCGCTGCACCCACTGGATGATGACCACCACTCTCCTCGCACTCCGACGCACCTCGTACCAAGCAACACCTCCAAGAAGGAAAGCGACGGTGACACCGTTGTTGCTCGGACTAGTCCTAGGGTTTTCCCCAGTATGCTAGGAGGTAGGGAAAGGGAACACCCGGCACCCTTCAGGAAAAACGGTGTCACCCGGAGGCATCACCGCGTCGGGGCCAACAAGGCCGACAAGGATTTCGCCCGACCCCAAAAACCACAACCCCGGGCAAACCGGAGCACACCACCAACCACACTGCCCACAAACATGTTCCACCACGGTCTTGCCACCATCATCGCCATTGCACCATGACACCCGCTGCAAGGTCGACCGGACCAAAAGGAAATAGCCGAGGGCAGAGGTCAGCGATATAGCCACCACGCGGGAGGGAGCAACCTCCACCGCCAGAAACGGTAACCGATCGAACGCTGTGGCCCGAGCACACCGAGCCACAAGCAACCGGAGGACGACAGAGGCTGAGCCACCCAGAGGACTTCATCCACCGCTAGTGGCGGGTTCCAACCGGACGTAGCCGCAAGGACACATCAGGCTGAGAAGGCCCGTCCGAGCCCTGGATGGGCACGTAAAGTCCTCGCCGCCACGCTGTTGCACGTAGGGCACCGCCGCCGCTACCCTCGAAGAATCCATAAGTACGATCGGTCCAAAAGGGCCCGCGAAACTCCACTGCCGCGCTGCAGAAGGCATGACATCAGCACCGCAAGCCCCGTCCTAGGGCGCTCCTCGGTCCGGCGGAGGCACAACCGCACGAACCAGCCCGCTTAGACACAAATTAGGCCCTTAGGGCCTAGATCTGTGATGTATGAACGCCGGCCACTGCTGGTGCCCCGCCGCCAAGGGCAGCGTCCCCGTCTCCATGTCGCCTAGGACACCTAGCCCGCTGCCGGCCGACCTACACCGCCACCAGCCACCACCCCCGGCATAGGAGCTCACGGGCGGGAAAAGAACCGCCGCCGTCGGCGGCACACCACGAGCGCCGCCTGGACGGCGCCCACCAGCAAAGGCGGGAGAGGAGGACAAGGCGGGGAGGGGGAGGGGCGAGGGCGGAGCACCGACGGGGAAGCCCTGGCAGCTGTGCTCGGGGCGGCGGCGCGGGGGAGGAAGGGGAGTCGCCTCACCCGCTCCTCTGTCTTGCTTTGGCACGTATCTTCACGCCAAAACACCTTTAGGGCTTGTTTGATTCATAGGATAGTAAAAGTATAGGAATAGAAAAAACATAGGATTGGGATGTCATGCCAACTTGAATCCTATGGGGAGAGAAATTCTGTTTGATGTAGCAAAGGAATTTTTCCATGAGGTTTGATCTAATGTTTGTTTACTATAGGAATTGCACTACAAGATTTCTATAGGATTAATTCCTATAGGATGTGTTCCTATAAATCAAACAATAACATAGGAAAGATTCCTACAGGATCCAAATCCTACATAATTTCTATACAATTCCTATGAATCAAACAAGGCCTTAGTATCTAGTTAATGTGATATAAAATCAGTATCATAACAAAATACTTTTGGAAAAATTCTACCTCCGTTATTCCTGACGATCCACACGGGCCAGCCCATCCCAATGAATTCGTCACGTCCTGGTTCATTCTCCATTGCCTGCCGCTTTATACCAGTTCTCAAAGCAAAAAATGCAAGCGACAGGCCGCTGTATGCCTGTATCGCTGAATGAATCGCAGCAGAATGCAGCTCCCACTCGTCGCTGCCGTTCTGCTCCCCCTTCCGCCCACCTGCAACAAAATATCTTCGATCCACGACACAGCGCTGCTGCTGCTGCTCCATGCCGCCTTGCAATTTAGCCTGCCACACTGCATCTCACTGTTCACATAGCCAAGGCAAGATAAACACTCCGTCTACGTGTACAACGGCCAACGCCATGCGGTGGCACGTCCACACAATGTGTGCCGCGCTGGTCATACATCCGGTTTAAATTTGGCACTATTTACTATTTTGTTTCTCGGGGTGTGAAGACCAAGTTTAGAGTCAGAATGTAACATGACGATTCCACTGGCAACAGAAAAATTGCACCCTTTTGAGATTTCCCTTGGCTCAATGGAATGGCGGCGCCAAAAAGACATTGTCTCCCTCCTATATGAAGCGTCCACAAGAAAAAAAATAAAAAGTTAAGGAGACATTGCATTAAAACAATTGGTATCCAAGATAAAGACGGACCCCATCTTGACCATCGACCACATCCACCAATACATGCGGCTATGGAGTGAAATAAATGGGAAACAACTTAGTGAAGATGTAGAAGACACAATTGTTTGGAACCTCACAGAAAATGGAGAATATTCTTCATCTTTGGCATAAAGACGCAATTCTTTGGCTCCACCCTCGCTCTCTTCAACAAAATGGTACGGAAGGCATGGACACCACCCAAGATCAAATTCTTTGCGTGATTGGACATCCAAAATAGGCTTTGGACGGTGGACCGCCTTCAAAAAAGAGGATGGACAAATTGTGGGCTTTGTCCGCTTTGTAAGAAAACCCAAGAGACGGCGTTCCATCTTTTTTCCCAATGCCGGTTCACCAAGAGGACTTGGGGTTTAGTTAAAGATTGGCTTGGGATCCCAAACATTCAAACTCACTTGTGAACGTCGGAGCTATCCATTCAAGATTGGTGGATGATGATGTCTTCCAAAGCCATTTTCAACCGTAAAGCCATGGCTTTCATTACAATGCTTGTTACTTGAACGATTTAGAAAGAGAGAAATGCGAGTCTTCCAAAACAAGTATGTGCCACCTACAATCCTACTTTCAAACCATCAAAGAAGACGCAAAGCTTTGGGTCACCGTGGGTGCCAAATTTCTGAGTGTTGTATTTTTGGAAGAGTAATCCCTTTTGTATTTTGGACACTCCTTTTCCTTTTTTTGGGTGAACAACACTAAAAAAAATGCCTCGGTGTAAACAACACGTGCCCTCTGCCATGCAAGGTAAACTTGTTTTTTTATTTTTTGCAAAAATAATATTTAGCTACATAAGGTGTCATTTCATCACAAATATGGCGGCAACCATGGAGGGAAAGGGATGGCGGAGAAAGAAAAAAGGGAACCCCCTAATTTGCCGAGTGTATTTTGGATTACAATCAGCTAACATTTTGCAAAAATAATATATGAAGCGTCCACAAAAAATATGGACTCCATCTTGACCATCGACCACATCCACCAATACATGCGGCTATAGAGTGAAATAAATGGGAAACAACTTAGTGAAGATATAGAAGACACAATTGTTTGGAACCTCACGGAAAATGGAGAATATTCTTCTTCTTCAGCATATAAGACGCATTTCTTTGGCACCACCCTCGCTCTCTTCAACAAAATGGTATGGAAGGCATGGGCACCACCCAAGATCAAATTCTTTGCATGATTGGACATCTAAAATAGGATTTGGACGGCGGATCGCCTTGAAAAAAGAGGATGGACAAATTGTGGGCTTTGTCCGCTTTGTAAGCAAATCCAAGAGATGGCGTCCCATATTTTTTCCCAATGCCGGTTCACCAAGAGGACTTGGGGTTTAGTTAAAGATTGTCTTGGAATCCCAAACATTCAAACTCACTTCTGGACGTTGGAGCTATCCATTCAAGATTGGTGGATGATGTCTTGCAAAGCCACTTTCAACCGTAAAGCCATGGCTTCTATTACAATGCTTGTTACTTGAACGATTTGGAAAGAGAGAAATGCAAGTCTTCTGAAAGAAGTATGGGTCACCTACGAGCCTACTTCAAACCATCAAAGAAGACGCAAAGCTTTGGGTCACCGTGGGTGCCAAATCTTTGACTGTTGTATTTTTGGGAGAGTAATCCCTTTTGTATTTTGGACACTCCTTTTCCTTTTTTTGGGTGAACAACACTAAAAAAAATGCCTCGGTGTAAACAACACGTGCCCTCTGCCATGCAAGGTAAACTTGTTTTTTATTTTTTGCAAAAATAATATTTAGCTACATAAGGTGTCATTTCATCATAAATATGGCGGCAACCATGGAGGGAAAGGGATGGCGGAGAAAGAAGAAAGGGAAACCCCTAATTTGCCGAGTGTATTTTGGATTACAATCGGCTAACATTTACTTTGTGGTGTGTCATCTAGATGACACTCGGCAAATGGCATGGCTGGAAATTCCTGCCAATCCCGCGCACGAAAGTTTTTCTGGCATGAAAGAACTTTAATGAGTGTCCGCTAGTTGACACTCGGCAAAGCTTAATAGTGTTTATAGTGTCATCAACTGCAACCACAGTAGCAACCCGGCGTGTTTTTTTTGCCGAGTGTATTCCTTTTTTGTCTTGTATTTTATTTTTGCCAAATTTGCTCAGATACTCGGCATATTCAGGACTTTGTTGTGTGGTTATTTTTTGCCGTGTGATTTTTTTAACACTCGGCACACCCTAAGTTTGTCGTGTTCCCGTGTTTTGGCACTCGGCAAGCCCATATATCACGGGGAAATACAATTTCCGGTAGAGATTATCTCCATGCCCCTCTCTCGTATCAAGAGATCAATTGTAGTTTCATGGCTGGCAAGGACAATCATCATCAAGGATCGACTACAGGCTTTTACTTTCGTACTATGAAAACTCTGCATGTTAATTTGTGTTGCCATCCACCGGCTAAACTATAGGCACTAGAACACTCTAACAAGTTTTGTAGATTTTCAAAGATACTTTTTAGAAAGAGATGCAAATGCAATATAATAAAATAAGGATGTAAACTAATATTTGGATTAATGTGATACATTGAGTTTTCTTAGAATTACGACCAAATCTACTTATAAAAAAATATTTTATCAACCAAAATTATATACAATATATCATATCTAAAATGGTAACATTAGAAATGTATCAGAAATATATAATTTATTTTACATGATTTTGTGGGGTTGTAGTTAAATTCTTACTTCCATTAGTTATTATTGTAAAATAAAACTAATGCTAGTATATATTGAAGGATATACCAAGCAAAAGGATCAGCTATTAGAAAGCAAAAAATATTAGTATAAATATGGGTATGCAGTTTTTCACTTTTTGAGTGACTTTAAAATAGTAAGTACAACTGTATAAACTTCTTATCAAATTATGAAGACCAACAATGCAGAAAGCATTATGCATGCACATTAATAGGGTCGCACCTGAGAAGAAGCACGATGGAGCTAGCAGGGTGGAAGGGTGGGCCCTCCCCCACTCTAATATTTTGGCACATCAGCTAGTAGTACTTACAAACATCTGGTTAAAACCTAATTAGTTCCGATTCAGGAACGCAACAATCCCTGAACAAGTAGTCGACGTTGTGCTTCTCTTTGACACCTCACACCTCTTCCTCCCGAATTGTCTGGTTACTAGCCCCCCAGTCCAAATCGGTTGACCAGATTCCAAACTAGGAAAGATCGCGACATAGTGCTAGAAAAAGAAGGCGATATCAGTAGTGTTAGGTTGCAGGGAGGGCAGTGAGGCCAGTAGGGTTGGGGTGTAGCGCAGCCAGCGAGACATCATCACATAGGCACAAAGCCACGAACACACAGACGTGTAGTTGTGTACGCAGTCTGACAATGGTCACTCAAACATTTGCTCATTGTGTCTTCTCTTCGGTTCATGTTTTATCTCTATGCTTTTCCCCTCCTTTTAAATCATGAATAGCTTAGACAAATGATACAAACTTATGAGTAGCTTTTTCTGGTAGAATTGCAGTGTCGATTCATTATTACTGGTCTAAACTTTTAATAGCACAAATAGAAAAATGAATTATCTATGATTGTGAACCCATAGAAATATATTTATGTTGTGCTTTAGTAAATTGTTTACGCATAGTTGACACATCATATTTGTGCTATTAAAAAATATGTTTGTTGTCCCACCCTAGCGCTGAAATCGTTGATCCGCCACTGTATATGAGAAGACTAAAATTGAGATTATTTCAAAAATATGATATAATTTTACATGCATGTAGAATCAAATGGCATAGACTATCATAATATAAACATCAACAATAAGAGGGAGCGATATACAAGTAAAATATTAGATGTGATCATACCCGTACTAAAATATTGTATCTCATGAGGACATCTGAAGTTAAACATGATTGACTGTGCTGCGACAAAAGAAAATATAATTAGGTTTCGTCGAGGATTTGATTGTATAAAATCGGAAGATTTTGATTTGTAGCCAACGTAAAACTTAAAAGGTTGGGTTGCAAAGGTAAAAAGAAAATATTTTTTTCTTAGTGTGGGTTCTACCTCCATTGCGACGATTAAGGCATATTTTGTTTCGCTGATCCAAATCCTTTAACCAGTAATTACCATTTTAATATGTGATAGAAAATGACTATGGTAACAAGATATTTTTGAAAAGGTAATGAGGGACATAAAATTTCACTGTCATATAACCTGGTATTCATTGAGCAATTATTGGTCAAACTTGTCCTATGGAAACAAAATTCTTCATATATATACTTTGAACAAAGGGAGTGATGCCTTTAAATTGCTGACGTGTCTATGGTAACAAGATACTTTTGAACAAAGGGAGTGATGCCTTTAACAAGATAAGGCCGAGAGATGTATTCGACGGATTAGTAGTAGTAGTGACCAAGAGGCAGGAACACTCCACAAGTCGACTTGAAACCGATCTACATACTTGTACAGCGGCCAACGACACGTGGTGGCGCGTCCCGATGGTCGCCACAGCTGTCCGGGTCCGATAGCCTGCGTCGTCGTGCTCATGGCCGTTGCCGTTTCGGGCCTGTCACCGTCCGTCAGGCGTGCCCTGGGTGGACATTGTGGCGTGGCCTTCACTTCCTGCCTCCTCTGCGTGCACATGCCCTGCCCTGCCCCTGCAGCAGCGAATTTACTAGCTCAATGCATTGATACATGCATGCAATGTGACGCATGACTTGAGGTCTTCATCAACTCACAGTTCATAGCTCCCCAGCTAGGAGCTGTCCTATTGTTCATGGACTTGGACCGCAATTCATTTCTTGGAAGAGTTTTTGCAGATCTATGTAGGTGCCATGTGACAGCCTGTATTCTAGTCCTTTAATGGTGTTGGTACTGGTTGACTAGCTAACTGTAATAGGAAACAGGAGATATGAGCTGTGGTCATGTTGACACGGCATGTGTCATATATATATATATATATATATATATATATATATATATATATATATATATATATATATACAAGTACCGTATGTGTATACATCCTCGCAGGGGCGGAGCCAAGGGGAGCTAGCAGGGGCTAGACCCCCCTAACCATCAGCCCCTCCTATAAATATGTACTACTACTTATCTCATCTAATAACTTAATTATTTTGAGAGGCCTAAGTCTAATGTATGCATCTAGCTAGGTATTCAACGGAACCTCAAAAAACAGCCCATCAAGCCACCATGGAGTGTTAAAAAAAATGAACTCTTATGATTCCATGCGTTAGTTTGCCCGACAGTGTCAATGATTGATCTTTTATCTTAGGGCTCCTTCCTTTTTTCACGGTCGAACTACGTCTCCATCGGTGCTCATTAATGTCTTGTAGACGCCATGACCCATGAGACGACGAAGGTCGCGGCCGATATGGTGCCGGCGCTCTTTATCCTACATTAGTTCTTATCGTGGTTCCATGGCATAAGTTCATGGAGTAGCACACTCAGGCCTTAAGGTAGGTATACAAAGACTAGTACTAGTAGCTTTTTGTCGTCTCTCATATGGATTACAAGTTTACAACATGTTAGTATGGTTAATTGTTTTACTTTCACGTATGATAATGCATTTGTTTACTAGTTGGATGTGTTTCTCTAATCTTCTATGCACCTATAATCTTTGGGAGAGAAACTAACTCAATGAAGATTTTTACAAGCCACGTTCATCCTAAATTTAATCTATAGAATTTGTTTTTGTGTGGTGGCAAAGCCAAACATTTATATTGATAGGCTTTGATGTGAGTATCTTGACTTGATATATGTGATTTATTATCCCTGTCCAAAAAATCTTCGCCCTCCTCATGTTTAATTCCTGGCTCCGCCCCTGCATCCTCGTGAAGAAATTATGAACACACCTTGTTGCATATAAAAATCCCAAAATCTCCATGTCCAATTCTATTTCTGGGTGTGTTCCTTTCACATCTTTTCAAACATGGAGAACCCCAAATGTGCAGAAAAGACAGGCGGGCAAGGCAAGGCACATGCTAATAATGCAGCCTGGTACCTGTAACCTGTACTGACGCAGTAGAGGCACCCGCGTTTTCTGACACAATGATTCCGGCGAGAATGTGTGATAATTGCCTGAATTAGTGGCTTCTAGGTGCAAGTAAAGTGATGGAAAGATCAAGGTGATGTGCTAAATCTTCTCACCAAGGCATCGTCGTCCCTGTGAGTTCAGCCATAGTTGCGCAGTTGTCACCGGTACTGTCCAATATTTCTGCACATGGGTGTGTGCTCCACAAAATTCTTTTGCGGTGGCAATACAGGTTCCAGGGGTCAATTTTACACTGAAGGATTACCCCATTTCATTTCTGCGCCCTTAATTTATCCAGCACTTGAGACCACTAGTGTAAACAGTTTCATGCATCCCGGTTGGTAAGGGACTTTAGTCCCGGTTGCCCAACCGAGACGAGACAAATCGAAACTAAAGCCTTGACCCTTTAGTCCCGGTTAGACCACGAACCGGGACAAAATGTGGTTCACGTGGCCGCTGCTTCGCGCAAGAGGGGAAGAGCAACCGTCCCGGTTCGTAACACGAGCCGGGACAAATCACTCTCTGCTGCGGCAGAGATTTGGCACATTTCTCTGCCACGGCAAATAATTCATTTTGGCCACCCTTTTTTGCCGTGGCAGTATTTTGGCCACTTTTTGTGCCGCGACAAAGAATTCATTTTTATTTTTTTATTTTGTGTTTTGCACTCATTAATGAAGGAACCATTATATTACACAACATCATCATGACAATAGAGATCCAAGTGTCGAATATATTACATTCGATACACGGATTTCATGCACATATGTACATACAAAATAAGCTCTTTGTACAGTCCCTATTGCCTATACACCTGCATAGTATTCTCCTTTTGGGTTTAGGACTTCTGTATCCGAGAATCTCGCCAATTCCTCCTGAATTGCTCGTATACGATTCTTTGGCAGAAGACCGTCCCATAGCCATTCGAGCTGATTTTAAAAAGGAGTCAACCTATATGAATGAAACTAAACACTATTTGATGGTAATAAAAAACCTATAAAAATTGTTTACGTACATTAAGTTGCTCTAAATTTCTGTCCTTCTCACATCACATCTGACGGATGAACTCGCAAACATAGTATTCACATAAATTGTTCCCTAGTCCCTGCGTCAGGCACTTTACGAGAACATAGTTCAATCAAAATAATAATCAAGCATGATAACGGTATCAAAACTAGAATCAAAGAGATGCGCCGATCTAGCTAGTGATACTTACATCTAGTGGTTTAAATGTAAGCTCATCTTTTCAAACACCCCTAACCTTCTTGGTGAACCGTTTCCAAGCGCTTCCCGGCGAAGAAAACGAATAAAAGGAGTTATTAAATAATTGATATCATGAAATTAACGAACGTTGCCGATATAGTGCCGCAATGATTAGAATTACCGCTGGAGCGTCATCTGCATGTCCGCCCACGTCTCAAAGGGTTTATGTTTCGAGTCTATGACTAGTACCCGCCGTTTATCAGGTTGAATGATTAACAAAATATAGTGAAAGTTGCGCATGCATAACTCTTCAATTATACACTTAACATCGAGTAAGCGAAATAAAAAGTGTATACAAGACAATAACACTCACTCGAAGTTGTAAGAAAATAGTATTTCCCTTCCGTCTTCTTCAAACCTTAACATGTGTACAATATTATCCTTCGTATTCTGGGGTTTTTCTTTGAGACTAGCTTGATGAACAAAATATGGGTCAACGAACCCAATGTCATAGATTTATCCTCTGCTGCATTCGAGAATCTTCATTATGCATATTATAGTATGATTATATACATGCAATAAACAAGGTGAGATAGCTAGAAACTTAATTAATTATAGAATTAGTATTTACAGACAATAGGCACTGATAATCGATTTGTCCAAGGCATCTTGATTGAATAATTAAAATAGTTCAACAAATTTAATGGCTACCTTGTCATCTTATTTCCCATAATGCTTTTTTGTAACCCTCATCATTATCCAGTTAGCCCCGGCCTTTGTGGTATACATGTACCAGTTGTGCAATCTTCGCATTTTTGTTGGTAGATATTTTACCTCCTCAGGTTTGACGAGAGGTTTACCGTACTAGTATTTGTATGCTACTTCACCTGTAGGGAAGTACTGTAACTGTGATAAGTAGTGGGCAATACTCATACCTTGAGCAGCGGCCGCTTCTTCGTATAGTGCAACTACATCTGGATCATACTGCTCTTCGGACGCATATTTTCTCGACCCACATTGGTATGGGAAATCACCTTGAGAGGGGCGCAAGATTGTTTTGTTTATTCTCCGAGCTTGGGAACAGATTTCCGGCTTGCACTAGTGCTCTCCGACAGTTGTTGTGCCGCATGTGACTTGAGAATAGAGCGCTCATAGTCTGATGACAGCTTTGGCTCGGGTTGGTGAAGGCCCTTTAGCATTTTGAACACTCGGGCTTTATCTTCTTCGGTGTTGGGGAACTCTGGCTCTTTCGGCCGCCTCAACTTAGCGAAAAATACTGTCGTTTCCGCCTTGACGATCGCCGTAGTCTCCTCTTCAGTACAGTCATAAGCTCTCTTGGAAAGAACCTTTGGTACTTTTAGAAGAGGCTCATGTTTACGTGTCGGCGGTTGCTTACCACTCCGCAGAGTAGTGGTGGTACGCTTACGCTTTTTTTCCCGAGGCGCCAGCGATGGCTGCCACGACGGCGACGGCTGCGCTGGAGACTGGTGAGGCGACGGAGACGGGTGAGGCGACGGAGACGGCTGCCGCGACAGCGATGACTGTGCTGGAGACGGGTGAGGCGGCGACAAAGATGGACTTGGCGTCTGATTTTGAAGCACGATATATTTCTTTGGCCATAGAATGGTGACGTATGTTGCTTCTTTCAGTTCAGTCACATCTCCTTCACCTGCAGGGTAGTCAAGCTTCAAACCTTTGAAGTTGTGCATGACTTCATTCATCCCAACAATAGCGTAGCCCTGTGGAACCGGACGACAATGGTAAGTTGGTGTAGGTCCAATTGGTAAGGCATAGCCGACCGCCACCTTCATAGTTATGTTCACAACTTTGACATGTAGCTCGCAGTGTGTCATCTGCGTGATATCATCCACTGGGTAGCCAACAGGAGCCATCGTCGGTGCACCATCGTCATCATCATCACCCGGGACCTCGGTGGATGCCACACCGCTTTTTTGATTATTCGATAGGCCGGTAGCATCGAATGCAGGTTCTGCCACCATGTGCTATTGAGATGGGCCGGTAGTACCTTGTTGGCTAAGTGCGTTAATTTGATCTTGTTGTTGCTTTATTTTTCTTCAATTATACGCATCCGGTCTACCTGAATTTTTGCTTCAACTTCCGCCTTGTCCTTTCTCCTCTTATGGCTTCTATCAGGATATTTCTTCCTGTCTTCGAGAAACTCAGTGCTCCATGGTTGGGAGCCTATTGTGCCTCGTTTTCGTCCATCGTGTTCCTTATTCCCAAGGGCAAGTGTGAACTTGTCATTCTCTCTATTGGGAATGAACTCCCCCTTTTCAACAGCCTTTACTGCTTTTCTTATGTTCTCGATTGGCAAGGGATCTTATTTATGTCTTATGTTATATATACACTTCCCTTCTGAGTCCAACGTGCCCCCATGCCCGTAAAACCAATTCTTTGCACGTTCGATCCAATCGTCTGTCTCTGGGGTGACCTCTTTATCACGCAGATCATCCTCAAGTTTCTTCCACTTAGGAATTTCAGCCTTGTAGCCACCTTGCCCCATAGTATGGTGATACTTATTGTTAGCAGCATTTAGCTTATTCGTTTCAGATATTTTTTATCTTTTTCTGATGTCTTGTAATTCACAAAATCAGCCTAGAATGGTTTTAACTTCTGATACTGAATCTTCTTGAAATCCGGAGTCTTCTCTACCAAGTTTTGTAGATTTTCAAAGATACATTTTAGAAGGAGATGCAAATGCAATATAATAAAATCAGGGTGTAAACTTATATTTGGATTAATGTGATACATTGAGTTTTCTTAGAATTATGACCAAATCTATTTATAACAAAATATTTTGTTAGCCAAAATACAGTTTAGTTATGCAATATATCATACTCTCTCCGATCCATATTACTTGTCACAAAAATGAATGTATCTAGACATGTTTTAGAGCTAGATACATCCAATCTAGTGACAATTAATATGGATCGAAGGGAGTATCTAAAATGGTAACATTAGAAATGTATCAGAAATATATAACTTATTTTACATGATTTTGTGGGGTTGTAGTTAAATTGTTACTTCCCCTAGTTATTATTGTAAAATAAAACTAATGCTAGTATATATTGAAGGATATACCAAGCAAAACGATCATGCATTTAGTGCAAGATCAGCTATTAGAAAGCAAAAAAATTAGTATAAATATGGGTATGCAGTTGACTTTCACTCTTTGAGTGACTTTAAAATAGTAAGGACAATAGCATAAACTTTTTATTAAATTAGTAAGACAAACAATGATATAAAAGATGAGCCAAAGAAAAGACATAGTGAGCAAATGTTTGAGTGGCCACTCAAACATTTGCTCACTATGTATTCTCTTTGGCTCATCTTTTATATCTTTGTTTTTTCTCCTATTAATCAAATGGCATAGACTATCATAATATAAACAACAACAATAAGAGGGAGCGATACAAGTAAAATATTAGATGAGATCATACCCGTACTAAAACATTGTATCTCATGAGGACATTTGAAGTTAACATGATTGACTGTGCTGCGACACAAGAAAATATGATTAGGTTTCGCTGAGGATTGGATTGTATGAAATCGGAAAATTATGATTTATAGCCAATGTAAACTTAAAAGGTTGTGTAGAAAAGAATTTTTTTTAGTGTGGGTCTACCTCCATTGCGACGATTAAGGCATATTTTATTTCGCTGATCCAAAGCCTTTAACCAGTAATTACCATTTTAATATGTGATACTAAATGACTATGGATACTTTTGAAAAGGTAATGGGCGACATAAAATTTCAGTGTCATATAACCTGGTATTCATTGAGCAATTATTGGTCAAACTTGTCATACGGAAACAAAATGCTCCGTATATATACTTTGAACAGAGGGAGTGATGCCTTTAAATTGCTGACGTGTCTATGTAATATGCAGCCCATCTCAGTTTCTCTCTCCCTCTCTCTCATTTTGTAACCCGTATCTCGTTTTCCCCGTCATTTCTGGAGCAGTCGTGCTTGAGTCCTAGCCCAATTTTGTTTGGTAAACACTCTACATCGCAGTCCGATGGGAGGCAATTCATTAGACTGATTGGTTGTCGTTGATCACTATAACATCGCACGGCCCTCCTAGGTTGCTTCTCGCTTGCAAAAAAAAAAAAAGGGCCCGTTAATCCCGCACCATGGCCAAATTATAGCCCCAATTGCGTTGCTTCTCCCCAAGATCGTATATCCACCAGCGAGCCAAGCATGATTTCCTTGCCATGCCGCCATTGTTCTCCCAAACGCGATTCACCCTCTCATGCCGCAGGCAACCTGCTGCTCCACCGTGATCGATATATATCTCCACAGCACACATGTAGTTTCTCCACCGGGAATCGTCGTCGGGGCGTCCTTGGTTGCCGGCGGCCGCGGCAGGCGGTTTGGACACGGTTTAGCCTGGGGCCAACCAAGCTTAACGGATCGACAGTGGGCGGGATACCTCTTCCATTCGATCGCGGTGCTGGAGGTGTTGCTGCCGGTGAGCCAAGTCATATCCTTATCGATCTCCAGTTTCATCCATGCTTCTGTATACGCTTCTGCTCTATAGAAGTTTGCTTCGTACGATGCAAACTATGGTTCTTTATTTCTCACTAAGTTTCTATTGTATAATATACCAGATAATCCCGGTCATGGTCGTTGGCCCCTTGGTGGAAGCATGACAAGGAACTGGAAGCTAGACTGACCGCTGCCAGGATGAGTAAAGGCTTCTACATGGGAATAGCTGATGTCGGCAATTGTAATCATGTGAGTAGAGAGCGAATAGCAGAAAAATACAGAAAATTCTTACTAGTTTTTCCTGGAACCATGTTCTCGATTCGATAGAAGCATACTTTTGTTTGTTTTAAAACATTACCCAAATTTTTTGAAGCATGTCTAAATTCCATGGATTTGTCAAAAATTTCTAGATTAAAGCTCATATCTCTAGTATCTATTTGATGGTTTTGTGGTTTTGGTAAGAAACACACCAACATTGCTACTTTTGTTTCTCATTCATGTAGCTATTGTACCGAAGCTTTGGTGTAGACAATAATGTTAGGCATGTTTCTTTGTTTCTTAGAGATGTTTATGTGATTCTGTCATAGAAACTATTTGCTACAATCACTACCGACCATGCTTCTTACTTTTTCACTTATAATTTTGTTGTAACTAATATCTGTAGTGAAACTACATTCTTATATGTTCTTCTTATGTGTAGGCATATTGCTTCATTATATCCATGCTTCTTGATTTAATTAGTATATATGTTTCCATTGCAGAACTTTTTTGGTTGAAAACATTGCCTCATGATTCACATTATCATATATGATGTGAAGAGCTAGTGTTGATCTGTTTCATGAACTCTGCTTTTCCCATCCATGCTTCTCTTGTGCTTATACACATTGTTTCTTATGCACTGTGAGCATGAAATTTATTTTCGATTAGTCCATACTTCCCATATATTATAGATTAATGCAATGGGTTACATCATCATTGCTTTTTTTTTCCTACACGCTTCTTATGTACATAAGCTTTGCTTCCTACAATGCCGATTGTGCTTCTATGTTGCTATGTTTCTCAAATAAGTTTCTCTTGTATAGCAGGGGATTTCCAACTTGGAATTTGGACGTGTAGCAAAAGCATGCCATGAAGATGGAAGAAGTGGACCAATATGTGTTGTCGTTGACTGTGATCTGATCCTGGGCATGGTGAAGGTTGTGGCTACGAATTGCATCAGCCGTGTTGGTGTCATATGTAATGACTTCGTGGCATCCTTTGGCAAGAAGTCAGTATATATGAGTGGTGTGGCCTTGCATATAGAGAGCTACAGCGAATCAAGCTGCCCTTACCTTCCACGCAAGCATGTCGATCGGTTGTTTGAGCAATGTAAACATATATGGAAACAATATAACATATGTGGTTACCAATTAGAGGCTACGCCAAATCAAATTGCTCCTATGTATGAATCAAGTTATATAAACAATGTAACATATGTGGTTACCAAGTATAATATTTATTCATAGAAGCAAACATCAGTTTCATAAGAAGTAATATGTGGTGACGCTGAAAACAAAATATGCTTCACATGGAAGCACATTCTTCACTTTTAAAACAGTTGTTTGTTATTTTTGAAGCAAATTTCACATTCATAGAAAATAAAGTGGAGTATCATTGCAAACATAATGTGTTTCCAAAGGAAGTAAACTATATGATAGTTTAAAATTGATGCAACAGAAACAAAATTCCATTGGGCATGAAGCAACCTTTAGTTGCATGTGAAGCAAAGTATATTAGCATCGGAAACAAATTTGCTATATAAGGAGGCAAACTAAATAACATGGAAAGTCACCCGTGCTAAGGTAATTAATTAGTTTTCTTAAAATAAAAAATATGTTTCCTAGAAATCAGGAATAGTGAGAAATTAGTGGGAGCACTCCAGCCTATGCACACTAATTAATTTCTTTTTCCAAAGAAAACTTCCGTTTCTATTGCACCATTACACGGACCAGATCCGATAAATCGTGTGGTGTAGCACTGGTCCGACGGGAAGCTATGGATCGGAAGACGATCCCTAGTGCTCCATTTTGTTTCTTGAGCGTGTGGGCTTTTCTCCGTGCAGTTTCAGTTTCAGCGTCAATCTTGTAGTCATGAGGACCCACACTCGTCAGAGCCCATCCCAAGGAATTTTTCCCATCGCCATTGCCTGCAACCGCTGTATCGCTGAATCGCCGCAGAATCAAGCTTCCACTGGTTGTTGCTGTTCTGCTCCCCCGTCCCACCTACAACAAAAACGAAATCTCTTGGATTCAATGCAAGATCATATTGAAGGATATACCAAGCAAAACGATCATGCATTTAGTGCAAGATCAGCTATTAGAAAGCAAAAAAAATAGTATAAATATGGGTATGGAGTTGACTTTCACTCTTTGAGTGACTTTAAAATAGTAAGGACAATAGCATAAACTTTTTATTAAATTATTAAGACCAACAATGTAGAAAACATTGTGCATGCACATTGATAGGATCACACCTGAGAAGACGAGTTATATAAGCACGGGCGGAGCTCGCAGAGTGGAAGGGTAGGGCAGAGCCCGCTCTAATATTTTGGCCCATTAGCTAGTAGTACTTAGGAACATATGATTAAAACCTAATTAGGTCTAACTCAGGAGCGCAACGATCCCTGAACGAGTAGTCGACGTTGTGCTTCTCTTTGACACCTCACACCTCTTCCTCCCAAATTGCCTGATTACTAGCCTCCAGTTCAAATCGGTTGACCATATTCCAAGCTAGGAAAGATCACAACATGGTGTCATGAAAAAGAGAGTGATACCAGTGGTGTCATGTTGCAGGAAGGACAGTGAGGCCAGTGGGGTTGGGGTGTAGCGCAGC
Organism: Avena insularis; assembly: GCA_023614405.1. NCBI lineage: Eukaryota > Viridiplantae > Streptophyta > Magnoliopsida > Poales > Poaceae > Avena > Avena insularis. The sequence goes on along the minus strand of CM042697.1, from coordinate 469,429,839 downwards.
CAGCGAGACATCATTAGATGGGCACAAAGCCAAGAACACATGACCATGTAGTCGTGTACGCAGTCTAACGATGGTCACTAAATCATTTGCTCACTATGTCTTCTCTTTGGAAAATTTTGATTTGTAGCCAATGTAAAATTTAAAAGGTTGTGTTGCAAAGGTAAAAGAAAACGATTTTTTTTCTTAGTGTGGGTCTACCTCCATTGCGACGATTAAGGCACATTCGCTGATCCAAACCCTTTAACCAATAATGACCATTTTAATATGTGATACAAACTGACTATGGTAACAAGATACCTTTGCAAAGGTAATGAGCGACATGAAATTTCACTGTCATATAACCTGGTATTCATTGAGCAATTATTGGTCAAACTTGTCCTATGGAAACAAAATACTTCATATACATATACTTTGAACAGAGGAGTGATGCCTTTAATTTGCTGACGTGTCTATGTAATATGCAGTCCATCTCAGCTTCTCTCTCTCCCTCTCTCTCTCTTGTTTTGTAAACCGTATCTCGTTTTCCCCGTCATTTCTGGAGCAGGTGGTGCTCGAGTCCTAGCCCAATTTTGTTTCTTGAGCGTGTGGGCTTTTCTCCCTGCAGTTTCAGTTTGAGCGTCAATCTTGTAGTCATGACGACCCACACTCGTCAGAGCGCCATCGCAACGAATTCTTCCCATCGCCATTGCCTTCAACCGCTGTATCGCTGAATTGCCGCAGAATCAAAGCTCCCACTCGTCGCTGCCATTCTGCTCCCCCGTCCCACCCGCAACAAAAACGAAATCTCTTGGATTCAGAACAAGAACACAGTGCTGACGCTGCTGGTCGGTGTCGCCTTGCAGTTCACGACGTAGCCAATGCAAGATAAGGACGAGAGATGTAGTACGTAGTAGTAGTAGTAGTGACCAAGAGGCAAGAACACTCCACAAGTCGACTTGAAACCGATCCACGCAACGTGTGTCGCCGATGGTCGCCACAGCTGTCCGGGTCTGATGGCCGGCGTCGTCGTGCTCATGGCCGTTGCCGTTTCGGGCCTGTCACCGTCCGTCAGGCGTGTCCTGGGTGGACATTGTGGCGTGGCCTTCACTTCCTGCCGCCTCTGCGTGCACATGGCGTGCCCTGCCCCTGCAGCAGCGAATTTACTAGCGAAAATGCATTGATGCATGCATGCAATGCGACGCATGACTTGAGGTCTTCATCAACTCACAGTTCATATATAGCTCCCCAGCTAGGAGCTGTCCTATTGTTCATGGACTTGGACCGCAACCGCAATTCATTTTTTGGAAGAGTTTTTGCAGACCTCTATAGGTGCCATGTGACGGTCTGTATTCGAGTCCTTCAAGGGTGTTGGTACTGGTTGACTAGCTAACTGTAATAGGAAATGGGAGATATGAGCTGTGGTCGTGTTGACACGGCATGTGTCATATATATATATATATATAAGTACATGGGCATATCAATATATGTATACATCGTCACGACGAAATTATTAACACAACTTGTAACATATAAAAATCCGGAAATCTCCATGTCCAATTCCGTTTCTTGGTATGTTCCTTTCACATCTGTTCAAATCTGGAAATTCCCAAATGTGCAGAAAATATAGGCAGGCAAAGGCAAGGCACATGCTAATAATGCAACCTAGTACCTGTAAGGACAGCGCTACGTGTCCCCCGGGGGATATTTGCCCCCGATCCCCCGGGTCCGGAGCCGTCCGATCAAAACTTCTAAACCGTCCGATCAAACCTCAAGTGAAGCCATTGCCCGCTTTTGCTACGTCGCAGCAAAAACCGTTTCAGAGTAGCAAAACAGAGGCTGACCAGCTGGGAGTCGCGCGTGCGGGCGCCCACGAGGACGACGGAGGAGTCTGCGCCGTCGATCTCCTTCACCGGCCGCCGGAGATGAGCCATATTCGAGGGACCATACTCTACCCCCTTCCTGGTCAGCCTCACCACCTTATCCCGCCGCCAATCGTAGCTTCTAGTGGGGGATCAAATCCTCTCACCCGGCGGTGCTCCGATTCGGCCAACGGCGATGTCTCCAATCGAGTGCAGCAACCTAATCTAGCCAAGCACACAAATCCTTCAGTGTTTTTCAATCAAAATCCTGAGGAAGAACCTCCAGCACCATCGGTAAGCTCTAGATTAGGTTTTCACCATTGTTGTCCATGTTTGTGCTACATGGTAGCAGGAAATACTTACATATGTAGCAAAATAGGGTGCTACTAGGCAGATGGCAGGAAAACAACATGCTTTGCTGCATTGATTAGGGTGCTACATTGTACTCCCTCTGTTAGGGATTATAAGGCCTATGGACCATTTTGATAGGATTAAGAAAATTAATAATTCACCTTCTTGATTACTACATGCACCAATAGTTACACATGCATGAGAGAAGATAGAGAAAAATAAGAACATGCATTGGAGGAGAGAGACTAATAAATGGGAGAGGACTTATATTTCCTAACATTTTTAAAAAGCTCTTGGGCCTTATAATCCCTAACGGAGGGAGTAGCAACATGCTAGGCAGATGGCAGGAAAACCTCAAAATAGATTAGGGTGCTACATTGTAGCAAAAGAAAAATTACAACATGCTTTGCTGGACAATGTGCTACAGTGCAGAAAAAGTTTGGGCACATGTGGTGCTACATTGTAGCAAATTAGGGTGATATAGCACATTAATGTAGCAAATTAGGGTAATACTACATGCAGTACATTTATGTAGCACATTATGCTTCGACCTAAACTTTTTTCTTTTAAATTGCAGGGGTTTGTTGCTGATAGTATACTGGGAGGATTCGACCTCAACCAGCCTGCTGATGAATACGGTCCTGAAGGATATGCTGCTCCACCACAATCTTCTTACGAGATTGCTCCACCACAATCTTCTTACGAGATTGCTCCACCACAATCTGCTGCAGGAACCTTTAGACAAAAATTTGCTACAAGAGCAGAAAGTGCAGCTAGTAGCAATGCTTCATTTGTTGATGAAGAAGGTGGTGAAGAGATTTGCTCGCAGCCTCTTGTACCATATGTTGGAATGACATTTGATGACCTTGAAGTTGCGAAGCAAGTATACAATGACTATGCTTTCAAACTCGGGTTTGGTACACGGATTGGTAACACCAAGTATAGCACAGCAAGAGGTGCCCCAAAAGATGCAATTCTTAGTAGGGTTTTTGAGTGTGTCCATGCCGGAAAACCAGTAGACGAAGCAAAAAATGCTACTAAGGATAGTTCTGGAGAAGGAGGTCCAATAGACATGAGCAATTTCAGTGCACAGAAATCACGTAGCAAACAAGCTGGACTCAAAATGGACGTAGCAGATTTGAGGCAGAAGAATAGGGTGCTGCGGCATGATTGTAAAGCTAGAATGCTCGTTGGAAAGAGAAATGGAATATGGACTGTAACGGTATTTCAAGGAGAGCACACACCAGTTGCTGAAGCAAATTGGGAGAAGACGGTACTACCGGTCTCATAGGAAGGTTACTGAGGAGGACTTTCAGTTCATCCAAACTTTACACAACCAAAACATTAGCACAGCTCAGATAATGGGATGCCTCGGAAGTGTGCACGGAGGCGACCCGAGGTGCCTTGGTTACGTGAGGAAGTTTCGCTGCGAGACATGTCAATGACTATTGAGTACTTTGAAAGGAGACAAGTAGAAAGCCCTACATTCTTCTTTGATAAGCAAGTGGATGAAAACAATGCAGTGAGAGCTCTCTTTTGGGTGGATGGCAGGACAAGGGCCTTGTATCCCAAGTACAAGGACTCGGTGTTTTTCGACACTACATTTTGTACCAACAAGTACAACATGCCTTTTGCTTCACTTGTGGGCATCAACAACCACACACAGACAATTGTGTTGGGTTGTGCTTTGCTACCTGATGAAACAACAGAAATATTCAGCTGGGTATTCACCAAACTTAAGGAAGCAATGAACGGTTTGGCGCCAGACCATATCATGACAGACCAAGACCAAGCAATGGTTGCAGCAATTTCAAACATATATCCTGATTCGGTCCACAGATGCTGCATCTTCCATGTGCTACGATTAGCAAGAACAAAGCTTGGACCTCACTTGAGAGAAGGTAGCCCTTTTGCTGCAGCATTCTACTCATGCATCTATAGCACGGACACCGTAGCAGAATTTGAGATATGCTGGCAGCATATGTTGGAAACTTTTGCTATGCTGAGAACACTCATTTGCAGAACATGTGGAAGAGCAGAAAAATGTGGGCACCTGTGTACTTCAGACAAAGTTTCTTTCCCTTCACAAGCACAACAGGAAGATCTGAAGGCCTCAACTCGTACTTTAAAACTTTAATTCGCCCAAGTGGCTCAGTTTGGAACTTCATGCAGCAATACGAGTTGTGCCAAAACCTGATGCTAGACAGAGAAGACAATGCAGCATTCACAATGGATACAACAACAACACCACTATGGGGAAGGTGAGATTTTCTCTTTACAGACAGATTTTCCCAAGTAGCATTTTTTTATATCTGTGGTAGCAGATTTTTTAAACTGTTGTAGCATAATGTAACACCTGATGTAGCACCAACCTGACAGTCAGCAAAAACAAACCTTATTTTGCAGCTACAACATTGAAAAGAAGGGGCTGAAGTTCTACACAAGGGAGATCTTCACAAGATTCCAAAAGATGATTGAGAAATCTACCAGGTTTTATCCAATGCAGGTTGAGGGTGAAGGCATGTGCTTTGATCTCATTCCAAACCCTGGTTATGGTGTCAAAACCTACCAGGTGCAAGTCAAGTTAGATGATGAGTGCTACAAGTGCGGATGCAACACATTTGAGATGTGTGGCCTTATATGCCCGCACATAGTGAGGGTGATGGTGCACTTGAATGTCCAGCAAATTCCAGAGAGATACATGCTACGAAGATGGTCTGCTGCAGCAACAATGCCTGCACCTGATCCCGGGACAAATACCATCAGATTTGGGATCCCAGGAACCAATACTCTCAAGTACAATGCATTGTGCAGAAAGATGAATGAACTCGCTTCGGATGCTTGCTTCACTGATAAAACATATGTTGCTGTTTCCAAGATGATTGATGATGCGAAGCGTCTTGTAGCAAATATGAGGAACACACAACATGCTACACAGGAGCAAGAAGTAGAGCAGCAAGGAGGAGGGCCAGAAATTTTGCTACAAGAGCAAAGTATTCCTCCACAGCATGGTGTAAACAATCAACGACAAGAAGAAGAACTTAATGATGCTCCGAGTAGCACGCTCAAGAACCCTGCGAGGGTAAAGACAAAAGGAAGACCAACCGAGAAGTCGAAGCGTAACAAACCATTGGTTGAGCTTCGTGATGAAGCAAATGCCAAGAGAAGGAAAAAAGCTCAAGAGACAAAGAAGAAGCAAACTGATGCAACGCCGAAGAAGAAGAAGCCAAGAAAGCAAAAATGCCCATACTGCAATGAAGAAGGTCACACCGTCAAACAATGTGTCTCCATGGAAGCACTGATTGCGGGGAATGCTGCGAAAATAGAGTTGAAACTATAGAGTTGAAACTACATGTACTACCAGAGAGTAGCATTTTTGTCATTACTATGTAGCATACATACAGTATAGATGTAGCATCATCTTGATGCAAGATATGAATTTTGTGATATGACAGAATATTGTTGGTAGCAAAAATAGTTCCACTTTGGAGCATACAGCCTGCATTTTGTATATAAAATTGCTACCATAGACAAAACTTGTTCTTATGAATGAATGTCATAGGTATATTTGCTACATTAAACCTAGTAGCAAATCTTGTACACATGGGTAGCACACCATTTCTATGCATGTAGCAATATGGATACACAGATGTAGCAAATTAACACCTGGGGTGGCCAAAAAAAATTAACAGCATGTCTAGGTAAATACTCATTTTTAGCATTTATGCAGCATGTATGTAGCATGTACATAACTTATCAAAGCAATCACACTATTTGAAGCTTCAGAAGACAATAATCAACATTCCAAACTTCAAAAGCTTCCATATATAAAACCATTCCAAACATGTAGCACTTATCCATCCAACATAACCTATCCACAAAAGATAATCCACAGATGCTGCAAGAACGAACACATCCACGATTACATCAGTTTGAACCATTACAAAGTGCAAAATAAGATCACAAGGACGACATCAGTTTCAACGATTACATTAGTTTCAACCTAACTACGCTTCTTCTGTAACTCTTCTTCCATCAGTTGTAGCAATGATCCTTTGTTTTGCCTTGCCTCAATCAGATCAGATGCAAGAAGTTTCCTTAGAAGTGGTATAGCATTGTTGTCGAACTCCGCCATGACCTTGCCGGTGAAGCTTTCCGTGAAGAGCATGCTGAAGAATCCACAATCAAATCTGTCAAAAAACAAACAGATAGATTAGTAAAAAACAAGCAGAAACTGATGTAGCAAGTGTAGGAAGCTAAAGTAGCAAGAGTTGTAAACTTAGGTAGCAATTAAAAAACAATAATGTAGCAAAAGTTGAAACTAGTGATCAGGACAAGGATTGAAAAAAGGTGAGCAAAATCTTACATGGTAGTTTGCTGTGGGTGATCAGGATTGGTTAGCAGGTAAGTGTCGAAGTTGATATTGTCTGCTAGTTTTGATTGCTTCACAAGAATTGCAAAGTTTGTGAACTGGAAAACAAAACAAACACACTGCATGGTTAATGATATGCAGCAAATAAAAGGCCCAACTATAAATGTAGCAAACACAATGAACAAGTATAGCTGGATTACTAACCAGATTGCGTGCACAATCATCCATCACACTAGCATTTTTGGACCCTTTCATTGAATCAAAAATATGCATCTGCTTTACTACTAGGTTGATACAGGGAACTGCCCAATGGTTGAACTTCACAATAGGAAAGTATAGCTACATTCAAACATGAATTAATATTTAGCATCTTGTATAGAAAGCAAACATGAACAAGATAGGAAGCAAGGATGTTATCTCACAAGGTTACACTTGAAAATCTTGAACTTTGCATTCTGCTCTTTCAACTCATCCATACATGCTTTAGCATTGAATGCTTTTGGATCAACAATAAGCTTCTCCTGTTTTGTGTTGAGGATAAAAAGTAGTATGAGGCAGCAGCAAAAGCAAGTAAAATTTGCTACTATCTGTATTGGTTCAGCAAGCACACAAAAGGTAGCAAAATTCTAGTAGAGTACCTGTCATATGCATATTGAGCAAGTAAAAGATCAAGAAAAGTGCTACTTACCACAAAGTGCTGCGTGAAAGCGTACTTCCTCTTCTGCCGTGCACTTTTCTTGCAAACAATGTCCGACTCATGGTTAAATTTCTCAATCCAAACATTCATCAACTCACTATCTAGATTTTGGCGCGGCCGAAGCGATGTTTGGAAAGTTCTGTAGAAAGTATAATACCGCCCAATCTCCACAAAAACTGGCCTGCACAAAGGAATGCACATGTAGCAGATAGTTATACATAAAGTAGCAAACAGTTCAATGCAAAGTAGCAAAAACAATAAACTAAAGTAGCAAACAGTTCAATCTAAAGTAGCAAAACCTGTAAACTAAAGTAGCAAACCGTTCAATGTAAAGTAGCAAAAACAATAAACTAAAGTAGCAAACAGTTCAATGTACAGTAGCAAAAACTATGAACTAAAGTAGCAAACAGTTCAATGTACAGCAGCAAAATGAATGAACTAAGGTAGCAGGTAGTAAAAACTATGAACTAAAGTAGCAAATGGTTCAATGTAAAGTAGCAAAAAAATGAAATAAGGTAGCAGGTAGTTCAAGCTGTAGAAGATTAAATGGAAAACTATATACTACAAGTGAAAAAAGTAAGTAGCAAAACACATTGACACATGTAGCAATCAACTAGATGTAAGGTAGCAAAAACATTACTTTAGAGTAGCAAAAAACATAAACTTACGGTGCCCTATCCTTCGGATGGCCCTTGAATTTCCGACCATTCATCACAAATGTGGAGTATTTTTGTTTTACATCTTCAGAGACCTTCATCTTTTTCAACTTTGGAGGTGTGAGCTCCTCCTTGGCAGCCCTCTTAAACCTTGTCTTCTTCTCATGTGTCAACAAACCCGAGCTACCATCTCCTTTAACACTTGACTCAATGTTAACAACAACTGCAAAAACAGAAAACAATTGTGTCTTAAGCAAACAAGCGGAAGCATATCTAAGAAGCAAACAAGCGGAAGCATATCTAAGAAACTACAATAAAATGTTCATACCAGGTGCAATGAGAACAGCAGGTGTCGCAGGCTCAGTAGAGCCGAAAGGTGCAAGATCGACCAAAGTGGAAGGTGATGCTGGAATACTCTCAGAGGCATCAGAGGCAGTGGTCACGGCACCGGTTGGGGCATCACAGGAAGGTGGGAGAGACTGTGAAATGCAAAACTCTGCATACACATCGGTCCCAGGCTCGAAAAGATCAAACGTGGGTTTGTCCGGAGCATTGGCCCAAGCTTCATCAGAAATATCCTTCCTGGGGCTGTGAATTGGAGACCTGTCACGGCTAACAACATCCGGCTGCTCGGTAGCATCAGCTCCCTTGCTCATAGAATCAATGATTATTGCTGATTGAGGAACATCGGCATGTTTTGTTGCTACAGGACCACCTTGCTCCACAGAAGCATCTGCAGCACCACCTTGCTCCACAACATCATATGCATCATCATCAGTATCCTTAGCAGCAGCTGCAACAACACCATGGTCCTCGGGATCCGATGTAGCATAAAACTTCTCATCATCCTCAGTTTCTGAACCATCATCATCCTGCAGCTGATCATCATCATCTGCTGTACTTTTGGTTGGAAAAACAACACTTGGTCCAGCTTCTTCTTCTTTACTTGATGATTCAACATCAACCAAAAAGGCAGCCATGCGTTGAGCCTGCATGCGCTTTAATCCAGCAGAAAGGTTCTTCATTGTCACATCAACATCTGCTTTAAAAATAGCCTTATGCTTCTCATACAATGTTTTGAAACGAGCGGGAACCTGCTAGCAAACATTAGAAGCAAGTTAGTAAACTAGAAACAAGATAAATGATGAAATTCTAAGCATAGCGGCTCGGATTCGTCACCCGTCGCCGCTATCACGGCGTACGGGCGACGAATCCTCGAAAAATATGGTGTAATAAAATTCTATTAAGCTTCTTTTGCATACGGGTAGATAATTTGGGGTAACTTATCCACCACCCCCACCCTAAGTCGTCAACATACATAAAGCGTAAACTCTAGTCATGATTCGGTTTAAATCGCCCGTCGACGCCACCGCGTCGTCTGACGGGCGAAACCTCGAAGGGTGTTAGGGTACCGAGGCATCGTCGCCCGTCGCTGCTATCGCGTCGACAGCGACTCCGCCTCGGTACCCTAACACCGAGGCAAACGCATAAGGAGTAGCAAATTCATAAAGCTAATGTAGCAAAACCTATACACTAAAGTAGCAAAACCTGTAAACTAAAGTAGCAAAACCTGTAAACTGAAGTAGCAAAACCTGTAAACTAAAGTAGCAAAACCTATACACTAAAGTAGCAAGACCTATACACTAAAGTAGCAAAACCTATAATACATGTTCACTGATTGCAAAAAGAGGTAGCAGAGCAATGTAGCTAAGTAGCAAAATCAAATGCACTGAAGTAGCAAACAAAAAACAGTACAGTAGCAATTTCATACCTGCAAATCCTGGCTGCTAGGGAAATTTAGCCATTCATTCAATGAAGCAGAAGGATTAACATCAACATCTTCCACTGGAGCAGGTTTGTTGAAATCATCATAACCAGGAGCAGTACCATAAGGTGTTGCAGACAATGGGAGGAACTACACACAATAAAAAGTAATGTTAACATTAAGAGGATTAACGAAAGAATAGAATGTTTGTGGTGCTGGAAAGAACATTACATCTCGCCTGCCGAAAACAGTTTTGTTCGATAAAATCTTCCTATCCGAGTCATTTTGTACAACAAAAGTGAAGTCACTGGTCTTGACAGAGCATACTCTAGGCAATGACTTGTCAAACGTGTGATCGCAGGGTGGGAAATCCAAATGATCCATATAAGCAATCTACAAAAAGAGGCCAAATAAAGTTAGTAGTAGCAAAACAAACGCTGCAAACCGCTACAAACAAATATAAAAGATGGGAGATAACTTACACCAAGAAGAATGAATGGGCCAGTTATCCAAAACTCAAATTTGCTACAGTCCTTTGGAAGAACATGTGCTTGCTTCTTCTTCTTCTTCTGAATATTGCTCACAGTTTGCATCAACAAACCCAACAAATGCTCATCCCAAGCATACTCATCTGTTTTGGTTGGGTCAGCCATGAGACCAACATATTCCAAGTTAACATGGTTCGAGCTTTTTGGAGCAACAACAGTGGCCAGGGAAACAAGATCCCAAGTGCGAATGATGGTTTCCTCATCTGTATCAGCACAATTCTTCAAGATATTGATAGCAGTTGCTAACTCTGCCCTCTTCTTCCCACCATGGTAGAGGGCTCGAATATCATCAAGCTCTGCACCTCCAGTAATAGAAAGATCAATAGGCTTGCTCCCGCAGCGGATTCCAAACACTTTCCTCACCATATCCGTGGTAAACACCATCTGGTTCTTCCGAAGCTTGTACTCACGGAGACGAGCAGAAGTATGTACAACAACAAAATCCGTAAGCTCATTAGGAATCCTAAACTGTGCAACATTCAACAATGCTCGAAATGCACTCTTTGACTGAATAATCCGCTTCTTGGCTGGAGAAAGGTTGTCCGCAAGGATACTCAAACACTTGGCACCGAAACGGTCCTTCGACATCCAAATATCCTCCTTGACATTACTCGCTCCCTCGCCAACTTTATTGCGGCTCACAACAACCTTTTTGCCTTGTTTGCTCTTATCAACAGCAGCAACCTGCAGCAAAAGGAAAATAGAAACATGTATGGTTATAGCAAAACTACTAAACATTGGCCTACTAATCATACTAGTGGGATTACAAAAAATGCACAAGTAGTAAGTAGCAAAACTACTGGGATTACCAATCATACTACTGGGATCAAAATCATAATGCACAACTAGCAAAACTACTGGAATAGCAAATCCTAGTACTAATCATAGTCCTAGCACTAATCCTAGTACTAATCATGCTACTGTAGTAGCAAATCCCAGTAGCAAGTAGCAAATCCCACTACACTATATCATACTAGAGTAGCAACTACTGGGATATACACTGTATCATACTAGAGTAGCAAATCCTAGTACACTATATCATACTAGAGTAGCAAAAAAATGAACTAAAGTAGCAAACATATACACTAGAGTAGCCACTACTGGGATCAATGCACAAGTAGCAAAACTACTAGACTAGCAAATCCTAGTACTAATCATACTCATAGTACTAATCAACAAGTGTACTAATCAACACAGTAGCTTGCTAGGAAGGACTAGCAAATCTTCCTCCTGTCTAGGATTAGCAACACAGTAGCAATGTGGAGTATTTTTTGTGGAGTATGAACACAACACAGTAGCTTCTAAGGATAGTTGCTACTAAGGAGCAATGTGGAGTATGAACACAACACAGTAGCTTGGCACAACACAGTAGCTTGGCACAACACAGTTTTGGATAAATATGAGTATAACTATCTGAATGCATTTGTGCCAAGCTACTGTGTTTGCATTTGGATAAATATGAGTATAACTATCTGAATACATTTGTTGAAGCACAGTAGCTTGGCACAAATTTGCACAGCAACTTGAATACAACCAAAAATGTGGAGTATGAATACAACACAGTAGCTTGGCACAACACAGTATAACTATCTGAATGTGTAGCAAAACACAGAGTACTAATCCCCATAGAGTAGAAAATATGAGTATAACACAGAGTACTAATCATGCTACTGAGTAGCAAAACACAGAGTAGCAAGTAGCAAAAATCCCCATAGTAAAATAGCAAAAAATGTAAGCGAGGAGAGAACGGCGGCTGCCGCCGGGTCATCACCTCAACGTTCGCGCCGCCGGAGGTGCTCCCTCCTGCCGCATCGCTCGTCGGCGGCGGCGGTCCCATCACCTCCTGCCACCTAGGGTTCCTGCGCAAAATCATAGAGAGGAGGTTAGAGAGGGGAGGTTAGAGAGAGGAGGACGGCGGCACAAACCGAGGATGGGCGGCGGCGCTCGGCAGCGGTCGGCGGCGGGCGAGGATGAACCGGACGGCGGTGTTCGGGAGTTTCTCTGCGGGAAACAGAGGAGAGAGATTAGAGAGGAGAGAGGAGAGAGGGAGCAGAGCCAGACGAGCACGAACCGGGGTCGACAACGGTCGGCGCTCGGCAGCGGTCGCGCGGCAGTCGACGATGAAGGCTTCGGCGGCGGCGCGGCGCGGTCGCCTCCTCGGTCGCCTCTCCGTCGCCTCCGCGGTTCGAATCGTGCGAGGAAGGAAGGAAGGCCCGACCCGTATATCCCGGAGCGGTGTAGCAACCGCAAAAAAAAGGGCCACGTGGCGCAAAAATAACGGCCGGATCAGAACAGATCGAACGGTTCCGGACTCGGGGGACGCGACGACGGGATCCCCGGAGGAATCATATCATTTTCCTACCTGTAATCTGTGCTGATGTACGATCACCCGTGTTTTCATCAATTCTAGTTAACGGTTTCTGACACAATGATTCCGGCGAGAATGTATGATAATTGCCTCTTGCCAGAATTAGTGGCTTGTAGGTGCAAGTAAAGTGGTGGAAAGATCAAGATGGTGTGCTAAATCTTCTCACGCAAAAGCATCATAGTGAGCTCAGCAACAGTAGCCGCATGCAGTTGTCATCTGTACTGTCCAAGATTTCTGCACATGTCTACGTGCTCCACAGATTTCTTTTGCGGTGGTAATACAGCTTCCAGGGGTCAATTTTACGCAAGGATTGCCCTATTCCATCTCTGGGTCCTTGATTTGTCCATCACATCGGGCGAGGAAAACTCACATCATCGCTTTCACTGTATTTGCACGAGAAACGAACGTATCTAATGCTGCTCTGCCACCGTGCTCCAAAGTAACCGAGCATAACTAAGAAACTACAGAAAAAGAAGGAATAAGTCCAGCCCACTGGCACATATTTCATCAAAGGCGCATGAAAAATGTTAACGGTTCAAACTGAAATATTTTGGCAGTTTCTGTCGTGGGTGTACTTACTGAAAATGCAGTCATATGTCCAGTTTAAATTTGGTACTGCTTAGAGCATCTTCACTCGTCCACCAATACGGCATCCGACGCAGCTCGATTTTGGGCCGTTTGGGGGCGTCGGATAAGTTCACTATTTTTTTGGGGAGGGGAAGGGGGGGCACCTAGCCGTACAAAAAAAATAAACATTTAGAAATTCACACAAATATGAAACTACACTAGAATTCATAGCAGTTCAAACATGTTTGTACAAAATTTACAAAAAACAACCCAAAATCTAGTAGCGGCCCGGCTACGCCTGCCCAGTCGAAGACGACGGTACACTGCTGCCGCGTAGTTGTCGTTGTCGTTGGGCTTCTGCTTCAGCGGCAGCATGGTGCTGCAGCCCTAGCCTTGATTGCCACCGCCGCCGCCCTAGCCCGAGCAATCAACCAAGTTGTCGCCCTCCAGATTGATTAGCAGCCCGAGGCGGCGCGCGCTCGGCCTGGTCATGCGGGTACTCCGCCATGCGTCCATCGCTGGCGGCACGGCCTCGAAGGAGACGCGCTCGGCGATGCGTTGGCCCAGAAAAATCCTCGGTGTCCTCCTTGATCTTCAACTCGAGGGCCGCCGCATTGTACTCCGGTGGCGGCGTCCCCTCCTTCTTCACCTGGCGCTGGGGCTGGGGCCTTGAGAGGCACAGGCGGCCACGAGGAGGGGATGGCGCACGTCGGCCTCTAATGGAGACATCGCCGGAGCGTCTGCGCGGCTGCTCTGATAGTAGGGTCTCCTCGTACTCGTCCTTCACCGGGGCGAGGAGAGAGGAGAAGTGCGGCAATAGCGTGGACTACGGTGAGTACCGGGCTGACGGCGAGGAAGACCTCGACAACGAAGACGTCGAGGAAGAGCGGGCGGCGTGGCACGGCGCCCACCGCTGGTCTAGGTAGCGCGGCCTCTACCGCGGAAGCATTGTCAGCAGCGGGTTGTTGTCGGTGGCGATGTAGTCTAGGACCCAGGCGAGCGTCTTTCCTGGGGCGCTCCACCACCGAATACATCCTTCGATGTTGTTGTCCGCCGGTAGGAGGCCATTAGCGTCATCTGAGGGTGCCATTGTGGGAGCACGACGCCTGTTTAAGCATAGTGGGGTGCTCCGGTTCCTCGAGTGGGCACCTGCATCCACAGCTTCCCGGTCATCATGTGGTGTTCACTCTCGCTTACCATGGTCGAATCTGACAAAACTGACGAAAATCATCCAAAAAAGCTCCAACTTAGACCACGATTCGAAGAACATATAGTTCACAAATCTCGGAGCCGATGGTAGGGAAGGACCCCCACCATCGACGTGCATCTCTTTTGTGTAGAGCTTCTTGTGAAACGAATCATAGCTATATTGATTACAAGAGGTTAAGAAAGAGTATGTCCGAGAGAGAAGAAAGAGAACAAGTTCACCTTCAACGTTACATACAGTTGATAAAGGAACAGGCAAATTTGTCCACCTCCGCTAAAAAAAACTTGCAACGCCGGAGTTGTGCGAAACGGCGAGGTAAATCAACTATAGAAAGGAAACTATGTGGATCCAGCCACACGTTGATTTTTTGCGCTCTCTCTAGCCTGGCTCCATAGAAATTGCCGGTTCAGTAGTTCTTAGCGGTCTGGCTAGAGACTGCTTTGAGCAGAGCATGGGTCACAGTGTGGAGGGGGCCAAGCATCCAATCATGCCGTTTTTTGTTAAATGTATTCTTTTTTTCATGTATTTTATTTTTGCCGAAAGCTATTTCTTCGATACTCAGCATATCCAGTACTTTGGTGTGTGCCTCTTAGTTTGTTGAGTAATTTTTTACCACTCGACACATCCTGAATTTGTCATGTGACCGTGTTTTTTGCACTGGGAAAAACCCTATATACATGGAAAATATCAATTTCTAGTAGTGATTATCTCCATCCACCTCTCTCATATCATGAGATCAATTGTAGTTTCACCGTTGGCAAGGACAGACTACATGCTTTTACTTTCATACTATAAAAACTTTGGCATGTTATTGCCTTGCCATCCATTGGCTAAAACTATAGGCACTAGAACACTCTACCCTGTTTTGTAGATATTTTTTTTAGCGCAACCGGCAGGAGCTCTGCCTATTCTATTAGAAGGGGGAATAAAAAGTCACGATACAGAGGGACACGTTTTAGATTAAGGCGTAAACGTGCCAAAACCACCGGCAACCTCCAGCCCCAAAGGAAAGGAACTAATCAGGTTCAGCTGGGATAGCCTGCCCCCCCGACGCATAGGCTGCCAAACGTCGGTGGATGTCGTCTCTAGCAATCGAAGCCACCTCGACGTAGGTCATTCGCCGACCCGTGAAGATTCGTCTATTACGCTCTTTCCATGCATTCCACATCACATACATCATGCGACCGCTAAGTCGGTTTTGCTCGGATTTAGGTTTCCCCTCGATCAGGTCGTCCCACCACTCAGAGAAGGAGGGGAGGGATTGTCCGTGACTTCCCGTGGCATCATTATCCCACGATTGAGTTGTAGTCCACACCGCAGTCGTGAAGGGGCAATCTTTGCAGAGATGTAGAGCCGTTTCAGGGGCCGAGCCACAGAGCTTGCAGGTAGGGTCATTGGGCCATCCTCTGATGGTCAACATGTCGGCAGTTAGGAGCTTCCCGTGGAGGGCCAGCCAGGAGAATAGCTTGCATTTCGGCTCAGCGTGGGCAGACCAAATTTTTTGCGCCTTGAATTTGGGGAAGCATCCATTGAACTGAGCGTGGTAGGCCGAGCTGGCAGTGTAAACCCCGTCGGTGGTCAGGGTCCACCTGATGGAATCTTGAAGGAGAGGTTCAAGCTGAATGTTCTGTATGGTGTCCCAGACCTCGAAGTATTGAGACAGCTGGATGGGGGTGTGAAGCCTAGCAACCGATCGGATCCAGTTACCCAGGGAGAGCTCCTTTGCCACCGATCTCGATTTCCTAGAGGCGATGTTGTAGAGGTCGGGAGCCCACTGCTTTATTGGCCCCCGTCCGCACCAGTTGTCGTGCCAGAAGGAGGCCCTTTCTCCGTTCCCAAGGGATCTCTTCGTGCAAGCCGGAAAAGGTCCATATCAGCCGGGCTACAGGGCAGCCGATCCAGCCCAAGTCGCGAAGGTCGGTCCATTGTAGCCAAGGCCAACGGAGTCTCAGCGCTCTCCCAGAGCAGCCAAGATCCGTCATTCCAAGGCCACCCAAGGCTTTTGGCCTGCAGACAGTCTTCCAGTTGACAAGCGCTTTTCCTTGCGCGGCATGCTCCCCTTCATCTCCTGCCCAGACAAAGTTCCTTGCAATCTTGGTGATCTGGTTGCGTGCCCATTTAGTTAGCGGAATGGCCGTAGAGTGATAGACCGCCATGGCCATCAGGACCGATTTGGCCAGAGCGATTCTCCCAGGACGCGCGATGTTCTTGCCGTACCATCCAGGAAGCTTCCCAGCGATCTTGTCGAAAAGAGGCTGGAAGTCAACTTTCTTGCGACGGTTAAAGTGAAGAGGTAGACCTAAATACTTCGTGGAAACTTGCCAGCTTTGCGGAAAGCGGTGAAACGCGTCGTCGAGGTCTATTTCCCCACATTGTACCGGGAAGATCTCCGATTTATCCACATTTGTTACGAGGCCGCTTGCCTTGCCGAAGCAGTCCAGTATGGCTTTTACGGCAGCCAACTCTTCTTTGTTTGGCGTGACGAAGACTCCAGCGTCATCGGCATACAACGAAATTCTGCATCTAACCGTGCGGGAGCGAATAGGCGTAAGAATTCCGCTGAGGGCAGCCTTTGCAAAGATGCGCTGCAAGGGATCGATGGCCAGGATGAAGAGCATGGGAGAAAGGGGGTCGCCTTGTCTAAGCCCCCTATTGTGCCAAAAGGCCGTGCCAGGGTCCCCATTTAGGAGGACGCGCGAGGAAGAGGAAGCCAGGGTGAGGCAGATCCAGTCACGCCACATGGTACCGAAGCCGATGGCCGTCAGCACCTCAATAAGGTAAGCCCACCCCACAGAGTCGAAGGCTTTGGAGATGTCCAGTTTGAGGAAAAGGCCCGGGTTTTTTGAGGAGTGTAGCTCTTTGATGAGATTTTGCACGTGCATGAAATTATCATGAATACTCCTTTTCTTGACAAAAGCACTCTGACAATTGGAGACGATGTCAGGGAGGATAGGGGCCAACCGATTAGCAAGAATCTTGGAGAAAATCTTTGAAAGACTGTGGATGAGGCTAATCGGTCTGTAGTCGCCCACCGTTGTCGCCTCATTTTTCTTAGGAATGAGGATGATGTTGGCCGAGTTGATGAGGTGGACGCAGCTTGTACGAAGCTGCGACATATGGATTATTGCGTTGATGACGTCATTCTTGATGATGTCCCAGCAAGATTTGAAGAAGGCTCCAATGAAACCATCGGGCCCGGGCGCTTTTACCGAAGGCAAGGAGAAGACCGCGCCCTTGATCTCCTGGCGCGTGAAAGGGTCGTTCAAGTCAGAAAGGTCATGAGGAACATAACCTAGACCTTCCCAATCCAGGCAGGCTTGTCTCGCGGATGGAGAACCAAGGTGGCTTCTGAAATGTTGTAAAAGAGCGTCTTCCTTATCCTTTTTCAAAATAGCCGTTCCCGAGGCCGTGACGAGGGATTGGATGTAGACTTTTCTCCTCCGTCCATTCGCCCTCGCGTGGAAAAGCTTCGTATTGGCATCTCCTAAACGAATCCAGGTGAGCCTTGATCTTTGTCGAATCTTGATTTTTTGGATGGCGAGGAGGCCCAAGTAGGAGGATTTCAGACGTCGGCGTAGCTCCCTTTCCTCATCCGAGAGCAGCCTTGCCTCTTCGGCGAGGTCGATTTGCCAAATGATCTCCTTGGCCAGAGCGATCTGCTTCCTCAACACTCCAACACATTGGCGTTGCCAAATCTTTAGGGCTTTAGCGGTGCGCGAAAGCTTGGTGTGGATTCTTCGGATGGGGTCCAAGTCAAGAACATCCTTGCTCCAAGCTTCCGCAACAGCTTCTTTGAATCCATGCATGCGCAGCCAGAACTCTTCGAATTTGAACGATGGTTTCCTATTAGAGGAGACACAACCTTGCAGGAGTAGCGGGGCGTGGTCCGAACATGCTGATCTGATCGCTTGGAGATGCGCGTCCGGAAAAAGCGTGTCCCATTCGTCCGTGAGGAAAACATGGTCGATCTTCGAGAGGACCGGGTTATTCTGGGCGTTAGACCAGGTGAATCGTCTGCCAACCAAACGCAAATCTTTGAGCTGTAGGAAGTCCCTAGCCTCCCGAAACTTGCGAATTAGACGGCGATTGATGTTGAGGTTATTTTTGTCAGAGGCCTTCGTAATTAAGTTGAAGTCGCCCACCAGGAGCCATTCGCTGCGGATGAAGGGTTTGAGTTCCCGCAGCTCCTGAATAAAAGAGTGCTTCTCCTGAATACCTTGGGGGCCGTAGACACATGTTAGGGACCAACTGGATCCATCCTCAAGCATCGTGATCAAGACAGACAAAGTGTTGTCCGTGGAATGGGGGGCAGACAGAGTGAAGAAAGCTCTAGAGGCCGCGATGATGATGCCACCCTTGGTGCCCGTGGCCGGCAGGAAGGCGAAGTTGTCCGAGAAGTTCGGCCCTAGCATGTTGATGATAATGGCGTTATCAACAAGGTCGAGCTTGGTTTCCTGAAGGCAAACGATGGAGGCGTGGGAGTCTCTAGAGATGTCGCGGACTGCATCGCGACGAGCGATGCTATTGAGCCCCCGAGGGTTCCAGTTCAGGAGGTTGACGTTTTTCTGAGACATTAATCAAACACATCAACACGTGTAGCAGTAGACATCACTACAAACTGGGAAGTGACGGCCTTTATCAGTGATGCAGCGGCATGATGAATAAAAGCATTGTTCTTCAGGAAGCGACAAACTTTGAAGGCGTTGACTACTAAGTCGAGAAGAGGAGCGCTACCGGCCAAATTGTGGGTTACGGGGAGCGGCTGCCCACAGCAGCAAAGGAAACGTAGGGTGCTACACATTAGCAATGGTGGACACGGGGGTTGCCTTGCTCTTGGCACGCCCTTCTTTTTCTTCAGTTTCTGGACCTGCTTGACGAGTGCTTCCATGGCCTGTATGGCAGCCGATGCTAGCGGTGCACGCATGAAGAGGTTCTTGTATGTTGCACGTGCGTCGTCGTCGAAGTCATCCTCCGGGCCTAGAATGCCGCAGACACGGGCAATCAGCTCCTGGACGGCATCAGTCCCGTCGCTGAGGAGTCTGGCTTTTTTCTTGATCGCAATACGGCCACCGCGCCTTGGCGAGCACAACAGCTGTGCAGTGTTCTTGGCCGTGCGTGCCGGCAAGTTGGGGATGAGCGGTGGCGGGACAGGGTTCACGATTGAATCCAGGAACCGCTGCAGCGGGCTGGCCTCCTCTTCCACTGCTTCATCAGCCAGCACCTCGCCACCGATTCCATCACCTCCTCCAGGTGATGCAGCAGTGAACGGAGCCTCCTTGCTCATCGTGGCCATCGGAGAGCTCAGCAGTGGCTCCCACTCAGAACCGTCATTCTCTTGTGTGGTGACCAATTCCCGCAGCTGCGTGGCCCCGTGCGGCGGCGTGATGGAGGCGTCGACGTTCCAGGCTTCATTCCTTGGCGTGATGGAGAGCCTTTTGAGAAGGCGAGCGGCAGTAGAATCCTCCTCATCGGCGTCCTCCAGGCCAGCGCTCTCGCCCTTCCGAGCATCCAATGCCTGCGAGCCCGCAACCGGAGTCAGCAGCTCCGAGTTGATGCAGGCAGGGCTGGCGTCCACAGCAGCGGGAGACCGCGGTGGAGAGTCCATCCTCCGCGGCGCAGCCGGCGCCCCCACAGCCCGCAACAGCTCCGTGGCACGCTCCAGCCAGCCGCGCAACACAGCGGCCTCCTCCATGACAGGCCTGATGGCGCCCGTGACGCTCTCCAGGAGCTCCTCCTTGAGAAGCTTTGCCTGCTCGCCCAGCAACGCACGAAGGTCCCCGAGCACAAAATCTGGCGTAGACTTTGTGGCCAGCACCATCGGCGAGGCACGGGCGTCGATGTCCATTTCGTTCGCGGCAGCAGCGCGGCGATGTCCGTGGCTACTCCCTCCTGTCTCCCGACGACGAGGGGAGCGCGTGCGCTCCTTGCGGGCCGTGGCCTGGCCATCCCAGCGGCCGTCAACTCCCCGGCGATCCCTGCGAGCACCATCCCTGTCGAAGTCGTCGTCGTGGTCATCCCGGCGTCGGTGCTGGAAGCGTGGGTGATCGTCGCGAGGCCCTCGTTGCTCCCTGCGGGCCAGCACGGCCGCGCGGGCCTTGGCCTCGTCGTCTTCGTCTTCGGCCACGGGCAGGGGCGGCATGCCGTCGATGGAGAGGTAGTGCCACTCGTTGTAGATATTCAAAGATACTTTGAACAAGAAGATACAAATGCATTATAACAAAATAAGGGTGTAAACTAATTAATATTTGAAGTAATGTGATACGTTTAGTTTGCTTACAATTCTAATTAAAGCTATTTATAAGAAAATATTGTGTTAACCTAAATGCAATTTACTTATATTAAATCATATACAAAATGGTAACATTATAAATGTATCATAAATATATATTATTGTACATGATTTTGTGGGCTTGTAGTTACATTGTTACTTCCCCTCATTTTTATGTAAAATAAACATAATTCTAGTATATATTGAACGATATACCAAAAAAAAGATCACGCATTTAGTGAAACATGAGTTATTAGAAAGCAAAAAAGTTAAGTGTAAATAGGTGCATTGTAATATAAAAAAACTTTCAAATTTTGGAGTGTTAATTTAATAGATTTTGTATTTGATTTTTCTATCTTTGTTTAAATTTTTTGAAAGAATAAACTTTTCAAGGTTTATGAAAAAATATAAAAATATTTTCTTCAAAATAAAATGAATTTTAAATTGACCGAGTAACAAAAATATGTATTCCAATATTAAGAAATTTGTTTTGTTTTGTGAAAAAGAAAAGCATTTTGGGGGCAGATATCCAAATCATCCAAAGGATATGGAAGATTGCAATGAGATATCTCGCTGATGGTTTAGAGGTGGATGTTTCAAACAAGAAGGGAAGTTGTGGATGAAAACCGATAAATATAGATCTATCTCTTGTTCCCACTGTGCCACTAAACAAGAGATCAACTATCAAGTCCCTTGTATAGCAGTTTGAAGTAAAACCTAATACACTTATAGAAGATTCAAAAGTAAGTACATAATAAGGCTAGGCTAGAGTTTTGCATGTCAATCTTGATGAAACTACTATAGGAGATGCAGCCCCAAAATTCACCAATATGCACAATATTGTGCATATCGATGAAAAATGGTTCTACATAACAAAGAAAAATAAAAATTATTACCTGCTAGCAGAGGAAGATGTTCCTATAAGAGATGTTCATAGAAAGAATTGCATTGGAAAGGTTATGCTCCTAAGTGCCATTGCTAGAACATGGTGTGGTAGTGTGGATAATTTGAATTTTTTAGAAAAATAGGTTGCTGGCCATTTGTTAAGGAAATTCCAGCTACACAGAGAAGTGAATATAAACCAAGAGGGACATTGGAGACAAAATCTATCAAAGTCAACAGAGAAGTGATGAGGGAGTTTCTAATTAAGAAGGTACTACCGGCTATCCTAGCTACTTGGAATGTGGAAGATGTTGGAAAAACTATTCTCATTCAACAAGACAATGCAAATCCTCACAATCTTCCTGATGACCAAGCATTCACAGAAGTTGTAGCCAAAAGTGGACGAACCATCAAGCTGATACAACAACTAGAAAACAGTTCAGATTTGAACATGCTTGGTCTTGGGTTTTTCCGCTCCTTAGAGTCTCTAATTGATACCAGAAATCTTTAGACTCCACAAGAGTTTATTAAAGGTGTGGAAGAAGAATTTAAAGAATATTTAGTTTCTATGCTAAAGAAGATTTTCATAAGTCTACGGGATTTCATGATTGAAGTCATGAATCATGCAGGAGGAAATGGGTTCACTTCCCTCATGCAAGGAAAGATAGATTGGAAAGGTTGGTTTGTCTACCTATAAGGCTTGGAATTCCAACATTAGTTTATGCAAATGCCAAACAAATCCTATTCCAAGATGTGCAACAAGGTGTGCAAGAAGGTATACAAGAAGATGTGCACTGAATTTTGTTGTTTTTTGTGTGTTTGAACAAGCTATTGTATGTGTTGTTAGTTATGCAAGCAAGCAATGCAAGCTACAATATGTTTGTGTGTTGTTATGTTGTGTGTCAAAATTCAGGGTAAATAATCACTAAATATTGCAAGTTAATGGTTAATTGTTGCAAGTAAATGGTTAATACTCCTATAGCAATATGTACACTTGCTAGATCACCAAGCAAGTTAAGAACAAGCAAGCACTAGAAGCAAGTTTGGTCATACTCCTACTAAAACAATATAGAGTACTCTAACTGATCCTTCGGTGCTCCATCATAAGGAAAAATGGAGTACTCCTAATGAGAAAATGGCAGTATTTGAGTAAAGTTCGGCCTACAATTTTTATTGACAAAGATGCAATATATACAAGGAGATATTAATATTGCATATCCTAATGTAGCATACATTAAGAGTATTACATTAGTTGTATAAAAAATCAACTACTGAAAGTAGAGCATTACAAATTAGCACAAATTTAACATGAGTACAAGCACTGCAAGAAAGAGCACATTTTCTACACTAGTACATCCACAGAAGGAGGCGGTGTTTGGCTCCCAGGTGCAAATAAACCTATTAAAAATACATAAAATATAAAATTTAAATTGGCAAAAAATTAGAAAAATATTTACATATACATCCGGACATTCTATGTCCGTACATAATTTTTAGAAGGAATGAACATTTTATGTGGCTTGTGTAAAAAAGACAAAAATCATGGTCATCAATAGACACGTTGGAGCATTGAAATTTATCTTTTTTACATGGGACATCTAAAATGTCATTTTCACCCGCAAACTTGCGTACGAATATTTAGTGTCCGGATGTACATGTAAATATATTTTTTCTATATATTTTTTTTGAAATTTTGAAATATATTTTCACACAATAAGTTCATTTGCACCCGTGAGCCAAATTGTATTTCCGATCCACGGTCTCCAAATATTGACAGAAGCTACTACGAGTAATACAGGCTATTGTACTAGTGCAAGGAGTAGTATCTAAACAAGCAAGAAACAGTGCGTGCGTGTGTGCGACCTAAGCAAGATCAATTATGCCATGAAAATAGTATGTGTGACGTAAATAAGTAAAACACGATCAGACTGAACTAAATTTATATGCTGAAAAGCCTAGCATACAATGCTAGAGAAAGCTAACCTTCTTAGACCGTGCGAGAGCTTGGTCAGTCTCATCCATTACTTTCTCCATTCTACATTAGCTGCTGCCTTGTCATATTCATCAACCTGAGATGATAACCACCTGCAATAGAAAATAGCTACTCCATGTCAAGATTCTAATTATGTCAATTTGTACCAATTGACAAGGAGTAACAATTATGTCCTAGAGTACTACTCTAAGAGTTACATGAGTAGTATCGTGTGAGTATGAAGAACAAAATACTCTAAGAGTTACAGGTTATAGGTTGACTAGTACTGAAGCATGAACTTGTAGGTAAGGCTATTATTGTAGCTAAAGCACATCTACATGACGTACAAAATTTAGAACAATACCATATGGTCAGTGTATTATTGAGTACAAGCAAGGAAGCTACTCCAAGTAAATATGCTCAAACAATTATCTCCACACCATGAAGATTGAAGTAAATTTATTCATCTACTCATGTAGAAAATGGAGTACTATTACAATAGTACACCAAGTAAAATTGTCATACATTATTGTATTTAATAAAATCACTTGTACTCCTGTATAATGGATTATTGCAAGTTTCCTTGTGATTAGTTTTGCTCCTGTCCGATACAATATCCAAAATTGGGGCAGAAGGATGTGCAGTTACATCAGCACGTATCTCTACTTGAGTACACGACGCAGGGCAACCGAAGCATCTTGCCAAGAAACAGAACACGCTAACGTGACATAAGCCGAGTATTATAGTGCCCGGAGAATTTATCACTTTATGAGGAGGAACACATCATGACTATATAAGGCTAAACCCGTTCTAGATAACTATACCTAGCGGGCGTCATTGCCGGCGCAGGGAAGAGTACAAGAGAAGGCGACACCGTGATGTATATCGGGGGAGGCTGGCAGGGAGGAAAGGAGCGGCTGGCATGGGGAGGCAGCAGCGGTAGGGCGTGGAGGCATGACAATAGCTTGGTCAGCGAGCTAGGGCGGCGGTGGCAGCAGCTTGGTGGTACTCACCGGAGAAGGAGTAGGATGTCATGGAGGAGCATCTTATCGTCGATGTGGTCGACGTCTTCTCGTGAGGCAGTAGCTCCACTGTGTCTCCCTATCACGGATGTCGCCGTCACGGCTGTTCCCGCTGGCCACCACCACGAATAGAGATTGGCCATGACCTTGCCTCGAGAGATCAAAGACTGCCAAAGAAGTGCCACTACAGATCCAGCCGCTGGAGGAGGAAAAAAACGGATTTTAACTCCAACTTGTTGTCACGGATTCGTTGGAGAGCGGCGACGCGAGGGAGGAGGGAGGCCGCGATGCGAGCGAGAGGGCGATGGCAACACGAAAGAGGGAGAGTGTGGTGGTGATGCGGCGAGGGAGACGGCCCGGGGGTGCGAGGGAGCCAAGGGCGACACGATAGGTGAGGGAGAGGCATGAGGGCGGAGCAAACCGTGAGCCAGATGGGGCGAGCGACGAGAGTGAGGGTAAAAACAGAAACTCAAGACTTTTTTAACGTGACGGAATGTGACCTACATATTCTAAAACGTCTTGTATTCTGAACTTGGATGGAGAAGCTATCTTGACGAGCAATTTGGATTCCAGCTAAAGTTCACATTGTACATAGGTGATGCTCTTACCATGCTTTAAATCACTGACGTGTTTATTTAACATGTAGCCCATCTAATTTTCTCTCCCTCTCTCATTTTTTAAACTGTTTTCCTCCGTCATTTGTGGAGCTGTCGTGCTCGAGGCCTAGCCTAATTTTGTTTTTTGAGCGTGTTTCATTGGACTGGGCGTACCTCCCTGCAGTTTGAGTTTGAGTTTGAGTGCTCGAGGCCCACACTCGTCGGAGCCCATCCCAACGAATTCTCCCCATCCATCAGTTCAGCCTGCATTGCCTGCAGCCGCTGTAGCTCTGAATCGCAGCAGAATCCAGCTCCCACTCGTTGCTGCCGTGAGGTGAAAAATAAGCAGAATCCAGCTCCCATGAAAAATAGGCAGACAGGCAGGCACACATGCCAATAATACCTGTAAAGATGCCAATAATAGGCAGACTAATACCTGCAACCTGTACTGATGTAGTGCGATCACCCGCGTTTTCATCATTTCTAGTTAACGGTTTCTGACACAATGATTCGGGCGATAATGTATGATAATTTCCCGAATTAGTTGCTTCTAGGTTCAAGTAAAGTAGTGGAAAGCTTCAAGATGGTGTGCTAAATCTGCTCACGCAAAGCATCGTCGTCCCTGTGACTGATCTCAGCCACAGTAGCCAAATGCAGTTGTCATCTGTACTGCCCAAGATTTCTGCACATGGGTGTGTGCTCCACAAAATTCTTTTGCGGTGGCAATACTCGTTCCAGGGGTCAATTTTACACAAGGATTACCATATTCCAGGAAAAAACTGACATTGCTTTCATTAATTGTATTTGCACGAGAAACGTATCTGATGCTACTCTGCCACCGTGCTCCAAACATAAGCGAGCATAACTTGGAACCTAAAAAGGAAAAGGAAGAAGTTAAGTCTACTGACTAAAATGTTTTCGCAATTTCTGTCATGAGTACTTGCTCAAAATGCAGTCATATGTCCAGTTTAAATTTGGTACTGCTTACTGTTTGTTTCTCGGGTGTGTAAAACTCATGTTCATAGTAGGAATTTAACATGACGATTGGGTTGATAACTTGATATACATCGCGCCAATCAGCTCAACAGTTTAGAAGTTCTATCACATTGTTTTGATTTTGCTACTATGACCTTGTTGGGTTTTGCTCATGGATCTATCACATCAAAACTCGACGAACACCACACTTGAAATTCTTATGGCTGAGGGCACATGTTGTTTCTGTTCTTTTTCTTCTATTTCTACTCAACTATAGATGTTACAAGCTTAGATCCCGGCTAGGCAACACATAACCGACTCAAACCAAACTAGCTAGTTCCAATCCTATTCAGACTAGAACATTATCGATAATCTAGGGTTGAACCGTGCCCTCTACCTGGGCCGGGTTGCATGTTTATATATGTGTAGAAAAATCCTACACGTGGTGTTTACAATAGACGTATTATACTAGGTAGAGTACTACTCTATACTAGCATTATACAATGTATTACATGGTTTAACACTCTCCCTTAATCTAAACCTCTAGAAAGGTTTAGATTACGTTTAAACTCATCTAAATCCTTGACAGCTAATGCTTTGGTGAATTCATCAACCACTTGATCCTTTGTTGAAATAAACTTGACATCAAGTAACTTGTTAGCCACTCTTTCTCTGACAAAGTGATAATCAATCTTTATGTGTTTTGTTCGAGCATGAAATATGGGATTTGCAGATAGGTATGTGGCACCAAGATTGTCACACTAAAGACATGGGCGCTGACGGAGGGAAACTCCCAACTCTCGCACTAGTGCTTCTACCCATATTAGTTCAGCTCTAGCATTAGCTAGTGCCTTATATTCTGCTTCACTGCTAGACCATGATACAGTTGCCTGTTTCCTGGCACTCCATGATATCAGGTTTGGACCAAAGAACACAGCAAGACCACCAGTAGAACGTCTATCATCAATACATTCTGCCCAGTCTGCATCTGAGAAAGCACTAAGAAGTGTAGATGAGGACCTTAGAAAGGTTAGACCAATTTTAATTGTACCTTTGATATACCTGAGTATTCTTTTTACCGCTGTCCAGTGAGTGATAGTGGGAGCATGAAGATACTGACATACTTTGTTGACAGAGGAGGACAAATCAGGCCTTGTTAATGTAAGATACTGTAATGCACCAACAACACTCCTGTAATTTGAACTATCCTCAGAACCAAGCGGTGTCCCATCTACTAATGACAATTTTTCTGTGGTAGAAAGCGGTGTGGGGCAGCTCGTACTATGTATCATTCCCACCTTTTTGAGAAAGTCTGGGGCATATTTCTCTTGAGTCAACACAATTCCATTATGATGTTTCTTCACTTCAATACCAAGAAAGTAATGCAACTCACCAAGATCCTTTAGTGCAAAGTGAACACTCAATTCCTAAAGTAACCTTGATGTTGCTCTGTCAAAGGAGCTAGCAACAATAATATCATCCACATATATCAATACAAACATGGTGATACCTTGCTTGTGTAAGAGAAATAATGATGTGTCGGCCTTGGAAGGTATAAATCCGAGTTCTTGCAACTTTGAGCTAAGCCTGGCATACCATGCACGTGGTGCTTATTTCAGACCATAAAGAGACTTGTCCAACTTGCAAATATGATGCGGAAAGCGAGGATCTTCAAAATCAGGGGATTGTTTCATATACACTTCCTCCTCCAGAACGCCATGGAGAAACGCGTTCTTGACATCTAGCTGCCTGAGGCTCCATCCTTGAGACACAGAAACAGAAAGAACAAGTCTAATAGTAGCAGCTTTAACAACTGGACTAAAAGTGTCCTCGTAATTAATACCATACCTCTGTTTGAACCCCTTTGCAACAAGTCTAGCTTTGTACATTTCAATTGTGCCATCTGCACGCTTCTTGATTCGATACACCCATTTGCAATCAATTAAATTTTTGTTAGAGCTAGGTGGTACCAGGTGCTAGGTTTTGTTGTGTATGAGTGCATCATATTCCTCATTCATCACTTGTTTCCACTGACTATCACCCAGTGCTTCAGAAATATTTTTAGGTTCGCCTGTGGAGGAAAACATACCATAGCGCACTGTCCCATCAGTATATTGTTTTGGTTTCCTTATACCTTTTTGCAGTCGCGTTCGAGCGTGTGTGGTCTCCTGCACATGAACATCAACATGCGAGCTTGCCACAGGGGATCCTTCATCACTGCTATCATTAGCAGACTCGGGATCCGAGGACGATTCCCTAACTGAATGATCAGTGGCCGGGGTCGGGGTGGTGACTGCATGTGGGCGGGACCTGCTGGACCCGTCGCTGTCTGACCCACCTCTGTCGGCCACGTCGTGGGACTGGGTGGCCGTGTTGCGCGCGATATGGTGGGAGTCAGGCGCAGTGGCAGAGGGAAAATCTGGCTCCGGATCCAAGGCAGATGCTCTGCCATCGGAAGATTCTGCCGTATCAGAATCAACTTCGTGTTTTGTGTCATTATCTCCGCTTGTTTCGTCCGTGTGATCATTATTTTGCACCGAATTTTGTCCAGAGTCTACAGAAGGGTTAGAAGGATCTGCGGTACTTGCACCAGGAAGCTGTGAGTGATCAACATGAGGAACAATATGCATATGATTATCAACATGTATACTCTCATGGGGTAATAATGGAGAATACATATATTCAGGAAGTAACAAGATGTCCTTTTTAGGATGCAAAGATTGAAAAGGGAACACATTTTCGTCGAACACAACATCCTGAGAGATATAGACTCGACCAGTGGAGACATCTAGACATTTTACACATTTGTGGAGGGGGCTATAACCTAAGAAGACGCACTGTTTAGAGCGGAAAGAAAGTTTTGTTTGATTGTATGGTCGAAGATTTGGCCAACATGCACAACCAAAAATACAAAGAGCGTCATATTTGGTTTGGTGTGAAGAAGTTTTTCCACTGGGGACACAAGTTTAAGGACTTTGGTGGGGAGAAGATTAATAAGGAAGGTGGCAGTGAGGAATGCTTCATCCCAAAACTTGAGAGGCATAGAGGCATTTGCGATAAGGGCAAGACCAACTTCTACAATGTGCCTGTGTTTGCGCTCAGCTGAGCCATTTTGTTGGTGAGCATGTGGACATGAGACATGATGAGTGATGCCTACTTTTTGGAAGAAACCATGGAGTTTTTCATACTCACCACCCAGTCAGTTTGCATGGTTACTATTTTCCGACTAAATTTACGCTCAACAAGTTGATGAAAGTTAAGAAAAACTTGATAAACATCACATCTCTTTTTGAGCAAATAGATCCAGGTAAACTTGCTGTAGTCATCAATAAAGCTTACATAATACTGGTGTTTGCCAACAGAGGCTGGAGTAGGGCCTCATACATCAGAGAATACTTGTTCCAAAGGAACAGTGGATACACTAGTGGAAATTGGGTATGGTAGATGATGACTTTTTGCCTATTGACACGGATCGCACAAATATGGATTTATTTCTGGAGAATGGGGTAAATTGTTTTTCCTAAGCACTTGTTGAACAATAAAAGAGGATGGATGTCCTAGACGGCGATGCCACGTGGATGAAGACGACTTGACAGTGAGGAGAACATGCTTGTGAGGGCTGGCGACAGTGCAAGTTGGCACAAGGGGATACAGACCGCCATGATAGGGGCCCTTAAACAGGATTTGCTTGGTTGCCTGATCCTTAATCAAAAAGAAAAATAGGTGAATTTCAATGAAGGCATTATTGTCTAAGGCAACTTTATGAGCTGACAACAGGTTTTTATGTGCACTAGGAACATGAAGAATATTGCGCAAGAGTAAGGAACCATGAGAAGTATGCAATGTTGATTGACCAATATGCTGTATTGCCATACCTGCGCCACTGGCATTATGAACTTGATCGCGACCCTGATAATCATCTTGGACTTGGACTTTGTTCAGTTGACCAGCGACATGGTTGGTTGCTCCAGAATCCATATACCAGTTTGTGTCAAATCCGTATGCTCCCTTCCCATTGCGTGTATAGTCCTCCTCATCATCATCTCGATCAGAATAGCGCCACCAACACTCACTCGCTGGGTGCCCATATTTCTTGCAGATCTGGCAGGTGGTGTCAACAAAACGGGTTGGAGTGCGTCCACGACTGCGGCCACCCTTAGGTGCTCCACGTCCACCTCCATCACGCCGCTCCATGTCCCTGTCATCACGGCGATAGCCACGATCATCACGCCTGTAATGTTGTTGCCTGTCATCACAGTGATTGTAGCCACCACCACCACCATTGTATTGATCCTCTCGCCTGTCGCGGTAGTAGCTACCACCACCACTGCCATCTTGATCAGCGCGACGCAGAGAGTACCTGTCATCCCTTCTGTCACGGTACTGGTCTCCTGGGGCATCACGGTCATCACGACGCGGCGGCCCATTCACCTCGTGCAGCAACATTTGCAGAGTTCTAAAAAACAGTGATATTTTGAGGAAGTGTGGCTTGACGATCATCAAAAGCCTACAGCTGTGAACACATATCTGCACAGGTGGTGGCAGGATTGGCATTGATTGAAGTCACAAATGGTGTGTAGCGATCATCAACTAGGCCACCGAGAATATATCCCTTGAGTTCATCTTGATCAACTATTTTCCCTACAGCAGCTAGTTCTGAAACAAAGCCTTTTATAGTGGAGATATACTGTCTTGCAGTCATGTCTTCCTTCTTGGTGTTTATTAACGCACCCCGAAGAAAATTCACTTGAGCACGAGACTGAGACGTGAATAGATCTTGAATAGTGGACCATAACTCATGTGCATGTTCAAGCCCAATAACCTGAGACAACAGATCTGCATCTAGGGATTTTACCAGGTAACTCACCAGAGTCTGATCGCGAGCGTTCCAGATCGCATATTTCTGATTGGATACCTGAATCTTTTTCTTGTCGGTGTCTTCAATCTCGATAGTTTTGGGCGGAGCAACGTCGGTGCCGTCAAGCAGCCCCATAGACCGAGCACCTCGAAGAGCTGGAAGAACTTGAGTCTTCCAGAGGAGATGGTTGTCGCGGGAAAGCTTGTCGGAGAGCGGAGCTCCAAGGGCCGCGGTCAGAACCGCAGCCACGGCCGATGCTGCCCAGATAAGGATGAGGAAGTCAACGAGATCGGTCTTGATGTTTGATGAAGAAGATCATCGTTCTCCGACAGCAGATGGCGGCCGAGCAGGGCTATTTGGTGTCTAGGTTTTCTAGGGTTTTGGGGATTCTCAATCGAAGAGATTTGTTTTGTTCTTGGATCGTGGTTTGCAACGGCAGTAGGTGGCCGGGGGAGATTTGTTTTGTGTTCTTGGGTCCTGCACCGATGATCACCGGCGGGTGGGTATTGTGTTTGGAGCGGCAGCCGCCTCGCGAGAAAGGAGGAGGAGGCTCTGATACCATATCAATAATCTAGGGTTGAACCGTGCCCTCTACCTGGGCCGGGTTGCATGTTTATATATGTGTAGAAAAACCCTACACGTGGTGTTTACAATAGACGTATTATACTAGGTAGAGTACTACTCTATACTAGCATTATATGATGTATTACATGGTTTAACAAACATGACTAGACTACACGTACATGACCTTCTAGTATAGCTCGAACTCTAAACTGACCAGTACTTGAAATCCAACTCTGACTCATCTTGGTAGACTCACGTGCATGCATGCACTACTAATACCAAGGACACTTACCTAATTAGACTCAACACATACTTAGCATTAACCGAACCGCACTAGGTCAAGATTAATTCCAACAATCTCTTACTAAGCTTGTCTTGTCTCTTTGTACTCTTCCTGATTTTGACTCCTTGCAGCTTCACGTCATTTGTTTCTCGTCTTCATTGTCACGTTCGTACAATCAGTATGATCATGCAGGCAACATGCATTGCACCTCTCTTGCACTGCCATGTTGTGCCATCGCCGTTGCTTGGCCTCTGCCACACTCGGTTCGCACCTAAGTGCCACCGCTATTGCTGGCATCCGCACACTTGGTTCGCACCATACTCCTCTTGTACTTGCTTGCAATAACATCTCCTTCTAATACTCGCACACCTTCTCGTTTTATGGTACCTTCTCCTAGCACCGTCCGCCTTCGGCATCACACTGAACCTACGCTGACCGTAGCAAGAACGATCCACGAGGACATGGACACAACTCACGGAACACCGTGCCCACCTCTCAACTGTGACGTGCTCCAGCTGCAATGAATTCTTACGGGGACGAGCACTTGGCCACGACGATGACTCACACCGACACGACACTAACCACACGTGAAAACATGCACACACTTGACTCCTTGAGTCACACTCTCCTAGATGACGATCTTGACGAGCCTTCCGGGACCGCTCCTCGGCACCACCGCACCCATCAACGACCATCCACCACCTTGCCGATGACACATTCTTGCCGTCTCCTCCTTGTCGCTCCACCGAACAACGATTGCCCGCCACCTCACCGACGACGGCAAGTTCGCCATCTCCACCTAGTTGTCTGCCTCGAGGCGCTAGTCGGGTCGCTTTCCCGGGGCAAGCGTGGCTTCAAATCTTTAACCTCGCTCTGATACCAATTGTTGGGTTTCACTCATGGATCTATCACATCAAAACTCAACGAACGCCACACTCGAAATTCTTATGGCCAAGGACACATGTCGTGTCCGTTCTTTTTCTTTTATTTCTACTCAACTCCAAATGTTACAAGCTTAGATCCCGGCCAGGCAACACATAACCGACTTAAACCAAACTAGCTAGTTCCAATCCTATTTATACGTACATGACCTCCTAATACAACTCGGACTCTAAACCAATCAGTACTTGAAACCCAACTCTGACTCATCTTGGTAGACTCACGATGCATGCATGCAGTACTAATACCAAGAACACTTACTTAATTAGACTCAACACATACTTAGTATTAATGGAACCGCACTAGGTCAAGATTAATTCCAACTGACCTGAGAGCACGGTAAACCTCTGTGGCAGGTGACTGTTTATTCAGTTACTTGTACACTGTTTTGATTGTGCCGCTATGCGTGGCTTGATAGAAGTAATGACTGCATTAGAAAAGTATAATACCTGCGAGTTAGCGGATTTCCTACCTGGGAAGGAGCCAGTAGGATATATATGGGTGTATACAGTTAAACATAATTCTGAAAGGAAAATAGAGAGATAGAAAGCCCGTCTGGTGGCAAAGAGGGGTAATGTCAGCTTCACATGAAACTGGGAAAAATATGTTAGCCAACACAATCTTTAGAAAGTTGACGTTGTATGCTATGTAGTGGTATGAACTTGTTAGTATTAAATACTCCCTCCGTCTTAAAATAGATGTCTTAAATTTGTCAAAATTTGGATAAATCTATACACTATTTAGTATATAGATTTATTCAAAATTTGAAAAAGACAAGACATCTATTGTTGGACGGAGGGGGTATGTAACTAGCTATGTATGTATGAGATGAGCTATGAGCTTGTTGGGTTGGGAGGTAATGTATGTATATAATGTATGCCCATGTTCATGTTGATTCAGATTCATGTATGTTGTGATTTTTATCTAATAGATATTACATAATTAAAGGTGGCTGAGTTATAAAATTGTTATAAAGCATGCATCGATGGATACCATATCAGGAATTAACTTTGTGGCGTCGTCTCACGCAATGTACGACATCTATGGTGTGTTTGCCTACAGTGGACCGTAGAGTTCACATGCACCTATCATGCTAGAACTAGCGTGGCAGATCACTATGCACCCAGAGAAAAGGCTCTTTTCCCGAGATAAATGGGCTATTTTGGGAAGCACCTACCAAAACGCGGATTGATAATCGGATCAACCCAATTTTCAAAATACTAGAACATATCGTGTGTATATTTCACCGTTATCTGGTGATCTTTCTAGTGATTTTGCATAATTTCTAGAGTTTTTTTGGCAATTGTTAGGAAGTTGGTCAAATTTAGACTACATGTGCTGCATAGTTTGCCCTGATTTTTCAAAAGAGTCATATTTAGATACACAAAGTGTCATTTCATCATAGATATGACGAAAACCTATGGTGAAATAGGAAAAACGAGGAAATGAATCCCAATTTGCTGAGTGTATTTTGGATTACACTCGGCAAAGACCTTCTTTGCCATGTGTCATCTAGATAACACTTGGCAAATGGCATGGCTGGAAACTCCCGCCACCCCCGCTTGCAAACAAAAGTTTGACGGGAAAGAACTTCAACGAGTTTTTCGTTAATTGACATTCGGCAAAGCCTAATGGAGTTCGTTGTGTCGTCAACTACGTCCACAGTGCCACATGTCTCCTTGATTTGGTGAGTTTTACTTTTTTGCCGAGTGTATTCCTACTTTGTCGTGTATTTTATTTTTGTCGAGGGTTTTTTCTCCGATACTTGTCATATCAGGTACTTTGGCAAGTGGCTATCTTTTGAGTGTTTTTATCACTTGGCACACCGAAGTTTGTCATGTGCCCGTATTTTTGCAATGGGAAAACCCCTATATACATGGAAAAATTATTGATTTTCAGTAGTGATTATCTGCACGCCCCTATCTCATATCATGAGATCAATTATAGTTTCACCGTTGGTAAGGACAATTAAGGATGGCAATGGGTAGGGTATGGGGCGGGTAGAGCAATACCATACCCATACCCTTATAGCTGATGGGTACAAAAGTTTACCCATACCCACACCCATGGGTATAAAACTTTACCCATACCCGTACCTGACGGGTACCCATTGGGTATATCAAACATACATAAGTCGTTCACAAAATTGTATTCATTGATGGCACATTTGACAAAAAAAATCAATTATCTCATATAAATGCCAATTGAGACAAGAACACTGGGACTACAATTGACATAGTTCATAGACGAGACTTAACATAGTTCATGACAAACTTGGAAAAAATAAAAGCCTGGAAGTTACAAATAACAACCGATTGATGTCATACTCTCATTCAAAAGCCAACATTTAGAACATCAGCAGTTCAGCACCCATTAGCCAACACAAGCGGAAGTTACCACTAGACTGCACAAACTGTAGCTACAAACAGCAGCTAGCATGTAGCAATAGAAGAGACGTCAGCTACAAGCCAGTAGAAATATCAGCCATGACCCATGAGCCACCAACCAAGCAGCTGTATCTTCACTCTTGAGTGATAATTGCAGTAGATTCATCCTACACGTGAACCAAATGGCAGAAACCATAAGTAAACTATGCAGCTATAATCCTAAAATCTTAAGATCAAATCATTTTAATAATTTACCATCTCTTCTTCATCATCCTCAAGAACACTCTGAAAGGTAGCAAAGAGAGTAGAATTCCAACCACCTGTTGAATAACCAAAAATAGTATGTAAATGGCGAGTTACTTACAAATTAAAGAAAGAAATGCAAGCACAGAAACATATTTACCTAACAGATCAGCACGAGACCAAGCTTGCATGCACATGAGAGCTTCAGCTACATTAGGAGTAAGCCTACTACGATGTGCACTAAGTACTTTTCCACTAGTACTAAATGCACATTCAGAAGCCACAGATGTTATGGGAATGGGCAATATATCATGAGCAAGTTTTTGCAAGGTAGGAAACCTCGAGCCGCAAACCTTCCACCAATTGATGATATCCAATTCTTGTGTTCTAGGTAGACTAGCTTCTTCCAAATACATGTCCAATTCTGTATGGATTGATGAAGAAGGGGCGGTTGGGCGATTAGACATATACAGATCATAAAGTTTCATGGCTTCATCTTCTTCTCCATCTGGCTCAGCAATAGAATCATCAAATGTATCCTCACCTTCATCCTCATCTTTATGTTGCTGCACTAATTCAACCAATAACTTCCTCACCTTCTCAATTTCAGTTGCTGCATGTCGTATTCCATAGAGGGGACCATAAAGAGCATTGAGAATATGAAGTTTGTACCTTGGATCAAGAACTGTTGCAACGGATATCCTTCAGTTCTTCAGACATTTTTTGTATAATCTCAATATCACTCTTGCCCCATTTCCTTATTGCTAAGCGGATTGTGATCACTTTAGGGAAAAAAATGTTTGCTGTGACATACTTGGTGCCCGAGAATGACTCGGTGATATCAAAGAAATTTTTCAATCTATCACATATTTCTTTCGCAAACTTCCAATCATCTTTGGTTGGGCAACATTTAAATTTATTTTCACGTGCCTTCAATTTTTCAAATATTTCTATGTATTGCAAAGCAATGCTAATCATGGTATAAGTAGAATTCCATCTAGTCTTACAATCAAGAGTTAACCTTTTGTTATACTCTATGTTCAAAGTTTTTGCCATCTTTTCAAACCTCTCATGCCTTTTAGGTGTAGCTGACCAAAATGCAACACTATCACGTACCCTATCTATACCTTCCTCTACCTCCAAGACACTCATTCCATCTTTCACAATTAAGTTTAATAAGTGAGCAGTACAACGCATATGCATTAATGTACCATTCAACATAAGAGAGCTTGTATCCAACTTATCTGGCAATATAATCATAGCCTTGTCATTTGATGTGCAATTGTCCAAAGTGATGGTGGAGATCTTCCTTTCAAGGTGCCACTCAACAAGACATTCATGCAATGCTTCACATATAACCTCAGCTGAATGTGGACATGGCACATAAACAAACCTATTTAACACAATAAACCAGAAAAATCAGGAGTATTGCATAAGCATGGAAAGGTAATTGCTAATATTTAGTATTAACCTATGTACAGATTTTTACCTCATAAGAAAACTCTTTAAATTCCAAGAATCATCTATATAGTGCGCGGTAACAGCCATGTAACCTCTCTTTTGATAGCCCGCTGTCCACAAATCCGTAGTGATAGCCACTCTATGCTTGAATTTTGCAAAATCATTCACCATCTTCTCCTTTTGAGCAGAATGCATAGCCACAATATCACTCCTAATAGTATTTCTGGACACCATCTTAAATAGCGGCTGTAGAGAAGTACAAAATCTACGAAAACCACTATGATCCACAATAGATAAAGGGTATTCATGTTCACATATCATCAATGCAAGATCTCTCCTAGCCTTCTCTTGGTCAAAAATAACATTTTCTATTGTCACTTTGCCACCTTCACCTTTCGTCAACCTTAATTTTTGTTGCTTTGGACCCATGGTGCATGCCTAGCAGGACAAGATTCCAAATGTAATCGCAAGTGAGTTGTGCCAGCTCTAGGCCCTGCAGCAAATGTTTTGTGACAATAATTGCACTCAGCCTTCCGTTGTCCCTTTTCAAATTTCTCTTGCATCTCATCCCATACAGCTGATGTTCGTTTCCTCTTAGAACCAGCACTGCTAGATGTAGCTTGGGATGTTGGACTAGCAGCTTGAGATGCCGGAGTAGCTTCTGATATTGGTGTACCACGTTGGGATGAAGGATCTGCTGAGTTTCCATTTCCTGCCACAGTGGATCCTTCTACTCCATCTTGAGAAGCCATTGATCTATACATGCATACAAATAAAATACAGATTATCATCTGTACAAGATACAACAGAGCATCAACTACCATGCTACTAATTAGTACAACATCAACTGATTAACTACCATGTCATGAATCCAATTAAAATATCATCAAGTTACTAACAATGGAAAAGAATTCAGTAGATGTACATAGAAATTGACTTACTGTAGAGTGTAGAGGGGAGCAGCAGAAATTCTGCTTGTTCAAACTTCAGAGAAATCTCTCGGTGCCAGTGCCCGGTGTCCAGCGCAGGTAGCAGCGGAGACTGGCGAGCCGTCATCCCCCTGCCGTCCAGACGCACGCGATTCCCCACTCCCCCGCCAGCCATGTCTGCTGTCACTACTACTCGGCAGCCCGACGGGGTGAGGAAACATACATGTAAGGGAAGGGGGAGTTGGAGGGCGGCGGGCGGCAAACATCCTTCACCGTCTGTCCATCTCCAAGCTTCCTGGCGGCAACGGTGAAGGGGCCAGGGCGTTGGGTGCTAGAAGGGAGGACTGAGGAGGGTGTTGGGCGACAGGTGGAACTGTGGAAGGAGAAGGACTGACCGACTGATTTACAGGGGATTGGGGAATGCTAGTGAAAGGGTGAGCGGCAGGGGCAATAATTATTGGGGGTAAACGAAGAGATTAGCGGCTGCATTTACGGGAGTAGTTGATGCACCCCACGCTTATTGCTTTGCCCTTTGATCGACGCTTCAATTTTTTTTCGACCGACGCTTCGATTGACTGCTATGGTCCACATGTCAGCTAAATGGGTAGGATATGGGTATACCCACGGGCATAGAGTTGTACCCGTGCCCTACCCATGATTTAATGGGTAGGGTACGGGTGTTACCCATGGGTATAAAACTGTACCCATATCCTACCCATACGGGTACGGTACCCGCGGGTATTTGTACCCATGGGTAAAATTGCCATCCTTAAGGACAATCATCCTCATAAACAGACTACATGTTTTCACTTTCATACTATAAAAAAAACTCCGGCATGTTAATTTGCCTTGCCATCCACTGGCTAAAACTATAGGCACTATAGAACACTCTACCAAGTTCTACAGATATTTCTACAAGGAGATGCATATGCATTATAACAAAATAAGGGTGTAAACTAATATTTGGAGTAATGGGATATATTTAGTTTGCTTACAATTACGACCAAATCTATTTATAACAAAATATTTTGTTAACCAAAATAAAATTTATTTATACGATAAATCATATCCAAAATGGTAACATTATAATTGTATCAGAAATATATATATAGGAAAATGAGATAGTACTCTTAAGTGTATGTACTCCCGTGTTCAATATACAACATAGATGAGACAATTATACCTGTTTACAATTCTTAATATACTACATTGGTAAATTAGTAGATACCTCAAAGTGAGTTTTTATAAATAAATATATATTAATGTACATGATTTTGTGGGGTTGTAGTTACATTGTTACTTCCCCTAGGTGTTATTCTGAAATAAACCTAATGCTAGTATATATTTAAAGGATCTATGAAAAATGATAACGCATTTCATGACAAATGAGTTATTAGAAAGCAAAATAGTTTAGTGTAAATGGGTGCATGAACTTGTTGGCACATGAAATCGTCGCGCAACGGATGCTTTTCGAGCAAACCAACAAAGTATCTCCTAACTTTCCCATAGGAGGGACGACCGCTTTTCAACGCAAAACGGCAAAGATCACTAAACCCTAGGGCATGGCAAATAAAATAGAAAAACATAGGAAAGAATAAAGAGAAATTGTATTGATAGCTCGACTGGTTAGGTTTTTCCAATCGGCCGTATGCCCACGTTATATAGAGGGCAGCCTAATATAATATCCCGCACAGCTTAATTGTAGTATTACCCACACGTATGACTCAAATAAACATGGAAATCATGATACCTTTTCTCTACGTGATTGAAGCGTTCGGGGCAGAAAATATAAAAAAAATCTACGCGAACACACCTAACTACCAGAATCTATCTAGGAGTGATGCAGTAACGACCATGTGTATTGGTAACATACCCTTGTAGACTGAATGCGGTTAACTTTCCGCGAGAAATGTAGTTGATGTAGTCGTACTCGTAGCCGACCTCAGGGTCACGAAGCTCCTCGCAAGTCACTCTTTGCTCCATCATGAAGCAGTCTAGCTCAGGACATCCTCTTTTTATATCGTATGTTTGCAGAAAGCGAAGCTAGAACCAGTCACCCCTATAGAGGCTTGCTACATCGATGGCAACAGGCTGCGTGGCTTTGCTGAGGGGGCGGCAACAGGGACAAGGGATGGATCCTGCTCCTATGGGATGATTTAGCTGTGCAGATCAGCAATGTCCAAATTTCATAATTTTGTCTCTCCGATGATGTGCACATTCTTAATTCCAGCCATTAAGGAGATTTCAAAACCACTGTTGTCTATGGCCCGACTAAATCTAACCATAAAGACCATTTCTTTGTCAAGCTCATCACGCACAAGCCCCCTAGTGGTGTTCGTCGGCTATCCCTTGTAGATTTTAACCAAATAAGAAGGGCTAGGGACAAGCGCAACGTCAACCGTAGTCACATCAACCACTTCTGCGATGCTCTTCAAGCTTGTGAGCTAAATGAGATCCACTTACAGAACCTTCGCTTCACTTGGAGCAATGAACGCAATAACCCCGCTCTTTGTAAGATCGATGCCTTCTATTACAACTCCGAGTGGGATTTACGTATCGACAGACATGCATTATCGTCTTCATTATTGCAGCATTGTCCGCTTTTGCTATCTGATGACAGGGGGACCCGAAGGCCAAGATCTTTCGAATTTCAGAACTTTTGGCTTCACCTCCCCGGCTTTAATGAGGATGTTCTCACGCTTGGAGTGAGCCAACTAGGCACACCGAGCCATGCCAAATTTTGTTCCAGAAGTTAAGCCACACGACAAAGCGGTTGACGAAAAATAGAGTCGAAGCCTTTTCTCCAATCGCAAAGGTCTTGTTGCATGCAACCCTACTCGCCATTCTTCACTTTGATATGGCACAAGACAATAGGCCGCTTTCTCCAAATGAGATAGATCTTAGGGCTCGGTTAAAAAGAAAAATGATTGCTTTGTCCGTAATTTAAAGGGCTAGAAAACAGCAATGTGCTCGGATAGGCAATATTAAAGAAGGTGATGCTAACACAAAGTTCTTTCACATGTGGCTGAACTCTAGAAGGCGGAAAAATCATACCCATCGGCTCAAACAAAACCAAGGATGTGTCACCCCATCACAAGGCTAAAGAGGAGATGATCCACAACCATTTCCATTCCGTCTTTGGGCATGGAGACCCTAGATTCTGAAGAAGAGGTGATGAATGCAATAAACCAAATGCGGGGACTTGTGTAGAAAGTTTGCTAAATAACTAGCTGTGCATGAGCACGGGTTGCTAGTTTTATAAACTGTTTTCTTTCGTCATTTCAGGAGCAGTCGTACGCAAGTCCAAGCCCAATTTTGTTTCTTGAGCGTGTTGGATTGGACTAGGCATATATATCTCCCTATAGTCTAAGTTTCAGAGTCAATCTTAGTCATGACGACCCACACTCGCCAGAGCGCCCATCCTGACAAATTCTTCCCATCGATCGGTTCAGCCTCCATTGCCCGCAACCGCTGTAGCACTGCATTGCTGAATCGCAGCAGAATCCAGCTCCCACTCGTCGCTGCCGTTCTGCTCCCCCTTCCCCCCACCTGCAACAAAATATCTTCGGTCTGCAACACAGTGTTGCTGCTCCTGCTACGTGTCGCCTTGCAATTTAGCCTGCCACGCCGCAGCTCATTGTTTCCTAGCCAAGGTAAGATAAGGACATCTTCACCGGAGCGACCCAAATTCTGTCCATTTCGTGTCACGGAGGATTTGGGTTCGTGATTCGGCCTGTCCGGTCGACCGCGCACAGCAGTGCGACCAAACGGACGAAAACGGACAGGCCAGCCCAAGAGAAGAAGATCCATGTACGTCTGCATCTGAGCCGTCCTGTGTCCGCGTCTGTTCGAACAGACCCATTCCTCACTTAGATCTGGATCACGAATGGATCAGACGGACCGAAATAATCCGGATGAGTCTGAGACGTCACCCAGTCCACGCGCACTAAATACACTTGTGGACGGTTTGGGTCGCCCGGTGGAGATGCCCTAAGCACTCTCGCGATCGGGCAAACCATCTACGTGTACAGCGGCCAACGCCACTTTGGTGGCGCCTCCACGCAACGTGTGCCGCCGATCGCCGCAACTGTCGGGCCGGTCCGAGATCCGGCGTCGTCGTGCTCGTGTGGCCGTTGCCATGTCGGTCGGGTCATCGTTCGTCCGTGCAGCCTGACAGTCAGGCGTGCTCTGCCTTTACTTCGGTCGGGTCATCCGTGGCCTTCACTTCTTGCCTCCTGTGCACATGGCCTGCCCTGCCCTGCCCCAGCAGTAGCAGCGAATTCACAAGCTCCATGGGTTGCTCCACGCATTGATGCATGCATGTAGTACGACTCAGGATGTAAACCGCAGCGGCGTCCAACGGTCTCCGTCCGCAAAAAACAGCTCAAATGGCGTACGTGGCGTCCTGTGAAAATTACGCGGCGTATGTGGAGAAGGCCGCTAAATCCGTGAAATCCAGCGGCGCGGCCGCATCCTCTCAACCGGCTGATGGCCAGACGGACGGCAACGCCTGACGCCATGCAGGATTTCTACGGGGCGCATCATTCTCTCAACGCCTCCTCGTCTCTGCCTCCCATGGATCTGGCTTGTGTTCTCCTCAGCTTCCCTTCCCACTCCGGCGGCTTAAAACGCCATGCCCCAGAGCACACTATCGACTCCTTCCTTTGTGTCGCAACGGCTGGATTAAAGCTATACCACCACCTCCTCTACTCCTCCAGAACCGACCGAATCGTACAGGCCTCCACCGGGCAGCTACCAGGCACCACGTGCACTGCAGAACTAATTCACAAGTAGTCTACAAAACTTGGTAAAA
This sequence comes from Avena insularis, assembly GCA_023614405.1. Classification (NCBI taxonomy): domain Eukaryota; kingdom Viridiplantae; phylum Streptophyta; class Magnoliopsida; order Poales; family Poaceae; genus Avena; species Avena insularis. The sequence continues at coordinate 469,387,278 of CM042697.1, read as the reverse complement.
CTGATTAGAGCATCCCCACTGGTTATGCGATCCTAGCCGAAAACCCGTACCAACTTTGAGCCGAACGAAACTTGATTTTACTCCGGAAACACCGTTTTTAACTCGCGTTTTTAGCAGAGTTCCTGCGTTCGGCTAAAATTCAGATGAATTTTGCAAATTTAGGCGGATTTCATTAAACTTGGACGAATATAGGCGGATTTCATTAAACTTGGACGAATATAGGAGGATTACATCGAGTATAGGCCGAGTCTTCGTAGCCGTCGTCGCTGTCGTCGCTCGGCGGCTGTGGCGGATGGGAGCTCCCCTGGCTGGCGTCGCCACACCTCCAGGGCTGGTAGGAGGGCCGGCCTCGTCGTCGTCGTCGAGGACGACGAGCGGCACGCCCTGGTAGGCGAGTACGCGGCCAGACCAGGCCTGGTAGCTCCGGCTTCGGCTGACAAAGGCGGAGACGGCCGGTGGGCGGCGATGGAGCGCGCGGCTCGTTGATCACGATGCCGCGTGACCTGGTCCTCGGCGATGACCAGACCGACATCTCCGGCTCCTGCTTAACCAAGCCGGCCAGCGGCGAAAATCGCCGACGGACCGGAGCGTCGCCGGCGAGAGGAAGAGGAGAGGCTGGCCATCCTCCTCGGCAACCAGTTGGCCGGAGGATGGCGCCTCTCCCTTGACGTCAGCGTGGGTTTGTGGGGGAATCCGGGGCGTGGCTCGTTGATGGCGTGGATGTGCTCCAGCACGGCGGTGAGGGAATCGCTCCACGGCGCGGCGCCACGCGTTGTTCCTCTTCGGCGGCGAGCCGGGCGGGCCCTCGTAGCGGGCGAGCTCCTGCTGCCGCCAGTGGGCGAGGTGCTGCTCCCAGAAGACGCGGTTGCCCCGGATCCTCGGCGAGGTCCGGGTCCTCCATGGCGGCGATGGCCGCCTGGGTCTCGTCGTCGATCTCCTCGGGCTTTGGCGGCAGCGGAATAGGGATCCCGCCGGCGCTGAGCTTCCAGACGGTTGGGAGGCGGATGTCCGGTGGCGCCATGTAGCCCGCATCGTACAACATGCGGGCCTCCCACAGCTAGAGGGTGTGGCGGCCGAAGCCGTTCGCCGCCGATGGATCGCCGGTGTACCTTTCGCCCATGGGGAAGTGTGGGGAGGGGGAGCTCGTAGTTCGCCGGAGTATGGAGGTTGCCGGAGTTGGGGGCTGTGAGAGAGTGTGGAGAGTTCCGGCGAGGGGTACAACTTTTATAGGTCGAGGCGGGTGGCGAGGGCGGGAGGGGTGTCCCGGGATGCTGGAAATGGCCTGGAAAGTTCGGACCAAAGTTGGTCCAAATACAGGAAAAAAACAGGTTTCTGGGAATGCGACTGGACCGAATTTTGGCGTTCGGACCTAATTTCGGTGTCTGGATCGGTGTTCTGGTAATGTTAGTGGTGATGCTCTTAGTCTTCTGTACCTGTTATTCCTACTTCCGGTCCTGATTTCGATTTTCTGCTAAGGGTTGAGTAGCTTGATACAGATGGGATTCATACGGAGTTCAGAGTTGGGAAGGAAGAAAAGTTCAGCTTCAGGTCCAGCTGGTACAGACACGTCGCGTCACCAGTGCTTTGTGGACAGCTCTCGTTGGCCATCACTTGGTCCACTGGGCCCCTGACACTAGCTGGACGCCATGCAGCCGAGGATGAACTCAGCGCTTCAGGGGAGAGACAGATGATGCGGCGTCGTGGCGCCATTTAATCGCAGAAAGCCACCAAACATGTTATGCGGCTGCCGCAAAATTCGCGTAAACAATATACGGCCGAAGCGAAGCGGCTATTGCCACATTGTCGAGCGAGCGCGCCACTTACATCCTGAAGTACGACGCATGACAACTCCGGTCGCCTCACAGTTCGTAGCTCCCCAGCTAGGCCTATTGTTCATGGACTTGGACCGCAATTCATTTCTTGGAAGAGTACTTGGAGATCTCTGCAGGTGCCATGTGACCGTCTGTATTCAGGTCCTTGGAGTGTGATGGCACTGGTTGACTAGCTAACATGTATCATACGTCCTGCAGTAATAGGAAATGGGAGATACGCGCTGTGTCCGTGTTGACACGGCATGTGTCATATATATAAGTACATGTATATATCGTCGCGAAGAAATTATGAACACAACTTGTTGCATATAAAAATCCGAAAATCTCTGTCCAATTCCACTTCTCCCTGTGTTCCTTTCACATGTGTTCAAACCTGGAAATTCCCAAATGTGCAGAAAAGATAGGCAGACAGGCAGGCACATGCCAATAATGCAGCCTACTACGGTACTACCTGTAACCTGTACTGATGTATAGTACGACCACGCGCGTTTTGATCATTTCTAGTTAACGGTTTATGATAATTGCCAGAATTAGTGGCTTCTAGGTGCAAGTAAAGTAGTGGAAAGCTTCAGATGATGTGCTGAATCTTCTCACGCAAAGCATTCGTCGTCCCTGTGACTGATCTCAGCCACAGTAGAAGCATGCAGTTGTCATCAGTACTGCCCAAGATTTCTGCACATGGGTGTGTGCTCCACATAATTCTTTTGCGGTGGCAGTACGGGTTTCAGGGGTCAATTTTACACAGAAGGATTACCCTATTCCATTTCTGCGCCCTTGATTTATCCAGCACTTGAGGCAAGGAAAACTCACATCACCTTCACTGTATTTGCACGAGAAACCTAGCTAATGATATTCTACCACCTTGCTCCAAAGATTAGCGAGCATAACTAAGAAACTTCAAAAAAGGAAGAAGTTAACTCCAGTGGCAGATTTCATCAACGGTGCATAAAAAAATTTAACGATTCAAACTCAAATTTAGCAATTTCTGTCATGGGTGTACTTGCTGAAAATGCAGTCATATGTCCAGTTTAAATTCGGTACTGCTAATGGTTTGTTTCTCGGGTGTGTAAAGATCAAGTTTAGAGTAAGAATTTAACGTGACGACTGGATTGGTATACAGCGCGCCAAACAATCAACTGTTTAAAAGTTCAATCACAATGTTTTGATCTGTTCAGTTACTTGTACACTGTTTTGATTGTGCTGCTATGTGGCTTGATATAGCATAATGTAGAAACTTCTGTTCAAGCCACAAGAGATATAGTATAACACTTTAGAGCGTGTTTGGTTGCTACAGCCCTTTTTTGTCTCCCTAGGGCGAGCTCTTGGGAGCATGGCCATGGAGAGATGAGTCTAAATCATGTTATCCAATTTGTTTGATTGCCTTGGTCGCATAGTTGGCTACGCAGAAGTATCGTTGATTGGTTACCTACATCTACTTTGTTGGGCCATCAACAACCACAGTAACCCTAAGGCTAAACACACTTGCGTCACACCACCACGGTTTGCGGCCATGTGCGATAGCGTGGCGGAGGCGGCTGGGAAGTACAACGTCGGTGGGGATAGAAGCCATTTGAGGGTGTCGTTGTGGGAGAACGACATAGTGACGGTGCTCCGGTTCCTAGGGTGGGCGCCTGCATCCTTAGCTTTCCGGTTGTCGTGCGGTTCTTACTCTCCTTTGCCATGGTCGAATCTGACACTGGCGAAAATCTTCCAAAAACCTCCAACTCTGACCATGATTCTGAGAAGATACGGTTCCGTTCGGTGGGGATAGAGGCCATTTGAGGGTGCTGTTGTGGGAGCACGACATAGTGGTGGTGCTCCGGTTCCTTGGGTGGGCGCCTGCATCCTCAGCTTTCCGGTCGTCTTGTGGTGCTTACTCTCGCTTGCCATGGTCGAATCTGCCAGAACTGGCGAAAATCTTCCAAAAACCTCCAACTTTGACCATGATTCTGAGAAGATACGGTTCACGAAACATGGTGTCGATGGTTGGGCGACGTGCATATTTTCGTGTAGAGCTTCTTATCACACGAGGCATGGTTGTGTTGATTAAAATAGGTTAGGAAATATATTATTTGAGAGAAAGAAAGAGAACGAGTTTACCTTCAACCTCACGTACAATTTAGAAAGAAACAAACGAATTCCTCTACCTCCACCAAAACAAAAAACTTGCAACACGAGAATTGTGCAAAATAGTAAGGTAAAGCAACTCTAGAAAGGAAATTTTGAAGGATTAATTTTACGCGACGAATCTGACAAAAATAGTGTGAAAAAAATCTAACTTTGACCTCTATTCTGAGAAGACATAGTTCATGAAACTTGGTACTGATGGTTGGAATATAAACCCTTCTTCGATGGGAATGTTTTTCATATATTTCTTGATTTGATTCGGAATCTATATGTGTTAATTGCAAGTGTTTGGGATGAACAAGTTTAAACAATGTGGAGCCACCCACGTCGGCTTTTTGTACTCTCCCAAGAGTGACTCCACAGAAATTGCTGATTCAGTAGTTCCTAGCGGGACTAGCTAGAAGCTGCTTTGAGCAGAGAGCAGACCACAACATGGAGGAAGTCTAGTCACCCAATCGTGTTGTTTTTATTTTTGTCGAATGTATTATTTATTCATGTATTTTATTTTTGTAGAGTGTTTTTTGCTTCAATATTCAGCATATCCGGTACTTTGGCGTGTGGCTATTTTTTGTCGAGTATTTTTTTTCCACTCGGCACACCCTAAGTTTGTTGTGTGACCGTAGTTTTGCACTGGAAAAACCCCTATATACATGGAAAAAATCAATTTCCGGTAGTGATTATATTCACGCAGCTCTCTTGTATCATGAGATCAATTGTAGTTTCACCGTTCGGAAGCGAATCATGATCAAGGACAAACTACATGCTTTTACATTCATACTATAAAAAACTTTGGCATGTTAATTTTCCTTGCCATCCATTGGCTAAAACTATAGGCACCAGAACACACTACCAAGTTTTGTAGATATTCAAAGATATTTTTTACAAGGAGATGCAAATGCATTATTACAAAATAAGGGTGTAACCTAATAATTGGAGTAATGTGATATGTTTAGATTGATTACAATTCTAATCAAATATATTTATAACAAAATATTGTGTTAACCAAAATGCAATTTACTTATATTAAATCATACTATGTGAAATGGTAACATTAGAAATGCATCATAACTATATATATATATATATTATTTAATATGATTTTTTGTGGTTGTAGTTACATTGTTACTTCCCCTGGTTGTTATTGTAAAATGAACCTAACGCTAGTATATATTGAATGATATACCAAAAAAAGAACATGCATTTAGTGAAAGATGAGGTATAAGAAAGCAAAAAAGTTAAGTGTAAATAGGTGAATTGTAACATAAAAAAACTTTTCAAATTTTATGAAAAATAGGTTGTTAGCCATTTGTTAAGGAAGTTCCATCTGCACGGATATTGGAGACAACATCTATTAAAGTCAAAAGAGAAGTGATGAGGGAGTTTTTAATTAAGAAGGTACTGTCGGCTATACTATCTACTTGGGATGTGAAAGATGTAGGACAAACTATTCTCATTCAGCAAGACAATGTAAAGCCTCGCATTCTTCCTGATGATCAAGCATTCATAGAAGTTGCGGCCAAAAGTGGATATGGACTATCAAGCTGATACAACAAACAAGAAATAGTTCAGATTTGAGTGTGGTTGATCTTGGGTTTATCCACTCCTTAGAATCTCTAATTCAAATTAGAAATCCTCAAAACTCTACAAGAGTTTATTAAAGGTGTGAAGGAAGAATTTGAAGAATATAAAGTTTCTACGCTAAACAAGATTTTGCTAATTCTACCTCATGCAAGCAAAAATAGATTGGAAAGGTTGGGTCGTCTACCTATAAGGCTTCAAATTCTAGTAACAATTTATGCAAATGCCAAATAAATCCTATGCCAAGATGTGCAGGAAGGTGTGCAATAAGGTGTACAAGAAGATGTGCACTCAGTTTTTGTGTGTGTTTGAACAAGCTATTGTATGTGTTCTTATGTTGTGCAAGCAAGCAATACAAGCTACCGTATATGTTTATGTGTTGTTATGTTGTGTGCCAAAATTTAGGGCAAATATTCACTAAATATTCCAAGTGATTATTGCAAGTGAATGGTTAATACTTCTACAACAATATGTACACTTGCTAGATCACCAAGCAAGTTCAGAATAAGCAAGCACTATGAGCAAGTTTGGTTGTACTACTACTAAAACAATATAGAGTACTCCAACAGATCCTTCGGTACTCCATCACAAGGAAAAAATGGAGTACTCCTAATGAGAAAATGAAAATATTTGAGTAAAGTTCGGTAGCCTAAAATTTTTATTAACAAAGATGCAATATGTATAAGGATAAATTAATGTTGTAGATCCTAATGTAGCATACATTAAGATGCTTATATTAGTGGCATGAAAAATCAACTACCTAAAGTAGACCATGACAAAGTAGCACAAATTTAACATGAGCACAAACACTACAAGCAAGAGCACATTATCTACACTAGTACAACCACAGTCTCCAAATATTCGCAGAAGCTACTGCAAGTAATACATGCTATTGTACTGGTGCAAGGAGTAGTATCTAAACAAGCAAGAAACAATGTGCGGGTGACCTAAACAAGCAAGAAACAATTATGACATGGAAAAGTGTGTGTGACCTAAATAAGTGTGTGGTCTAAAATAAGTCAAACATGATCAGACTAAACTAATTTTATATGATGAAAAGCCAGCATACACTGCCAAAGCTAACCTACTTAGACCGTGCGAGAGCTTGGTCAGTCCCATCCATTACTATCACCATGATGCATTAGCTGTTGGTTAGTCATATTCATCAACTTGAGCTGATGATCATCTGCAATAGCACATAGCTACTCCATGTTAGAGATCTAATTATGTCAATTCGTACCAATTGATAAGAGTAACAATTATGTCCAAGAGTACTACTCTAAGATTTACAGGAGTAGTATCATGTGAGTATGAAGAAGAACAAATAATACTCTAAGAGTTATGGATTATAGCTTGAGTAATTGAAGCATGAACTTGTAGGTAAGGCTATTATTGTAACTAAATCACATATACTTGAAGTATAATCAGTGTATTGAGTACAAGCAAGTAACCTACTCCAAGTAAATATGGTCAAACAATTATCTCAACATCATGAACATTGGAGTAAATTTATTCAACTAGTCATATAGAAAATGGAGGACTATTACTACAGTACAAGTAAAATTTTCCTGCATTATTTTATTTAATGAAACCACTTATACTCCAATATAATGGATTATTGCACATTTCCTTGTGACTAGTTTTGCTCCTATCCAATACAATATCCAAAATGGGGGCAGAAGGATGTGGAGTTACATCAACAAGTATCTATACTGGAGTACACGACGCAGGGCAACCTGAGCATCTTTCTGAGAAACAGAACAAACCACCATGACAGGCTTATATTATATTAGTTCGTCTGCTGAAATTAGAGATAAGAAGAGTATTACAGTGCCCAAAGAATTTATCACATTATGAGGGGGAACACATCACAGCTACATAAGGCTAAATCCGTTTGGATAACCATACCCCACACGCGTCATCGCCAGCACGGTGAGGAGTACAATAGAAGGCAACGTAGGTGATGTATATCGAGGAAGGCTGGTGGGGAGGGAAGGAGCAGCCGACATAGGGCATCCGAGCGAGGTGGAGGCGGTAGCGGCGACGACGCGGTAGGGCATGGAGGCGCGACAACATCTTGGTCGGCGAGATAGGGTGGTCGCGACATCAGCTTGGTGGTACTCACTGGAGGAGGAGCAGGTTGTCGTGGAGGAACATGTTGTCGTCGATGTGGTTGGCGGTGGCTCAGAGACGAGCTCGTGAGGCAGTAGATCCACCACGTCTCCCTGTCATGAGAAAATGACAAGAAACTACACGTTCGCGCCACTTTTGTCAAAAAAAAACTACCACTTTAAGGTTTTTTGACATATAAAAACCACTTAGGTGGTAGGTGTGTGACAGAAAACTGTAATTTAGTGTCTTTAATCGTTTAACAGTCTTCTGGCAGGTGGGGGCGCTGTCAATATCAACGTGGACGACAAGAGCGGGTTAATAGAGTCGTTCGGTTGTGGCGAGCTGCGGAGGCGTGTGCGTGGCAAGCTACAGGAGCGTGGGCAGGGGCGAGCTTCGACGTGGGCGCAGGCGAGCTGCAGGGTCGCGAGCGTGGGCGAGCTCCGACGCGAGCTGCAAGGGCGCGTGCGAGCTATAATCGTTTAACAGTCTTCTGGATGCACTCAGTTTTTGTGTGTGTTTGAACAAGCTATTGTATGTGTTCTTATGTTGTGCAAGCAAGCAATACAAGCTACCGTATATGTTTATGTGTTGTTATGTTGTGTGCCAAAATTTAGGGCAAATATTCACTAAATAATCCAAGTGATTATTGCAAGTGAATGGTTAATACTTCTACAACAATATGTACACTTGCTAGATCGCCAAGCAAGTTCAGAATAAGCAAGCACTATGAGCAAGTTTGGTTATACTACTACTAAAACAATATAGAGTACTCCAACAGATCCTTCGGTACTCCATCACAAGGAAAAAATGGAGTATTCCTAATGAGAAAATGAAAATATTTGAGTAAAGTTCGGTAGCCTAAATTTTTTATTAACGAAGATGCAATATGTATAAGGATAAATTAAAATTGAAGATCCTAATGTAGTATACATTAGGATGATTATATTAGTGGCATGAAAAATCAACTACTGAAAGTAGACCATGACAAAGTAGCACAAATTTAACATGAGCACAAACACTGCAAGCAAGAGCACATTATCTACACCAGTACAACCACAGTCTCCAAATATTCGCAGAAGCTACTCCAAGTAATACATGTTATTGTACTAGTGCAAAAAGTAGTATCTAAACAAGCAAGAAACAATGTGCGCGTGACCTAAACAAGCAAGAAACAATTATGACATGGAAAAGTGTGTGTGACCTAAATAAGTGTGTGGTCTAAAATAAGTCAAACGTGATCAGACTAAACTAATTTTATATGTTGAAAAGCCAGCATACACTGCCAAATCTAACCTACTTAGACTGTGCGAGAGCTTGGTCAGTCCCATCCATTACTATCACCAAGTTGCTGGTTTGTCATATTCATCAACTTGAGCTGATGATCATCTGCAATAGCACATAGCTACTCCATGAAAGATTCTAATTATGTCAATTTGTACCAATTGATAAGAGTAACAATTATGTCCAAGAGTACTACTCTAAGAGTTACTGGAGTAGTATCATGTGAGTATGAAGAAGAACAAATAATACTCTAAGAGTTATGGGTTATAGGTTGAGTAATTGAAGCATGAACTTGTAGGCTATTATTGTAACTAAAGCACATCTACTTGAAGTACAGAATTTACAACAATTAAATATGGTCACTGTATTGAGTACAAGCAAGTCGAGCTACTCCAAGAAAATATGGTCAACATCATGAAGATGGAAGCAAATTTATTCATCTACTCCTGTTAAAAATGGAGTACTATTACTATAGTACACCAAGTAAAATTGTCCTGCATTATTTTATTTAATAAAATCAGTGTACACCAGTACAATGGATTACTGCAAGTTTACTTGTGATTAGTTTTTCTCCTGTCCGGTACAATATCCAAAACGGGGGAAGAAGGATGTGGAGTTACATCAACAAGTATCTATACTGGAGTACACGACGCACAACCTAAGCATCTTTCTGAGAAATAGAACAAACCACCGTGACAGGCTTATATTATATTAGTTCATCTGCTGAATTTAGAGATAAGCAGAGTATTACGGTGCCCAAAGAGTTTATCACTTTATGAGGGGGAACACATCACAGCTACATAAGGCTAAATCTGTTTGGATAACCATACCCTACACGCGTCATCGCTAGCACAGTGAGGAGTGCAATAGAAGGCGGCGTAGGTGATGTATATCGAGGCAGGCTGGTGGGGAGGGAAGGAGCAGCTGACATAGGGCGTCGGAGCGAGGTGGAGGCGGTAGCGGCGACGGCGCGGTAGGGCATGGAGGCGCGACAACATCTTGGTCGGCGAGGTAGGGCGGTCGCGACATCAGCTTGGTGGTACTCACTGGAGGAGGAGGAGGTCGTCGTGGAGGAGCATGTTGTCGTCGATGTGGTCGGCAGTGGCTCAGAGACGAGCTCAGGAGGCAGTAGCTCCACCACATCTCCCTATCATAAGAAAATGAAAAGAAACTACCACATTTGCGTCACTTTTGTCAAAAAGTTATCATCTTAGGGTTTTTAACACATAATAAAAACCACTTTTATGGTAGAAGTGTGACAGAAAACTCTAATTCAGTGTGCAGCTTTACTGGCAGATGGAAGCCGCTGTCAGTGTTAACGTGGCAAAGACTTGACGGACGGAGGGAACGACCGTTAGGGCGGACGACAAGAGCGGGTTAATAGAGCCGTTCGGTCGTGGCGAGCTGCGGGGCGTGTGCGTGGCAAGCTACACGAGAGTGGACATGGGTGAGCTCCGACGCAAGCTGCAAGGGCGCGTGCGAGCTATGATGCAGGCTGTAGGGCGCGGGCACGGAAGAGCTGCATCTGTGTAGGCACGTGTGAGCTGCAGCGGCACAGACGCGGGAGCTGCTAGAAGTGGCATGGTCGTACGAGTAGGTGGTGGTGGCGTCGGCCGGAGCTAGCTAGCGGTCTTGCGCGCATGTACGACCCATCCATCAGCTCCACGCCACAAACTGTGCAGCTGCCAGCTTGCTTTAGGGCGAGGGCTGCCACTGGCCAGCCGAGGCGCGGCAAGCAGCGACACGGGCGCTGGCGAGCTTCGGCTAGCAGCATGGCAGAGCTCTACCCAGCGGCGGGCGAGCTCCGGCCAGCAGCGGCGTGGCCGAGTCGTAGCTCTATGGTCATACCTGGAGCTACCGCGCATGTGCGGCAGCGCGCTCGGCCTTAGACGGATGATCCGCTCGCTGGTGACCCGGCCGCCGTCTTCTCGTACCCCCGTCTGCTCGCCATGCTGCAGCAGTGCGCACCGCGCGTCGACGCCGGCTAGAACCACCAGCGCTCTACCTTTGACGGGAACACGAACGGCATTCGGAGCGAACCACCGTCGACGTCGAAGCGAGTTGTTGATAGCGTGGAGGAGCATGATGGTGGCTTCGGCCCCCTAGATGTTGGCCGCTGGTCGAACGCGTTCAGCAAATTGGACCTGGGGCCGAGCGGCGTGGTCGGGAGCTGCGGGGATCCGGCGAGCTACGCGCACGCTGCGGAGGCGCGTGCTTTGCTGTGCGTGATTTGTATCGCTAGGGTGGAGCCGGGAGTTGGGAGCTGCACGGGGAGCGGAGCTTTACCGGCGGAGGAGAACGGAGCTGAGTACTGCCGGTGGAGCACTGGCTGACCGCGCCCTAACGGCCGTTCAGCCTGTCCATCAAGCCCCTGGTACGTAGACAATGACAGCGGCCTTCACCTGTCAGGTAGGCTGTTTAACGACTAAATACACTGAATTAAACTTTTCTGTCACACCTCTATCACAAAAGTGGTATTTATGTGTAAAAAACACTAAGCTGGTAGTTTTTTACATGAGTGGCGCAACCGTAGTAGTTTCTTGTCATTTACTCCCCTGTCATGGATGTCACCGGCGTGCATCATATCTCTTCCGGCCACCACCACAATTGGAGATGGGCCATGACCTTGCCTCGACAGATCGAAGGCTGCCATAGAATATCTAACAGCGCCACTAGAGATCCAGCTGCCGGAGGAGGAAAAAAAATCTGATTTTTAACTCCAACTCGGTGTCACAGATTCGTTCGAGAGCGACGACGCGTGAGGAAGAGAGAGACCACGACGCGAGCGAGCGAGAGGGCGACCGCGACACGGGCGAGGAAGAGCGTGGAGATGATGCGGCGATGGAGAGGACCCAGAGGAGGGAGGGGTATGAGGGAGCCGAGGGCGAAACGGTTTGAATCACGGTCACTGACATGTCAAGTCTATTTAACATGTAGCCCATCTAATTTTCTCTCTCCCTCTCTCATTTTTTAAACTGTTCTCCTCCGTCATTTTTGGAGCAGTCGTGCTCGAGGCCTAGCCCAATTTTGTTTTTTGATGGTGTTGGATTGAACTAGGCATATCTCCCTACAATTTCAGTTTCACAGTCAATCTTAGTCATGACGACACACACTGCCAGAACCCATCCGGAAAATTTATTCCCATCGATGGGTTCAACAAAATATCTTCGATCAGCAACACAGTGCTGCTGCTACATGTCGCCCAGTCGCCTTGCATTTTAACTTGCCACTATGTAGCTCATTGTTCCCCGAGCAGAAGGCAAGATGACCACTCTCGCGATCAGGGAAACCGATCTACGTTTAACCTTTGCCACCGATGGCGCGTCCATGCAACCTTTGCCACCGATGGCCACGGTGTCGTCCTGCTCGTGGCCGTTACCATTGTGGTCGGGTCGTCGTCCGTCCGTGCAGCTGCTGACAGTCAGGCGTGCTCTGCCTTTCAGCCTTCACTTCCTGCCTCCTCTGCCTGCACATGGCGTGCCCTGCCCAGCCCCTGCTCTGCCTTTCAGTATTTTTTGAATCACGCCAGGCGAGCTGCTGTATTTCATTGCAATAGTAGGGGAGCAGTACAAAAGTAATGGTAAAGTGCGGTCAAGCTTAGAGAGAAAGCTAACCAAAATAAGGGAAAAACAGGAAACAAGAGAAAATGGATATAAAGGAATTTCAGCCGGGTCAAAAGGAGCTCCTCCATATTGATCAACTAGCGGTAGCGGTGCTCCAGCTAGTATCCAGGCGTTGGCTTCCTCTTTTATTTTATTAATGAGGGTGTTTGGCTCCATTTCCTTTTTTTCGAAGACTCTTCGGTTGCGCTCTTTCCAAATTTCTCAGGTTATTAGTTGTGCAGTCGGGAGTATACTTCTTCGCTTATCCTTGGGTTGTTTACCAACCATTGACCGATACCATTCTTGGATGGTGAGATCTTTTCCGAACCACCTTTGTGGACAGAGGGAGTCCAGAGGGAGTCCATCTGGAAGTGTGCCGACATCTTTCCCAAATGGTTCTGCTGAACGCGCATTCAGAAAAAAGATGTGTGGCCGTCTCCAAGTTTCTGATACAAAGTGGGCAGAAATAGTTGTTCTACCACTGCCTTTGCAATAGTTTGTCTGCTGTTAGGACGCGGTTCAGCATGAGAGTCCAGATGAAGAACTTGCATCTTGCCGGAGCCCACCCTTTCCAGATAATCTTTTTGTAGTCCGTATTTTCTGCCCCGATGAACTGAAGCTGGTATGCCATTTTGGCAGAGTATGTCTTATTGCCCCCGAATCTCCATTCAATGTCGTCTGGTTGGTTGTTTAGTTGTATCACCTCTAACATCTCTGCTAGTTTCACGAGCTGTGGCAGGTGCACCACATCCAGGTGGTGGCGCAGGTCTATCATCCATCTGCCTCCGCTTAACGCCTCATTAACTAAGCGGTTCTTTCTTACCGAAATCTTGAAGATGTCTGGAGCGATCTCTGACGGGGCTTGATCAAACAGCCATCTATCTGTCCAGAATCTTGCTGTATGCCCGTCCCCCAGGACGATTCTTGTTGCCGCCGCGAAAAGCGCGCGGTCCTTCATGTTCTATGGCAGCGCCATGTGTGACCATGGTTTGTTTGCCCCTTTCCATCTTTGCCACAGCCATCTCATCCTTAGAGCTGTTCCAAAGGCCTCGACACAATGAACACCAAGGCCCCCCAAAGCCTTTGGTCTGCACACCATCTTCCAGCTTACCCTGCATTTGCCCCCATTGCAGGATGAGTCCCCTGCCCACAGCCAGGCTCTTCTCCTTCGGTCGAACTCCTTCTTGACCCAGGCGGGCATTTTGTTTATAGTCATCATGTAGATGGCTAAGGATGTCAGGACCGAGTTAAGCATTTCTAGCCTCCCAGCTTTGCTCATCATTTTTGCTTTCCAGGTGGCGAGGTAGCGGTCAACTTTATCCAACAGCATTTGCCAGTCCGCCTTGGTAAGTTGTTTGATGGATAGGGGCATCCCTAGGTAGTTGCATGGGAATTGTGCTACCGGAATCCCGACTTGATGCACCAGCTCTTCGATGTTTATGCCTTGACAGCTTATCGGAGTGATGAAGCTTTTGGCAAGATTTGTTTTTAGGCCAGTTGCCTTCTCGAAGCTCTCAAGGATCATTTTTAGGCCACTCAGGTCTGCGTATGTGGGGTTGATGAAGATTGCAACGTCGTCCGCGTACAGAGATGCCCTGAAGGTTGCCATGTTGCCGCGAAGCTTTGAGATGACGCCTTCATCTGTTGCTATCTGTAGCAATTTATGCATGGGATCCATGGCCAGGTCAAAAAGAAAGGGGGATAGAGAGTCCCCTTGCCTCAGACCACGGCGGTGCTGGATCAAACGGCCTAGCACACCGTTGACCAAGGCTCTTGATTTGGCCGTCCTGAAGAGCATAACAATCCAGTCTCTCCACCTTGGAGGGAAACCACGCGCTGTTAGAATTTCAAGGATGTATTCCCATGAGACAGTGTCGAAGGCTTTGGCTATGTCCAGCTTGATCAGCAGGACTGGGGTCTTGGTCTTGTGGTAATGTTTTGCCAAGTTTTGAACGTATAGGAAGTTGTCCTGGATGGTTCTGCCCGAGATGAAAGCGCTCTGACACGGGGAGATCAACCCATCCAACTTGGGTTGTAGCCTAGAAGCCAGAATCTTTGAGACGAGCTTTCCGAAGGCATGAATCAGACTAATCGGTCTAAAGTGTGCAGCTTCAGTTGGTTGATCTTTTTTTGGCAGTAGAAAGAAATGCGCCACATTCAGATTCCCGAAGGAAGGGTCATTTAGATCATAGAACTTGTTCATTGCCCTGAGCAGATCTTCCTTCGCCACATTCCAAGATGTCCTGAAGAAACCTCCGGAGAAACCATCAGGCCCTGGAGCTTTGTCTGCCGCCGTTGAGAACACAGCCCTCTTCAGCTCTTCCATGGAGAACGGATCCTCAAGATCCTGAAGCTCCATGGTTGGTAGCCCCAGCATTTCCCAGTTAAAAGTTTGAGAGCAGATAGCGGGCGTGCCAACAATGGAGTTCATGTGGTTGTAGATTACTTCTTCTAGTTCAGATGGTGAGGTAGCTACCCCAGTCTCAGATTGCAGGGATTGTATTTTGTTTTTCTGCCTGCGATGGGCCGCTCTCGCATGGAAGAATTTTGTGTTTGCATCCCCCAGCTTAAGCCACTTGATTTTTGCTCTTTGCCTTGCCTTGATTCTGTTAATGACTGCGAGGCCAACCGCTCTTGATTTGAGGCAGGACCGCAACTCCCTTTCTCCCACCGTAAGCTGTCTTGTTTCTTGTGCAGTGTCAGGGCGTAGAATGATGTCCTGTCCAATAAGCATTTGCTTCCTGATGTCACCCACATAGTTCTTGGCCCAAATTGCCAAGTGCTTAGCTAGTCTTTTTAGCTTGCAATCTAGTATTGCGAACTGGTTGGTGAAAGCGCAGGGCTCGTTCCAGGACCTTTCCACCACCAAGGTGTACCCCTCAAGCAGAGGCCAAAAAGTCTCAAAGCTGAAACGCGGCGCCGTTTTGATCACCAGGTATTGCACCAGAAAAAGTGGGCAATGGTCAGACATTGACGAGGCTTGCGGGAGTAGTTTTGCCGCGGGGTACAGGTCATCCCGTTCAGAGTTGCAGAAAGCACGGTCCAGCCTGACCAGAGTGGGCTCAGGCTGCTCGTTGCTCCAGGTGTAGCGTCTGCCGACTAACTTAATTTCCCTGAGGAAGCTAAGGTCAAGGGCCTCTTTGAAACGTCTCATCCAACGCCTGTTGACTCTCCGATTGTTTTTATCTTCGTCGTGCAGGATCATGTTGAAATCGCCTATCAGCAGCCATGGGTCGTCCACTTGATTGTGGATGCTGATAATCTCGTTGAGGAAAGCCTGTTTGCGTTCATCCTCAGAAGGACCGTAAACCACGGTAAGCGTCTAGGAGAGATTGCTAGATTGGTCTAGAAAGGTCACGGTGACGGAGAAGTTAGCCACAAGGATGTTGGTGGTAGTTAGGGTGTCATCACGCCTGAACATGATTACCCCACCTCTCGTGCCAGAGGCAGGTAGAAATGCATGCCCTTTGAGCGTTTGCCCGACGATGTCATTACGGTTGTTGTCCGAGAGGCTTGCGAGTTTAGACTCCTGGATACAGAGAATGGAGCAGCGTGTGCATGCCGCCAGTTCTCTAACCACAATTCGACGTGCACGGTCGTTTAGCCCACGGACGTTCCAGCTCAGCAGTTTAAGTTGTGATAACATGGTTATAGAAACGACAGAGGTGCACATGCAGAGGTATTCGCCGGCTATAGGTAATGGCGAGTCCTGGGCACAGCATAGCTAGCGGTTGCAAGCGGATGCCGCTGGATGCAACAGTGAATGGAGTAAGCCGGAGCTTGCCGCGCCGGCTACAGGTAAAGGCGGCGGCACCCTTCGGCACAACTAAGGAAACAGTAATACAATCCATCATGGTGCGGCGACAGGCAAGACGGGTGGAACCCGCTAATCCACCACCGTGGACTCCCTGAGGAACTCTGTAAGCTGGCCTTCTGGGATCACGAAAGCTAGCCTGCTGGTAGCCTCAGTCAGTGCTTCCAGGCTCTGGAGATGCTCGTGCGTGAGTTCCTGCTGGAACAGCCTAAGGTATTGCTCACGGACGTCGTCGTCGAACTCGTCCTCGTGGCGGATCAGTCCAAGCTGCTTGCATGCGCTCGCTTGAGCCTTTCTAGCAGTCAACATCGTGGAGGCTTTGGTCGCCGGGCGCTCGCTTCTTCTTGATGCTGATGAAGAGGAGGAGGTAGCTAGATTCATTCTGTTTAGCTTGGTTTTGCTTGTGGCTGTCAGGCTAGGAAGACCAAGCAGAGATGGTGACAGCTTCCCCATGATCCGCCCAAGCAGAGAAGGCTTCGCAGTCTGCACGTGCAACTCGGCCACCCCGGAAGTAACCTCCTCCACTGTCCCATGGTCGTACAGATTTGCCTCCCGCAGCGCTTTCAGTGCATTGGACTTGAGTGTGACATGGAGAAGCTGCTCGTCGTCCAGATCCTCTGAAGACTGGTCCGGCGAGGGCGTTTGCCTTGGAGGCTGCATGGTCTGCCGCAGGCCCTGCGGTGGCGAAGCAAAGATGTCCCGAAGCTGCAGCGATCTGTACTCACCAATCTCATACACTGTCCTCTCAGCAATTTGGGTGTTAGCTGATGCGCAGCCCAGACCAGGAGGCTGCACACCGAAGTCATGGACAAACAGCGCCCCATCTTGATCAGTAGCATCATGCGCTTGTGCCTGAGCAAGAGAGGCCGTTGCTGTCGGGCTATTTAGCCAAGCACCATTCCAGGCTAGGACTGCCTGGGACGAAGGGACGTGGTCACCTGACCGCTCCAGGAGCATCTCACCCCAGCCGAAGACTGGCGCCGGCGTTGCCGAGAAGGCTTGCTGCCCGGTGGAGCCAGTCATTGCGTTTGCAACTTCCACCTCCGCGCCCGCGTCTGCCGGCACGATATTGGCAGACCAGTCGTCAGGGAAGACGTTTGCCAGCTGAACTTGAGGAGCCGCCGAGGACGAAGCTGCCCAAGGGACGCCCAGCGCCAAGCAGCCCTGAGGCAGGCCTGCCAAGTCGAGCGGGGCGCCGGTGGGGGAGCACAGCATGAGGTCGCCCCCGTCCAGCAGTTGGTGTCGCGACCCTGGTGACGGCGAGACCTGCATGGGGCTGCCGCTGTCCTGATGATTGGCGCGAGGAGGCGATGGCGTCGCGCCCCGGGCCAAGGACCCGGTCGGCGTGCTTGACCCGCTCCGCTGCTGCCGCGCGCGGCCCCTCGGCGGTTGTTCCAGCACCACAGGCAGAAGGAGCACCCCAGGCGCCCAATCTTTCCCAGCGATGCCTGCAGCGTCGCTCTCGCTGGAGGCAAAAGCGCGCGACACCGGGCTCTTGGAGCGCCTGCGCGAGCCGTCGTGGTTGACGTCCCCGTGGCGCCTCCTGTCTGGGGACCGGCTTGGCCTTCTATCATGACGATGCCGGTGTCTTCCTTGATCACGATCACGCCTTGAGTCCTCGCTGCCACCGCCGCCCTCGCGCGCGTTTTTCCCGCGGCGGCGCGCGTCGGTGCCCCCCTGCGATCATCGTGGTCCTCCTCGTCCTTGTGGTGGCTGGAGGTCCCAAGCCGGTTCCGAACCGGCCTGGTCCTTGGGAGAGGCACAGCGTCCTCCTCGCCCCACTGCCAGTCTCGGTGGAAGATGGCGGGCCACTCCGACCGGGGACGGCGATCAGCGTCCTCTGGAACGGGGCGGTAATTCTTCACCAAGTCAAGATGAAGGAGGATGTGGTAGCGTGTGTTGTCCAATCCCTCCTCCGACGGGGTGCCCTCCGGCAGCCCAGCGCGCCTGGCCGGCATGCGGCCAAGGATGGAGTGCGCCTTGATGCGTGGGATTCTGTCTGGGTCAAGCGAACAGACCCAGACGAAAAGGCCCGCGGTGTTGTCCTTCAGGACGGAGCGCCTCTCGACGTGGTCGAGCTCGCACGCGCCGCCCAGTATGACCTTGATTGTGTCGCCGTCGTTCCTCGCGCTGAGAGGCGCACCTTCGATGACGACGCGGCAGTAGTACCTCCACGTCTGCGGTCGCCCCCTCGCCATCGGGGACCACGTCTTGAAGACCATGCTTCCGCGCCTGAGCTGCATCGAGCGTCGCCAGACACCAGGTCGCCTCGCCAGGCTCCACAAGCGCACCAGGAAGTCATCGGGGAAGGTAGCGGACACGTGGATGTCCTCGTAGGCGAAGCCCATGTCCAGCTGGATGGCCTTGGCGATGGAGCCTGTGCTGATGTTGATGCGAGAGTCGGAGACGAGGACGGTGAGGTGCGTGCGGCGCATCTCGTACGCGTCCTCCTCCATGGCCGGAGTGCTCACAGAGGAGCTGTACTCCTCGAGCGGACGGCTGGCCGGCAGCCCAGGCCCCAGGTCATGCCTGTCCCGCTGCATGTGGAAGGTCCCAGGCCGCCGCAACTGTGACCCCGGCAGCGACGCGGTGGTCAGGGGTGGCAGAGGGACCGAGCCTTGCGGCAGCGACGAGCAAGCAAGAGCAGGTGGTCTAAAGCGAAGGGGAGGAGGCGGCGGCTGGCTTTTATGAGGGCAGCTCCTGGCAATGTGGCCAAGGCGCTTGCAATGGACACAACGCACCTCACTAGAACACTGACGGACAAAATGCAGCGGAGAGAGGTAGCGAAAGCAGAGATCCTTTAGATGATTTGAGAAGGAACCAGTCTTGGTCCATTGATTCCTCTGTCTCCTCGCAGCACGCGTCCGACCAGAGGGGGAAGAATTAACACGCCTCCACCAAAATTTGGGCTTCACTTCTTTCCAGCTCTCTTCCCGAATCGGGGGATCCCATGGCATAAATTCGAATCCCGGCCAATTGGGGCAACGATAACTGACCGGAGCCGGGGCGCCGCAGAGTCCACCACCGCCGCGGACGACAAGCCTTGATGGCCGGCAAAGACCTGGGGCACCACCCCAGGCAAGAGAGGTGGTGGAGGGGGCAGCTCCGCCATCAGACTAGCTGCCGAGGCCTCTAGACCTGCGGCCGCGGCAGAGCACGCCCCAATCGCCTCCGAGGCCCTTGAAAGCGAAGAGGGGGAGGCCGCCAGCGCTTGCTGCGGCGCGCAGCACAGGCCATCAACGCTCCAGCGGCGAGATCCTGCCACCAGATCCGGAGTAATTGACCCGAAGAGGATCTCGAGCCCAGCCGGAGCGGCGGATCTTGGGGCTACGGGGAATCAGGCACATGGGCGGGGAGTGCTGCCGTTAGGGCGGGGGGGTTGGGCGCCACGGCCTGGAGCGACCGTGGCAAGGGAGGTTCTCTCGCGTAGTCCATTTCGTTGTTCTGTCTTCGGTGCGCACGTTCCTGCCTTTCAGTATTGCTCCACGCATTGATGCATGCATGCATGGCAGTGCGACGCATGACTTGAGGTCTTCATCAACTCACAGTTCGTAGCTGCCCAGCTAGGAGCTAGCCTGTAGTATTGTTCATGGACTTGGACTGCAATTCATGTCTTGCAAGAGTTTTTAGAGATCTCTGTAGGTGCTATGTGACGGCTTGTATTCAATTTCTTGGAGGGTGTTGGCACCGGTTGACTAGGAAAATTAGAGAAATATGAGCTGTGGTCGTGTTGACACGGCATGTAGGTGCCATGTATATACAAGTACATTAACACACCTTGCTGCATATAAAAATTCGGAAATTCCATTTCTTCGTGTTTCCTTTCACATCTGTTCTAACCTGGAAATTCCCAAATGTGCATGAAAAATAGGCAGACAGGCAGGCACATGCCAATAATGCAGACTAATACCTGTAACCTGCACTGATGTAGTACGATCACCCGCGTTTTGATCATTTCTAGTTAACGGTTTCTGACACAATGATTCCATCGATAATATAAATAGTCACTAGTAGAAAAAACGTCTTTGGTTCGGTCCAGAGTCTAACACTATTTCCGATTTATTACATGTCGGGACTAGTATCCGGTTCGTACCGTTTTCGGTGGCTAGGAGCACTAGAAAACTCTAGTCCCGGATCGTTTCGAACCTTTAGTCCCGGGTCGCACGGGCAACACTCTTTAGTCCCAGGTCGTGACTAAAGGGGTCCATGCCGTGGCATGAAAAATTAAAATGGCTATAACTTTTGCGTACGATGTCGAAAAAATGTACAACCTATCAAAATGTGCGGAAAAAATTGTGAGTTCGATTTCAACAGCCTTAGACCGTTTTGGATTATTTTAAATTTTTAAAATTGGAAAAGAAAAAGTTATTTAAAAAATTATTATTTTTGCAATTTTATTTATTCCATATTTGGATTCCTCACATTTTTATGATAATTATGGATATATTATTTATCGAATTTCGATTTACAGATTTAAAGATATTATTTATGCCATATTAAATGAACTAAATGGCAAAAATGAATAAAATATTATTTTATTTATTTTTTTACTTTCATTGTATTAAAATATTATTATTACTTATTTATTGTTGTTTACTAAAATAGTTATTTATAATTTTAAAAAATAAAGATGTATGGCATATTGATATGGGTTAATAGGATTGATATGGTAGTGTTGACAACACGGTACAAATGGGCTTCACGCAAGGACATCCTGATAGAACAAAGAAGTTAAACGTGCTGAGGATGGAGTAGTGTTAGGATGAGTGACCGACCGGAAAGGTTGACCACAAGTGTAATTTGACCTAATATTAAATATACTTAGTGCTAAAAATGTTTCAAGTGAGAGGATTACGAGTCAAACAATTCAAAAGTTCAAGAAAAAATAAAACACAAAATTCGAAAAATAAATTAAAAAAATTGAAAAAAAAATCTTTAGTCCAGGGTCATATTACGACCCGGGACTAAAGGTCCTTCGTGCCCCGCTGCAAAAAGGCCATGCAAAAACGTCCATGCGATGGCCTCTAGTTCCGGATTGTAACAAACCGAGCCTAGAGATAGGGGCCTTTAGTCCCGATTTTGCAGTCCCAAGTGCAAAATCAGGACTAAAGGCCCTTACAAACCGGGACTTGATGCCCCTTTTCCACTAGTGCGTAATGGCCAGAATTAGTTGCTTCTAGGATCAAGTAAAATAGTGGAAAGCTTTAGATAGGGGTGGAATCGACAGGGCTCGGTAAAACTCGAGTCGAGCCCAAGCTCAGCTTGATGTTGCAAATCTGTTGAAAAGAGGGCTCGTGGCTAGCTCGGTGAGGCTCGAGGCTCGCTCGAACAGCTTGTCGAGCCGAAACCTGACCCGCTGAGCTGATTACCCCTGCCTCCACTCCATCCCACGAGCCCAACGCCCCGCCCCCTCTTTCCCGTGTGGCTGCTCCCTCCCGAGCCTGACCCCCTCGCCCCCATCTCCACGTGCCGTCACCACTTCCTATCGTCGCGTCGTCCGTCGCCCGCCACCGCCGACAGCCCCAGGCCCCAGGTGCTCCTCCATGGCTCTCCTCCCTTGCCTCTACCCCTCTTGAACCCGTTCCCCTCCCCTTGGTCTGGCGTGGAGGAGGAGCCTCTCAAGGCTAGGGTTAGCGGCGGCGGCCCTCCGCCCGCTGGCCCTCCAGTCGTCGGCCCTCCAGCCTCCGCATGTCCTCGCCCGTGGATCTCGTTCGCCTAGGTCCTGGACGCGAGCCTAGGTCCCCCGCTTGGGGAGTTGGGGCGAGCTCCTCCATGTGCTAGACACGATCCACCCGGCCTTCAGATGTGGCCCTCACGGCCGCGTCTAGGGCCTCCCTATTCCCTGTCGTTAGGCTCCTGCCTGCGCTGGTCAACCGCGTCTGCGCCGGCTCGGCACCACTGCTTCTTTGCTTCCAGATAGATCGAGTCCTATTTCTACACACATATCTAAATATATTGGTAGGCAGAAAGTTACTGTACTTCTCATGCATGTTTGGAAGAACAGCATCAGAGTATACGTTATGGCTCAAATTAAGTTGTAACAATATGTTTTGGAACTATTCTTGCCTTGTTATGAATCTTGTTAGACTATGTTATGAATGTATGCATGGTAAATTGTTGTTCATAATTGTAAATTGTTACATTTTTTTGTATAGGTGATAAGGAACTTTTTAAATTCTTCAAGCCTTCAAGCCGGCTTGTCGAGCTTTACCAAGCGGGGTTTGTCGAACCTCGAGCCTGATTTATAGGGTTGAGGCTTGGCTTGTTCAACCTTCGAGCCAAACCAAGCTCGAGCCGAGTCTTGTTGAGCCTGAGCTTTGAGTCCACCCCTAGCTTCAGATGGTGTGCTAAATGGATTAACTTATTTATATATTACGGTGTACTACCTGAACGGCGCCACACCTCGTCCGTACGGCACCGTCGGAGCACGCACTAAACAAGTGCAACTTGCGTCGCATGTGGCGCTCGCCAGTCGCCATACCGTACGTAATATTTCGCTTAGCTGGTGGCGCGCCTTTCCGTGGCCGGACCCTGAGAGCACGCGATGCGGGGGGCTCCGGCCGGCCGGCCGCTGTGGGGGCTCGACAGCTAGACATCTGCAGCCTCGTCTCCCGTTCACTCGTGTCGGCTACGTACGTGCTCCGCCTGCAGCAATGCAGCATGCCTTTCTCGTCATCTCCGCCGAGGATTGCCGGCCGGTAGCCTTTCCGACGAACTGATACGTACGCGCTTTGCGCACCAGCAGATCACAGAGCAGTGTCGAGATGCTAAAATGGCCACGTCGCTGCATGGGTACCTCATGAAAATCCGATACTACTACATTGGGCCACCGTCGTCTGTGAATCTCCGTCGACAGACGAGAGATCTTGCATGGGCGCGCATGATCGCCTCGGGAGCCGCGCGCCTTTCCCTGGCCGATCGAGGTCTCGGTCCGCAGACCACATGGAGTGGCTGGGAGACTGTGATCTTGCCAGCTTCTCCAAATAAACGAGCATACCACGTGGATGCATCATGCATCGACGACTGAGATCTTGCCACACTAGTACTTCTAGGTTGATAAATTACGCGTATTTTAGGTTGACAAATTAACCAACTTAACATGAAGTACATAAGATAAAAATTATATTATTAAAAATTTTAAATATTATATTTTCTAATGATATAATTTTTATATTATATAATTTATATTATGTAGCTCATGCGGACGACCTATGTATATGCGTAAGTCTTATAAACTAGGATAGAGGGAGTGGTAGTTTTTTCTTTTTCGATCCTGTGCGCCCGTGACGTGACTGGCGTCCAGGCAGGCCCTGACACGGCAGACTACTCTACAACTACAAGAAGGATAGCGCTGGCCCTCGTAGGTTGGTACTATAGGCCGGTAACCGTGTCGCTGGCGTGTGGGGTCTTGCCACTCTGTCCGAAGCAGCTGCGGAGTCTGTGGGCGGTGTGTACGCTAACGAGTAACGACGGGCTGGATACGCAGCAGACCGGGCCCGCCTGCTGCCCCAGTCCGCGTGTACGAAAGTCGCCGAAGAGTGGACCACCCCCGTGACCTGTGGTGGCAAAAGCAGCGGGTAGCTACGAGCGCCTGTGCGTGTACAGTCGAGCTAGCTCGTGCCGTTTCTGTACGGTCAGGCGTACGGTGTACGTGAACGTGGTACAGGCGCACTCAATTTACGTACAAGTACGGTCGGTCGTACTGAGTAGTACGTACTAAGTTAGCTGAAGATGCGTGCCTGCTGGTTAAGCTGCCCGCCTGCCCCGGTCAATTTTGAGCTCTCTTAGGTTCTACTAGTATTTCCTCTGTTCAGGAATATAGGTCCTACGCGCATATCTAGGTTGTTAATTTGATCAATAAAATATAACTTATATATTATAAAAGTTATATTATTAGAAAATATAACCTTTACAGTTTTTAATGATATAATTTTTATATTATATTATTTATATTTTATTGTTTAAATTGACAACCTAGTTATCCGCGCGGGAATTATAATTCCAAACGTAGGAGTACTCCATATGTTCATGCTAGTTACTTAGTGGATAAATGAACGGTCCTTATGTCGATGGTTGGTCTGAATGACAACACAGATGTAGTAGTGGTATGGCTTGTTAGTGGATAAATGAAACAAGCAGCCAAGCAAGTTGCTTGCAGGGACAGTTGATCAGTGAGCTTCCTGCTTAGAAAATCTGGATGTAGTACATGCACAAGTCTCGCTCGTATGTGTTGGCACCCGCCGATTTGTAGAACCATAATTATTTGGGCCAACTCCTCTTATCAGCGTGTGGCTATATATAGCAGAATTTCGCTAACCGTGCAATATAATCCAGATCCTTAGCTCGAGAGCGGTGCAATATACCATCAAGTCTCACCAGGGCCGGTTTTTGTAACTTCAAAAAAAATTATTTCAAAAGTTTCAATAAATTTATAAAAAAAAATTGGTGTAGGCAACTATTTTTCTAACAATTAGTAATTTTTCAGTTTAAAATACTTTCTATTTCGATTTTTCATTCTTAACGGGTCCAAGAAAATATTTTTTACAGGAAGAAAAATATTTTGCTGAAAATTTTACAGGCTGATAGAATATACGGTTGGCTACATCAAGGATTTTTCAATTTTACCCACAAAATGGATTTTTTTTTCAAAAAAGTTTGAAACATTGAACCCAAATTTTCTAAGTTTGGAAAAAACGAAATCAGATTCGCCTACATGGATCTCGGGTTCCAAAAGGACTATTCATTATCCTTAGCGCGCTACTCCACTGATTCTTTCGTTATGAAGATCGGCTCCTTAGAGTTCTGGTGACCTTTTCATTTTAAAATATCACAAAAAAAAATCATATTTTCAAGTTTCTCAAAAAAATCTAAATATTTTTTAGATGTTCTGAATGATGCGTCCTACAGGCATATACAAAATCTCTACGCCGGTTCTTTGAACTCTGGGCTAAATAAAAATGATAAATTTCTGAGTTTTAAAAATATGTAAGGTTCATTCTACCCAAAGAATTTTAAACAGAGATTTGCACGTCTGTATGATTGATCGATCTGCATATAACCGGCCGTTCAATTTTACATGATGGATCGATCCGCGTAGTCATGGCACTAAGGGCGGGGACGACTACACCTCTGGAGCTCCTACAAGCGGCACAGGCGTGCGGCGACATCACTGGAGTGTTGCGGCGCATAGGGTGGAGAAGTCGATTTGGGAGTGGTTGCTAAGACACTCAGGAGCATGCCCGATGAGGACAAGGGGGCGACCGGCCTATGCGGACACGGGAGCTATCCAAGTCGACGCAAAGCCAGCCCAAATTCAGACTAGGAATGGGTCGCGACGGATTGATTGGTTCTCGTCGTTGAACTGCATTCCTAGTCCGATGATCGGACGGAGCCTCGATCTGTTTGGACTGACCCGTTAGAGATGCCCTAAGGTCTAGCAGTGGCATATTAGCATATAGCCAACTCGCGCGCATCGATCGACAGAAGGCACTGCATTGCACTGTTTTGTGTCAATCGGCCTTTCAATTTGTCCCGATCGATGGATCGACGTCCTCCACGTACTTGATTTCGTTAGGGGCACGCCATGTGCGCCTGCATGGAAAAAAATGGTCACTCTTGCCGTGGCCTGTCGAGCTAGCTAGCTAGTCAAGCTAGTTCTTCCGGTACTGGTCCGGCCCAGGCCGAACCTAACGTGCATGGTCGAATTGTCTAGCTACCTATGGCACGGGAAGAAGGAACGTGCCAATAGATCTGGACCGTACGTACCGGCTGTACCTTCTGCCTAACGGGTGTCTCCCCGCTCCATTTTCTCGACCGACTGGGACGATGCTGACTAACTAGACCATGGATCAATTGGCACGTATACTAAATGTACAGTCAGCACATGCATGCGTGGCCGCATGTTAGCTGAGCTGCTGCGAATGCAAGGGATCAATGGAGAATGAGATGTACATGCGTGGAAATTTATTCATTCCATGTAATTGTGTATTGTATATTTTTAACTCTCGCGGGGATTATATAGGAGTACAAATTTAGAGAGCAAGAAGCCTATGACTTAATATATAAGAAACATGACTCTTGAATCCTAGTCTATATCTAAGCCGTATATACACGTATCAATAACATTCCTCCTCGGTCGTAGTGGGAGACAAGCGTACGATTTTAATTCTTCCTCTTTCGCCGTCTTCTCCGTCTTGACATCACCAACCACGTCTCTGATAGACATGATCATGGCTGGCACTTAGGGACGTTGTTGGTGTCCCCTTCTAGTGTCTCTCTTCCCTTCCTCACTCACAACGGGAATTTTCTGGACGCAAGTGACGACGCAGATGCTGTTGACCAGAGTTTTTAAGCTGCTATAGGCGTTATTATTGATGTTGATGTCAAGGTAGCCAGACGTAATGTAGCCGTAGTCGAGATAGGTGTGGTCAATGTCATAGTGGTCATAGTTGGTGTGGCTGCCGGTGTGGGACACGCAAAAAAATTGGGTGACACTTGTGTTGATGTTTTGCACCTCGTAGAGGTATCGGGGGAATCATGCAGATGTTATAGGGCAAGGTCATAATAACTGAGATCACCAGTTTTTCCAGGACATGAGGAAGCCCACCGAGCACATAACGGTTTTGCTAGGATTGTTTACGCGGTTGTAGGGGACATCAGAATTGTGATGCCGATGGTTTGATGCAGCCTTAGCCATCAGATGTGGTCAATGTCGTCGTCTGTGTCATCGAATTCATATCATCGTCGTCGTGCCTTGCAGTTGTACTGTAAGAGGGTGTTGTATATATAATTTCATCATGTGGACGGTATTAAGGTGACGACAGTGTGTTGACGAAGATGTTGGTGAAGACCATGTTGATGTAGAGGTTGACGGTGATGTATCGGCGATGAAAAGTGTGTTGCTAAAGGCGTCGCTTGAGGTGACGCGTGTTTGTTACGTACTTTGTTGTCAAAGAAGTCATTAATTTTTCACCCGGCCTCGTTAAGGTTGATGTCCCTTCTCATGGATGGAGCTTGGCTCATAACCTGAAGTAGTTGGCTCGGTGATGTTGGTCCACCTTTTTTCACTAGTGGAAAAATGGCCTATAGTCCCGGTTTATAAGGACCTTTAGTCCCGATTTTGCACCCGGACTACGAAATCGGGACAAAAGGCCCCTATCTTTAGTCCCCGTTTGTTACAACCCGAGACTAGAAGCCACCGCATGGCCCCTTTTTTGCAGTGGTCGGACAAATGATCTTTAGTCCCGGGTCGTAATACGGCCCTGGACTAAAGATACTTTTTTTCAATTTTTTTCATTTTTTTTATATTTTTTTTATTTTTTTCAATTTTTTTCTTAAACTTTTGAATTGTTTGACTCGTAATCCTCTCATTTAGAACATTTTTAGTACTAAGTACTCCCTCTATCCCAGGGCTTTAGGCGTATAAAGATCAGCACACTTATTTAGGCAGGAGGCGGTGGAGAAGAAAAAAAGACAACCTTCCTAATTTACCCCAACATGTATGCGCATTTATTTTCTCCTGCAGGGCCGCTCGTCTTGTTTCCTGCGCGACTCGCTCGCTGGTTCGCCTGGCTTCCTGCATGCGCCGCTCGTCTCGTTTCACGCAGGGGCAAAAAAGGTAGGCTACTGTTATCACAGACTCCACGCCTTAAGCGTTGGGAAAAATTAAATTTTTTCACTTGTGGTCAAACTTTCCGTTCGGTCACCCATCCTAACACTACTCCACCCTCAGCATGCTTAACTTCTCTGTTCCATCAGATGTCCTTGCGCAAAGCCCATTTATACCTTGTTGTCAACACTATCATATCAATCCTATTAGCCCATATCAATATGCCATACATCTTTATTTTTTGAAATTACAAACAAATATTTTAGTAAACAACAATAAATAAGTGATAATAATATTTTAATCAAATGAAAGTAAAAAACTAAATAAAATAATATTTTATTCATTTTTTGCTATTTATTCATTTAATATGGCATAAATAATATCTTTAAATCTGTAAATCGAAATTCGACAAATAATATATCCATAATTATCAGAAAAATGTGAGGAATCCAAATATAGAATAAATAAAATTGCAAAAAAAATCATTTTTTAAATAACTTTTTTCCTTTTCGAATTTTAAAAATCTAAAATAATCCATAACGGCCGATGAAATCAAACTCACAATTTTTTTCCGCACATTTTGATAGGTTATACATTTTTTCCGACATAGTATGCAATAGTAATAGCCATTTTAAGTTTTTTTCTGCATGACCGCACCCTTTAGTCCTCAGCATATTATGACCGGGACTAAAGGGTATTTCCTTGAACCCCTTTAGTCCCGGTCAGCATTACCGACCGGGACTAAAGGTCTAAAACAATCCGGGACTAAAGTTTCCTCGGGCTTCCAGCCACCAAAAACGATATGAACCGGGACTAGTGCTCATACTAGTCTCGACCCGTAACAAATCGAAATTAGTGTTGGACTCAATCGAAGACCTTTTTTCTACTAGTGTTTTACCGGAGATTTTTAAGGTGCATTCTGAGTCCATATACATGCATGCCCTAAGGGCTAAACGGTCAGTGGCGACCTTGTCATCTCATCTTATTAGTTTACTGCTCACTTTTGTCTAGAAATATGTGTAAAAGAGTCTATAGTTGCATCATCATGTCTATCTAGACAAATCTACGGCAACTTTTTTGAGACGTCGGTAGTACCAAACTTTCACCTACCTGGTGCATCAGTTTTCACTGACGCTGAACTTTTGGTGGTGGTAGTATCCATCCCAACACTACCCGAAAGCAAAGGAGTGGATGGAACGCCAAGAATGAACACACAGCATAGCAGGGTCTCGACACCGATCACACGATGGATACCCTTCTCCGGCCGGCCGATCGATGAGTTCGTCCACCAAACCGCCGTGACACGTACCGTCAAAACCCCGACACCACGAGACGATCAGACGACGCTGGGGAGGAAAGGATATGTGGAATCTCGCGGCGGCCCTAACGCCATGCCGCGCCGCTTCCGGAAAAAACACGCTCCACAGAGAATACCACCGTCGTCGATCGATGCGTCGTCGTCGTCGTCCGTGTCAGTTGGAGCTAGATAATGGACGACCACGTTTGCATGCATGTGTAGTAGTACTACTGCTGCTGTAGCGTACGATCGATATGCCACTACGCGCGCGCACAGTGTCCTGTTGCTGCTCGATCTCTCCCACGTGAAAATGTTTCGTTACCGGTACATGCTGTAGCGCTAGTGCATGTGATGTGCCGCCTAGCTACGGCCTAGTCTAGAACTAGTGACGTACTACTAGTATTCGTCTACGTACTATACCTAACATGCTAGCAACGTTAGCATACTCCACTCGAAGCAAGGGTAGTACTTACCTAGCAAGGGTACTCGAACCAAAATCATGGAATAGCAAACTGTCCTATGCTAACAAAAAAAATCGTCCCGTGTCAGTGTTTGTAATCGTCGCTAGGTGGTCGATTAACCTATTTATAATTTTTGTTATTACTTTTGACACTCATTATACTATCGGTGAAATTTCACAAAAAAAATAGAACACTGTGACAGTAAGAAAATACAATACCGGTTTGTCCGATTGATCTTTTTAGGATGTAAAATAAAAGAGAATGGGTGAGTACTCCACTGTGTCTACGTACTACTCCCTCCGTTAGGAAATATAAGATGTTTTAGGTTTATAAACAAGATGTATCTAGACATCTTTTAGTGTCTAGATTCATTCGAACCTATACACTAAAAGGTATCTAGATACATCTTCTTTATAAACCTAAAACATCTTATATTTCTAAACGTAGGGAGTATAACATAAAATGCTAGCAATTAGCAATATGCATGGTATATTCTTTTTTCATGATGGATGGAGTAAGGGTATTTCCGACCAAGAGAGAATACTAGTACTGCTACGGATTGGCAACATTTCAGGCTTGAGTGCTCCAATACCAGCAGTCCCATTCAATCACTTGTTTCTCTCTTCAAAGAAAAATACTCGGAGTAATCACTTGCTCCTTAATCTCTCTCTCCTCCATGTGCCAGCCAGGTCAGCAGGTGGGCTCCAGGATGACAGGGATATCCCGCTTTCCGCCTCGGACTCTCTCTCGCCTCCACGAGCGGCCGTACGAGCGGGACTACGGACCAGCACGGGCCGGGCAGGAGGAGCGGTCCCGGCGCGAGCCCGAGAATTCCATCGGTCGGAGCTAAACCGGGTGCTACTTAAGGCTGAGACGGGCCCACCCCACCGGCTTATTTGCCCATTGTACCTTCCGGGTACTCCAACTGTACCCGCACTTGTACCTCCCCACCCTATTCAATTCCCCTCCCCTTCGCTGGCGTTGTTAAAGAGAAAAAATAATCCTTTGCTTGGCTACGCACACGCTCTGCTTTCTCCCCATGCATCTGCATGAGCCACTATAGTGGTAGTATGAATTTGACTTAAAGTAGCATAGGACAGTTTGCTGTTTCCTGATTTTGGTTCAGATTTTGGGGTTGGATATTATTACAAAGCTATCTAGAAGAAGAAGACACGTTCCAAAGCTCAGAAAATAAAATGCGGTCATCTTGTTATACAGGTAATAATCAGACTACAATTACAATTGTTGGTTATGATGCTCTATTTAAACCAAAAAAAAATGGGTGGAATCATAGAACTACGTGAGGCAAAACAAGTGGTGGTCGGTAAAATTGGATGCCCGCTAAAGCTTCGGTGGTACCTAGCCACGCCACTAAATTGCGGGAAAGGAGAGGTGGTCACCACGAATTTAAGGTCGACCGGCACAATTGGTCGCTTCCGTGTCAGATGCAAGCGGGCGACCCATCTTTGTCATTCCTCCATCAAGCGCGCAACGTATCGCATTGCTCCATCCAACGTATGGATCTCTCGAGTGGCCAATGACACATTACAAGAGAGGTTCCCATTCTACCTTACACTTGCTATAGAGTTTGCTATTTGTAAAATAAAAGGCTTGATATGAAGGAATGATGCAAAAAAAAAAAATAGTACACTGGGGGCAAGGAAAAGGTAGGTCGTGATCCATGGTGAATTACACATTGTTTATGGCATATCTTTTTTTGTTCAGCTTGAATCAGTGTTTGTACAAGTAGCTAGCAAGCAATCTCGTGTACCCAAAGCAGGTGGCCAAATAAATACCCAAGCCATTCCGAGCAAAGAACTTGTAAAATGCCAACGAAAGAAAAAAAATAATGGCGAAAAGACCTCTGCATTGTGCAAAGCAAAGGCATAACTCCCACCCCTTCCGTTATATAACGAGCCACCATGGCCACCCCAGTACAAACGCCTCGTATCCATCCTCTCAACAACTCAAGCGTCCCTCGCCAAGAACAAGAACTCGGCGCAGCCGCCTCCCTGCCTCCACTTTCCAAGTCTCCCGTGCTCTCCGGCGTCCACCAAAGCAGAGAACCATGAAGCGCCTGCTCAGGCGGCTGTCCCGCGTGGCCGCGGCCGACGCCTGCGCCGCCACGGGCGCGTACCAGCCGCTCCGGCCCGATGCGGCGGCTGGCAAGGCCTCGGCGTCTTCCTCGCCCTCGTCGTCCTTCTTCGGCGCGCGGCGGCTCGGCAGCAGCGCGCGCGTGCCGGAGGGGCACGTGCCGGTGTGCGTGGGCGAGGAGGGCGGCCCCGTGGAGCGCTTCGCCGTGCGCGCCGAGCTCCTGGGCCGGCCGCCGTTCGCCGCGCTGCTCCGCCGCGCCGCGCAGGAGTACGGGTACGGCCACCCGGGCGCGCTCCGCATCCCCTGCGCCGTCGCCGACTTCCGCAGCCTCCTCCTCGGCCTCTCCGACGCCGGCTGCCACGCCACCGACGGTGACGACTCGCCATTCTACTACTAGTCCATTTCGCCCTCCTTGTTCAGGAGCCAATTGCCCCCTGGCGAGAGCAAATCGGTGAGCCAGCAAACAGAGCCAATTGCCAGATGCTCTGCTTTTACCGATCTACCCCTGTCCGGATGTCTGTACATAGGGAGGGCTCAGCTCCGTCTGGTGGGGTTGGTGGAGGATAGGAGGGACATTTTCTCCTGCCGCTCAGCAATTTTAGGCGTGTAGTGTCGTTCTCTTTCTTCTTCCTCTGGAGTGAGTGTTCATCTAGCTCCAGATCTAGCTCTGCTAGTTGCAATGTAGCATCTTCTCTTGCTAGGGATTTTTGAGGTCTTGGCAACAACAATCATGTAAGCCGCCGCAAGGTTAACCTCATGTGAGTGAAATGGATCTGTTAGCTGCTGCAAATGGAGACCCTCTTCCAAGATCAGGGGATGCAAGTTCTATCCTTTTCTTTTTTTTTAACTCTATATATCTGTATGCTGCATCACTAGCTCTGTCATGGAGAACAATTAAGTGTACTTTGGCCGTTGGCTTCAGAATCGCTACCAGAAAAATCTGAGTTCGTTGGTAGTAAAGGTTGTTCAGCATATACAGCTATACAGCGTGCTCTGTTTGCCATTGGTAGCCAATGAAAGCTGGAGAATACTGCATGTTCCGGCAACAGAACCAATGGGCGTGCAGCTCTATCATGGCTTCAAGCCTGTGGAGAATTTACTCATGGCTTGAAGTTTTATACTTCTTTCCTCTCAAAATAGATGTCGCAGGTTTTTCAAAATTTAAATCATCTAAACTTTTACAAATCTCCGACATCCATTTTGAGAAGGAGGAAGTAGTAGTACTCCGTACATCATGCTATCAAGCCACTTATTAGCAGCACAGTCAAAACAGTGTACAAGTAACTGAATAAACAGTCACCGGACACAAAGATCTACCGTGTTCTCAGGTTCACAGTAGCAAAATCAGAACATTGTGATTTAACCTATAAACAGTCGAGTGATTGACTCGCCGTACATCAAGCCAATCATCATGTTAAATTCTTACTGTAAACTTGATCTTTATACACCGAAAAACAAACCGAAAGCAGTACCAAATTTAGGGCATGTTTGATTCAAAGGATTTGTATAGGAAATTTGTAGGATTAAATCCTATAGGAAATTTTCCTATGGTGGTTGTTTGATTTGTAGGATTGATTCCTATAAGAAAATTTCCTAGGAAATCCTTTGCACTAGATTGTATAGGAAATCTAACATCCACCCAAAGCTCTTTCTTAGAATCCTTTGATGGAATCAAACAAACTTTGTTGCATGTGGGTTCCTATAGGATTGAAGTGGACATGACATTGCAATCCTATGGTTTTCCTATTCCTTTGTTTTTCCTATCCTATGAATCAAACAAGCCCTTAAACTGGGCATATTACTGCATTTTCAGCAAGTTCTCAGGACAGAAGTTGCCAAAACAATTCAGTTTGCATCATAAATTTTTTATGCACCGTTGATGAAATCTGTGCCAGTGGACTTAACTTCTTCCTTTTTTTTTTGTTGTAGCTTCAGTTATGCTCACTTATCTTTGGATACGTTTCTCGTGCAAATACAGTGAAAGCGATGTGAGGTTTCCTTGCAGAATTGGAATATGGTAATCCTTCTGGGTAAAATTGACCCCTGGAAGCTGTATTGCCACCGCAAAAGAATTATGTGGAGCACACACCCATGTGCAGAAATCTTGGACAGTACAGATGACAACTGCGTGCTTCTACTGTGGCTGAGATCAGTCACAGGGACGACGATGCTTTGCGTGAGCAGATTTATTAGCACACCATCTTCAGCTTTCCACCACTTTACTTGCACCTAGAAGCCACTAATTCTGGCAATTATCATACATTCTGTCCGGAATCATTGTGTCAGAAACCGCTAACTAGAAATGATCAAAACGCGGGTGATCTACTACATCAGTACGGGTTACAGGTAGTAGTAGGCTGCATTATTGGCATGTGCCTGCCTGTCTGCCTATTTTAAATGCACATTTGGGAATTTCCTGGTTTGAACACATGTGAAAGGAACACACTGAGAAATTGAATTGGACATGGAGATTTTGGAGGTTTTATATGCAACAAGTTGTGTTCATAATTTCTTTATATATACATGTACTTATATGTACATGGCACATGCCGTGTCAACACGACCACAGCTCATATATCTCCAATTTTCCTAGTCAACCGGTGCCAACACCCTGCAATGACTTGAATACAGACCGTCACATGGCACCTAGAGAGATCTCCAAGAAATGAATTGCAGTCCAAGTCCATGAACAATAGGGCAGCTCCTCCTAGTTGATGAAGACCTCAAGTCATGCGTCTCGCACTGAATGCATGCATCAATGAATCACTGAATTCGCTGCTACTGCAGCGGCTGGGCATGCAGAGCACGCCATGTGCAGGCAGAGGAGGCAGGAAGTGAAGGCCACGCCACATTGAAAGGCAGACCACGACTGACTGTCAGGCTTCACGGACGAACGATGACCCGACCGAAACGGCAACGGCGACGAGCACGACCACGCCGGATCTCGGACCCGGACAGTTGTGGGACCGGCGGCACACGTTGCCTGGATGGCGTTGGCTGCTGTACACGTAGATCGGTTTCATGGCGAGAGCGCTTAGGGTATCTCTATCGGGTCGAGTAATACTGTCCGAGCGTATCTCAAACTCGGCCGCGCGGGCGCGCGACGTGTGTAGCGTCTTAGGGTGTGTTTGGTAGCCCGGTGCTACTCAGATTCTCTATCTCTTCTCATACAAGCTGACCTTAGCTGAGTTGAGATGAGATATTGTCATATGTTTAAAAGTCGAGCTCAGCTGAGATATATTAAGCCGAGATTTAGCATGTGTGTATTGAGGTGTGTTGGGCCGAGATGTTGTTTGATAGACTATTTGAGATGAGATGTGGTTACCTTCTCCCTGAGTTCGTGAGACTACCACCAAATGAATAAATTTTCAGCAAATACATACATGTACACTCCATGGTACATACGTGCATAACATTGAAAGCACATAAAAGAGCATTCAACGTCCATCGATCAATATTACAAAGTCTACATCAATAATATGGCATAATACATACCTCAATTTTTTTTGCACAATACATGTTCCCAACAGATCAATATTACAAAGTCTACATCAATATTCCCAAAATTCTGCATCCTTATTGTGCAGGATTACAAGCTTCCATATATTCATAGATCTCAAGAATGTGCAGCATTTGCTACTACCTTCACACCTCGTGCAGATCCGGCCGGAGACTTTCAGGTCGGAGATGTACAGATCGACGGAGCTTGATCCGGTCTGAGACGTGCTGCTGCTAGGGTTTGACGACGCCACATGCGAAAGAGGAGGAGGTCTCGGTCGTCGGAGGAAGAAGCCGGTAGAGGGAGGGCCGATTCAACCGTCAGAGACCGGCGGCGAGGTCAACCTCGCCCACTCTATGCCAGCTTGATCTGGATCTTATGGGGGAACGGGAGAGCGGCGACGGGAGGCAGAGAGGAGAGGGCGAGGAAGGCGACGTCCACGTGTGTCTCAGGGAAGGTAGGGGAGGTGGGGGAGCCAACGAGCTTGGCGGCAAACGGATGAGGGAAATTTTTGGGGAGGAGCGGTGTCTGCTGGGCTCGGGGGAATGGGGTAGGGGGGGTGACGGGAGTCGAGGTCTACCCCTCTCTCAGCGGGACGCGTGGAGATATTTTCGGTGGCACCTGGCACGGACTCCTCTTTTCGGAGCGAGCTCGACCGAGCTCACCTGCGAAGCTCGATTCGGCCGTCGCTGCTCGGCAGGGCGCTGAGCGCTTTTCCATATCCCCTCGGCAGTGCGCAAATGGGAAGAATCGGCCTAACAAACACCGGATGCCGTCAAAATCTTGGCTAGGAGGAGAGTTTTTGAGTAGCCCGGGGCTACCAAACACAACCTTAGTGGCCCGGTCCATCCGGAGAAACGCGTCCGGCTTGATCCAAATCCACGCACCAAAACCGAGCAACGATTGCGTCGGCCCGGATGTGCGTGGACAGGGCGGGTGTCCTGCCCTTCGGCCACTTGGGGCACATACGTAAGTGAAACATTTGTACTTAACAATGGATATACATTATACTAACTCTGCCGGTTACAAAAATGCCGTTTGAACAAAATAGGGGGGGTGGTGGTGTTGCTACTGCTACGGCTATTGCTGCTAATGCTGGAGGAGGACGGCGTGGCGGCTACTCGTCGTCATTGCCATGACCACCATTGCCGCTGCCGTCGGTCCCATCGATCGCCACCCTAGCGGACTAGATGGTTGATACGTCGGAAACGTATCTATAATTTTTGATGCTCCATGCTTGTTTAGTATCTACTTCGCTTTGATTTGTATACACTTTGAGGTACTTTTTACATGTTTTCTGGTACTAACCTATTAACAAGTTGCCACAGTGCCAGTTGCCTGTTTTCTGCTATTTTTGGTTTCAGAAAAGTTAGTAAAGAAATATTGTCGGAATTGGACGGGACAAACGTCAAAGCCAATAACTTTCCATGGGGAACAAGAAGTCCAGAGGGGAGACGGAGGAGCGGGCCAGGGCAGCCAAACCCCCCTAGGAGCGGGTGGGCCCTGCCCCGCGCCTGGGTAAGGTTTGACCCACCTGGCCGCCTTCTCGGCCTCCCCCTTCGCCTATAAGAAGCCCCTGATGCAGAAACCCTAAGTACCCGATCAAATCTCCACGAAACCTTCTGTAGCCGCCGCAACCGTCGTCCCTAGATTGGGGGATCTGAAGTTCTTCTCGGCACCCTGCCGGAGGGGAGATCATCCCGGAGGCCTTCTCCCTGGTATGAAGCGTGAGTAGTTCCACCTTGGACTACGGGTCGATGTAGTAGTTAGATGGTTGTATCTGTAGGGGTTCGTAGCATGGAAAACAAAAAATTTCTATCGCATACAAACAAACAAGCCAAGATCTATCTACTAGATTGTAGCAACGAGTCGATAGTGAAACTCACCCTCGAAGATTCCAAAGCGGTTAACGAGAGCAGATTCTCGTGGGTGATGTAGTCGATTTCTTCCGATCTCAAGATCGCAGAGACGATCCTTCCGGCGCCGCGTTCAAGAAGCGCCCGCAATGGTCACACGCTGCATTTCGACGAAGACCTTCCTCTCCTTGTTCCAGCAGGCGGAGGTTGTAGCACTCTCCTGCGATTCCCAAAGACAACGCAGTGGTACTTGGAAGTAGAGGGAAATCCCATGAGGCTTCGCTTAAGCCAAGTGCGAGTATGGTGGAGCTTATGAGAGAGGCTATTAGTGGTCTAGTAATTAGACACACCAATTAGAAGGCTCTAAACCAATTAGAAGGCTCTAAACCGAAATAGCTCTAAACCGGGGTCTAGATCTAGGGTTTAGTTTAGAGGATAGGACACTTGTGTGTGTAGGAGGAGCCCCGCCTCCTTATATAGGTGGGAGGGGCTGGCGCCATGGGGAGGGAGTGGAGTCCTCCCCAACTCGGCATTGGAGTTGGCCGCCGGTTGGAGGAGGTCTCCTCCCCAACTCGGTTTCCTCTCTTTCTTCTTTCCAAAACTTCCGGTTTGACTTTCAAACTGGCAGTTTGACTTTTCAATTTAGGATTTGAATAAACCCTTTATTTCGGACAGCGAACACATTTAGTACATGATGCAATCATTCCAATTTGCAATGACACATTCATGTACCCCTTCCCCTCCGGAGTGCCGGACATTCCGGGACCTTCTAGAACATTCCCGATGAAAACACCGGAATCATTCCGCTACTCCGAAATGGGACTTTCCTTATATGAATCTTATTCTCCGGACCATTCCGGATCTCCTCGTGATATCCCGGATCCCATCCGAGACTCAACAACATTCGGTCTCTTTCTCATAATACCATAACTACTCAAACAACGTCAATCCTTAAGTGTGTCTCCTCACGGTTCGTGAATTATGGACATGATCGAGACACTTCTCCGATCAATAACCAATAGAGGAATCTGGAAATTCATATGGCTCACATATTTCTACGATTACTTTGCGATCGAATGAACCACTTACATACGATACCAATTTCCCTTTGTCTCACGATATGTTACTTTATCCGAGGTTATGATCGTCGGATCTCCGCATACCTAGTTCAACCTCGTTCGATAAGTACTCTTTTCTCGCTCCTGTGATATGTGATCCCTTGTGACCAAGTCACATGCTTGCAAGCTAATTTGGATGACATTTCACCGAGAGGGCCCAGAATATCTATCCGTCATGTGGATGGACAAATCCCACTCTTGATCCATGTGTTTCAACCAATACTTTCCAACACCCAATGCCACTTTTATAGCCACCTGTTACGGTGTGGTGTTTGATGACATCAAAGCATCCATCCGTAAAGGTGATATGCATGATCTCATGGTCGAAGGAATTAGGTTACTATGTATCGTAAAGCATATAGCAATTGAACTATTGAAATGACTTGATCTTTATGCTACGCTTATCTATAGGAGTATGTCCATCACATCATTCTCCTAATGATATGACCTCGTTGTTAATAACATCTCTATGTTCATGATCGTGAAACAATGATCATATATTAACCAATAAGCTAGTTTAACAAGAGGCTTTACTAGGGACTCTTATTTTAGTTTACAAATCACACAAGTATTAATGTTTCCTGTTAATACAATTATAGCATGGTATGTAAACATTTATCATAAGTATGAAGATATGATAATAACCACTTTATTATTGCCTCTTGGGCATATCTCCAACAGTCTCCCACTTGCACTAGAGTCAATAATCTAGTTTCAAACCTTTGTGTTTTCAACACCTATGGCTTTCTGGTGTTGTATGTACACGATTGCTAGTGGTTAATCGATCTCCGGATCGACACTTCCAGTCCGTGTAATTGCATGTCTTTGCGTCTCTACGCATCACTCATTCTCTAATGAGATGGCTTTGTATAAATTTGGTCTTTCGGTGTGACCTTTAGTTCTTTGGGGTTAAAACATGTTGATAATATTGTCGCACAATATATCTTCATAGTATTATCCCGCTGTGAACTACACCTAGTTTGATAACAAACTACTTGACACAAATGCCCTCTTTTGCTGCTATAATAGCAGTCATATACTTAGCCTTTTGTTGTAGTATCTGTCACAATGTCTTAACTTTGGAACTCATCCAAATCCATTATGGAACTCACTTTCCATTATATTGTGCCACCCTTAGTTTAGATTGAGATAAACTAAATTTGTACTTTGTGACAAAGCTAGTATCAATGTAGTACTTTTACAATGAACTAACCATCTATTTGTCACTTCTACAAATAATATACTCTTAGTTCTTTCAAAAGATCATAAGAATATCCTTACTATTGTCCAATGATCATCTTACAAATCATTCTGGTATATGCTCACAACATTTAGAGCACAGGACATATCTGGATTTGTACATATCACAGTATGATTGATATAAATACTCTTTGTGATTTCATACATCAAGTATCAATCTATACTTGAATCTTTGTTTCACTTACCAAATGTCAATACACTTGAATATATCATCAACATTGAACTCTTTCAATCCTTTACGGCAACAAGAACCTTTCTTGTAGTTTCTATATTGAATTCTTTCAATATCTCGTCTATGTACTTCTGGCACAACCATATTAGCATCTATTGATGCCAAATATTTGGGTTTTGCCTAAGTCTTTCATCGGGATGAAATTCTTAATATGTGTTTAATAAAAGATACATTATTTCCAATCAACAATATGTCTTCCACATAATGTATTAGAAACATGTCTTAGCGCTCCCACTTAATTTCTTGCAAATGCAAGCATCTTCATTGTCTCCGATGAAATTAAACTCTTTTAACAGTTCATCATAGTGAAGATTCCAACTCCGCTATGCTTACTTCAACCATTGAAGTTTGCATATGCTTTTAGCATCCTTTGAATTAACAAAACCCTTTGGACCGTGTCATGCACACGTCCTAGGTAACCATTCTATTAGAAGAACTTGTTTTGTTTATTCTACTACCACATAACAAATTATATGTAGTGGTTGCTACATTAATCCGTCTAGACTAAAATCGCTATGAAAGATCAAATCTTGTCATATACAACCTTTGAACATTGTTGTGAACTCTTTCCCAACATGTCGACTATTTCATAGATGTGAAACATCCATGTCTACTTCTTTATAGATCCAAACCCAACTGCAAGGTCTTACACCTTTTCGAGGGTCCTTCAAGTTCAAAACTTGATTTCTCGTGTATGGAACTATCACGGATTATATGGCTTCAAGCCATTTGACGGAGTCAGGGCCCATCATCGCTTCTTTGCATGTAGTAGGTTCATTATTCTCAAATAATGATTCAACCCTCAAATCTTGGTATTTGATTGTTCATCCGACCTACTTGTTTCAATAGAAACTTAGACCTCCGTGACCACAACCTTTGAGGCACGTGAGCCATGAGCATTGTTGTCGCCTCCTAACACTTTTCGGTCACGCTAACTTTGCACATATAGCTAAGTTTCTTTTAACCTTATCAAAGTTCTATTGTCCTCCCACTTAACTTTTCACGAAAAATTCCTTCTCAAAGAAACTTGACGTTCTAAGCGACAAACACTTTTGTCTCCGGTGTTTATGGAGGAATACTTAACAGTAATACAAAGACAGGTTTATCCGACTTTGGTTGCAAACATCTTTCTTATGCATAGCATACCAATGTTTAAGAAAGGACTACTTGGGTTTTATCCCAAACCATAACCTTATATGGTGTCATTTCAGCGGATTATGATGGAGCTCTTTTAGTGGAAAACGGTAGTCTCTAAAGCTTTTAATCTTTAAAATATAATAGCAGTTTTATGAATTATACCTTCGATCTTACCATGTCAAACAAGGTTTAATTACATATCTCGAATGCTCCATACTCTTATGGTGTTTCGGGAAATGCAAATCCACGGAATGATTCCTTAAATCTTAGGTATTATGCTAAACTTGTAACTTAAATATCTTCCTTTATGATCTTATCATAAACTATTTATATTCTTGTTACAATGATTTTGCACTTCATCTTGAAAATCTTTCGAACTTTTCAAATATTTCACACTTCATCCTTATTAAGTAAATATTCACATATTCACTCAAATTTTCGGAGAAAGCATATGAAGTTGAAATCCATCGCTCTTGACTACACATAATGGAGTTCGTACAACAATATGCACAAGTTCCAATAAGCTAGTCATTCATTCCCTTTTGGCCTATGAACGAAGTTTTAATTATCTCTAGGAAAGTTTCACAAACGTCATTTGATCAAAAATCAAAAGACTCCAAAATTCCATCCACATGGAGTTTCTTCATGTTTTCTTTCCAATATAATTTAAACGGCGATGTCACTTCCTAAGTGATCTTTCAATCAATTTGTCTTTCGACAATTTTAGCACTAGTTTTATGGATGTGATTTCTCCAACGAGATTTGTGAATCATCCATCTTTTATGGATTACGGCAATTATTTGAACAACCCTTTTGTTCTCATAATACCTGATAAAAACAAATCCTGAAGGCAAGCTTTGATGTTTATAGAGCAACACAATAACCCTTTATTTGTTTTCGATGAACATCATCACATATTCTTTTGCTAGTTACTTAGACCATTGTAGTTCATGAATTGTGTTGTTTCGTATGACGATTCACACCAACAAATTCAGTATCAAATACTTAAGAACCACATTGTTTAATAAGCAAAGAATATAGCCATAACACGTATATCATCTATATACTTAAACTGAACAATTCTAGTCTTTTCTTTTCTGCCATATACTTATGAGATTCTCTTTCAAGATTTCTTTTCTGTTTGAAAGAATCTATCAACATCAATAGTGGAGTCATACATATGACACATAGTCCAAAGCGTGTATAGTTAAATACCAATGTCTTTGAACTTGCACTTTGAAGTAGATCACCATTATCAAATGTTTGGTGTTCTTTCAAATTCCTTTCTTTAGTTAACTCTTGGTGTAGTAAACATTTTACCTACATCAAATATTCACCTTCATCATGGATTTATCCATGATCAAGCTACCTTTAGCTTGTAACGGTGAATCGCGAGTATAATGTTGCTCTTCAAAACCTTTTGGAAGATTAGGACAACTAGTGTCTCCAACCTTTTGCAAATTCTCATCAAACATGAGAACATGACTTTGCCATATTATACTCTATCATGTTGTAACCAAAACTTCGTTTTATATCACAATATCTTCCACACATCATGGTTTCAAACAACTCTTTCAGATCCTAGATAACCTTGATATTAAGATAATCTTTTGAATATCAAGAATCATGGAGACAAACATGATACTCATATACTAACACTTTGGAATTGTCACTCTTGTTTTAATACCAATTATTAAACTTCATGGAGTAACCGGAACTTACTGAAAGTTTGCAATAGGACTTTTAAACTTTAGATTAACACTTCAAAACAATACGATACCAGTTCGTAAAGTAACTAACCAGAATTCTATAGTTCTATCATCTCAATTATAACTAATCGCAAGGTGGTAAACGGATGCCAACGACTACAACAACTATGCAAATTCACTTTGATTTAGT
Organism: Avena insularis; assembly: GCA_023614405.1. Lineage (NCBI taxonomy): Eukaryota > Viridiplantae > Streptophyta > Magnoliopsida > Poales > Poaceae > Avena > Avena insularis. Next base: position 469,344,471 of record CM042697.1, on the reverse strand, counting down.
TTATGATAAATTGAGTTCTAATTAATAATTAAATTAATCTAGGTGAACTCCCACTCAAAACAATATCCCTCACATTGTTTTAGTGATCACACGAACCAAATCCACCACATCAAAACCGATCATCACGTGAGTTGATGTAGCTTCAATGGCGAACAATCAACATGTTCATCATATCTACTATATGACTCATGCTCTACCTTTCGGTAATCCGTGTTCCTGAGGCCATGTCCGTACATGCTAGGCTCGTCAAGATCAAACCTTAGCTACCGATAAGCAAATCTGGCTTGCTTACGTTGTATTCACCCGGAATCAAAGACACCCGATCATCACGTGGTGCTTCAAGCGAAGCTTTGGCAACGGTGCATACTAAGGGTGAACACTTTAGAACTTGAAATTTATGTGCATGAGGGATCATCTTATAATGCTACCGCTGCCTACAAAGCAATACAAGATGCATAAAGGATTAACATCACATGCAATTCATAATATGTGATATGATATGGCCTTTTCTTCTTTGTGCTTCCGATCTCCATCTTCAAGCACGAACATGATCTCCATCATCACCGCATAGCATCAAGGTCAATGATGCTTCTACATGGTTGTCGCCCACCAGCTTCAACTATTACAACTATTTTGAATAGACACGCAGGTCTTAATGAAATTAAAGACAACCATATATTCCCCGCCGTTGCCAACTTACAATAAGGAACATTGCATACATCAAATATAATCACAATCATGGCCATATCACATCATCAGACACCCTCAAAAACAAAGTTAGACGCTTCTACTTTCTTTGCATATTTTACGTGGTTTGGGGCTTTCCATAAGTGTCGTTCTAACTTTAATAAGAACCACAACATTGATACTAGCATTGTTGATCACCCGTTGTAAATTGGATCTTTACTATGCTAGGAGAAACAGCACCCGCAGCCACTTATGCAATACAAGTTGCATGTCAAGCGTGGAGCAAGTCTCATGAACGATGTCATGTAAGGTTAGCGGCCGCTTCATCCCAACATACCGCAAGATGCAAAGTACACAAAAAGCAATCTACAATAAAAGCATCAACCACAATGACCATTGTGTTCTACTCAGGCAACAGATCTACATATAGACACGGCTCGATACCACTGAGGGGTTCGTAGCATGGAAAACAAAAAATTTCTATCGCATACAAACAAACAAGCCAAGATCTATCTACTAGATTGTAGCAACGAGTCGATAGTGAAACTCACCCTCGAAGATTCCAAAGCGGTTAACGAGAGCAGATTCTCGTGGGTGATGTAGTCGTACTCTTTCCGATCTCAAGATCGCGTAGACGATCCTTCCGGCGCCGCGTTCCCGCAGCGCTCCCGCAGTCGGTCACATCGTTCGAGATTGACGAAGACCTTCCTCTCCTTTGTTCCAAAGGCAGCGGAGGTTGTAGCACTCTCCTCGCGATCCCGGCAAAGACAACGGCGTGGTACTGGAAGTAGAGGGAAATCCCAGGCTTCGCCTAAGCCAAAAGTAGTATGGTGGAGCTTATGAGAGAGGCTATTAGTGGTCTAGTAATTAGACACACCAATTAGAAGGCTCTAAACCAATTAGAAGGCTCTAAACCGAAATAGCTCTAAACCGGGGTCTAGATCTAGGGTTTAGTTTAGAGGATAGGAAACTTGTGTGTGTAGGAGGGAGCCCTGCCCCTCCTTATATAGGTGGGAGGGGGCTGGCCGCGCCATGGGGAGGGAGTGGAGTCCCTCCCCAACTCGGCATTGGAGTTGGCCGCCGGTTGGAGGAGGTCTCCCTCCCCAACTCGGTTTCCCTCTCTTTCTTCTTTCCGAAAACTTCCGGTTTGACTTTCAAACTGGCAGTTTGACTTTTCAATTTAGGATTTGAATAAACCCTTTATTTCGGACAGCGAACACATTTAGTACATGACGCAATCATTCCAATTTGCAATGACACATTCATGTACCCCTTCCCCTCCGGAGTGCCGGACATTCCGGGACCTTCTAGAACATTCTCGATGAAAACACCGGAACCATTCCCCAACTCCGAAATGGGACTTTCCTTATATGAATCTTATTCTCCGGACCATTCCGGATCTCCTCGTGATATCCCGGATCCCATCCGAGACTCCGAACAACATTCGGTCTCTTTCTCATAATACCATAACTACTCAAACAACGTCGAATCCTTAAGTGTGTCTCCCTACGGTTCGTGAATTATGCGGACATGATCGAGACACTTCTCCGATCAATAACCAATAGAGGAATCTGGAAATTCATATGGCTCCCACATATTTCTACGATTACTTTGCGATCGAATGAACCACTTACATACGATACCAATTTCCCTTTGTCTCACGATATGTTACTTTATCCGAGGTTATGATCGTCGGTATCTCTGCATACCTAGTTCAACCTCACATCGATAAGTACTCTTTTCTCGCTCCGTGATATGTGATCCTTGTGACCAAGTCACATGCTTGCAAGCTAATTTGGATGACATTTCACCGAGAGGGCCCAGAGAATATCTATCCGTCATGTGGATGGACAAATCCCACTCTTGATCCATGTGTTTCAACCAATACTTTCCGAACACCCAATGCCACTTTTATAGCCACCCTGTTACGGTGTGGTGTTTGATGACATCAAAGCATCCATCCGGTAAAGGTGATATGCATGATCTCATGGTCGAAGGAATTAGGTTACTATGTATCAGAAAGCATATAGCAATTGAACTATTGAAATGACTTGATCTTTATGCTACGCTTATCTATAGGAGTATGTCCATCACATCATTCTCCTAATGATATGACCCTGTTGTTAATAACATCTCTATGTTCATGATCAGGAAACAATGATCATATATTAACCAACAAGCTAGTTTAACAAGAGGCTTTACTAGGGACTCTTATTTTAGTTTACAAATCACACAAGTATTAATGTTTCCGGTTAATACAATTATAGCATGGTATGTAAACATTTATCATAAGTATGAAGATATGATAATAACCACTTTATTATTGCCTCTTGGGCATATCTCCAACAGTATCTCCTTCTTGTGCTTTCATGTCTAGATCGTGTGAGCTCCGTTCATGATCAAGATCTCATCTATTTGTAATCATGCATGTTGTATTTGCAGGGATTCGATGGATATTGAGATTACTATGTTAGATTGATTAATGGTTTTGTCTTGTTGATTCTATCATGTCTGTGTTGTTTGTGATCTTGCATGCTCTTCGCTGTTAGTAGCTATCTTGGCCAAGTAGTTGCTAGTGACTTCAAGAGGGGGTATTTATGCTCGATAATGGGTTCATACCTCTATTTAATCAAGGGAAGTGACAAAAATCTTTAAGGTTCTAGATGTGCTATTTCCACTAGGGGGAAAACAACGGTCTATTGTTCATGGAACAAGTGGATTGTTTACCTTACACACTTTGCTTAAAGCAGTTGTCTGTTGCTTGCAACTTAATACTGGAGGGGGTTCGTATGATAACCCAAAGGTAGACTTCTAGTCATAGATGCAGTTGGATGGCAGTCTATATAAATTGTTGTATTGCCCAATCGAATCTCATAGGATCTTTATGTCTTGTATTGCATTGTTATGCCTTGCACAGTCTTGTCAATTGCCCCGTTGTAATTTGTTGACACCTCTAGTGAACTATAGACCCTTGTACAATCTTTACCATTGATATATCTTCCACTGTTACTGTTTATTTCCTGCAAACTATCATCACCTTCCACACCATATAGTTAATCCTTTGTTACAGCAACCGGTGAGATTGACAACCTCACTGTTAGTTGGGGCAAAGTCTTGAGTTTGTGTTATGCAGGTTTCCATGTTGCTTGCAACACCTTTGGGACGTTTCCTTCCTCCTACTGGTTCGATAACCTCGATTTCTTACTGAGGGAAAACTTGCTACTGTGCTGCATCATACCTTGCTCTTGGGGTTTTCCAACGAATCGCTCCATGTTGACGCAGCGCCATCGAGACTTTTCCTGGCGCTGTTGCCGGGGAGGCTAAGGACGTCTTCACAAGGGGAGTCCTCCTCAACCTTTCTCTTTACTTTGTTTTTAGTTTGCTTAGTTTTTTTTTGCTTTGTTTTGTTTGCTTATTTTTATCAAAAACTCCAAAAAAATAGTTTAGTTTGGTTTGGTTTCTCTTATCAAAAACACAAAAAAAATAGTTCCTGCTCTAGTTGTTGTTGTTTTTGGCTTGCTCCACTTTTGCCAAAATGAACTCGGCTGAGAACACCAAGTTGTGTGACTTCACTAGCACAAACAACAATGATTTCCTTAAAACTCCTATTGCTCCACCTGCTCCTGATGCTACCTTTTATGAAATTAAGCCTGCTTTGTTGGATCTTGTGATGAGTGAGAAATTTTCTGGTGCTAGTTCTGATGATGCTGCTGCCCATCTCAATAACTTTATTGAACTTTGTGAGATGCAAAATTATAAGGATGTAGATGGAGATATTATTAAGCTCAAGTTGTTTATTTTCTCCTTGAGGGGAAAAGCTAAAGAATGGTTGCTATCCTTGCCTAGAAATAGTATTGATTTTTGGATTAAGTGCAACGATGCTTTTATTGGAAAGTACTACCCTCATGCTAAGATTATATCTATGAGAAGTGACATTATGAAATTTAAATAACTTGATAATGATCATGTTTCTCAAGCTTGGGAAAAAATGAAATCTTTGGTTAATAATTGTCCTACTCATTGACTTACTGCTTGCATGATTATTCAGACTTTTTATGCAGGTTTGAACTTCTCTTCAAAAAACCTGTTGGAATCAGCTGCTGGAGGTACCTTTATGACCATCACCTTGGGTGCTGCAACAAAACTCCTTGATAATATGATGGTTAATTATTCTAAATGGCACACTGAGAGAGCTCCACATGGTAAGAAGGTAAATTCTGTTGAAAAAACTTCTTCTTTGAGTAATAAGATTAATGGTATTATGGCTATGCTTGTTAATAGGAAAGCTCCTTTAGATCCAAACAATGTTCCCTTAGCCTCTTTGGTTGCTCAAGAAAACAATGTTCCCTTAGCCTCTTTGGTTGCTCAAGAAGAGCAAGTTGATGTGAACTTCATTAGAAACAACAATATCAACAACAATGCCTATAGGAATAATTTTGGTAGTAACAACAATTATAGGCCTTATCCTTCTAATAATGGTAATACCTATGGAAACTCCTACAAAAATGTGAGGCGAGGTAGGCGGCGAAAGAGGAACGCGTGTGTGGGACTCTCTCCTTCTCCTTCTCATCCTTTTACCAAGTGGTAGGAGAGCCTCCCTTATAAGCTGGTGCAAACCTCCTTAAACTAGCAATGTGGGACTAAATATTTGTTCCACCTCTTGCCATGCATGAATGGGCCTCTAGGATTTTTAGGAATTATTAGAATGGAAAATGGGCTGGGCTATTTAGGCCAAAATTCCAACAGAGCCGGAGCCGAAATCGGAGCACCATTGGGGTCGAAGCCCAGCGCCTGCGCGATCTGCACGGTGATGGCGATGGCCGCCTCCCCCTCCTCCTCCAGCTGATCCATCTCCTCCTCCTCGTCGTCGTCCTCCACCACCTCCATCTCGTTGCCGTTGATGAGGGCACATGCGGCCGCTGTCTCAGCGGCCATAGCCACGCGCTCCTCCTCCACCGTCGAGTCGGTGACGTGCTCGCGCTGCTCCTATTCCGCGTCGCTGCGCATTTTGGCGGCATGGCGGAGCTCGCGGACGGCGACCTTGGCGACCTCCTTGGCCACCCCCTCTAGCATGGTCATGGCCGCCTCATGGTGGATCTCACGGAGAGCTATTGATGCGGCCTCCAAGGCCACCGCCTTCTTGTTGGCGACGTGGTGTATGTCGCGGGCGGCTAACGTGGAGGTCGCCTCCACCACCCGCTCCAGCGCCAACTCGACGACATGGCCTTATTTATCAAAGGCGAACACCCGCGCCTCGCTCATGCGCCTGGCCAACAATGTGACCTCGAGATGGACCTCGTCGGCCTCCACCTCTGGGAAGCGGGTGCGGCACATCTCCCGAATCTTGGTCCAGTTGGTGATCTTGCGAAGAGGCATGGATGCTGGTGGCTGGCGCTTTTTCAGCTACTGGTTTGCTCTTGCTTTGGGCTAGTTGTCTCTTCCGCGTCGACGGCCGTCTTTTATAGACCGCGGCGAAGACGGAAAACGGCCTAGGAGACACGGGAAGTTTTCTAGCCACGGAAAACGAGGCGCCCGCGTGGAACGACGACAGGAAACGCCGGGGGACAGGAAGTGGCTGACGCTGATAGCCGACGTTGCGTCGTCATTAAAGTCTCATCGCGAGGGTGTCAAGTGGTGACAGCGAAAGCAAGACAGACAGATGGGTCAGGCCGCTGGGCACGGCTGGCCGGCCAGTTCGGACCTTGACCCAGCCCGATCCAAACGGGCAGAAACGGGGTGTTTAGGGCGGCCACATGGGTTGCCCGGTGGAGATGCCCTTGTCTTGACTTGGCTAGGGGAACGGTAGGCTGCATCGTGGCAAGTCAAAATGCAAGGCGACACGAAGCAGGAGCAGCAACACTGTGTGGCTGATTGAAGATATTTTGTTGCAGGTGGGAAGGGGGAGCAAAACGGCAGCGACGAGTGGGAGCTGGATTCTGCTGCGATTCAGCGATGCAGCGCTACAGCGGCTGCAGGCAATGGAGGCTGAACTGATGGATGGGAAGAATTGTTGGGATGGGCTACGACGAGTGTGGGTCGTCATGACTAAGATTGAGCTGAAACTCAAAATGCGAGATATGCCCAGTCCAATCAAACAAGCCCCAAAAAAAAATTGGGCTAGGCCTCGAGCACAACTGCTCCACAAATGACGGCGGAAAACAGTTTAAAAAAAGGGCAGCGCTGAGCGTTTCCTCCCCGATCCTAGGTCGAGAGCGTGACACGTGTAGAATTAGATTTCTTTCATCCCGCTTTTCTTCAATAAAGCACAAAGCAGCAAAAAAAAGTTTCATTTGTATCATTTGGAGCAAAAACTGGTTTCCACATAAATTCCGCTTTTGTTTCCGAAAAGCACGAATGGAGCAAAAAAAAAAAACGTTTCATTTGTATTGTTTGCAGCAAAAAAGGGTTTTCACATAAAACCTACTTTTCCTCCATACAACGCGAACGTAGCTGAACTAAGTGTGATTGAAGCAAAAAATATGATATATTTTTGCTAAAATTATAGTCTATCGTAGCAAAACCGACCTCGCCGGAGACTCGTCGGAGACGTTGTAGCAAAAGCTTTGAACTATTTGTAGCAAAACAAGAGAATTGATTGTAGCAAAAAATGTGTTATTATAGCAAAAACTAGTTCGCCGGAGACACCACTGGAGACCTAGTTGCAGAATTTACGTACTATTATAGAAAAATCACATAAAGTATGTAGCAAAAATATTATACAAAAAATCGCCACCTCGCAGCACCGCCCTCGTCGGAGCTCTGCCTTCTTCCTATTGCAGCACCACGGACAACTATTGGTAGCACCACCGGTTGCCGATTGTAGCAATACCGCCCAAGATAGGCAGCAACTGCCGCTCGCCGGAGCTCTGCCCTCATCCGCTTGAGACACCACCGACAACTGCTGGTAGCACCACCGATTTCTGTTTGTAGCATCGCAGCACCCGACTGCCGCTCGAGGTCAGGGTTTGCAGTTACGCCGCATCGTGGGATTGGGGATGGGCCGAGGATTCTCACGGCTCTCACGGGAGGTAGGAGAAATAGAGGATTGGGGATGGGGAATGGAACGGGGGGCAGAGTACTAGACGACGGGTGTGGCAGTGGCACATCAGGGGTCGACGGGCTCACCGGTGAGGAGCTCGCCGACGTCCATGGATAGGCGAGCACATGGGAAAGCATCTGGTAGGTGTGGCAGTGAGCTTCGTCTGGAGGCGGTGGAGGCGCTCCGGCCGCGTCGGGTGGAGGCGCTCCAACGACGGAAGGGAGGGAACAGTGCGGGCAGCGGCGGGGATTTTTTTGGCCGTGAAGAGTTTAGAGAAGAAACCAAACGATGGGGATAAGCATCGTGGAGTTGGTCCACCGAGGCCCTTACGGGGACACGCGTCGCGTCCAGAGACCGGAGGAAGCGAGCCTCCGGCTGATCGTGAGCGGTTTTCTTAAAAACATGAGAGGGAGAGAGAAAATCTGATGGGTTAGATGTTAAATGGACATGTCAGTGATTCAAAACATGGTAAGGTCATCACCTATGTACAAGGTGATCTTTAGCTGGAACCCACATTGCTTGTAAAAATAGCTTCTCGATCCAGTTTAGAATACAAGAAGTTTTAGAATCTGTGGGTCACATTTGGTCATGGTAAAGAAAAATCTGAGTTTCCATTTTCGTCACGATAAACCGTATCTTCTTAGAATCATGGTTAAAGTTGAAGTTTTTTTGGCCGATTTTTGCCAGTTTTGTTAGATTTGACCACGGCAAGCGATAGTAAGCACCACATGACGACCGAAAAGCTGAGGACAGGCGCCTACTCCAGGAACCGGAGCGCCGCCACTGTGCCGTGCTCCCACAAAGGCACCCTAAGATGGCTTCTATCCCCACTGACGTTCTACTTCCCAGCCGCCTCCACCACTCTATCGCACATGGCTGCTAACCATGGTGGTGTGAGACAAGTGTGTTTAGCCTTGGGGTTAGTGTGGTTGTTGATGGGCCAGCAAAGTAGATGTAGTTAACCAATCAACGATACTTCTATGTAGCCAACTATGCGACCAAGGCAATCAAACAAATTGGATAACATGATTTAGACTCCTCTCTCCATGGCCATGCCCCCAAGAGCTCGCCCTAGGGAGATGAAAAAGGGCTGTAGGTAACTAAACACGCCCTGAAGTGTTATACGATATCTATTGGATATCTCTATCTGTTATGGCTTGATTTTTTATAGTACTACATTATGCTATCAAGCCACATAGCAGCACAATCAAAACCGTGTACAAGTAACTGAACAAATCAAAACATTGTGATTGAACTTTCAAACAGTTAATGGATTGGCGCGCTGTATATCAAGCCTGTCGTCATGTTAATATGATCTTTACACACCCGAGAAACAAAACCGTAAGACGTATCAAATTTAAACTGGACATATGACTCATTTTCAGCAAGTACACCCATGACAGAAATTGCCAAAACATAAACATTTCAGTTTGAATCGCTAAATTTTTTATGCGCCCTTGATGAAATATGTGCCAGTGGACTGGACTTCTTCCTTCTTTTTATGTAGTTTCTTAGCTGAGGCTTGATCCAGTACAACCCCCCTCTTACCCAAACTTAGCGGCACGGTTGTCTTTTTCATTAATTACTAATTATTTTAATTTAATTAGCTGTCCGTCTTGGACAGCTAATTAAATTAGAATAATTAGTAAATAATGAAAAGATGATTATGCCCTTAAGTTTGGGGGAGGGGGGTTGTATTGGACCATCCCGGCCTCTCTAAAAGTATCCAACCCCGTCGGTAACGTACACACCACCCATAGACTCTGCAGCTGCTTCGGACAGAGTGACAATCACCCGCACACGCCAGCAACACGGTTACCGGCCTAGTCGTGAAATCAACCCGAGCCGGCTCGACCATGCTTGGTAAAACTCGAGCCGAACCCAAGCTCGTTATGGTGCTAAAAATATGTTAAAAAGAGGGCTCGCGACTCGCTCGAACGGCTCGTCGAGCCGGAAACCTAATTGAGTCGATACCCCTTTCCCTTCCCCCACGAGCCCGACCCACCCCACTTTTCGTCCCGTGCATGTTGCTGGCTCTTGAGCCCGACCCCGAGTGCGCTCGCCCCCATCTCGCGCCGCCAACACTCCCACGGCACGCCGCCCGTCGTCGGCCACCGCCGACAGCCCCAAGACCGAGGTGCTCCTCCATGGCTCCACTCCCTTGCCCTTACCCCTCCTGAACCCGTTCCCCTCCCCTTCCCTTGGTATCACGCGGAGAATAACCTTCCGCTTAAGCTGGCCGTTGGCCCTCCGCCCCTTCGCCGGTCCGCCACACCGGCCTCTCTACTCCGGCAGCAGTGCTTCTGAGCAACCATAGCAAGTGAGCATCTCCCCTACATCTGTAATTTCTCATTAGGCCTATTCCTCATCCTTCTTGCTTGGGCTGTTTTATTTTTTAGTACTAATGCTTCTGTAATGATCTCCTACAATGTTTTGTATTTCATTAGTTAAACGAATTTGGGTGTCATGCTTATTATGCTTAAAATAGAGTGAATGTGATTTTCTTTTATTTGTGTGCTGCAGAATCAACATGCAACAAGGATGGAGGAAGATGAAATGATCGAGATGATGGTTCTTTTGGGCTCACATCTTCTACTTGTCGAACCAAGTGCATGTGTTTGTGTTTATGATGTATGCCACTATCATTGTATGTTTGTGTTTGTGATGTATGACACTATCTATATACTGGAATGGACGTTTATGTTGTGAACTTGTGTCGTGTGCACTTGTTATCACCATGTGTACTTTCTGAATCTTGGTATACTATGATATGCATGTATTCATGATGAATTGTTGATCATAATTATGAATTCAATTTTTGCAAAGGTCATGACGAATTTTTTAGTTATACCGAGCCTTCGAGCCGGCTTGCGAGCTTGATCGAGCTAATTTATAAAGCGTTGAGCCTGAGTTCCAGATTTTAGGTTTGACTTATTCAACCTCTGAGCCGAGCCTCGAGCTATATGTCTTGTTACCGGCCTATACCAACCTACGAGGGCCGGCGCTATCCTACTTGTAGAGTAGGCTGCCGTGTCAGTGCCTGCCTGGACGCCAGTCACGTCTCACGGGCGCACAGGATCGGAAAGGAAAAAAGGTTGTGTGGCGAGATCAGTCGATGCATGATGCGTCCACGTGGTGTGCTCGTTTGGAGAACCTGCCAGGCTGCCATGCAGCAGCTGCCCATGTAAATCACAGTCTCCCAGCCACTCCATGTGGTCTGTTGACCGAGACCTCGATTGGCCTCGGAAAGGGGCGCGCAGCTCCCGAGGCGATCATGCGCGCGCAAGATCTGTCGTCGACCCAGAGTCGCAGACGACGGTGCCCCAATATATCGTATTTTTTCAGAACAATCGTAGTTTCGACCCATGCATCGACGTGGCCATTTTAGCATCTCGATACTTGCTCTGTAGTCGGGTGCAGAAAGACAGCGCATACGTATCTGCGCGTCGGAAAGGCTACCGGCAATCCTCGGCGGAGATGACGAGAAAGGCATGCAGCAGGAGCACGTACGTACCCGACACGAGTGAACGGGAGACGAGGTTGTCTAGCTGTTGAGCCCCCCACAGCTAGCGGCCGGCCGCAGCCCCGCGCCCGCGTGCTCTGGGTCCGGCCCGGAACGGGCGCACTGTACATGAGAGCATCTCCACTCGCCTATCCAGAACGCCGGTATAGATGTTGAATTTTGGTCCGAACGCCGAAAATCGGTATTTAGGGACCTGTTTTTGTCCGGATTTCGGCGTGTTTTGGTCCGGCCTACTCAGGATCTTAGATACATCCTGGGAACGCCGGACTCAGCGAAAAAGAGCGTGAGCCAGCTCTATCGGCGAGAGAAGGCACCACTCCCGCCAATTCGCCGAGCTCCCCGCCCTTTTCTTCCCCCTCCCGCCTTTCTTCCCCATTCCCCCACCCCCGAAGCTCCGCCGATCACCGCGGCCGACATGCCGCCCAAGAGTTTCGTCCAACCCAGATCGATCCTCGGCGAGGGTCCGACGGAGAAGAAGGCGAGGAAGCCGAGAGCGCCGCCGACCAAACCGGAGAGCATGTCCTCGGCAAAGTGGGAGAAGATGGAGCACGCCAGGCAGATCTCGTCGGCCAAGCGGAAGGACAGGAAGGAGAGGGCGAAGCTCCGGCAACAGCAAGCGGAGGAGGAGAAGGCGATGGTGAAGGCAGCGGCGGAAGAACAGGCGACGGTGAAGGCGAAGCAGGCGGCGGCAACGCGTTCGACGTTGATGGCCGCGCATCTACCCACACCGGGGAGCTATGCGAAGGCTCGCCGCCACGGCTTCGCCGATCTCTCCGGCCAGCTTCTAGGAGAGCCAGACGGCTGCTCGGCAGAGGCACTCCTCGTCGCCGGAGTTCGACGGCGGTTTCAACCCCAACGTGCTCTTCCCCTGCCCGGTGCCGCACCCTCATTCGGCCTTCGCCATCGACATCAACATCCCCCACTCCGCCTCTCCGACGTACGCAAGCCCCGCTCTGCGCCGCGGGCCGCTGCCCTTCGGCGGAAGCTCGGTCTTCGGCGAGGCCGACGCGCGCAACCTGTTCGGCGGAATGCCGGGCGCCCTTCCGGCCGGCATGACGGCCGAGGCGTACATGGAGGACCTGATCGCAACAGGCTCGGCGACGAACCACCCCTCCTTCTTCATGGAAGAGCAGACCCAGGCCGATGCCGAGCACGATATCGAGTCCCAGGACCTCGCCGACGTCGATGCCGAGGAGACCCAGGCCGAGCAGACGCATCCAGAGGACGCCGAGACTGAGGCGGAAGGCAAGAAGGGGAAGAAGAAGCCGGGAACTTCGGCGGATGCTCGGCTCAAATGGACCGTGGCCGAGGAGACCTGCCTCGCCGAAGCATGAAAGACGGTGAGCATAGATCCAATAACGGGTGCGAACCAAAATTCTGACAATTATTGGCGGCGCGTGAAGGCAGCATTCGACGAGCGAAGCATGTGCGACCCAAAGTATCGCAAGATCCACATGGAGCGAGGGGAGAAGGCAATAACAAACCACTAGGCGATCATCCAAACTGCGTGCAGCAAGGGGCACAGCTGCATGGAAGAAGTCGACCACACACAAGCAAGTAGGGAGAACATGGACAACAAGGTACTCGCGAACACTATCTTTGTCATGCACTCTCTTGACACACTCGCGAACATGGAAAATTTGACACACTTTCATTTTGTAGCTGCGTCATGCACTTGCTCTGTTTCGAGAGGACATGAAGATGGAGTTCAAATTCCATCATTTCTTCGAGAAAATCGAGCATTGCGAGAAGTGGCGGGACACTTGCCTGTGTCTCTCCAAGAACAAAGACGATGTCTACAATCCCGAGGCCCCGGCCGCTGATGCCAGCGAAGGAAGACCTGAGCTCGGCCAGAAGAAGGCGAAGATGCTCAAGGCCGCCGGGCCTCCCGCCGAGCGTCTCCAGGCTTCGATCGAGAAATGCCTCGCCGACACGAGGGCGCATGCCGAGAAGAGGGCTGAGAAGAGCAAGGAGCGCTGGAAGAAGCTGATCGAGACACAAGGGTAAAATGTGGCCCTAATCAAGGCCAACCTCGCCGAGAAGAAAGCCAGCCTCGCCGAGAAGAAGGCCAACTACGCCGCCAAGAAGCGCCACACGAACCTCAAGTTTCTCATGGGCGGCGAGGACACGTCGAAGATGAGCTCGCCGGTCAAGGCCTGGTACATGGCGCAACGTCAGGCCATCCTGGAGGGCATGACCACGGCTTCCCCTTCCTCTGCGCCAAACGTGCCAGCGCCGAACGCTCCCACGCCGAGCTCTGCTTCGACTTCCTCCAACCCGGGGGCCTTCACCAGCGAGATGGACGACAACGCCGCGTCGGCCGCGCCGCAGGAGCCCATCCCCATCGACGACTGAGAGTTGTTTCCCCTGTTATGTAATAAAAATATGTCGCCGAACTTGTAGGCGCATCTGCGAACACCTTGTGGCCGACCACTCGCTGGCGGAAAATATGCAGATTCAAATATATAGCTGTTTTGTGTCCGCCTGCGTACTCGGCCTGGGTAGCCGAGTGGAAACTGGGCGTAACCAGGCCGAAAACTTGCGCCGTCCGGCCGGAAAAAGGTCCGGATTTCTAGGTTCTTCGAACGAGTGGAGATTGATCTACTCCCTGATCTACTCCCTCCGGCCCGAATTACTGTTCGCGACTGTCATTTTGCAAAAAGGCCCTTGAGGATTTCCCGACCAAACCCCGGCTCCTTCTCCACTTCCGTCCTCTTCTTCCCCAAATATGAGCATTCCCATCGCTGCTATCTCCCTCGCCGCCTGCTCCGCCGCGCTCTCGCTGGCCATCACGACCTCGACCCACGTCGCCTGCTCCGCTGCTCCCTCTCCGATCAAGTCCATTCGTCCTCGCCGACTAACGAGAACACAGCAAGGAGAGAGATCAAGACGAAAGGGATCCCCTTTTCCTGCCAAGCGCCCGACTTGGAACATCGAGCTCGCTGATATTCCTCAAGATCTGCCCACCATCGAGCTCGTACATGTTCGAATCGGTACATCCGTCGTCAACAGCTACTCGGGAGCGCCGCCAACCTCGGGTGCTTCTGGACGCCGGCCTACCGGATGCGCTGTAGGTACTACCTCGGGAGCGCCTTGAGCCCGCAGTGACAGTAGGCTGCGGGTGAACTAGACGAGATGAGACAAGGAAGCTAGGGAGGAAGAAAAAGAATTGGAGGCAGGAGAGGGCTTGCAAGATTTCCCCGTCTTTCCCCGGAGCAGACGCGCGTGCGAGTGGAACTGACCCTGCGGCCAATAATTCGGGTCGGAGGGAGTAAGTGGGATACGTTGGGTACGGCGAGCGCCACTTGCGACGCCAGTTGCACTTGTTTACTTCGTGCTAGCTTCTTCGATGGTGCCGTACGGACGAGGTATATATGGGGTCGTCTCACTCTCATGGAACGGTGGAAGAAAATCAAACGACCACTGAATGTTTTACTTAATTTCTATGTTGTTCTACAAAAGGCAGAGAGCTGCTTTACTTTGCTGAATACCTGAACACCTCACTAGCGGCAGCGACTTTATTTGCACGTCTATAGCTAGGGTGGCTTTGTACAAGCTGCCGGTCAGTGCGCGTGCTGACCTATATATGCGCGCTTTGCGGCACGATTATTATTCCACGTAAGCAGTAACCAGCGAATTTCTTCGTCCGTACGAAAAGCCACACATACTAATAAATAAGTACCGCCTCCAACCCATATTACTTGACTTGGACTTATAAAATTTGGATGACTTATATACTAAATAATGTCTAGATATTTATTCAAATCTAGACAAATCCAAATCAACGAATATGAGTCGAAGGGAGTAGTAGGAGTCAGGGATGATGTTACGAGCGAGCAGCTCGTCAGTTCGAAAACAAATCTAAACAAACACAGATACTCCCTCTGACCCATATTAATGGACTTAAATTTGTCAAATTTTAGATGAACCTATATACTAAATAGTGTCTAGTATATGGATCGGATGGAGTATTAGAATCATGGACATCAGATCATACTACTAAGCCAGCTAGCACATCCAGCTTGGCCGTAATATATGATCCCGCGTTTCTTAGTAGTTGGTCCAGGTATTTCCGCCACGACCTAGTCCGTCCGTACCGATGCATGATGCTCACATGCCACATGGGACGCGGCAATCATCTCGGCTCTCTCTAGTCTAGTGTAGCGTACTAGTAGTAGTATTATTATCCCCTAAACAAAACGAAGCTGCCTAGTCCACAGATATATGCTCTCTTTTCGAGTAGATTGCAGAAATCTATCACAATTCGGGCTGTCAGAACGAGTCAGTACCACCATTTTTAATTTTTGCTTATCAGTATCAATTTTAAGTCGCAGCTTTGCAAATTACACTAATTTTCATCTGATAGCATTTTAACATGTTCCCTGACAAGTGGAACCCATCTAACAGAGCGGACTAGTCAAAAAAATAGCCACGCTGGAGAATGAGCTGAGCTGGACGTTTGCTCCTCTTTCAACGAATCTTCTTCAGTTGGGTCGACCGTGCGAGCGCTCGGTCTCAGCCATGGTGGCGGAGCCGCTCGTGCACAAGGTGCTCTCCATGGCGACCTCGTCCAAGAAGGCCAAGAAGGCCGGCGCCGCATCGACGGCGGGGGAGGATGGCAGCAGGGTGGGCATCCTGTCGTTCGAGGTGGCCAACACCATGTCGCGCAGCAGCAGAGCGTCTGCAGCAGCCTTGGGCACGATCTGCTGCTGCTCGAAGCTCCTCTTGGCCTGCATGGGGTCGCCGAAGACGAGGCGGATGCGGTGGTAGACGGCGCAGACGGCGCGGGCGAGCAGGAGCACGGCCTTGTCGTATGTCCAGTTCCAGAGCGAGGCGTCGCGGAGCCGTCGCACGTCGTGGCGGCGGCGCTGCTCGAGGGCGCGGCGGCGGGCCTCGTCGGTGGGGAGCTTCTGCGCGGACTGCTCGAGGTCGGCGAGCGCGTCCAGCTCCGCGGCGCTGGCCAGGCTGTCGAGCTGGCGGACGAGCGACGACGCCGCGGAGGTGGGGGCGAAGGCGGGCGCGACCGCACCGGAGCGGCCGGCGAGGAGGTCGGCGTAGACGTGGTCGAACCCCTGGAGCGCCGGGACCGTGCAGCGCCGGCCGAGGCGTGCGGCGATGGCGGCGACGCGGTTGAGCGCGTCGAGCTTCTCGACGAGCGCGATGGCGAGGAGGCGCGCGTCGTCGCTGGGCTCCACGAGGGCGCGCACGGCGCGGGAGCCGAGGCAAAGCGGGCCGAGCAGGCGCGCAGACTCGGCGTCGGAGAGGGAGCGGTGGAGGCTGGCGGCGCGCGACATGGCGTTGGCCACCTCGAACGACAGGATGCCCACCCTGCTACCATCCTCCCCCGCCGTCGATGGAGCAAACGTCCAGCTCAGCCGTGGTGTACTGCCCGTCGTGCTCCTCATACCTCGAGCCTCCGCGGCGCTGGACCCGGGCCTCCCCTGAGTCGCCCGAGCTCCTGCAGCTGCTCCTCCGCCGCGCGCAGCGCCCGCTCCCGTGGCTCGGAATCTCCCTTACCGCCGCCGAGTTTGTCTTCACGGAGCCCCACTCCAAACGCCTGAAGCTGCGCCTCCGCCTCCGCCTCGAGGTCCTCTGCGGCGTCGCGCTAGAGCAGGACCACGCCGTCGAGTTCACCGTCCACGACCGCCTCTGCGACGCGTGTGGGCGTGCTAGGGCCGACCCGGACCAGTGGTGCGCCGTCGTGCAGCTGCGTCAGCGCGCGTCGCACCGCCGCACGCTGCTCCACCTCGAGCAGCGGCTGGCCAGCCTCGGCGCCGCCAGCTCGGCGCTCCGCGTCGACGCCACCGCCGGCGGGCTCAACTTCTTCTTCGCGTCCCGGTCCAGCGCCGCCGGCCTTGTGGCCCTCATCGCCTCCCTCGCGCCGGCGCGCGCGGGCACGGCGAAGCAGCTGGTGTCGCACGACACCAAGAGCAACTCGTACAACTACCGGCACGCCTTCTTCGTGGAGCTCTGCCCGGTGTGCCGCGACGACCTCGTATTTCTCCCCCGGGATGCGTCGCGCTCGCTCGGCGGGCTCGGGCCGCTGGTGCTCTGCGTGAAGGTCGCCTACATCCAGCTCAGCTCATCCTCCACTGTGTCAATTTTTGTTGACTAGTCCGCTCTGTTATATGGGTCACACTTGTCAGGAAACATGTTAAAATGCTGTTAGATAAAAATTA
This sequence comes from Avena insularis, assembly GCA_023614405.1. NCBI lineage: Eukaryota > Viridiplantae > Streptophyta > Magnoliopsida > Poales > Poaceae > Avena > Avena insularis. The sequence goes on along the minus strand of CM042697.1, from coordinate 469,327,043 downwards.
GTGTGATTTGCAACGCTGTGATTTAAAATTGATACTGACAACCAAAAATTAAAAATGTTGGTACTGACTCGTTCTGACAGCCTGAATTGTGGTAGCTTTCTCCAATTTTCTCTCTCTTTTCCTTGGCCCTAGTAGGTACACCAACTACTAGCATAAACTGCCATGTCCATCGTGGGACCCATGTCGTACACTCCCTAATCACGGGAAGGGCTATGCAAGAGTCGATCTAAGTCATGCTTTCATCTTAATCTGGGCGCGGCTAGGGAGCCCCCCGTTGGCTCGTTTGTCCAATCACTAGTGGAGAACATGTTTCTGGTTCCGGTTCTACAGAATCATGTTCCGGTCTCTAGTTTCATTTTATAACGGGACTACAGAATCGAAACTAGAGATCACATCCTCTAGTTCCGGGTAAGTTACGAATCGGGACTAGAGGCTCTGCATATGGCCGCGGCGCAAAACGCGGGGTGAAGGATCTTTAGTCCCGGTTCGTATCCCGAACCCGGTACTAGACATTCTCTGTCGCGGCAGCCGATGGAGGTTTCTGTCGCGGCAGTATTTTGGGACCGATTTCTGCCGCGACAGCCGAATGGCGGGGGAGGGGGGGAAAGGGTTCTGCCGCGGCAGGAGGATAGAGGATCTGGACGCGGAGGATAGAGGAGGGTTGTGTTTGGCGTAAGTGACATGCAATGAAGGTACCCCATTACACACAACATCGTCATGCTTATACAGATACAATTCGATTACATATATATATATATATATATATATATATATATATATATATATATATATATATATATACAAGATTACATGGAGACCACAACACGTCTATTCGATTACATGGAAATCCTTAAATCACTAGAGTCCCGACGTATGGTGTTTTCCTTCTAGGTTTATGACATGGTCAACAAAAAATCTCGCTAATTCCTCTTAAATAGCTACCAGACGCTTCCTTGGTTGGAGATTCTCCCGCAATTTTTTCAGCTATATATAAAAGAAGGAGATCAATATGAATATCAATCGTCATAATAAATATTATGAATGACACTCAACAGAATTTGTGAAAATATTGTTCACATACTTCTATAAATGTCCCTCCCTCTCGCTCACTGACATCCGACGAGCGAATGTACTCGTACACGAAATATCCACACGAATTACTCCCTAGTGGCTGTCTCTCGCACTTTACGATAATATAATTCAATCAAATAATAATCAAGCATGATATAATGATATTGAAACTAGAATTGAATAGATACGTAGACCTAGCTCGTACTACTTATCTCGACCCGACGAAAACTAAGCTTATCTTTAAATTCACCAACTGTAGCATTGGTGAAAGTTTACCAAACCCTTTCCGACAAAAAATAAAGAATAAATGAGTTATTAGTTACTTGATATCTCAAGATATATATGAACGGAAGAGACCAATATAGTGCGATAATGACTGAAATGACCTCTGGAGCATATTTTTACAGAATGTGTACTCTGAATTTAGTGAGTCCTTAATTTCAACTCTTCCAGTGTCAACTTTAATGATTAGCAGAATCCAGTGAAAGCTGCGCACATTTATATACGTATGTAAGTTATCAGTTACACTTAGTGGAATCAAATAAATGTGTACAAGACAACAACACTCTCACCTGTAGTTATAGAGAAACAATATTCTTTATTTGAAATGTTGCCACAATAAGACCTTTAGTAAGTTAGCTGGTAATATATGATTCCAGCTTAGCCATAATATATGATTCCACGTCCGTTTAGCTGGTCCGAGTATATTTCTGCCATGACCTAGTCCGTACTTACCCATGTATGATGCTCACATGCCACATGAGACGTCAATCACATGCCACGCCGTACACTCCCTAATCACGGGCGGCGCTACGTACGAGTGTCGATCCAAGTCATGCTTTCATTTTAATCTTGTTACTCCGTTTGTACTATAGCAGTAATGCTATCGCGTTTTTCTAGGGTGGGTTCGGTTCTAGAACGAGAGGGAATAGAACAGAGTGAGTCCATTCCGAGGGCATGAGACGGTTCCGACCCTGTGTTTGGTTTGGAAAAGAACGAGAAACGAAATGGTCCCATATTATGTTCGGTTGTAAGAATTGGGACCGGAACGGAATAACCATAATGATGCTTAAAATTCTAATAATTTGAGCTTAAATTTAACAATTGTAATTAACGGTAGAAATTTTTTTTTCTTAAAATCTTTGCTAAAAGTACCAAATCATAGAAATATTTTTGTTTTAAAATCTTTGCAAAATATACTCAAATTAAAGGGCCGCGTGTTTTTGCAAGATTTTGTCGCTAATCATCTCAGCTAATCATCGCCACAGCTAAAAATCCCCATTGATTCAGTAATTAATCATCTTAACTGGGTTAGTTCGCCAATTAGCGAGTCGTTCCGCGCGATCCGACCGATTCGGTCGGAACGACCTCGTTTCGCATATTAGAGGAATATTCCGTTCCGAGGAACTACCTGGTTCCGTTCTTTTATTCCAACCGAACACACGGACGGACGCTAGGCGCGGAACGGACCGGTTCCGTTCCACCTAATTCTACAACCGAACACACCCCTAGTGTTCCACTGTGTTCCTCCTTTTGTCCTTACTCGACATCTCTGTCGATCAGTTCCCCCCACTTGTCTTCGGAAGTTAGGTAGGTGATCATTCAATTCGAGTTAAACAACCAAACTATGCATATATAAATTTAAATTTAAATTATTAAAATCTAGCTATGGTGGTGGCCGCCATCGGTCGATTGAGACGGGCATGCTCTTATCACACGCAATGACTACTACCGAAAGTAATACGGAGTACTATAATCGGGGTGACGTGTACTCGATTTGTGACCTAATTAAGCATATCATTGCTGCAATCCAGACAATAGAACTTCACGGGCTGGATGATTATTGGACGGGCACGGAGATACGTACCCAGATACTTTTGTCCCAATTAACAACGTACGTAAGCAAGCACTAATGGACGGTTTTGTCGTTGCTTTCTCGATTGTTATTTTTGTGTTGGTATTGCACGTGCACCAGTCAATCTCGAAGCATTTATTTCTCCGCGTTCTCACGCAAGTGACGTAACATACGACGACCGCGCAGAAAGAGGAGAAGATGAGCGCGCCGCTTAATTGGAGCCTTGGAAGCCACAAGTACGTATACCAGTAGATTCATGACGCGCCAAGCAGGGTTTTGACTGTTTGAGTACGTATCCCATGGAAGACAAAACAGTACTCATGCATGCATATTAGCTGCTGCGAAGGTACACGGTGCGGCATTCGCTGCTTGCTCTTCTACGTACTACTTCTCCGATCGAGAGATACATTAACGTTTTGTCTTGTCCGTGCCGATCGACATGGCATGGCAGGATTGCGAACTAGTCTGCTGGCTACTCTTTCGGACTGTTTGTCTAAGGCCTTTCATAGCGTACGCTTTTATCGGTGCCCAATTCAGTTTCCAGGCATCGAGTATCGGTGCCCTCAACTGCCAACACGGTGCCCCAAACTTTTTTTAGGAAATCGGAGCATAACTAGGTGCTCTGATGCCCAAACTCATCTACCAATACAATGTTGATATTATTGAACTGTCAACTGCGTTCGTCGTTCATGACTCGGTTGTCTCCCTCGCCGGCTAGCTCGAGCGGAACGGAGATGAAGACGAGAAAGAGCACCACCTGAACCTCCCTGATGATGCGCCAGATACCGCCATGAGCGTTGTAATGCCGGACGAAGCTGGCACGACGCCGCTCCGATTCCATCGACTAAATCGGCGGGAATCCATCGCCTTGTGTGTACCTTGTCCAGGGGCATCGTACGCGGCCGCGACAGACCTGGACGAACTCTGCGCCAAGGATCCCGACGATGCAGCCATGCCTCGCTCCGATTCGCGCTGGAAGCCACCGCCGCCGCGATTTGGGGCGCAGGAGGCGGCGTGGGATGAGCCCGCTTCTGATCGGCCGACGATCTTGACCGCCGCCGACAATAGCTACTATAACTGGCAGAGCAGCTCGCCGGGAGTGCGGGATCCCGACGAATTTAGGCTAGGAGATCAACAAAACGAATACGAGCAGAGAAGGAGAAAGGGGATCGGTAGAACTCGGGTGAAGGAACAGTGGAAGTTGGCTTGGTCAAGTTTTCTTTATCTAGGTCCCATTTTTTATTTTCTGGCACCACCACGCTACGGACCGGGTGTCCGTATTATTCCTGGAGACACCGCTGATAAGCTGACCCACTTTTTAAGATTTGGGCACCGCTTACGTTGTGGAGGGCCTAACCATCCTCATCGCCGGGCGCCGGCCACTGTCAGTTCGTTCGTTACTTAGTTAAAGCTTGGTCCAGAGACCACATATATCTGATCCCAAATGATTACTAAGCTTAATTGTCCCAGACCACATATTCTTTTTTCGTTTTGCAGCTCAGGATGCAGCTAGCTAAGGATGCATCTTGATTTGCCAGCATGAACGAGTCAACCAAGCGCGTGAGTAACAGGCTGCCAGTACGGTGCAAGCAATCACTGGTTCGTTAAGATCAATCATGCATGTTCTGTCGAATCGTACCGTCCTTGCCTTAAGTAGCACCCGGTTTAGCTCCGACCGATGGAATTCTCGGGCTCGCGCCGGGACCGCTCCTCCTGCCCGGCCCGTGCTGGTCCGTAGTCCCGCTCGTACGGCCGCTCGTGGAGGCGAGAGAGAGTCCGAGGCGGAAAGCGGGATATCCCTGTCATCCTGGAGCCCACCTGCTGACCTGGCTGGCACATGGAGGAGAGAGAGATTAAGGAGCAAGTGATTACTCCGAGTATTTTTCTTTGAAGAGAGAAACAAGTGATTGAATGGGACTGCTGGTATTGGAGCACTCAAGCCTGAAATGTTGCCAATCCGTAGCAGTACTAGTATTCTCTCTTGGTCGGAAATACCCTTGCCTTGTTCTCAATGTACAGCATCATGAAAAAAAGAATATGCCATGTACTCCCTCCGTTTCAAAATATAAGATGTTTTAGGTTTGTGAAGAAAATGAATCTAGACTTCTTTTAGTGTATAGATTCGTCCCAAAATTGAGTGAACCTACATATTAAAACAAAACAAGTCTAGATTCATTTTTTTCACAAACCTAAAACATCTTATATTTTGAAACGGAGGGAGTATATTGTTAGCATTTTAGGTTATAGTAGTAAGTAGACGTAGTGGAGTACTCACCCGTTCGCTTCTATTTTATACATCCTAAATAAATCAATCGGACAAACTGGTTACTGTCGAATGTTCTAATTGATCTACCTAGGATAAGGAATCAGAGCACGCAATGAAGACATCAAGATTTGTTAACATAGTACAACAAACTCGCCTATTCTGCCGGCATAACCACGGACGCTGCTCCCTATTGATATCGTTGCACGCTTTGCTGCTATAAAGTCGTCGTAGGTTACAGAACCCTTCACATTAGATATGAGGGCTAGGCTGTATTACCAGTACCCTATCCACAATACAACATAAGCCTAAATGTAACCCAACTCATACACTAATATTCGACACATAATCTACATAATTATTTATACTACTCCCTGATTCCATAAATAATAGACTTAGGTTTGTCTTAATTTGATGTATCTAGACATGTTTTATGTATAGGTATATTTATATCTACACAAACTCAAGTCAGTTGTTTCTGGATGGAGGGAGATGTATATGTAGACAATCAATTTAATCTATATTGAGTAATGATATCCAACAGAGAGAGCATGACCACTTTGATTTCTATGCTCTTATTGACAAAAGGTTAGAATGCAGATGAATATAAAAAAAAATTATTCAAAAATGTAGATTAGAATAGACCGGATGGAGTACATAAGTAGACTGGGTTGTAGCTACTAGCTAGTATACCCTTGCTTGGTTCCCAATGTATGGTGGTAGATGGAGAGTCTAAAATCAAGAACCGTGTATGGTTTGGAAATAAAGCATTTTTAGAATATTTTGTTTGGAAATAAAACATGTTGCTAGCATGTTAGGTACTCCCTCCATCCCAATATAGGATGCGCATTAGCATCAACCCACATACCAATGAGTCCCATGCAGAGTTGTTGAGGAAATATTTTGGACGGAAACACCCCCACACTCGATTGATTAGCATGCATCGCTGCCCGTCCTCTCCATATTAATATGCATGCATGCATTGGCCAGCTCCAACAGCACGCGCTTCGGTCTCCACCCTCCCTTCTCTTCGCACGAAGAAACTCATTCCCTCCATGGCTGCTCCAAACAAAGCAAAAACTGGCGCGAATTAGCAGCAAAAATTTTGATTGATTTTCATGAAAAGAGCCGTGCACTCAGGAGGGAACTAAAACATGGCGCCGTTGTTGAAAAATTCGAATGAAAACTGCAGCCACTCACTCGTGCAGTCTATAAATAACTCCATGGCGCCATTGTGCTGTTCTCATCACCTCCCATTCCTTTCTGTGCTTCTCTCCCATGGATACCGATGGCCCTATTGATTGGGACACCGTTGAAGATCAGTACGACGGCGTGGCTATCGACTTGAACTATGCCTATGTGTTTGAAGAAAGCGACGATGGTAGGTTGCTGTTCCTTCATCGTTTGTTTGATTCAGTCTTTTGCAATCTGATTTTGACTCGTAGTCTGACATATGCGCAGAGGAGCAAGGGGAGCCTGAGCTTGAGCATGTCTGTGTCGAAGACTTGCGCTCAAACGGCAGCAGCCAAGCGGGGCGAGCTGATCGTGGCCGCAGCCAAGCGGGGCGAGGCATGCCGGGCCGTGGACAAGCTAGGCGAGGCGTTCCTGGTAGCATCCAAGGCGGGCGAGGCATGCCATGCCGTGGCCAAGATGGGAGAGGTGATACCAGCAGCAGCCAAGGCGGGCAAGCCATGCTAGGCCGCGGTGGTGGCGGGCGTGGGCATGGTCGTGGTGGCACCGGGGAAGTGGAGCCTGGAAGTGGTCATTAGATGAAAAGCTAAGAGTGTATGGCATGCTTTTGGAGAGGACATCAATAGGGAAACTCAAACGTGGAGTCACTAAGGAGGTTGCAAGGATTTCACACATGCCATTGAGAACTGTACAGGACATTTGGAAGAAGGGAAAGAGAGCTGGAAGCATACTTGGAGTGATGAGTAAGAAGCCCAAGAATTGTGGTCGTAAGAAGATCACTATAGATCCAGAGGCAATCAAACAAGTTCTTCCAAAATACAAAACGACACTCCAAGATCTTGCAAATGCGCTAGGCGTGTCCAAGAGTACTCTCCACAGGAGGTTGAAAGAGGGTAAGCTTAAGCGGCACACAAATGCCATCAAGTCCACTCTCACCGACGAGAACAAGAAGCGTAGGCAAGTATTCTCACTTATTTGTTTTTTCATGGAGTATGTTTATTCTAACAAGTTGCCTAACAAGTTAATCTAATGGATTGTATAGAGTTCAGTGGTGCCTATCTCAGTTACAAGAAGAGAGCATGCCGGAAGAACCAACCTTTAATGGTATGTTCAACGTGATTCATATCGATGAGAAGTGGTTTTATCGCACCCGGAAAAGTCAGAAGTTTTACTTGGCACTAGATGAGCCTGAACCTGAAAGAGTCACGCAAAACAAGAATTATATTGAAAAGGTTATGTTTCTCAAGGCTGTATGCAGGCCTCGGTATGGTGTAGATGGTAAGACATTTGATGGAAGAATTGGCATATGGCCTTTCACTTTTGAGGAGCCAGCAAAAAGGGACAGTCCTAACCGTCTAAAGGGAACAATGGTGACAAAGCTTGTGACTTCGGTGACTAAGGATGTGAGTAGAGAATGGCTAGTGAACAAGGTTCTTCCCGCTATAAAGGAGAAGTGGCCTGCCACGGAACGTGGTCGGACTATATACATACAGCAAGATAACGCTAGAACTCACATTGATCCAAACGATCCTGTTTTTTTGGCAGCGGCTACAGCAGATGGTTGGGACATTCGGTTGGTGTGTCAACCTCCCAACTCTCCTGATCTTAACATCCTTGATCTAGGGTTCTTTGCAGCCCTACAATCTTTGTTTCATAAGCTATTTCCAGGTTCTGTTGATGACATTGTGCTAAAGGTGCACCAAGCATATTATCAGTACCGGTGGAGAGAAGTAACAGAATTTTCTCACTCTACAATCTTGTATGATCGAGATTCTGAAGGAAAAGGCGGTAACCATTATAAGGTCCCGCACATGAGGAAGCTTGCGCTACAAGCCCTTGATATCTTACCGGTGAGGCTTGAGTGCTCTCGAGATGTTGTGGATGAGGCTATGGAGTGGCTAGGTGCTTAGAAATATGCATGGGATTGTTTTGTTGGTTAGATGAATCAAATATCTTGAACAAGAATTTTATTTTCTACAATGTAATTTTATGGTTGTTGTTTGAACAATGTAATTTATTCTGTCCAATGCAAAGCTATGAAGTGGCTATTGTTCATCATCCAAAAGAATCAACAATGATCTAAAAAAAATTAATCATCTTAGAACAACAATAATATTCACGATGCTAATAAAAGATGCTACTGTTCATCATTCAAAAATAACAGCAATATTCATCATCTCAAAACAGTACTGGTTCATCATCCAAACAACAACAATTTTCATGATCAATTCTCAATAATCATGAAGTCTCCAAAACATCCTCGGTAATCAAACACATGAAGGTCTTCGATAATCAAACACATATGATCATTTCTTCATTCTCTTGAAACCTTTAACCATTTTGATGGAAGGAATGAGGATTTCCCACATTCTGTTCCTTACCTCATCCATGCCTTGGCTCTCTGCCGGGAACGGCGGCGAGTCCGGCGGCGAATCCGGCAACGAGTCTGGCACAAACATGGGGTCATCCCTGCTCTGATCGGCAGATGACATGACTGAGTAGCTGTGCCTACGCGTCGTGTTGAAAATGGTGTGGACACCATGTCCATGTTCTAGGCTTGACGAAGGTTGAAAGAAAGTGCACACGGGACGTCCATGCAGCTCGCCATGCTCACCATGCACGCCGCGCACGCCATACATCAGCCTCAAGACCATGGCACGTACCTCGTCGGCCTCTTCATTCCGCTCGCGGCGGAGGTTGCTGTGGGTACGCACTCCTCGGCGCAGCTCCAGTCCGCTCGCGATGTGCCCGGCGCCGTGCAGCTCACCATGCATCTCGCCGGTCTCTCCATTCCGCTCAAGACCATGGCACGTACCTTGTCGGCCTCTCCATTCCGCTCGCGGTGAAGCTCGCTTGCCGTCAAGCTCGGCATAGAAGTTGGCTTGCCGTCCAGCTCGCCCACCATGCATCTCGCCGCCTCCATCTTCCTCCTCCTTCTGGCTGCGTCGGCCTCGCAACTCACCACACATCCTTTCTTCCTCGCCCACGAGGTCGTGAGCTCGACGGAGAACCTCTTCTTCTTGGACCTCTTCTTCCTCTTGGCTATCTACGAACCACGACGGGTCCATTGCCGCCGCCGCCGTCGTCCGGTGAGTGAGAGAGAGAGAATAAGAGGAAGAGAAGGCAATGCGACGGGGAGAATACGAGGAAGCTAGAGAAGAAGCAGTACGTAACTCTTGGCCAGGAATTAATGCATGCCGTTGGCAGTGAGGGTAAAAGTGTCCATTTTGCACTGCTCTTCCTAGTACGCATCCTAATCTGGAAAAACTGTGAAAAATTTATACGCATTCTATATTGGGATGGAGGGAGTATAGTACTACCCTCGCTTCGAGTGGAGTATGTTGCTAGCATGTCCGGAAACGGCGCGGCATGGCGTTTGGGCCGCCGCGATATTCCACCTATCATTTCCCCGCGTCGTCGTCGTCGTGTTTTGACACGGTACGTGTCACGGTTTGGTGGAAGAAGGTTATGGGATCGATCATGTGATCGGTGTCGAGCCGCTGCTATGCTGTCTATTCATTCTTGGCATTCCATCGGTTCCTTATTAGCTTTCGGGTAGTGTTGGGATCGATACTACGTACCACCAAAGCAGCACCATAAGTTCAGCGCGCCAGTGGAAATTGAAGCACCAGGTTGGTGAAAGTTTGGTGCGTGTACGTACTACCGACGTCTCAAAAAAGTTGTCGAAGATTTATCTAGATAGACATGACGCAACTATAGACTCTTTTACACATATTTCTACGCAGAAGTGAGTAGTAAATTAAGATGAGATGATAAGGTCGCCACTGACCGTTTAACCCTTAGGGGCATGCATGGAACCAAAATGCACCTTAAAAATCTCCGGTAAAAAAAAGTGGACCAACATCACCGAGTCAAACCACGGCATCGAGTTGTACGACTACTTCAGGCTATAAGCAAAGATCATCACCGAGTACATCCATAAGAAGCGACATCAAACTTAACGAGGCAGGTGTGAAAAATGACTTCTCTGACCGCACGGTAACAACACGCGCTCACCTCAAGCGGCGCCTTAAGTGACACACTACATCACGATTCATCGCCTATACATCATCGCCAAGCTCTACATCAACGTGGTTTTCACCAACATCTTCGTCAACACACTATCGTCACCTCTATACCGACGAAAATATATCTACAACGCCCTCTTACAGTACAAATACAAGGCACGGCGATATGAATTCCATGACACAGACGACGACATTGACTACATCTAATGGCTAAGGCTGCATCGAACCATCGGCATCACAATTCTGATGCCCCTACAACCGCGTAAACAGTCCTAGCAAAACCGTTATGTGCTTGGTGGGCTTCCTCATGTCCTGGAAAAACTAGTGATCTCAATTATGACCTTGTCATCTAACATCTGCAAGATGCCCTGGTACCTCTACAAGGTGTAAAACATCAACACAAGTGTAGCCCCGTTAAATAAGCTGCGCAATTTTTTACGTGTGCCGCACTAGAGGCCACACCAACTGTGACCACTACGACATTGACCACAACTATATTGACTACGACTACATTATGACTGGCTACCTTGACATCGACATCAAGAATAACATCTATAGCAGCTTAAGAACTCCGGTCAATAGCATATGAGTCGTCACTTGCATCCAGAAAATTCCCGATGTGATTGCGGGAGGGAAGAAAGACACTAGAAGGGGGATGCCAACAACGTCCCTAAATGTCAGCCATGATCATGTCCATCAGAGACACGGTTGATGATGTCAAGAAGGAGAAGACGGTGAAAGAGGAAGAATGACAATCATACGCTTGTCTCCCGCTACGATTGAGGAGAAATATTTTGATACATATATATGGCTTAGATATAGTATCGTTATGATATATACCTCCGTTTTAAAGAATAAGACGCACACATATTTTAAAGCAAAATTTGACCAGACAAATAGTGCAACTAAAACTTGATCATATTGTGTAGAAATAGTATCGTTGGTTTCGTATTGAAACACACTTTCCAGTGATGCTAATTTTATATCAACATTTTTTATATATTTAGAGTAAATCTTGGTCAAAAAAACACACAAAACAAGAACAACTTTTTTCTTGGACGGATGTAGTAGGATTTAAGAGTCATTTTGTATTTCAAGTCATAGTCTTTTTGTTCTCCAAGTTTGTACTCCTATATAATCTCCGCGTGACATGGTTATACCCTACGGGTACACGACTTTAGCATATCTGTTCCAGCCCAAGGAAGGCCCACGAGAATGTACATGGTCCATGAAGATATTCGGGTGGCCCAAGCCCATGACGTCTTCGGATCCTTGGAGAGCAAGACTAGATTAGATAGAATATTCAAAGGGACAAACCCTAAAACCTGTAACCGACTTGATCTGTGACTGGGACCTGTCTACCTCTATATAAAGGCTAGGAGGACACGACGAGGAGGCACCTCTCATACCACCGCATACACACCTCTACGCCAGATTGTATCTGCGCACCCATGTAACTTTTGGTTTCGCTGTAATCAAGAACAGACAAGCAGAAGTATGGTTTTCCCTCCGGGAGTTTGAACCTAAGTAAATTTCGTGTCCCCTAGTTGCTTGTCTGTTAACCGTTCCGCGATCTCCAGCATCCCATCTTCTTCAAATCCAAGCTCATAACAATGTGCATTGACGAGATCAATCCTTGTCACCGCAAGAGTCTAAAAAATACAATACATAATTACATGGAATGAATGAATTTCTGCATGTACGTCTCATTCTCCACTGATCCCTTGCATTCGCAGCAGCTCAGCTAACATGCGGCCACGCATGCATGTGCTGACTGTACATTTAGTATACGTGCCAATTGATCCATGGTCTAGTTAGTCAGCATCGTCCCAGTCGATCGAGAAAATGGAGCGGGGAGACACCCGTTAGGCAGAAGGTCCATCCGGTACGTACGGTCCAGATCTATTGGCACGTTTCTTCTTCCCGTGCCATAGGTAGCTAGACAATTCGACCATCCACGTTAGGTTTGGTCTGGGCCGGAGTAGTACCGGAAGAACTAGCTTGACTAAGAGCATCTCCACTCGTTGGCCGAATTCAGACCGAAAATCGGACCATTTTTTGGTCGGACGGAACTAGTTTTTGGCCTATGGTACGCGATTTTCCCACTCGCGTATTAGGCCGAGTTTCCAAGTTCGGCTAAAATTCATTAAAGGTTGGCGAATTTCATTAAGTTGGGCGAATATAGGCGGATTATATCCTCGCCGTGGCCTCCACCGGTGACTTCGCCGTTCTACAGGCCGAAGTTTCTGTAGAGCATCGTGTATCCGGGGTCGGCGCGACCGTCATCCTCGTCGGCGTCATCGTTGTTGTCGCTCGGCGGCTGATTCTGGCGGGAGCTCCCCTGGCCTGGGTCGCCAAACCTCCAGGGCTGGTAGGACGGGCCTTCGCTGCCGCTGCCGAGGACGAGAGGGCGCCTGGTTCGCGAGCTCACGCCTGGCCAACGCCCGTCACCGGGCGGCCTGCTCCTCGGCCTGCTGCTGCAGGCCGAGGATGCGCTGCCGCTCCGCCTTCTCCCAGTCCTTCCTGGACCATTCCAGGATATCCGGCGAGGAGAGCTCGACCGGCGGCGGAGGCGGCGTCTGTGGCGCCGTGTCGCGGAGCGACTGCTCCAGCGTCATCTTCAAGGTGGCGTCTTCGGCCAGCGCCGAGTCTTTTGTCTTGGGGCGGCGGAGACGCAGGCGGCCGGTTGGCGACGCCATTGTCCGCGGCTCGCCGATGACGATGCCGCGCGAGCGCGTCCATGGCGGCGAGTGCACAGGCGAATCCTCCTCGCGCTTGACTGTCGTCGGTGTGCGCAGCGGCGTCAAGCCGGAGGAGTGGGATGCCGACGCGAAGGAGGATGAGCTCATGCTCGCCATCCTCCTCGGCATCCAGTTCGGCGGTTTGCGCCAGCCCGACCTGGCCGCCGGCGTCGGTGTGCGCGGAAAGCCGAGCCGCGGCGTGTTTCCACGGTTGATGTGCTCCATCACCGCCGCGAGCGTCCGGTCTGGCGTGCTCCACCAACTTCGGCAGCCAGCCGAGTTGTTGCGCTTCGACAACGACTCGTTCGGCGGCCCCTCGTGGCAGGCGAGCTCCTACCCGTGCCGGTCCGCGAAGAACTGCTCCCAGTACAGGAGGTTCTCGGCGCTCTCGGCTTCGGAGGGGTCGTCCATTCCGCCGATGTAATCTTGTACGTCGTACGACAGCTCCTCCGGCGTAGGCGCCGGCGGGATAGGGATGCCGCCGACGCTCAGCTTCCACCCCGGAGGGATCCGCGTGTCTGGTGGCGCCATATAACCGGCGTCGTACAGCATGCGCCGCCTCCCGGGCCTGGAGGGTGCGCCGGCCGAAGCCGTTCGCCGCAGCGCCGTCGTCGGGGTACCGTTCGGCCATGGCTGGGAAGGGAAAACGGTGAGAAAGGGTTCGCCGGAGTTTGGGCTAGTGGGTGGGGGAGCTGTGAGAGAGTGTGAAGATCTCCGGCGAGGGGTACGGCTTATAAGGCCGAGGTGAGCGGTGAGGGCGGGAGAGGTGTAGCGGCGAGGGCGGGAAAAGGGAAAACGGCGGGAAGTTAGTGCCCGCCGGTCCGTCGTGGGAGCCGAGGCGGCGGCCGTAAATCGGCGACGCGTGGCCGACGCGACGAGCAGTTAATGTCCGGTGGTCGCCGCGTGGTTCCGAGGATGACGACGACTCGGTTTTCGTCGCTGACTCGGCAGGTCCACGCGCCGCTTCGGTTTTTCTTCGCCGAATTCGCTGAGTCCGGCGTTCCCAGGACGTATCCGGAAACCTAGGTTCGGCCTGGATAGTCCGGATTAAAATTGGCCCGAATCCGGCCGAAAACAAGTCATTGGGTACGAATTTTCAACGTTCGGACCGAAATTCAGTGTCCGGATCGGCCTCCCGGGTAGGCGAATGGAGATGCCCTTGTGACTAGTTAGCTTGCTCGGCAGGTATGAACATTCGGATTAGTAATTATTAGAACTAGCTGAATGCCCGGGCGTTGCTACGGCACCAAACATTGCCACATTCTTTGTATTTATTTTTTGTCACATATTTATTTATGATTTAAGTAAAACCGTGCATAAAAAATGTGTACAGTTAAATATCCGTACATTGCTACAGAACATAATGCAACTTGCATTTTTTTATCATTATCATCCTTTTCACAAACAAATTCATATTTCCTCTGATTACCTGCCTTTGTCATGCTTAATTCGGCAACTCCTCTTTTTCACCATCATTTCATTTTTTGTTGATCTGTGTATGTCTTTTGTCCATAGTTGACATCACCTTCAGCAATAGTACGCGGTAAAAAACAAAATCACAACATTCATCACTTCTCCACCACAATGGACTACCGCGGTGCATATATGTTTAGGTGACTGTGTGGTGTTGTTGGTCCCAAATTCTGAAACTTGATAGTACAATTTTGAATGACAATCTTTGAGGAGTCGACACAGATCTCTTGTGCTATACTTTTGTGTCTAAGGAAAAATATACAAGACCAATCTGCAATGCACTATTCTGTAGCTAAACATGAGATAAGAAGAGAATTGGCTATGTCTAGGAGCGGACTCAGTTGAGCAAAGTGGTACGCTGACAATTATTCATATCTTACAAGAAAACTCCATTTAACTTGCCTATTACAACTTCAAAACAACATATACAACTTGCATGAAAATCACAAGAGCTAAAATATCATAGTTGTAATATATCTTCTTCAACCCAGAAGGCCAGAAGTAGCTTCTTGTACATCAGCTCATACAACAACAATACAGTGGTGGATGTGCATGTGCAGCTCCGAGCTCCTCTTTGATCAAGGATGGCAGACTCGAGCGTCCACTACAAGTAGGGTGTGGATGGAGACCTTCTCGTACTGCAGCGGCCCCTCGCTTATTCTACAGGCGAGCACGAGAAATGGCTCCTTACTATTGAGATCTTTGGTGCAGATTTTAAGTTTCCCTTGAGAAACCGTTAGTACAGACTCTTCACCAGAGGTAGTGCACAGTGCATGAGGCGAAATCACCATTTGGAAGATGTCCTCTTCCACGGTCACTTGGTAAGTCCTTTGCATCCTGGTATAAGTCAGCTGGTGGCCTGTCCTGATCAGCAGGCATCTATGGCTGGAACATCATGAAGAGAAGAATCTGTACAGAAAAATTACCACTTACAAAATTACCCTATCAACAAAGAATCTACAAAGATCACCACTACGACAAACAAGGAGCATTTAGTTTATTTGTAAAAGTCTCGTGTTGTTGGTGCATACTAAAGGGATAGTATATTACTAAGATATACTATCTAAGGCGCTTAAGAGCACAGTTGATTTAAGGGTCATCTACTCTTGTTGGTCACCATTTCTGTTTTATACTTTCATGTTGCAAGATAAATATGAAGTACATTTTACTTTCTCCTTTTGCCTGATAAGCACACTTATGTTCATAAATCAACATGCTTTACTTACAAATCCTGATTGGTTAGATAAACACACACGAGATGCAGCATGTCCTAGCATCATCATGTACATGAGTAAATCCGGCTGTATAACCAACATGTTAATAACTGTAGAGGTCAGTTTAAAAGACAGATTGAAAATACTTGTAGTACTAAATCTTTCCTCAAGGCAATTTTCTAGCATCCCCTTGACCAAGTCTAGAAATGAATTATAATAGCTCACATTCCGTCATTCAAATTCAGAATATCATGATTACGTATCAAAAAGAAAACAGTTAGTCACATATCGGGTATGTGCAGCCCACGTGATGACATAAAGTCAAAATATCTTACCATTGGAAAAATAAGAATCTCTCTTACACCCGGAAAAGAATATGATTTTCCTTAATATGTGCAGTGGCCAGTCAAGTAACCTGCACCGCAGCAAATTAATCCCAGGCTTCCATACCTAGCTCCATTCATTCTCTTGCTCTTTTAGATAAGTGTAATCCCAAAATTAGTATGTATAAAAATTGGGACGTCTTTAGGGAATCAATTGCATCCTCACAGAAGCGAGACATCATGTGCACTCCCATCCCGGCTGACCGCCGGTCCATCTTGCCAGCACCATGCTTTCGCCGTCTGCACCGCCCAGATCAGTTGCCGGTCCCACCTGATCCTACAACGTTTGATAAGTGCCTCTTTAGCATTTTGTCAAACAGATGATATGCATGCGACTGCTTGTAATTGTGAAAGGGTTGGTCATTGTGCTCGATGACAGATGTAGTCTGCCGAGGAGGCAGGTGCTACGTCGGCGAGGAAGGTGAGGTGTGGATGGTAGAGGAGTTTGGGGCGCGCAAAGCCGGCCGGTGGCTCCTCGGAGCGCAGCGTGAAGCCTTTGGCGCAGGAGTTCTCGGCCCGATGCCTCCTGGCATAACGCGGCACCGCTGGAGGCGTGGGCTCAAGGCGGCACTTCTATCTTGGCCGATGTGAGGCGCTCCTATGAGCAATCCGTCCCATGACAGTTAGAAAGATAATTAAGGAAATCCCAAGCACCTGGACTCGCTTAGTTTTAGACCAGGAAGAGGAGAAGAGCAGAACGGAAGGGAGGGTAGAGGAAGGACCTAGCGGATTGGAGGCGGGGTAGCGAGGAGCTAGGCTGGTGGCAAACTCCCGATCGAGATCGCACGGGCTTCGCCGCATTGCCCGAGCCATGCCGCCGGATTCAATTTGCTTCTTGCGGCCGGTCCTGACTCCTGCCTCCGCGGTCTTGTTCCAGCGGACGAAGGAGCTGGAGGTCGCCTATGGCCGGAGAACGACGAGGTGGCGGCTGGGGCGCTGGGTGTTTTTTAGATGGGTGGCTGGGTGTTGGTGATAGCCTCATAAGAACGTCTAGTGTTTCAGTCCGTTCGGGTGGAGAGAAGAAAACACGTGCGTACCTTTTTTACTTGGCGGTGGCACCTTGTAATATCCTCTAATAGATAGGGGTAAAACCGTCCAATAAAAATTGGAACCAAAATTTAAGACGACGAACCTACCTCTATGTAAATTAGTAGATAGATCCAACAGAGTTCAAAACCGACCGGGGGCAGTTTAATTAGCATCACGCACTGACGCACCTTCAGCTAACTTACTACTCCGTAGTCCGTACGCCCGACCGTACTTCTACGTAAATTGACTGCGCCTCTACCACGTAGTACACCGTACGTCTGACTGTACAGAATCGGGCACGAGGAGAGGCCCCACCGATCGATCTAAGAGTAGCTAGCTCGACTGCACATGCACAGGCGCTCCTCGCTACCCGCTGCTTTTGCTAGCGCAGGTCACGGGGGTGGTCCACTCTTCGGCGACTTTCGTACACGCGGACTGTGGCAGCAGGTGCGCCCGGTCTGCTGCGTATCCAGCCCCGTCGGTAGTGTACGCACAGACTCCGCAGCTGCTTCGGACAGAATGGCAGCTCCCTCCACACGCCGGACCCGCATGCCAGTGAAACTACTCCAGAAGTAACGACTAGCTAGGCAAAGCGATACTACCTCCTTAAGACGCACACGTTGCTTATCCGTGTGTATCGTTCGTCGTACAGCTCCAACCATGCCGAGTTGTCTTCCGCGCAACCGACCTAGCAGCATGCATGCATGGCACCGACGACGTCCCGTCCGGCACCGGCACGCTGCCGCCGCCGAGTGGGTTTCTGCTCAAAACTTGGACATGTGACCGGAGCACTGCATGCAAACTTGCGCTCACCGCTGACTCGGTAGCTAGCGATCCCCGACTTCCTCGGCAAATTTTCATCCAACTTGTAGCTCAATGCGCCGGTTCTGGTGGTTCGTCTCATGCATGCATGGAACGGTGGAAGAAAATGAAAGGACTTTGCATGTATGCGTTTCCGACTCCACTGAATGTTTTCTTTTGTTAGTTTCTAGAAAAGACAGAGCTGCTTTGCTCAACACCTGAACTTCACTAGCGGCAGGCAGGCACCAACTTTATTTGCATATGCTCCCTCCGTTTCAAAATATAGAGGAGATGTTTTAGATTTGTAAAAAGAATGTAACTAGACTTCTTTTAGTGTATAGATTTACTCCAAAACTTAATTAGTGAACCTATATACTAAAAAAATATCTAGATATATTTTCTTCACAAACCTAAAACATCTTATATTTTAAAACGGAGGAAGTAGTAGCTAGGGTGTCTTTGTACATGCTGTCGGTCAGTGCGTGCTGACCTATATATGCGCGCTTTGCGGCACGTTATTGTTCCAGTCCACACTCTAAACACAATAAAATTCTTAGTCCGTACAAACCACCACGCATAATAAAGAAGAAAGTATACTAGTAGAGTAGAAGAGAGGGATGAATTGGTTAGGAGCGAGCAGCTCGTCAGTTCGAAAATGAATCTAAAGAAACACGATTAGTATTAGAAATATGGGCATCAGATCTCATGCTAAGCCAGCTAACACATCCAGCTTGGCCGTAATATATGATTATTCCGCGTTCGTTAGTTAGTCCAAGTATTTCTGCCACGACCTAGTCCGTACCCCCATGTACGATGCTCACATGCCACATGCACGAGACATCAATCATCTCGGCTCTCTACAGTCTAGAGTACAAGTAGTATCCACTAGTAAAACAAAACGAAGCCGCGTAGCCCACAGATATATGCTGGTACGTACACCAACTACCAGCTAACATAAACTGCACCGTCCTTCGTGGGACCCATGCCGAACACTCCCTTATCAGGGGCAGCGGTAAGCTGGAATCAATCCAATTCCTGCTTTTTTTCATTTTTGAATCTTGTTATTATCATAGTGGTCCCTTCTGTACTCCCAATAATGCTATCGAACCGAGTTTTCTAGTCTTCCATTCCGTTCCGTTCCTCCTTTTGTCCTTACTCGATGTATCGATCGATTCATATATCGATTCCCCACTTTCCTGTGGAAGAGTACGTACGATGATTGTCCCTGTTCCAGTTAGGCCATCCCCAATCGGGCCCACGCATTTCGATTTGATCCGAATCGATCCGTTTGCGGAGGAAGACATGTCGATCGGGGCCAGTCCGGTTTGCGGTGGCATGTGCCCCCAGCGGCATCTCGTCCGCAAAAAAACAGTGCAGAAAAAAACAAAGACGAAAATAATTAAATATATTACATAAAAATATCCTTGTCTTGGGTCCCCCGGTCACAAAATATATATATATAAAAAAGAAAAGCCCTAATATAATGGGGTGCCTTGGTGTGGAAGGGAGGCGAGGCGGCGGGCGTTGCTGCTGGCCTGCCAATGCCTTGGTCCTGCGGCGGCTGTGTCGCCTACTGCCCCTCGTCGATGTCGGCGAGGTCGATGAAGACCTTCGACAGGGGCCACACGTCGGCTTGGGCCGAGCTGAGGCTGGAGGCGTGCAGGAGCGCCATCGGGCATGCGCGCCACCAGTGGGACTGGCAGCCTGGCGCCGCTGCCGTCCTACTTCTTCTCCTCCAACTGGGAGGCTAGGATAGCAGCCTGGAGCTGGTCCTCCTTTGTCATCAGCCAACACTATCGCTCCGGCCCCTCCTCCTCCATCTTGACCGCCACCAGCCGGGGCGGCTCTGGGTCCTCCTCCGGCTCTGGCCACGGCCACACCTCGGACGCGACGGTGTCCGCGCCATGGTAGTGCGACTAGTCCGAGACGACAGGCTACAGTGACGGAAAGTGGAGGCCGGCGTCGTTGTCGTCATCCTCCACACCGGAGTCCTCCTGGGACCCCTCCCAGTAGTCCTCGTCGGCGTCGTCGAGGTTCTCTAGGTGGGCCTCGATGGCCTCACGGCGGGCCGCGTGCTCCGCCTCGAAACACCGGTCCCAGACCGGGGAGTTGATGGAGTAGGCCGGATCCCGCCGCAGATCTAGAGGCAGGAAGTCCCAGCGCCGATAGATCTCGCGGCGACCTGCAGGGCCTGAGGTGGGGATGGCTGGCACCGGCACGCGGGCGCCATTGAGGTGCCACCCCGCCGACAGGTGGACGCTGCCACTGGCAGGCATGCCTACCTCGTGTGCGAAAAGTGCCTCGAGGCTCACGCAGACGCCACTGCTTTCAGGGCAATGACTGCCATGGAAGAAGGAGGAGGAGCTGCGGCGGGGCGGCGAGTGTTGGAGATATGCCCTAGAGGCAATAATAAATGTAGTTATTATTATATCTTTGTGTTTATGATAAATGTTTACATTCATGCTATAATAGTATTAACAAGGAAACATTAATACTTGTGTGATTTGTAAACTAAAATAGAGTCCCTAGTAAAGCCTCTTTATAATACTAGCTTGTTGGTTAATAAATGATTGTGGTTTCCTGTCATGAACATTGAGATGTTATTAACAACAAGATCATATCGTTAGGAGAATGATATGGTGGACATACTCCTATAGATAAGCGTAGCATAAAGATCAAGTCATTTTAATAGTTCAATTGCTATATGCTTTCTGATACATAGTAACTTAATTCCTTCGACCATGAGGTCATGCATATCACCTTCACCGGAAGGATGCTTTGATGACATCAAACACCACACCGTAACTGGGTGGCTATAAAGGTGGCATCGAGTGTTCGGAAAGTATTGGTTGAGACACATGGATCAAGAGTGGGATTTGTCTATCCATATGACGGATAGATATACTCTGGGCCCTCTCGGTGAAATGTCATCCAATTAGCTTGCAAGCATGTGACTGGCTCACAAGGGATCACATATCACGGGAACGAGAAAAGAGTACTTATCAGTAACGAGGTTGAACTAGGTATGTAGAGATACCGACGATCATAACCTCGGATAAGTAAACTATCGTGAGACAAAGGGAAATTGGTATCGTATGTAAGTGGTTCATTCGATCGCAAAGTAATCGTAGAAATATGGGAGCCATATGAATTTACAGATTCCTCTATTGGTTATTGTTCGGAGAAGTGTCTCGATCATGTCCGCATAATTCACGAACCGTAGGGAGACACACTTAAGGATTCGACATTGTTTGAGTAGTTATGGAATGATGAGTAAGAGACCGAATGTTGTTCGGAGTCTCGAATAGGATCCGGGATATCACGAGGAGATCCGGAATTGTCCGGAGAATAAGATTCATATAAGGAAAGTCCTGTTTCGGGGTTGGAGAATGGTTCCGGTGTTTTCATCGGAAATGTTCTAGAAGTGTCCGGAATGTCCGACACTCCGGAGGGGAAGGGTACATTAATGTGTCATAACAAGTTGGAATGATTGCATCATGTACTAGGTGTCATCGCTGAACAAAATAAAGGGTTTAATCAAATCCTAGTTTGAAAAGTCAAACGCCAATTTGAAAAAGTCAAACGGCTATTTTGTGAGGTGGAGGGGAAGTAGGAAACCTACTTGGGGAGGAGTTACCTCCCTCCACCGCCGGCCCACTTGGGATCTGAGTTGGGAGGACTCTCCCTGGCGCCGCCTCCACCTATATAAGGAGGGCAGGCCTCCAAGTACACAACACCTCCACCCTAAACCCTAACCCTAGCCGCGCCTAGCCGCCTTGCCCTTTCCTTGGTGCTGCCTAAACCCTAGATCACCGAGGATCTCTCTCATAGTCCACCATACTGCTCTAGCTTAAAGGCGAAGCCTGCGAGATCTCCTCTACTTGGGTACCACGCCGTTGTCTTGCCGGAATCGCGAGGAGAGTGCTACAACCTCCGCCTTCTTTGGAACAAGGGAGAGGAAGGTCTTCGTCAATCGAACGTGTGGTCGATCAAGCGCGCCGCCGAGCCTTGGCCGGAAGGATCGTCTACGCGATCTTGAGATCGGAAAGAGT
Source organism: Avena insularis (assembly GCA_023614405.1). NCBI lineage: Eukaryota > Viridiplantae > Streptophyta > Magnoliopsida > Poales > Poaceae > Avena > Avena insularis. Next base: position 469,304,942 of record CM042697.1, on the reverse strand, counting down.
ACGACTACATCACCCACGAGAATCCGCTCTCGTTAAACACATTGGAATCTTCGAGGGTGAGTTATTCCATCGACTCGTTGCTACAATCTAGTAGATAGATCTTGGCTTGTTTGTTTGTATGCGGTAGAAAATTTTTGTTTTCCATGCTACGAAACCCTACAGTGGTATCAGAGCCATGTCTATATGTAGATCTGTTGCACGAGTAGAACACAGTGGTCATTGTGGGCGTTGATGCTTTTGTTGTCGATTGCCTCTTGTGTACTTTGCATCTTGCGGGATGTGGGATGAAGCAGCCCGGGCTAACCTTACATGACATCGTTCATGAGACTTGCTCCACGCTTGACATGCAACTTGTATTGCATAAGTGGCTTTGCGGGTGCCTGTTTCTCCCAACATAGTTAAGATTCAATTTACAACGGGTGATTGACAATACTAGTATCAATGTTGTGGTTCTTGTTCGTAAGTTAGAACAACACTTATTGAAAGCCCCAAACCACGTAAAAGATGCAAAGAAAGTAGAGGCGTCTAACTTTGTTTTGCAGGGGTGTGCTGTGATGTGATATGGCCATGATTGTGATTATATTTGATGTATGCAATGTTCCTTATTGTAAGTTGGCAACCGACACGAGCCATATGGTTGTCTTTAAATTCTGTTAAGACCCGCGTGTCTATTCAAAGTAGTTGTAATAGTTGAGGCCGGTGGACGACAACCATGGAGCAGCGTCATTGACCTTGATGCAATGCCGGTGATGATGGAGATCATGTTCGTGCTTGAAGATGGAGATCGGAAGCACAAAGAAGAAAGGCCATATCATATCACATATTATGAATTGCATGTGATGTTAATCCTTTATGCATCTTGTACTGCTTAGTTAACGACGGTAGCATTATAAGATGATCCCTCATGCACATGAATTTCAAGTTCTAAAGTGTTCATCCTTAGTAAGCATCGTTGCTAAAGCTTGTTGTTTCGAAGCACCACGTGATGATCGGGTGTGTTAGATTCCGCAAGTGTATACAACGTGAGCAAGCCAGATTTGCTCATGCGGAAGCTAAGGTTTGATCTTGACGAGCCTAGCATGTACAGACATGGTCTCGGAACACGGATCACCAAAAGGTAAAGCATGAATCATATAGTAGATATGATGAACATGTCGATTGTTCGCCATTGAAGCTGCATCAACTCTCGTGATGATCGGTGTTGATGTGGTGGATTTGGTTCGTGTGATCACTAAAACAATGTGAGGGATGTTGTTTTGAGTGGGAGTTCACCTAGATTAATTTAATTATTAATTAGAACTCAATTTGTCATAAACTTAGTCTAAACTATTGCAAATATGTTGTAGATCAATGGCGGCCCCTACCATCAATTTTAATGCGTTCCTAGAGAAAGAAAAGTTGAAAAACAATGGAAGCAACTTCGCGGATTGGTTCCGCAATTTGAGGATTGTCCTCACAGCTGGTAATTTGACCTATGTGCTGGATGCACATTGGTGACCCACCGCAGCCATCACATCGATGAAGTAAAGAATGTTTACCTCGCTCGGAAGACTCAGTACTCCACAGTTCAGTGTGCTATCTTGTATGGTTTAGAATCGGAGCTTCAGAAAAGGTTTGAGAATTCAGACCCACATGATATTGTCCGTGATCTCAAATTGATCTTTGAGACTCACGCGGCAATTGAGAGCTATGAGGCTTCTGAAAAGTTCTTTAACTGCAAGATGGAAGAGGGCAGCTCCGTCAGTGAGCATGTGCTTAAGATGTGCACGCATAAACAAACTTCAAAGCTTGGGTATAGTGATTCCTAATGCTTTGGGGATTTATCGTGTCCTCCAATCAGTACCACCAAGTTACAAGAACTTTGTGATGAACTACAATATGCAAAACATGAACAAGAAGTTGACAGAACTCTTCACCATGTTGAAATCTGCAGAAGTGGAGATCAAGAAAGAGCACCAAGTTTTGATGGTCAATAAGACCACCAAATTCAAGAAAGGCAAGTCTAAGCAAAAGGGACACTTCAAGAAGGGTGGTAAGAAAGTTACCGCGCCGACGAAGAAGACCAAGGCTGGACCTAAGCCTGATACTGAGTGCTTTTACTGCAAGGGAGAAGGTCACTGGAAGCGGAATTGCCCAAAGTACTTGGCGGATTTGAAGAACGGCAACATCAAGAAGAAAGGTATATCCGATATACATGTTATTGATGTGTATCTCACTAGTACTCGTAGTAGTGCCTGGGTATTTGATACTGGTTCGGTTGCTCATATTTGTAACTCGAAACAGGTGCTGCAGAATAAACGGAAGCTAGCGAAGAATGAGGTGACGATGCGCGTGGGAAATGGATCAAAGGTTGATGTGATCGCGGTCGGCACGCTACCTCTTCATCTACCATCGGGATTAGTTTTATACTTAAAAAATTGTTATTTGGTGCCTGCGTTAAGCATGAACATTATATCGAGATCTTGTTTATTGCGAGAAGGTTACTTGTTTAAGTCCGAGAATAATGGTTGTTCGATTTATAAGAGTAATATGTTTTATGAACATGCACCTTTGATAGATGGTCTATTCTTATTGAATCTCGATAGTGGAAATACACATATTAATAACATTGAGGCTAAACGTTTGAAATCGAGCGATAACTCGACCTATATGTGGCACTGTCGTCTTGGTCACATTGGAGTGAAGCGTATGAAGAAACTCCATTCCGATGGACTTCTTGAATCACTTGATTTCAAATCACTTGATAGATGCGAAGCATGTCTGATGGGTAAAATGACTAAGACTCCATTTTCTGGTATGATGGAGCGAGCTACAGACTTATTGGAAATCATACATACCGATGTGTGTGATCCAATGAGTGTAGCATCGCGCAGTGGTTATCGTTATGTTCTTACCTTCATGGATGACTTGAGTAGATATGGGTATATCTATTTCATGAAACATAAGTCCGAAACTTTCGAGAAGTTTAAGGAATTTCAAAGTGAGGTAGAGAATCAACGTAACAAGAAGATTAAATTTCTACGTTCTGATCGTGGAGGTGAATATCCAAGTTACGAGTTTGGTGAGCATTTGAAGAAATGCGGAATACTTTCACAATTGACACCGCCGGGAATACCACAGCGTAATGGTGTGTCCGAACGTCGTAATCGAACTCTCTTAGATATGGTTCGTTCTATGATGTCACTTACAGATTTACCGCTATCATTTTGGGGTTATGCATTAGAAACAACCGCATTCACTTTAAATAGGGCACCATCTAAATCCGTTAAAACAACACCGTATGAATTATGGTTTGGGAAGAAACCTAAATTGTCGTTCCTTAAAGTTTGGGGTTGCGAAGCCTATGTAAAGAAGTTACAGCCGGACAAGCTTGAACCCAAAGCGGAAAAATGCATCTTCATAGGATACCCGAAGGAAACTATTGGGTATACCTTCTATCATAGATCCGAAGGCAAAATCTTCATTGCCAAGAATGGATCCTTTCTAGAGAAGGAATTTCTCTCGAAAGAAGTGACTGGAAGGAAAGTAGAACTCGACGAGGTTGTCGAACCTTCTCTCGAAATTGCGAGTAGCGCAGCACCGGAAGAAGTTCCTGTGGTGCCTGCACCAATAAGAGAGGAAGCTCATGATGATGATCATGAAACTTCGGTTGTAGTTGCCACAGAGCCTCGCAGGTCAACGAGAACTCGTACCACTCCTGATTGGTATGATCCCGTTATGAGTGTCATGTTGGTGGACAACACCGATGACCCTGCGACATATGAGGAAGCGATGATGAGCCTAAATGGCAAGAAGCCATGAAATCCGAGATTGGATCCATGTACGAAAACCAAGTATGGACTTTGGTGGACTTACCGGATGGCCGGAAGGCTGTCGAGAACAAATGGATTTTCAAGAAAAAAACATATGCTGATGGTAATGTTACTGTCTATAAAGCTCGACTTGTCGCAAAAGGGTTTTGACAAATTCAAGGAGTTGACTACGATGAGACCTTCTCACCAGCAGCGAAGCTAAAGTCCGTGAGGATTATGTTAGCAATCGCTGCATATTATGATTATGAGATATGACAGATGGATGTCAAAGCAGCATTCCTCAATGGAGACATTGATGAAGAGTTGTATATGATGCAACCCAAAGGTTTTGTCGATGCTAAAGATGCTAACAAGGTATGCAAACTTCAACGGTCCATCTATGGATTGAAGCAAGCATCCCGAAGTTGGAATCAACATTTTGATAAGGTGATCAAAAGTTTTGGTTTTATACAAACTTACGGAGAAGCTTGTATTTACAAGAAAGTGAGTGGGAGCTCTGTAGCATTCTTAATACTATATGTAGATGACATATTGTTGATTGGGAATGATGTAGACCTTCTTAATAGTGTCAAGGAATATTTGAATAAAAGTTTTTCAATGAAGGATCTTGGCGAAGCAGCTTACATATTAGGCATAAAGATTTATAGAGATAGAGCGAGACGCCTAATATCATTGTCACAAAGTACATATTTGGACAAATTTCTAAAGAGGTTTGGAATGGAAGATAGCAAGAAAGGGTTCTTGCCCATGTTGCCCAATACGACCTTGAGTAAAACTCAAAGTCCGACAACGGCAGAAGATAGAGAAAGGATGACTAAGACTCCCTATGCCTCAGCCATAGGATCTCTAATGTATGCCATGCTATGTACTAGACCTGACATTCCTTATGTTGTTAGTTTAACTAGCAGATATCAAAGTGATCCAGGAGTGGATCATTGGACAGCGGTCAAAAACATCCTTAAGTACTTGAGAAGAACTAAGGATATGGTTCTTTCTTATGGAGGTGATGAACGGCTCGTTGTTAATGGTTACACCGATGCTAGTTGGAACACCGATCCGGATGATTCTAAATCACAATCTGGATACGTATTTACTTTGAATGGTGCAGCAGTTAGCTGGAGGAGTGCAAAGCAAAGTGTTGTGGCGAGATCTTCAACTGAATCGGAATACATGGCTGCTTTGGAGGCTTCACAAGAAGCGATATGGATGAAAGAGTTTATTACAAAGCTCGGTGTGGTTCCAAGTGTGCTGGACCCAATGTCTATCTACTGTGATAACATGGGCGCCATAGCCAATGCGCAAGAACCAAGGTCACACAAGAAGCTAAAGCACATCAAGCTACGTTTTCACGCTATTCGAGAACATGTCCAATATGGGGACATAAAGATTTCCAAAGTACAGACAGATCTGAATGTGGCGGATCCGTTGACTAAACCTCTCCCGAGGGCAAAACATGACCAACACCAAACTGCCATGGGTGTTCGGTATATTACCATGTAATCTAGATTAGATGACTCTAGTGCAAGTGGGAGACTGTTGGAGATATGCCCTAGAGGCAATAATAAATGTAGTTATTATTATATCTTTGTGTTTATGATAAATGTTTACATTCATGCTATAATAGTATTAACAAGGAAACATTAATACTTGTGTGATTTGTAAACTAAAATAGAGTCCCTAGTAAAGCCTCTTTATAATACTAGCTTGTTGGTTAATAAATGATTGTGGTTTCCTGTCATGAACATTGAGATGTTATTAACAACAAGATCATATCGTTAGGAGAATGATATGGTGGACATACTCCTATAGATAAGCGTAGCATAAAGATCAAGTCATTTTAATAGTTCAATTGCTATATGCTTTCTGATACATAGTAACTTAATTCCTTCGACCATGAGATCATGCATATCACCTTCACCGGAAGGATGCTTTGATGACATCAAACACCACCGTGGCGGGTGGCTATAAAGGTGGCATTGAGTGTTCGGAAAGTATTGGTTGAGACACATGGATCAAGAGTGGGATTTGTCCATCCATATGACGGATAGATATACTCTGGGCCCTCTCGGTGAAATGTCATCCAATTAGCTTGCAAGCATGTGACTGGCTCACAAGGGATCACATATCACGGGAACGATAAAAGAGTACTTATCGATGTGAGGTTGAACTAGGTATGCAGAGATACCGACGATCATAACCTCGAATAAGTAAACTATCGTGAGACAAAGGGAAATTGGTATCGTATGTAAGTGGTTCATTCGATCGCAAAGTAATCGTAGAAATATGTGGGAGCCATATGAATTTCCAGATTCCTCTATTGGTTATTGTTTGTGAAGGGTTTCGCAGCATAGTAAATCAAAAAAATTCTACGGATGCAAACGGGAAAGCCAAGATCTAATCTAGGAGATGCAAACAACGAGAGAGATTAGATGAGATCTTCATACCCTTGAAGATTCGCATAGCGGAACATTCGTCGAAACGTGGGTGATGTAGTCGTACTCGCTTCTCCTCCTCGCGTTCTGATCCGATCTAGCACCGCAAGTGGCGATGCCTCCGTGAGATGCACACGTGCAGCACCTCGACGTCTCCTCCTTCCTCGGTCCAGCAAGTATGGTGGAGAGACGGATTGGATCTACAACGCGACGGCGCAGTGCAAGTGGTGGAGAGTTTCTGCAGCAGGGCTTCGCCTTGATCGGGAGGGAGAGAGAGAGGAGGGCAGCAGGGCGGCTAGGCTTGAGGGGAAGGTGTGTGTGTGGGGGGGGGGGTGGTGCGCCCCATCCCTCTATATATAGAGGGGTGGGCGCCAGCCCTAGCCCCTCCCCCAAGCCTAGGCCGGTGGCCAAAGGTGGGAGGAGTGGGGGGCAAGTAACCCCCCTTCTAGAAGCTCCAAACTAGGGTTTCCCCTTGTTTGGCCGGCTGGGCACTATGGGGCCTTGTGCCCCTGGCCCAATGCGGCCAGGGCACTCCCTCATAGGCCCATGCCCCCCTCCCGACAAGTGGGACCACGTTGGTCCCCTTTCGGAAGGTTCTAGAAGCTTCCGGCACAATACCGATTAACCCGGAACAATTCCGAACTCCAAAAATTGCTCTGCCTTATATGAATATTATTCTCCGAACCATTACGGAACCTCTCATGATGTCCCGGATCCCATCCGAGACTCCGAACAAAAACTCATAAACCAATTATCCAATCTATCCTAGCGTCAAGACACGTTAAGTGTGTGACCCTTCGGGTTCGAGAATATGCAGACATGATCTTCTATCAATAATCAACATGGGTCTGAAACCCATATTGACTCCCACACATTCATCGATGATCATATCGGATGAACCACAATGCCAGGATTCAATCAATCCCATATATATATTCCCTTCGTCTCGCGATATTTTACTTGCCCGAGATTTGATCGTCGGTACCGTCATACCTAGTTCAATCTCGTTCACAGCAAGTAATTTACTCGTTCCGTAATCCGATATCACTTTTTGATTAACTCCTTAACCACATGCTTGTAAGCGGTGTTGATATCGATTACCGAGTGGGCCCGAAGTATATCTCTCCACTTGGGAGGGACAAATCCCATCTCGATACATACAACCCAACAGGTACTTTCCGATCACCTGAGAGACACCTTTATGATCACCCTCTCATAGGATGACGTTTGATGACCTCAAAGCTTTCTTCCGATACCAGGGAGTTGTATTATCTTATGGTCTAAGGAATACAATATTTGACATAAGAAAAGCTTCGCAAAGATGAACACGATGACACGTTCTAATTGCTCCGCTTAGTTTGGGTCTGTCCACCATATCATTCTCCCAATGATATGATCTCATTATTAATCAACAACTCATGTCTATTGTTAGGAAACCTTAACCATCATTAATCAATGAGCTAGTCCATAGAGGCGTACTAGGGACACGGTGTTGTTCACAAACCACACAAGTATTAAAGTTTCCGCTTAATACAATTCTAGCATGGAATATAAACTTTATCATGAACAATAATTATAATAATAACATCTTTATTATTGCCTCTAGGGCATAATTCCAACAGTCTCCCACTTGCACTAGAGTCAATAATCTAGTTTACATTTGGCAACAATCTCACACCCATGGCACTAAGGTGCTGATCATGTTTTACACGTGGAAGAGGTTTAGTCAATGGATCTGCGACATTCAGATCTGTATGTACTTTGCTAATCTTCAGATCTCCGTCTGCTATATAATCTCGGATTATATGAAACTTGCGGTTGATATGCTTGGTCTTTGGATGATATCTTGGTTCCTTAGCGAGTGCTATGGCGCCAGTGTTATCACACAATATCTCCAGTGGGTCCAATGCACTTGGAACCACGCCAAGCTCAGTGATGAAGTTCCTGATCCAAACTCCTTCACTTGACGCTTCTGCAGCAGCCATGTATTCCGCTTCTACTGTAGATCCCGCGATCACGCTTTGCTTGTAGCTTCTCCAACTCACAACTCCTCCATTCAAAATATAAACGTATCCTGTCTGAGATTTAGAATCATCCTTGTCGGTGTCGAAACTAGCGTCGACGTAACCTTTTACGACGAGCTGTTCATCACCCCCATAGACTAAGAACATTTCTTTAGTCCTATTTAGGTACTTTAGGATGTTCTTCACGGCTGTCCAGTGTTCCACTCCTGGATCACTTTGATATCTGTTCGTCAAACTAAGAGCATTGGACACATCCGGTCTAGTACACAGCATGTCATACATGATAGAACCTATGGAGGCATAAGGCACTTTGCTCATAGCTTCTCTATCATTTACCGTAATGGACCGAGCCTTGCTCAATATCGTACCTGACAACATAGGCACTGAACCTTGCTTTGCCTTATCCCTTCTGAACCTTTTCAGACCTGTGTCTAGGTATGTACTCGGGCTGACAGCTATCAGGCGGCTTTGTCTATCTCTATAGATTTTGATGCCCAATATATAAGCAGCTTCACCTAGGTCTTTCATTGAAAAACACTTGTTCAAATAACTCTTCACATCGTTAAGCATGTTAATGTCATTTCCAATAATCAATATGTCATCCACATATAGTACCAGAAATGTCACCGAGCTCCCACTCACTTTCTTGTAGATACAAGCTTGAGCAATTTGGAACAAATCCAAAGCTCTTGATCACTTGATCAAACGAAGGTTCCAACTCCAAGATGCTTGCTTCAGTCCATAAATGGAACGTCAAGTTTGCATACTTTATCATCCTTAGGATCGACAAAACCTTGGGTTGCATCATATACAACTCTTCATCAATGTTTCCATTGAGGAACGATCTTGACATCCATCCGCCATATTTCATAATCATGAAACGCAGCAATTGCTAATAAAATCCGAATGGACTTAAACATCGCTACGGGAGAGAAAGTCTCATCATAGTCAACACCTTGAACTTGTCGAAAACCTTTTGCGACAGGTCATGCTTTATAGACGGTAACATTACCATCCGCGTCTGTTTTCTTCTTGAAGATCCATTTGCACTCAACGGCCTTTCGGTCGCTAGGAGGGTCCACCAAAGTCCATACTTGGTTTTCGCTCATGGATCCCAATTCGGATTTCATGGCTTCTAGCCATTTCTCAGAGTCTGGGCTCATCATCGCTTCCTCATAGTTCGTAGGTTCACTGTCTTCTACCAACAAGACAACAAGACAGGTTGCTGCACCACTTAGGAGGGGCACGACCTTGTCGACCGCGACGCTCAAAGGACATCATCCGAAGCTTCATGATCCTTGTAATTAGCTTCCTCTATTGTTGGTGCAGGCGGCACTGGAACAATTTCAGGTGCTGCGCTACTCTCCAACTCAAGAGAAGGTTCAATAACCTCGTCTAGCTCTACTTTCCTCCCACTCATTTCTTTCGAGAGAAACTCCTTCTCAAGAAAGGAACCGTTGTTTGCGACAAACACTTTGCCTTCGGTTCTGTGATAGAAGGTATACCCAATAGTTTCCTTAGGGTATCCTATGAAGACGCATTTATCCGCTTTGGGTTCGAGCTTGTCCGGCATCAACTTTTTGACGTAGGCTTCGCATCCCCAAACTTTAAGAAACGACAACTTAGGTTTAGCACCAAACCACAGTTCATACGGTGTCGTCTCAACAGATTTAGATGGTACCCTATTTAAAGTGAATGCAGCGGTTTCTAATGCATAACCCTAAAATGATAACGGCAAATCAGTAAGAGACATCATTGATCGGACCATATCTAATAAGGTTCGATTCCGGCGTTCGGACACACCATTGCGCTGTGGTGTTCCGGGTGGCGTGAGTTGCGAAACGATTCCGCTTGCTTTAAGATGCGTGAGAAAATCATAACTCAAATATTCACCTCCATGATCGGATCGTAGAAACTTAATCTTTCTGTTACGATGGTTCTCCACTTCATTCTGAAATTCCTTGAACTTTTCAAATGTTTCAGATTTATGTTTCATTAAATAGATATACCCATATCTACTTAAGTCATCGGTAAAAGTGAGAAAATAGCGATATCCACCGCGCGTCGAAACACTCATCGGTCCGCATACATCGGTATGTATGATTTCCAACAAGTCCGTTGCTCGCTCCATCATACCGGAGAACGGGGTTTTGATCATCTTGCCCTTGAGGCATGGTTCGCATGTGTCAAATGATTCAAAATCAAGAGACTCCAAAAGTCCATCAGAATGGAGTTTCTTCATGCGCTTTACACCAATATGACCTAGACGACAGTGCCACAAATAAGTAGTATTATCACTATCTACTTTGCATCTCTTAGCCTCAATGTTATGGATGTGTGTTTCATCCCTTTCGAGATTTAGAAGAAATAAACCATTCACAACAGGTGCATGACCATAGAAGATGTTACTCATATAAATAGAACAACCATTATTCTCCGATTTAAATGAATAACCGTCTTGCAAGAAACAAGATCCAGAAATAATGTTCATGCTAAACGCAGGCACATAGTAACATTTATTGAGGTTTAAAACTAATCCCGAAGGTTAAACTAAGGAGAGCGTGCCGACGGCCATCACATCAACTCTTGATCCGTTGCCAACGCGCATCGTCACCTCATCCCTCGCAAGCCGCCGTCTATTCCGTAGCTCCTGTTTCGAGTTACAAATATTAGCAACTGAACCAGTATCAAATACCCAGGCACTACAACAAGGGCTAGTAAGGAAAACATCAATAACATGTATATCAAATATACCTTTGATGGTGCCAGCCTTCTTGTCCGCTAAGTACTTCGGACAGTTGCACTTCCAGTGACCATTGTCCTTGCAATAGAAGCACTCAGTGTCTGGCTTAGGACCAGACTTGAGCTTCTTCTCAGCAGGGGCAACGCGCTTGCCGCCGCCTTTCTTGAAGGGCTTCTTTGCACCCTTACCTTTCTTGAAGGTGGGGGGCTTGTTGACCATCAACACATGATTATCCTTTTTGATGTCCACCTCCGCAGCCTTCAGCTTTGCGAAGAGCTCGGTGATCGTATCAGTGGAACCAATCTGATTGTGAGTCACTACATAACTTTTGTAGCTGGGAGGGAGTGATTGCAGAACCCTGTCAATCTTGAGCTCCTCTGGAATCTTGCAGTCCAGTTGCTCAAGGCGTTGAGTGTAGCCCAACATCTTAATGGCGTGCTCACTAACGGAACTCCCTTCCTCCATCTTGCAGTTAAAGAACTTCTCAGAGATCTCATATCTCTCAGAACGGGCCTGAGTCTGAAACATGGTTTTCAGCTCCTCGAGAATCTCAAAGGGCCCGGGATAGTCTTCAAAACGATTTTGAAGGTCCGATTCCATAGCAAACAACATGGTGCTCTTAATCACACCATAATCATCTTTGCGCGACAGATAGACAACTTTCTCATCAGCCGGTGCATCTACAGCAGGGCGTCACCTAACGCATTCTCAAGGACATAGTCCTTTTGACCGCCAGAGAGAATGATTCTCAGATTGCGGAACCAATTGGTGAAGTTAGACCCATTGTTTCTAAGCTTTTCCTTCTCAGCAGAAACGTTGAAGTTGAAGTTGGACTTAGCCATTTGATCTACAATATTTGCAAGTACAAATTATACTATGTTCATGATAACTAGTTCAACTTTTAATCAAATTACTAGATGAACTCCCACTAAATTCAACATCCCTCAAGTTGTTTAGTGAACATGATCCAAATTCACCACACCTAATCCGATCTTCACGAGAAGAGATGTGGTTTCAATTGTGGACAACGAAGTGTCGATCATATCATTCATATGACTCATGCTTAACCTTTCAGTTCATGTGTTCCGAGGCCATGTCTGTACATGCTAGGCTCGTGAAGTTAAACCCAAGTATTTCTGCGTGTGCAAAACTGGCTTGCACCCGTTGTATGTGAACGTAGAGTCTATAGCACCCGATCATCACGTGATGCTTGGACACGACGAACTTTCGCAACGGTGCATACTTGGGGAGAACACAGTTTTATCTTGATCTTTAAGTGAGGAATCATCTTATAATGCTACCGTCGCGATCTAAGCATAATAAGATACATAAAAGGATAAACATCACATGCATATAACTTTATGTGACATGGTATAGCCAATCTTCGCGCAATGATCTCCATCTTGTGCGTGCCGGCATGATCTCCATCACTCCACCATGATTGCCTCCACCACGAATAGCAACTACAACTATTGCTAACTACTTAGCGATAAAGTGAAACTATTACATGGCATATAAGAAGTTGACACACAGGTCATACACAATTATAAAGACAACCATATGGCTCCTGCCGGTTGTGTACTCATCGACATGCAAGTCGTGAAACATTACAAAACATGATCATCACATACAATATACACATCACATCTTGGTCCATACCATATCACAGAAAACACTCCCTGCAAAAACAAGTTAGACGCCTCTACTTTGTTGTTGCATGTTTTACGTGGCTTATGGGAGTAGAAGCTAAGAACGATTCTTACCTACGGAAATCCACAACGGTGATATTATGGTTGCCAAACTCCGGTGTAAATCCCATGACAACTATAGTGAGAGAAACTGGCATCCACCAGCCGCATGTGTGGAACAAGCCACACATCAAGTGCGGAGCGGTCTCATGACGACGTCGCGTAAGGTTGGCCTGGACCGCTTCAATCTCACTATCCCGCATCATAAGAAGAACACAAACAAGAGGCTTGCAACAGAAAACATCAACGCCCGCAACAACCATGTTCTGTTCTACTCGTGAAACACATCTACACATAGATCTAGCTCTGATACCACTGAAGGGTTTCGCAGCATAGTAAATCAAAAAAATTCTACGGATGCGAACAGGAAAGCCAAGATCTAATCTAGGAGATGCAAACAACGAGAGAGATTAGACGAGATCTTCATACCCTTGAAGATTCGCTGGCGGAACGCTCGCTTAACGTGGGTGATGTAGTCGTACTCGCTTCTCCTCCTCGCGATCCGATCCGATCTAGCACCGCAAGTGACGATGCCTCCGTGAGATGCACACGTGCAGCACCTCGACGTCTCCTCCTTCCTCGGTCCAGAAAGTATGGTGGAGAGACGGATTGGATCTACAACGCGACGGCGTGGTGCAAGTGGTGGAGAGTTTCTGCAGCAGGGCTTCGCCTACGCGCAGTCGGGAGGGAGAGAGAGAGGCGGCAGGCGGCTAGGCTTGAGGAAGGTGTGTGGGGGGGGTGGTGCCCCAGCCCTCTATATATAGAGGGTGGGCCAGCTAACCCCTCCCGAGCCCAGGCCGGCGGCCAAAGGAGGGAGGAGTGGGGGGGGCAAGTCAACCCTCCCCCTTCTAGAAGCTCCAAACTAGGGTTTCCCCTTGTTTGGCCGGCTGGGCCCTATGGGGCCTTGTACCCCTGGCCCAATGCGGCCAGGGCACTCCCTGATAGGCCCATTCCCCCCTCCCGACAAGTGGGACCATGTTGGTCCCCTTCCGGAAGGTTCTAGAAGCTTCCGGTACAATACCGATTAACCCGGAACAATTCCGAACTCCAAAAACTGCACTGCCTTATATGAATCTTATTCTCCGGACCATTCTGGAACCTCTCGTGATGTCCCGGATCCCATCCGAGACTCCGAACAAAAACTCATAAACCAATTATCCAATCTATCCTAGCGTCGAGACACGTGAAGTGTGTGACCCTTCGGGTTCGAGAATATGCAGACATGATCTTCTATCAATAATCAACAATGGGTCCGAAACCCATATTGACTCTACACATTCATCGATGATCATATCGGATGAAACACGATGCCATGATTCAATCAATCCCATATATATATTCCCTTCGTCTCGCGATATTTTACTTGCGAGATTTGATCGTCGGTGCATCATACCTAGTTCAATCTCGTTCACAGCAAGTACTTTACTCGTTCCGTAATCCGATATCACTTTGTGATTAACTCCTTAACCACATGCTTGCAAGCGGTGTTGATATCGATTACCGAGTGGGCCCGAAGTATATCTCTCCGACTTGGGAGGGACAAATCCCATCTCGATACATACAACCCAACAGGTACTTTCCGATCACCTGAGAGACACCTTTATGATCACCCTCTCATAGGATGACGTTTGATGACCTCAAAGCTTTCTTTCGATACCAGGGAGTTGTATTATCTTATGGTCTAAGGAATACAATATTTGACATAAGAAATGCTTCGCAAAGATGAACACGATGACACGATCTAATTGCTCCGCTTAGTTTGGGTCTGTCCACCATATCATTCTCCCAATGATATGATCTCATTATTAATCGACAACTCATTTCTATGGTTAGGAAACCTTAACCATCATTAATGAATGAGCTAGTCCATAGAGGCGTACTAGGGACGCGGTGTTGTTCACAAACCACACAAGTATTAAAGTTTCCGCTTAATACAATTCTAGCATGGAATATAAACTTTATCATGAACAAGAATTATAATAATAAAATCTTTATTATTGCCTCTAGGGCATAATTCCAACAATTCGGATAAGTGTCTCGATCATGTCCGCATAATTCACGAACCGTAGGGAGACACACTTAAGGATTCGACGTTGTTTGAGTAGTTATGGAATGATGAGTAAGAGACCGAATGTTGTTCGGAGTCTCGGATGGGATCCGGGATATCACGAGGAGATCCGGAATGGTCCGGAGAATAAGATTCATATAAGGAAAGTCCTGTTTCGGGGTTGGAGAATGGTTCCCGTGTTTTCATCGGGAATGTTCTAGAAGGTTCCGGAATGTCCGCACTCGGAGGAAGGGTACATGAATGTGTCATAACAAGTTGGAATGATTGCATCATGTACTAGGTGTCATCGTTGAACAAAATAAAGGGTTTAATCAAATCCTAGTTTGAAAAGTCAAACGCCAATTTGAAAAAGTCAAACGGCTATTTTGTGAGGTGGAGGGGAAGTAGGAAACCTACTTGGGGAGGAGTTCCCTCCCTCCACCGCCGGCCCACTTGGGATCCGAGTTGGGTAGGGACTCCCCTCCTCGCGCCTCCACCTATATAAGGAGGCGGGCCGCCTCCAAGTACACAACACCTCCACCTCTAAACCCTAACCCTAGCCGCCGCCTCCATAGCCGCCTAGGGCAAACCCTAGCCACTGCCTTGCCCCTCCTTGGTGCGTCTAAACCCTAGATCGCCGAGATCTCTCTCATAGTCCACCATACTCGATCACCTTGGCGAAGCCTGCGAGATCTCCCTCTACTTCCTACCACACCGTTGCCTGGGAATCACGAGAGAGTGCTACAACCTCCACTGCTGGAACAAGGAGAGGAAGGTCTTCGTCAGTACCGAACGTGTGACCGATCATGAAGCGCCGCCAGCCTTGGGAAGGATCGTCTACGCGATCTTGAGATCGGAAAGAGTAATCGACATCACCCACGAGAATCCGCTCTCGTTAAACACTTTGGAATCTTCGAGGGTGAGTTATTCCATTGACTCGTTGCTACAATCTAGTAGATAGATCTTGGCTTGTTTGTTTGTATGCGGTAGAAATTTTTTGTTTTCCATGCTACGAAACCCTACAGCAAGCGGGAGACGGAATGGTGGCCATGCTTCGTGGTCGTTCCCGCCGCGCCGGAACCAGGACTTCGAGCTGTCCTTGGTCATCGCGGTGGCGAGGGCCGGCGAGGAGGAGCTTGCCGCTGGGAAGGGAGCGGCTAGGGTTTTGGGGTTTGGAAGTGGGGACTGGAAGTGGAGAAGAGTGTGGACTGGATGTGGATGGGGATGACGCGGTCACATTGAAAAGGACACGGCCCCTCTCTCTGACACCGCAAGTGGGTCTCGAGGAAGACTCGGCTAGACCGCGTCGGACGAGGCTGGCGTCCGAGTCCCGCAAACCAGCCGCAGGTTTTGGCCCGATATAAGCCGAATCAGACCTTGTCACGCTGATCGGTCCGTTTACGATGGACCATTGGGCCTTGGACTCGGTTCGGAAGGGCAAGATTGGACGCACGGCGGCCGCTTGCGGGGGCCATTGGGATGGCCTTAAACAACCAAACCAGACGACCGGCCAAACTCTGCATATATAAATTATTAAAATCTACTCCCTCCGTTTAGAAATATAAGATGTTTTAGGTTTGTGAAGGAGATGTATCTAGACACCTTTTAGTGTATAGGTTCAAATGAATCTAGATACTAAAAGGTGTCTAGATACATCTCCTTCACAAACCTAAAACATCTTATATTTCCAAACGGAGGGAGTAGCTGTGATGGTGGCTATGCATCGATTGATCGATCGAGACGGGCATGCTCTTATCACCTTCTCCGGTTCCGGCCGAGAAGCCTAACTACGGGAATTCAAACCACGGTCCTCACACGCAATTAGAAATGAAGTTATTGGCCGTGACTACCGATAGTAATGTTATAATCAGTGTGACGTGTTCTCGACTAGCGACCTAATTAAGCATATCATGCCACAAACCAGACAATGTCCTCACGTGTTCTCGACTTCACGGGCTCGATGATTATTGGACGGGCACGGAGAAAGATCTACTACCCAGATATTTTCGTCCCAATTAAAGACGTACATGAGCACTAAAATAAACGGTTTGTCCGTTGCTTTCTGGATCGTGGTTTTTGTCTTGGTATTGCACGTGCATCGCTTAAACTCGAAGCATTTCCCCGTGTTCCCACGCAAGTGACGCAACATACAACCACAGAGAAGGAGAAGATGAGCGCCGCTTGGAAGCAAGTAACTATAGTAGTACTAGCCAAGATTGGGAAATACGACCATGGAGAAATTGGAGAATCGGAGAAGCAATTCAACCTCTTTAGAATTATGTACTTATTTACACTTAAACTTGATGGCATCACACAATGAAAAAAAATGTCATGTTATTTTTCTTGCATTTCATTCGCTAAACCAATACACACCAGAACAATCTACTGACTTGTCAAGATATCCAAAGAAATTGTTGGCAAGGACACATGTAAATACAGTATAACACATTAAGTGTGTAAACTAAAATTTTGGATCACCATAGAAAGTTGGGTTGAGAAAATTCTTGCAATAGAACACCATTTTAGTTTAAACAAGAAAATACATCTAAATTAGCAAAATTGGAATTTATTACATGTGTGTGCCGGTATATCTTATTACACACATGAGATACTATTAACTCTAGTATAAATATATATATACACCAAAAAAAGCCATAAAATCAATGGGAAAATAATTTATATAGAAGCAAAAATGTTAAGTATAAAAAGAGAAATACGGTTTAGTTTAGTTATTTTCAGGCCTACAAATTTATGGACAATCATGTAAACCCAAATTTGCGCCCGTGAGGACTTGAACATGTGTGCCTTGCTCACTTCTTATATTTTACATTTGCACTGCTACTAGTATTAATAGTATAAGTAGTTACATGCATATGGATAATAAATTCAATTAATTGACTAATCCACTATAGATTGGAACATAAAATGTATTGTTTAATGCGGCACATAAATTAATTCTTCTAGACAGCGGACGAGATATTGTCGCTTAAATGCCGCTCTCAACTTGCTACGGATCAAAACCCGGACCCACGTGGATTTTGCAGCAGGCTGAATTTTCTGCCGAATCTTTGATGATCCTTTACCATTTTAAAAACTAAATTCGGAAAAAATCAAGGTCAGAAGTTTATTCGCGGAGTTCAACAAAAAGTTCATAGGGTGTTTAGAAAAATGTTCTTTGTGGAAAAGGTTTGTCATATAAAAAAAAGAAGCATAAATTGGAAAATATAAAAAAGTCAACAACAATACAAACTAAACATAAAACAGTATATAGAAGAAGAGAGCTCCCAGAAAATTGTGTGAATCCTATCCTAGGCACCGTAGCGTTTCTTTTTATTTAATTTTTTCTTATACTTTTTGTTTTCATTTTCCCGTCGTGTTTTTTTAGATTTATGTTTATTCATTTATAATTTAACAAATTATTTTTATTGAATAGTAAGTGAACTTTATTGAATATCGATAAATTTTTTGAAAAGTGCGAATATTGATTTTGAACTCACGTACAATGTTTTCTAACTATTAACATTTTATAAAACCATGAATATTTTTTATTGAATCATGCTAATATCTTGTTCGAACTTGGGAATATTTTTCTCGTAAGAACCGTTTTCCAATCCGCGAACAACATTTTGAACAACTTCGGAAGTTAGGTACGTGATGGTTTGAGTTAGACAACCAAACTAAACCTGCCAAACTCTGCATATATAAATATAAGTTATTAAAATCTAGCAATGGTGGTAGCCATCGATCGACCGAACGAGACGGGCATGCTCTTATCAGGTTCTCCTCCGGTTACCACGGTCCTCACACGCAATCAGGAATGAAGTTATTGGCGGTGACTACCAAAAGTAATATAAGTGTGACGTGTTCTCAATTAACGACCTAATTAAGCATATCATGCCGCAAACCAGACAATAGAACTTCGCGGGCTAGATGATTATTGGACGGGCACAGAGAAAGTACTACTACCCAGATATTTTGGCCCCAATTAACAACGTACATGAGCACTAATGAACAACTTTGCCGTTGCTTTCGGGTCGTGGTTTTTGTCTTTGTATTGCACGTGCACCGGTCAAGCGAGACGCAACATACAATCGCGAAGAACGAGGAGAAGATGAGCGCCGCTTGGAAGCAAGTGACTAGTAGTACTACTAGCCAAGATTGGGAAATACGACCATGCAGAAGGGGGAGAATCAGAGAAGCAATTCAACCTCTTTAGAATTATGTACTTATTTACACTTAAACTTGATGGCATCACAATGAAAAAAATATGTCATGTTATTTTCCTTGCATTTCATTAACTAAACCAATACACACCAGAACAATCTACTGAGTTTTCAAGATATCCAAAGAAATTGTTGGCAAGGACACATGCAAATACAGTATAACACATTAAGGGTGTAAACTAATATTTGGATCACCACGGAAAGTTGGGTTGAGAAAATTCTTGCAGTAGAACACCATTTTAGTTTAAAACAAGAAAATACATCTAAATTAGCAAAATTGGAAATTTATCACATGTGTTTGCGGGTATATCTTATTACACAGAAGCATAATTACACACATGAGATACTATTAACTCTAATATATATATGTACCAAAAAAACAAGCCATAAAATCAATGGGAAAATAATTTATACAGAAGCAAAAATGTTAAGTATAAAAAGAGAAATACGATTCATTTTAGCTCCTACCAATTTACGGACAATCACGTAAACCCGAAACATCAATGTTAAGCAAAATATTGGAGGTTTACTTGTCGATATCGCAGTTATATTTTCACAAAAAAATATATCATAGTTAAAGAGTAATGAGAGGAAACAACGCCTAGATACGCCTTCACGTCAAATCAAATATATTTAAAATGCAGAAATATAAGTGAGAAGAACATATGCAATTGAAGTTTATTACTTACGGAATTCTTATATTTTTCATAAAAAAATGTTAGTTACATCTCGAAATGAAAAACCTATAATTAAGAACTCAAACATATTCACATGAAATTACAATACATGAACTATGAAATTACCAAACCTAGAATGTCCTACTCACTCTCATCGATGCAAACATGCCCGGGGGAGCCTCTGAATTATCATTCGATTTAATACCATTATATATATATATATCTTATTTTGCAATTTTTTACAGGAATGCATTAGAGGAAGCCCCTATAGCGATTTTGTTTTCGAAACAATAAAAACCCAAATTTGCGCCCATGAGAACTTGAACATGTGTGGCTGGGCTTTACATCCACTTACCTAACCAAGTGAGTTAGGCTCACTTCTTATATTTTGCATTTGCACTACTACTAGTATTAATAGTACAAGTAGTTTACATGCATATGGATAATAAATTCAATTAATTGACTAATCCACCATACGGCACATAAAATGTATTGTAAATTCAATTAATAGTAGATTGGAACATAAAATGTATTGTTTCATGCGGCACATTAATTAATTCTTTTAGGCAGTGGAGGAGATATTGTCGCTTAAATGCCGCTCTCAACTTTCTACAGATCAAAGCCTAGACCCACGTGGTCTAATCTTTGATGATCCATTTCCCTTTTAATAACTAAATTTAGAGAAAAAAAATCAAGGTCAAAAGTTTATTCACGGAGTTCAACAGAAAGTTCATAGGGTGTTCAGGAAAAATGTTCTTTGTGGAAAAGGTTTGTCATATAAAAAAAAAGGAAAGAATAGATTGTAAAATATAAAAAAGGCAACAAAAATACAAAATAAACATAAAATAATATATAGAAGAAAAAGGAGGCGCTGCTTAAAGAGAGCTCCCAGAAACTTGTGTGAATCCTATCCTAGGAACCGCAACATTTCTTTTTATTTAATTTTTTCCTATATGGTTTTGTTTTCATTTTCCTTTTCCTGTCGTGTTTTTTTAGATCTATGTTTATTCATTTTTAATTTTAACAAATTATTTTTATTGAATAGTAAGTAAACTTTATTGAATATCAAGAACATTTTCGAAAAGTACGAATATTGATTTTGAACTCACGCACAATGTTTTCTAGCTATTAACATTTTATAAAACCATGAATAATTTTTATTGAATCATGCTAATATCTTGTTTGAACTTGCGAATATTTTTCCTCTCGTAAGAACCGTTTTCTAATCCGCGAACAACTTTTTGAACTATACAAACCTTTTTCATACCAATTTTTTTAACTTTACTACATTTTTACTTATAAATTGTTTTGCTACATCTATTCTGCGGCCTTGTTTTGGGAGAAAACCTGCTAGAAAACCATAACACAAAGGATTTCGCCCTTTGGCCGTTCCCTTAAGTGGGCCAACCTGTTTTTTTTGGCTTTTGGGCGGAATTTCGATTCTCTCGCAGAGAGTGCGTCAAGCAGGAGCTTCTAGAAAATTTCAAGGATCGCATGCAGCTATCATGTCTATTTGCCAACTTGTGCAAACGATTGAAATATTTTATTTTATGATACTAAGCGATTTTCAAGACTTGATATTGTAATAATACTATACTTGGAGGACTTTCATCATCCTTTCGCCCCCTATGTCCCAATCTTGGCTTCGGCCTTTGGCCAGTTCGTATATAATATTAATTTCAAAAACAAAAAGTTGGTATATTAATATTACCGTGGAGGGTTTTGAGTTTTGACTGTTTATTTGAGTATCTCATGAAAGACAAAACAGTGCTCAGAATTAAGCATACGGCATTCGTTTTCTCTTCTTCTTCTCCGATCGAGAGATGCGTTTTGTCTTGTCGGTGCCGACATGGCGATATGGCAGGATTGGTAGGTACGCTGCTTTCGACGAGCAACGGTTCCACCCAACCAAGCGCGCGAACGCGAAGACTCAGGGTCAACCATGCATGTATATTAACGCAAACATAGCGTTCTTACAAGTCGCTCAATCGCATGCAAATCCCCTGCTGTTGTTGTAGCCTTGTAGGATGGCGCACGCTGACGTACGTGGATTGCTGGGCTTGGTCCAGACCACATATGCATATATCTGATCCCAAATGATTATTGAGCTTATTAATTGTCCCAGACCACACATATCATCAGATTCTTTTCTTTTTGCAGCTCCGATCCATGCGAACACGCCGGACGGATCTATTCCCTTTGTTTCAAAATATATGATGTTTTAGGTTTGTGATAATAATGTATTTAGACTTGTTTTAGTGTATAGATTTACTTGTTTTAGTGTATAGATTTACTTTAAACATGAATAAATCTATATACTAAAAATAGTCTAGATATATTTCTTTTACAAACATAAAACATCTTATATTATGACACGGAGGGAGTATACACAAACAGATCGCATCAATCATGATCTTATCAAGATGCAGCCAGTAGATAGCATCTTGATTTGCCAGCAGCATGACCGGGTCAACCAGCGCCTGAGTACAGACGCCAGCACTGCGTGACTGCCAGTACGGTGCACGCAATCACTGATCAATCATGCATGTTCTGTCGATACCGTGCCGTGCCGTACGTCCGTGCCCCCACACGTTTCTTGCTTTCTCGCTCAAACTCAACCGAAAACGAGTGACTCGTACAAAAATAACAACTAACTAAACGGAAACCACCACCACGACGCGGCGCCTACGCGCGTGTATTAGTCGGTACATACCGTTGGGGCGTACGTGGCGGCACATGCCCCGGCCAGCCTGACTCCCCAAGGCTATCTGATCTGAATCTGGAGTAAAATAAAACATTGGCATGGATGGATAGGGCCCGTAGCCCTTACGTTCTCCAGCTAGCCAGCGGTCTAGCTGTAGCTGACGCGCTGATTTGTGTCACTACCTACTTTGAAACAGTTTTTCGTCCCGTTTTATAAATTTATCAATAACCATTTAATCCATCACCGCAACTGAAAAAAGAACACTAAAAATGGTCTGTTGGGGGCAAAAACACAAAGTAGCACCGAGATACGGACTGCCAGAGATGACGCTCGGCTGAGCGAACGTGAGGAGAAGTGGGGTGCTGTCACCAGTAAATCAAATCCTGAAGCATGCCGTCCAAATGCTCCCTGTGACTAGACTCAGGGCGGATCCCTCTAGGACCAGGGGGTGCACACGACCCAGGTAAAAAAATATTTTCTTTGCTAAATGTCATATTTTTACCTTGTGTGCACCTGGAACAAAAGTTTTTACTTGTTGTGGCATCAAGTGTGCACCATGATCCACTTTGTTCTAGCTCCGCCTTGTAGCTTGGCATGCAGCACATGCACGGGCACACCGATACGTACGCGTCTCGACAGCGATACTACGGCGGCACTACACATGCAAACGTGATCGATCGATCGATCCCACTCGGTCGGACCAGCTGACAGTGTTGGCATGGCGTTTTGCCGCCGCCAGATTCCTCCCTATCCTTTCTGATCGATCGGATCGTCTTGTGTCTCGTGTCGGGTTTTTGACGGTACGTGTCACGGTTCGGTGGACGAACTCATCTGCCCGCTGGACAAGGTTATTGGATCATCATGTGATCGGTGTCGAGCGAGCCGCTGCTGCTGTCTAGTCTAAAGCATTTTTGGGAGTAGTTCATGACACTCGAAGGTACGAACGGTACGTACGGCTAAGTTTCATTGGCACGTCCTTCGTTCCGTGCGCCATGGCCAATTCGACCATGCATGTTATGTTCGGCCTCGGCCGGACCAGTATGCACGCTTGCCGTTGCCATTTTTCCATGCAGGCGCACATGGCGTGCCGCCAATCGAGTACTGTACGTGGACAGGAGGACGTCGATCCATCGATCGATCCTGGACAAATTGAACGTCCGATTTACTACACAGCAGTGCAACGCAGTGCCTGCTGTCGATGGATGCATCACGCGAGTCTGTAACGCGTGGTGTGTGTTGGGATTAAATAAAAATCGGCGTGACACGTGCATGCATGACAAGGGACACTACTGCTAACTCCACTTCAGTGAGGAAAATAATTGTACGAGCGCTAGGCTTATAAGGCTTATGCCAAGCTTTTTACGTTATGCCTTCTTGACTCGTAGGTGGTACATCAATGTCTTCCACCCTGGCCCAAGTGGTTTTACAACTAGTATGCCGGTTTCAACATTTGCGAGAAGACTTTCGCATGCACGTCCAGACCGTAAGTGTCAATAAGCTCACTGATCAGATCAGTTGACCCTCCATGCACCTTGTCTGATTATTGTTTCAACATGTGCTGACCATGTGCCTGCCTAACACTACGACATGCTACTTATCAACTCAACAGTACTGCTTGTCTGATTAAGGTTTAGGCTTGGTTCTTGAACAGAGTGGAACGTAGTGGAAACATTATTTCCACATCTTGGACTCGTTCGTACATTTTGGTTAGGCCAAGGAATGGAACCTACCCATTGCGAGAAAGCGAACACAGAGACAGAATGTATCAAATCCATTCCACCTCATTCATTGCCTCTAACCAAACATAGGGACGGAATGTAACCATGACATTCCATTCTTGTTTAATGTAACCATGAATCTAGAACAAAACACACCCTTAAGGACCGTGTGGATGCATCATATCCACTAACTAATGTTAGCTAAGTTGGTTGATACAACGTGGAAAACAACAGCTAGGTCGTCGGCGTCAAGCTTGGGGAGGGACCTGCCCTCGTACAATAGTAGGTAGGTTTTCACCTTGGTTCTTGTGTTGCCTCTATGGCAGTTTGAGGTTCTTCTCCTCATCAAGGCCCTACTCAGATTGGACTCGAAGGTAGGAGGGAGGGCCGCTACTAGATACCCCATCAATAAGGACCGGAGTAGTGGTGCAACCTAAGACCAATTTGACTGCGCACAACTTCTCCTTTGGACTAAGACCATACACTATGTGAACCAAAAGAGATTCTAAGCATCCTATGAGCCGGTTACTAACATAGTAGAGAATCGATACATCGCTCGTGATAACATAAGTGGATTATCTTGTTTTTTTTCATGCAGGTCTGGGCCCTTTGGCAGAGTTATGAGGAAGAAAAGCAAAGAAGGGTGCGGATTAACTAGTTGTTTATTTGAAAGTGAGACCCACGTGTGATTCAATACATAGAAGGAAAAACCAGACGACTCCTAATTCTGACACAATTTCCCTTGAGTCGGTACCACATAGTGCTTGGTCTAAGTGGTCTGATCTCGGTGCCGAAAAAGAAGGTCGTCGGAATGCATCACACACTTGATGACGTTTCATATTTCGTTTTGCTGATGCTTTGTGTTAAATATAGATCCTATTTTATTTTTTCCATATGACAACAGAGCCAGGTTTCATTACCACAACGATAATAGAACAAGTGCCTTAAATAAACAACTAACAAACAGAAGCGAAAAAGAAAGAAGGGAAACTACAAAGTCTTTTTCTGGCAACATACACGACTACCACATGATTTTTAGGGACAAATCTAAGTCACAAACCAACACACTAATTGGCATCAAAAGATAATGATATAGGCCAGAAGCACCTATCCTCCAGGAAATAGTTAATCCCTAGTTATGTCCACATCCACACCCTTATCCTCTTCTCCATTCCTGACTCTTGGGACCGAAGCTCACCTCGCCATCTCATGCACCTGAGTGGCCATCTATTGGAGATGGTCAGCTACCTCAACCATCAAGCTCATGTCTCGTTCATTCTAAATACCCGCCCAATACCAAAGAAACGCACACATGAAACATGTTGATACCATAGGGGAAGAAATTAACTTGCCTTCAAAACATGATCGATGACTAGTTTTCCACAAAGCCCAACATAGGACAGCGACACCAAAAATGTGAAAATTATATCCAAAGGGAAGAAATTTCACAATCTACCAAACATACCGAGTAAAGCAAGAAGGTCTAGTCAGAGCAGCAATAGCAATAGCAATTCTACTCCACATATAAACAATAGCAGGGCATGTAAAGAATGAACCGTTGATGGTTTCATCCAATGGGCAGAAACGACAAACATAGCTTCCTACCCATTTCCTTTATTCATGTTATATTTAGTAGCAATTGCGTAATGTCAAATAAGCCAAATCTTGATTTTAAGAGGTAACATAAATTTCCATAGATGTCTAAAGGATCTATCAGATCCCACATCAGCAAGCTTATTATACAAGGATTTGACCGAGAAAATCCTAGACTAAGTGTATTTCCATTTAGGTTTATCCTATTCATCATTTAGGCTTACAGAAGCTAGAATGTTCCTTAGTTTTTGCCAATGAGAAGTTAATCTAATCAAAAGCCACCTTCAAAAAGTAAAAAACCCAACCCAATTCTAACACCTCTCTAATAATACCACATGCAGTCTAGTGCTACAAACAGGGACCAAGATATTTAGTAGGCATTGCTAAGTTGACAACCAAACATATCAGCATATCTTAAACCTTTCTCACTATCCTCCATAACCATCATAAGTTCACTCCTATTGAAATTAATTTCCAACCCATACATGGCTTCAAACATATAAATAATTAGTTTAACACGAATCAACTGTTCCATATCACATGCAATCTAGTGCCACAAATAGGGACACCAAGATATTTAATAGGCCAATTTCTAAGTTGACGACCAAACATACCAGCATATCTTAAACCTTTCTCATTATCCTCCATAACTGTCATAAGTTCACTCTTATTAAAATTAATTTTCAATTCAGACATGGCTTCAAACATATAAAGAATTAGTTTAACATGAATCAACTGTTCCATATCATCTTGGATAACTAGTAGAATGGTATCATCATCATATAGTAATATGGCAACACCTTTATCAATCAAATGGGATACCAAACCAATCACCAAACCAGTAGATTGAGGTTCTAAAATCATTTTAGCAAGCCTCCAGCAGCCATACTAAAGAGGAAGGAAGAGAAGGGATCACCCTGTCTCATCCCTCTGTGGCTACCAATATCTTTACCCAATATCTTTACCTCTTTTATTGTTAATTTTAACACATAAAATGCCATTCCTAACAACAACATCCACCAACTTACACCAAAAATAACTAAACCCTTTTTGGGAAACACATTTCAAGAGGTAATCCCAATCTACCTTGCCATAAGCTTTTCCAAAATTATTTTTCAGGATTACGCCCTTATGCTTCTTCCTTCTAGATTCATGTAAAATTTCACAAAGAGACATCACTCCATCCATTATGCTCCTACCTTTGATAAAAGCAGTTTGATAGCTCGAAATTAATATATCCCTAAAAGGTTCTATTTCTAACTGTAATGTAATGGTCTTATACAAAACTTGTAAAAAACAAATATATGTCCTATGCTGTAATTTCTTTTTTCTATGAGGTCTTTAGTGAAAGTGGTAACCAGACCACTTTTTAACGGCTGCATCTAGGTTCTCAATAACTATACCATTAGAAAATATAACATCTAAAATTTCTAATGGTAATTTTAAACAGAGATAGTACATACTTCTGCGTCGGAAAGGCGCAGTGCTCGGCAGAGACGACGAGAAAGGAACGCAGCAGACACGGGCGAAAGGGAAGCAGTTCTTTATAGCTGCCGAGCCACGCGCGTCCACGTGGGCCGAGTCCCTCAGCGGCCGGCCGGAACCCCCGCGTCCGTCGCGTGCTCCGGGACAGGCGCACCACCACCTGACCCAACCGGAATATGTACGATATGGGGAGCGCCACTTGCCATGCAAGTTGCACTTTGTTTAGTGCGTGCTTCGGTGGTCGGGTGGTGCCGTACTGTACGGACGAGATATCGTGCCATACAAATATTTTATAGGCAGGTGCTTGTGTGCACAGCTGTGATAGTACACCGGAGGAAATTCCACTGTGACCTGCGCAATGCACGGCATGGAACATGGTCCGACTTGACCTACCGATCCATCGAGTCCTCCGTTAGCGCATCTTCACCGAGAGACAATCAGTCAGATTTTGTCAGTTTGGGTCGAGATATCGATGTTTTTGTGCCGTGGTTCAGCCTATCCTGCCAGCCGCGCATAGCAACGGGATCTAAACTGACAAAATCATACAGGCCAGTCCAAGAGATAAGACGGAGAAGAATGTCCATTGCATGACTGCAACTAGACCAATCTGCTACTAAACCGGACAAGCCAACATCCGCGTATTTCCGAACAGACCTATGCATGACGACCCAAATTTGATTCACAAATAAAATGTCCGGCCTAACTTTGTCTAGATGGGTCGTTCCGTCGAGACGCCGTAGGACATAGATGTACCGTTTGGTTCTTCCCGGTGGAGATGCCGTTACTCCTACCGCTTCGATGCGTCGGTGGAAATCAAATAAAAATATACTCACATGCCAAGCCAGCTAACAAATCCAGCTTGGCTGTAATATACGATTCCTCGTTCGTTAATTGGTCCGAGTATGGATATATATATATATATATATATATATATATATATATATATATATATATATATATATATATATATATATATATTTCTGGCAGAGGATGACCTAGTCCGTGGATCCGCTTGCTCCCATACATGACGCTCACATGCAACGCACGTACGGGGTCTCCGCTATCAATCGGACATCTAGTCCATCTCTTGGACGACTAGACAGTTGTGTAGTGTACTTCGTTAAGAATGAATCCAGTAAACGAATTGAATCGAGGCCACCGCGTAGCTCACAGATAGATAGATGCTCTCTCCTCCTCCACTTATAGTTCTTGCCAGAACGTACATCGTGGGACCCATGCCGTACGTACAGTACGGAATCACGGGCAGCGCTGGCTAGGACCAATTTTCCGTTTCTCCCGTTCCGTTTTTCTGCTTGTCCTTTTTCGTTAATTAACGTACTCCACATCTCGATCGATCGATAAATCGATTCCCACCCCACTTGCCTTTGGAAGGTTACGTAGCGTACGTGATCGTTCCAGTTAAACAACGAGACTATATATACCTGCCAAACTCTTTGCATATATAAATGCAAAAGTATGGCTATCATATTCATAGCACAGTTACTCCACTGGTCCGTACAACGACGACTGCTTAACAAATGCTGTTGTTTTGGTTAGTAGCTTATTTCTTGCCACACGCGATTTGTGCTAGACGATGGTGATCGGCACTATGAAGTAGATGTCTGGCTTTGGTTGGAGGTGAAGAATCTCACTAATTCTTTTTGTTCCATCTTGCTGCGCGCGCGTGCTAGACGAAAACTGGTCCACTGGAGCTAGCTAGTGTCGATCGAGATTGGCATGCTCGTATCAGGGTTCTCCGATTCCGGCTGAGAAATTCAAACCATGGTCCTCCCACGCAACTAAAAGTCTACTACAATGCAGTAGTATAATTATCGTGACGTGTGCTCGACTAACGACCTAATTAAGCATATATATCACGCTGGGATGAAGACAAGGAACCCTTATTCACGGGCTGGATGACTGGATAGGCACGGGAGAAAACACCCAGATATAGTACTCCCTCCGTCCAAGAATAGATGTCTTAGATTTTTCAAATTTTGGATGAATCTAACTAAATAGTGTCTAGATTTATTTAAATTTTAACAAATGTGAGACATCTGTTTTGGGACGGAGGGAGTAGTACTCTCAAGCAGCCACACATCCGTCAGCACAAGTCAACGAAAGTTTTTGCCTTCCCTTTCGATCGTGGTATTCTCTTTGTCTTAATTGGTAGTGCTGCACGTGCAACGGTAAAGCTGCTTGAAGCATCTCTCCGCGTTCCCACGCAAACGGAGAAGGAGAAGAAGATGAGCGCCGTAGCTCGACCGGTGGGTCGAATGGGATGGGATGGCACCAGCGGCTCTTGGGTGCGGGTGGAGCTTAACCAAACCCGTACCCGCAATCTTATATTTTTTCCCGCAACCCGCACCCACACCCGCACGTGGGTACAAATTTTGTTCCATACCCGCACCCGTTGAGGGTAAAAGAACCCGCGGGTAATACCCATCCATCAGTCCAATCAACGTAACAAGTCATTGTAATAACACAATATATATAAAAAATGACAACATACATTTTCATTCATTCATGGTTTCAGCAAGCAAGCAAATATATATTAAATAATAAAAATACATTGCCAAACACATGATATTGTGAATAAAACAAGTTACGTCCAAACATAAGTTGCATAGAAAGTATATAGTTCAAACATCAAAATCTCAAAAGAATTGCAAAACAGTCACACGACATACCACAATTAGCCACATAGCAACACTCCTCGACTCTAGAAGTTCATAACTTTTTAGAAAAATTCTATAATACTAATGCCCCACGTGTCATCTAATAAGTTTTCGAGTAGATAGGTATGCGGGTGCGGGTTTTCCTTACCATAACCGCACCCGCAATACCCGTGGGTATAACTTTACCACCATACACTTACCCTAATGGGTAAAAACCCGCAAGATAAGCGGGTAGCGGGTACCCATTGCCATCCATAGATGGGAGAGCGACAGCCGAAGACGAACTAATCTGCTCCAATCACGCATGAACAGCTGAAAGTTTGGACTCGCTCGCGCACGCCAGAAGTAGTAGCTTCGTGAAATCAAGTGCGAGCCAATTAAGGGTTCTGACCGTTTAAGCAAAACTCTTGGAGTAGTATCCGATATGCAACTGCTCTAGTACGGCAAAGCATTCGACGATGGTTAAGTTTTGTCTTGTACATGCGCACAAGACATACCAGGATTATTACATTCTAGTCTATCTACGCCTTTAACTACTTCCTTCGGTTCAAATTAATTGAATCAAATTTGTCTATATTTAAATGTATTTAGACTTGTTTTAATACTAAATACATCTAAATCTAGACAAATCCAAGTCAATTAATTTAAATCGGAGGAAGTAGCTAGTTTCTTCGTCTAACCAGCCTTGGACTGCTCGCGTAGTCAGTCAATCGACTTGGATAGACCACATCGCCGCGGGTACAGGCCACTGTCGTCGGTGAGTGAGCTGGTACTCCTAGTGTGACCGCTGACGACGGTTCTACCGAATGCGAAGCCTCCACGGTCAACTATATATACCAACGCCATACACAACGTACTTACGTACGTACGAGCATACGTCGACCGTAATTCTGTTTGTCACTTGTCTATGTCTCCTCGTTTCTCCCGGTCTTGATGGTTTCCCTATAAAAATTTTCAATTTTTTTCGGATATCATAAGTCAAGATTTTGCTTACTTTGTTCAATGAGTCAAGATTTGTTATACAAGGGGATTATGGATCACCCACTCTTTACATTTTAAACATTTACGCATGCCTATCTATCTATCTATCTATCTATCTATCTATCTATTATATACTAAACGCAATATAAAGGTGTTTTTCGAGGCTCCACATTGATTCCATATCATCTAAATTATTTTTGATAGTTAGATCTAAAATCTATGGTTACGATTTAACTAAATAACGTAACTTAATTATGTTTCCATATACACATGTGTAGCGAATCTGTCACGTCTTTGATCGGTGTGCAGCGAATACACGTCTTTGATCAGTTTAAGCATCAATATGAGTTTTTGCTCTTTGTTGAAATCTGTACATAATATGTTTTGCAAACATTTAGGTGCACATGAACTATTTGCATTCATCCAAAAATCAGGATGCACATAATATGTGTATGCATAGACACAAAACAAATTACTTCCGTATAAGTAACATTTACATATGTGTACTCTGAGATGTGTACATGGCATGTAATCAGTAAGTATTCGACTAATAGCAACCTACAGGAGAGAAGTGCTTATGTATAGATAAATTAATGGTGGAGGTGTCAGCCATACAAAGTTATAGCTCTATGGACTTAAGGTACCTTGGGGTTGCTAACCAAAGAAATTCCCAACGGTTAATTCCCAGTGGCTCAAATGGGTTGTTGTAATAGTATTAAAACATCGGATAGATTCCTGAAAAACCAAGAAAATGTTTACATCTCCAAAACTTTAGGAGGTTCTCATAATTGATCATCCAAAAATTTACAACCATAGCTTTAAATAAACATATGGCATGGCTATGAAAATCGCGACAAGCTTATAAAACACAACATGATTTATTTTCATGAATGTACAAATTATACAACTTCTAAAATAATATAGATGATATCCAACTGTTAATGGGGAATATTTGA
Source organism: Avena insularis (assembly GCA_023614405.1). Taxonomy (NCBI): domain Eukaryota; kingdom Viridiplantae; phylum Streptophyta; class Magnoliopsida; order Poales; family Poaceae; genus Avena; species Avena insularis. Next base: position 469,273,121 of record CM042697.1, on the reverse strand, counting down.
GCAGTACAAGGATGAGCACCCAAAAATTCAAGAGCTAGCTTAAAAATTATTCAACCAAAGTTCAAAAAACCAAACTAAAAATTATTAAATGCCCCATTATGGCTTCTAAATTTTACGACCCAAGTTTAGAACATAATAGGGAAAACACAGAGCGTCTTCCATGGTTTCACATAAAACATCAAATGATTTTCCAAAAATAAAATACATTTCCATAAAATTATGAACAAACTAAAAAATAATTTAACCATGTCTTTTAAAATTCTTTATTTTTCACATTAAAATGGAGACTACTCATTCTCTTGCACTATCTCAAACTGGGAGTGAGGTCATGCTGCACAAACTCACCTTGCATAGCTTATTCATCCATGTACCGGTAGGGATTGACAAGTGGCGCATCACAGAGCGTGCTGACTCACCGACATAGGGTAGTGGGTTTGAACAACATCGATGAAGTGTGTATGTGTATAGTGGGAGAGTTTATATAGCATGTGAATTGAGAGATAGAGAGGGGGAGATATAGAGCGGAATGGATATGGTGGAGAGTGAACAATAAGGGCTAACCGTTCAGAGAATCGTAGTACGTCCAGCATGTTTTTCTGCTTGTCCTTCTCGTTAATTAACCTAATCGACATCTCGATCGATCAATCAATTCCCCACTTGCCTTTGGAAGCTACGTACGTGATCGTTCCAGTTAAACAACGAGACTATACCTGCCAAACTCTTTGCAAAGTAGTATGGCTATCATATTCACAGTACAGTTACTCCACTGGTCCGTACAACGACGATTGCTTAACAAATGCTGTTATTTTGGTCAGCTTATTTCTTGCCAGAAGGATTTGTCGTCGATGATGGTGATCGGGCACTATGACTTGGTTGTCTGGCTTTCATTGGAGGTTTAAGAATTTCAACAATTATCTAGTTCCATCTTGCTGCGCGTGCATGCCGGACGAAAACCGGTCCACTGGAGCTACTAGTGTCGATCGAGACTGGCATGATCGTATCAGGTTCTCCGATTCCGGCAGAGAACCCTGACAAGGAATTCAAACCACGGTCCTCCCACGCAACTAAAAGTATACTAGAATGCAGTATAATTATCGTGACGTGTGCTCGACTAACGACCTAATTAAGCATATATATCACGCTGGGATGAAGACAAGGAACCCTTATTCATGGGCTGGATGACTGGATAGGCATGGGAGAAAACACCTAGATATAGTCACTATAGGAGAAGCTGAATACGCCGACGGCCGGATCCCGTCGGCGTAGTCCCTAAATGCCGTCGGCGTAGGCTGGCCCGACGGCTGCCGTCGGCGTACAGTCCCGTAGGCGTAGCCCCTCTTTCCGTCGCCGTAGAAAAGATGTCGGCGTATATAGCTACGCCGAAGGCAAAGCCGTCGTCGTATATTTGCCGTCGGCGTAGACCATATGGGGCCCACCTAGATGATTAACGGCCGTTTGGCTACGCCGACGGCTTTATCTTCGGCCTAGATTTTTCTAAATTATTTTTTTCAATTTTTTTTTTTCAATTTTTTTTAATATTTTTGAATTGTTTAACTTGTTAATCTCACATGGACATTTTTAATTCTAAGTATACTTAGTCTCAAGTCAAATTGCGCAATTAGTCAAACTTCCCAACCGGTCACCCTCCTAATACTACTCCAGTCCCAGCATGCTTAACTTCTTCATTTCTTCCACATGAGTTTCCGACAAAAAAACTAGAACTTGTTGTGAATATTATCATATCAATCCTATTAACCATTACACTATAATGTTAGACATATTTATTTTTTTACATTCCATACAATTATTTGAGTAAACAACAACGAATAATTAATAATAATATTGAATTCAAATAAAAATAAAATAAAATTTATTTATTTTGCTTTTTTCATTTAAATTTGAATAATTCATATCTAGAAATCCGTAAATCACAATTCAACAAATAATACATCCAACTCGATCAGAAAAATGAGAGGAATCCAAATATGACATCCCTATCATATATTTAATTATATATCATAACTTTTAAATATTAAATCCAAATATGACATCCCTATCATATATTTAATTATATATCATAACTTTTAAATATTAGACCAACTGAAACTATGTCAAGATTTATGAAACACCCCGTTTTAGGCACTCGAAAAATAAAAAAATGGCTTTTTGGTGCGACAAAAAGGAAACCTTGCATTAGATCTCTGATGAAATAGCATATTATGAATCTAAAAATAATTTTTACAAAAAATCATGAGCATCATATCATGTACCTATAGTTCAAATCTAACTCACTTCCTATCGATTTTGTAGGAATTTGTCTTTTTCACGAGGGGTCGAATTTGTCTTTTACAAAAAGGGATAACTTCCTCCTGCAACATTGTTAACCATCCCATGATATGCATGAGTGCACAATATGGGCATATTAGCGCAAACTATATCGCGATTCTAGCAATAACATTGGTCATTTGACCTGAAATCCAGAAAACCTCGATTGAGATAGGTCATTTTGTGAAGGTTTTTTTGAGATACAATCAATATACCAAGTTTTGTATTTTTCCATGCAACTATGTCACATATATGACACCACGCGAAAGTTTTGCATTGTTTCGATCATTTTTGAATTTTTTATACCCGTTTCAAACTATCGTAAAACTTTGTAAATCGAGGGGCATGAAGATTCTTAGCTCGGAGATGAGCCTCACTAAACTTGTATTATATCTCTAATTAAATAGCATACTATGAACCTAAAAATGATTTTTGCAAAAAACATGAGCATCATATCATGTACCCGTAGTTCAAATCTAACTCATTTCCTAACGATTCAGCAGGATTTTGTCTTTTTTACGAGGGGTGGACGAAAAGGTTTGAGATATCCAGGTTGGGAATTGTGCATTCAATATGGTCTAATATTTTTGAAAAATGTGGTATTATTATTTTGAAACTTTCATTTGGTGGTTGTTTCACAAAACGCCCCGTTTTTTGCACTCGAAAAATAAAAATTGCCTTTTTGGTGCGATGAAAAGGAAAACTTCCTCCTGCAACATTGTTCGTCATCCCATGATGCACATGCGTGCATAATATGGGCATATTATCACAAACTATACCGCGATTCTAGCAATAATATTGGTCATTTGACCTGAAATCCAGAAAACCTCGATTGAGATAGGTCATTTTGTGAAGGTTTTTCTGAGACACAATCAATATACCAAGTTTGGTATTTTTGCATGTAACTATGTCACATAATATAACACCACGCGAAAGTTTTGCATTGTTTCGATTGTTTTTAAATTTTTTATGCCCGTTTTAAACTATCGTCAAACTTTGTAAATCGAGGGGCATGAAGATTCTTAGCTCGGAGATGAGCCTCACTAAACTTGTATTATATCTCTAATAAAATAGCATATTGTGAACCTAAAAATGATTTTTGCAAAAAACATGAGCATCATATCATGTACCCGTAGTTCAAATCTAACTCATTTCCTAACGATTCAGCAGGATTTTGTCTTTTTTACGAGGGGTGGACGAAAAGGTTTGAGATATCCAGGTTGGGAAATTGTGCATTCAATATGGTCTAATAATTTTGAAAAATGTGGTATTATTATTTTAAAACTTTCATTTGGTGGTTGTTTCACAAAACGTCCCGTTTTTTGCACTCGAAAAATAAAAATTGCCTTTTTGGTACGACGAAAAGGAAAACTTCCTCCTGCAACATTGTTCGTTATCTCATGATGCACATGCGTGCATAATATGGGCATATTATCACAAACTATACCGCGATTCTAGCAATAATATTGGTCATTTGACCTGAAATCCAGAAAACCTCGATTGAGATAGGTCATTTTGTGAAGGTTTTTTGAGATACGATCAATATACCAAGTTTTGTATTTTTCCATGTAACTATGTCACATATATGACACCACGCTAAAGTTTTGTATTGTTTCGATCGTTTTTGAATTTTTTATACCCGTTTCAAACTATCGTAAAACTTTGTAAATCGAGGGGCATGAAGATTCTTAGCTCGGGGCTGAGCCTCACTAAACTTGCGTTATATCTCTCATGAAATAGCATATTGTGAACCTAAAAATGATTTTTGCAAAAAATCATGAGCATCATATCATGTACCTGTAGTTCAAATCTAACTCATTTCCTGCCGATTCAGCAGGATTTTGTCTTTTTTACGAGGGGTGGACGAAAATGTTTGAGATATCCAGGATGGGAAATTGTGCATTCAATATGGTCTAATAATTTTGAAAAATGTGGTATTATTATTTTGAAACTTTCATTTGGTGGTTGCTTCGCAAAACACCCCTTTTTTGCACTCGAAAAATGAAAAAAATGTTATACGAAAGTATTTGTATTTTATATATATATTTTTGTAAACAAATATATAATATTTGAGTTTATATAGATAGATCTTATTGTTATGCAAATTTTGATATATTATATGTATTTTTCTAAATTTAAATAATTTAGTTATGATTTTTCTAAGATTAATGGGCAAAAAAGAAAAAATGGCTACGCCGACGGTAGACGCCGACGGCTTTACCGTCGGCGTAGACTTGATGCCGTCGCTCTGCCGTTAGCCTAGTATGCTACGTCGACGGTCCCGTTTACGCCCACGGCTGCCATCGGCCTATATTTATCCTACGCCGACGGTAAAACTGGGCTGACGGCCCCGACATATTACCGTCGGCGTATAAAGGACCGTCGGCCTATATTGTTATTCCCGTAGTGAGTAGTAGTACAATTTCCGTCCCAAGTAGCCACGTCCGTTAGCACAAGTCAACGAAAGGTTTTGCCGTCCCTTTCGATCGTGGTATTCTGTTGGTGTTGTTGGTAGTGCACGTACAACGGTAAAGCTTGAAGCATCTCTCCGCGTTCCCACGCAAACGGAGAAGGAGAAGAAGATGAGCGCCGTAGCTCGATCGGTGGGTCGAATGGGATGGGAGAGCGACAGCCGAAGACGAATTGAACTAATCTGCTCCAATCACGCATGAACTGCTGAATGTTTGGACCGCTGGCTGTTGCACTCGCTCGCGCACAGAGCCACAAGTAGTAGTTTCGTAAAGTCAAGTGCTAGCTAGCCAAAATTAAGGGTTTTGACCGTTTCAGCAACTCATGGAGTATATATGCACCTGCTGTAGTACCGCAACGCGTACGTTTTCTTTTCTTCTTCGACGATGGTGGTTAAGTTTTGTCTTTGGTGCCGACATCCCAGGATCGATGATTGCATTCTAGTCTAGCTACGCTTTTTTAACCCTTAAATTTGTCTAAATACGAATATATCTATCTAAACACTTAACTACATACATAATCTATCTATTATATACTAAAAGCAATATAAGGGTGTTTTTCGAGGCACCAGGTTGATCCACATCGGCCTCAAAAATATACTACGTTGATCTTCATATTAACGGTTCAGATTAAAAGATATAAAAGGTGTTACGTAAAATATTAAATGTGTACATATGGATATGTGACACGTAGTTTAAAAGGAAACTAAAGTCTAAATCCCCGTACGTGCACTCCTTCTGGCCAGGCCGAAAACTTTTTTTTTTCAGAAATAAGGAAACAAAAATTAACAGGTCAGGTTTTTTTTTGCGGGTAACATGTCAGGATTTAGCTAGAGACTATTTCACCTAAGTCACCTAACGTGATGGCAAACATGAAAATTCACTTTCTCATTTCCCGAAAAAAACATGTGCTCATTTATTTGCGATCTAAGCTGACTAACAAGCTACGCTACGATTCTATTGAATGAAGTACATTAGAAAAACGGAGTAGCTTCCAAACAAAAAGGTGTGCACAGTTTTAGGGGTATAGTCGGTACTATCTACTACTCCCTCCGACCCATATTACTTGACTTGAATTTGTCTATATTTAGATGAATCTAGACACTATTTAGTATATAGGTTCATCCAAATTTTATCAAATCCAAGTCAACTAATATGAATTGGAGGGAGTACTAATTTCTAGACGAAAAAAGTCCCTTTGTATTAGACGTGGGGTTAAGTTATGTACTAGCTAGGATTTAACTACGAACTGCAAACACCAAGAGCCATGAGGTTGTTTATTTCTTTTTGACAAGATTTAAGATGATAGAGTCCGTGCAAGTTACTACTAATATCTGCCATCCGTTTTATTAAAGTGGAAACCAAATCGTGTTCCAAAAAAAATATGGACATGATTTTGATTAGAAAAAGTCGAGAAATGCAAAATGACAGTGACATGATCCTTTTTTTGAATGTACTGTGACATGATCCTCATTATCCATTTTGATCAATTAGATTGTTTTATTATATTCATAACAGCATAACATTCTTGCGGAAGCCTCGTCGCGCAACGAAATATACCTCAGTTGCTAGGGTAATTTACGTGTGGGGCCAAGCACATTACACTTTTGTTCTTCGGATTTGCATCTACATTGAAAACTTAGATTGCCATGGTGCCTAATTTGGCACATTCAAGTGGTTTCTTCCCTTTATATTGGACGTAGGTGTAAGATATGTAACTAACTTCTAAATAAAGACATATAAGTCGCATCGGAAAGCATAGAATCATGGTATGGAAAATGCACAGGCTATTCTTTAGATGAAACATGGTATGCGGGACGCTCTAAAGTAATTAGGCTATATATATCTAAAACACGTATTTAATGAAATTCAAAATATTTCACCAATCAGCTTTTTAGATGAATCCGAAGTTTATTTATTCATAAAATATATACAATAGATCAACTAAACTAGAGAGGTTTATCGTGGTTCAAAGAAATTGGAATGGCGGAAGATAAACCTAACCATTTGTCTTATTAATATCAATAGAATAAATAATAGATTCCCTTCACATTGGATGTGGGTATAAGATATGTAAGTCCCTTCATGTAAAAAATAGACATATAAGTCCCACTAGAAATGTAGAACCGTGGCATGGAAAATGCACGTGCTATTTTTTAAATGGAAAATGGTTGCTCTAGAATAATTAGGTTATAGGGCTTAAACACATAAAGCAGTTTAAAAAATCAAAATTTTGCAAGTAGAAATTTTAACACTAATATAAATTTATTTATTCAAAAAAATACAAAATAGATCAACAACACTCAAGAGGTTTAACTGTGGTTTAAAGCACATAGTAAGCTCAGATGATGCACCCAACCATTTATCTGATTCACTGGTGAACTAATTTTTCATGCAAGCACATCTGGACATCAATATATGATGAGGGATAAAGATTGATCTCTGGGAGAAATATTTTGTTTTAGGAATTTTTATATTATGTATTCATTTAGGTGTTAAGATAAACAAACACTAACCTATTCCTATTAGATCGATAATGAAATAGAAAAACCATTCTCCCTTGCTACCAATAATGGGTACTATAGAGCCCTGACTCACCTGCCCTACATTAAGTGTTTGCAGACATTCTCAAATTTAATTTAATAGTACATCCCAATAGAACACAAATACCTTGCGAGTTAGTGTCTTTAGGTGAATTTGACTAGATGATTGAAATGGATGAAACATTAGCTTGACTGTCACCCATAAGTTATTCAATCAATTGACACCAAACATGCTCGGGTGCATTCAACTTTTTTCTAATATATATATATATATATGTATATATATTATTTAAGGTTATTTCATTCCTCCCATTGAGCACAATGAGTGAAGTTGACTATTATTGAGTTCTAATATACAACATTAAGCACTTCCGCTTACTCGGTCGAAAAACTACATTGAAAGAATGACACACACATAGGAGGTAGTAGATATAGAGAGATGTAGAGGTATAGACTTGGTGGCAAGATAATTAGCATGTGCTTTTGTAAGATAAAACACTGATATGACTAGGGAAAAATTAATATCAGTATTAGTATATCACGAGCTTCCATGTTTTCCTATGATATTACCAAAAACATACACTTTTATCTCAACTTATATTTTGTAATCCTATACAGTTTAAAAGGACATGTCCTGAAACTATGTTGCCAATTTTGTGTAGTCATATGATATTGCATAAAAATACATGCGAGCAAGAGCGTGCTACGACTATTTTGGAGTGGGCAAAGCTGGGCAATGAGTCAAGAATAATATACATCTAAAATATTTCCCCAGTTTCAAATAATTGAGATTTTAGAGAAGTTAATCAAAACTTATTTATCTTTTGAAAGGTATGCACATATAACATAATGGTCAAACTTATATCTCATAGACAATCCTTGTAAAATTCATTAAGTATATTAAGTTTCATGTGCATCAGTGGAACCAAAAGACCAAAATGAATGAGAAGGTTGCGAAATCCAAATAAACTTCAACACCCACTCTCATGTGTTGCTCGACAATTCCTGAGCATAAATAGAATGAGGGGAAAAAATTCTACGCTCAGAGTGCTAAGACTTGATCCCAAGACATCTACTCGGACGTCATATTAAGTTCAAATTGGCAATTGATAGAACCAAAAGTTAAAACTGATGGAGAAGGATGGGTAATCCGCATATCATTCAACTATTTATATTAGAAAAAAGGTAGTATATGTTGATTATTTTAAAACAATGGAAGACCATCACATGTTTCAGATTGGTGGAAGTAAATGAGGGAAAATATTTCACATGTAAAATGAAAACTCTTATTGTTTAGTTGGCTTTCGATGATAAAGTATTTTTATTTGATTCCTTAATAAAATTTATTTTCATATCCATTACAAAGATCATATAGTCATCATGTGGTATTTTCTCAAGTAGAACCTAAATGCAAATATATAATTTTGTTTTCACAAGTAAATAGAGATGATCCCAATCTAAATGATAAATCTTACAAACATCACAAAAGATTACACATATGGTGCTTTCGAAAATGAAATTATCATAATTCCTAAAAGTTGAAGATGGTTAAAGATGGTGTACCAAAATGCATTATTTTATTTAGCACTATATTTATAGTAACCATAGAATATTATTACTTCCAATCAAATAATTTTAATATTCATAAAATTGCAAATTAGCTACTCAATCACTTTCAACACGCTAAGGATTGTGCCCTCGCATCTGCGAGGGCCACTGTGCTAGTCTAGCTAAAGTTAAAACCATTAATAATATAGAGGGAGTAGTGTCTTCGTCTAACCAGCCTTAGACTGTCCCTTAGTCAGTAAATCGATTTGTGGATAGACCACATCGCCTGGTACCGGCCGGCCACTGTCGGTGAGTGAGCTGGTACTGGTGATGAAAGGTTTCCCAACTAGGAAGTCTGTGCAAGGCGGAAAAGTTAACGTCATGGTTTATGATAAAGTAGGGAAACATTTTGTAACTAGGAAAGGTCTTTAACAGGGCGATCTTTTTTTCGCCAATTCGGTTTAACATAGCTGTCGATGTTCTTGCAACCCTGGTTTCAAGGGCGCAAGAACAAGGTTTCATTAGAGGGCTAGTTCCTGAATTCTTTGATGGTAGCTTATTCATTTTACAATATACGGATGATACGGTTTTCATGTTTGAGGATAATTTGGAATATGCTAGAAATCTTAAAGTTATCTTGTGTACATTTGAACATTTGACGGGTCTTAAAATCAACTTTCTTAAAAGTGAACTCTATTGTTTTTGCAATGCTGCTCTGAAGCAAGATGAATATGCTCATATATTCACTTGCAAAGTTGGAAGTTTCCCTTTTAAGTACTTAGGCTTACCTATGCATTACTGTAACATCCCAAAAATACCAAACTTAGATCATCAAACACTAATCATCAAGATTAGGGTTAACAAAAACTTTTTTAAATAAACTCATGAATGCATGCATATGTGTATGCATGGATTTTGAATTTCTTTAAAAACCACCTTATTTGTGTGATCCATTGCTTGTAAAATGTTTCTTAGGTGAAATGAACATCATCTAAAACATTTCCCACACTTTCCTTAAAGACAAGTAAATCAAAACAAATATATTAAGTGAATGGTCATTTTGGCCAATTTAACTCCCATGCCTACTTTGGCTGTCTCAAACTTTCAGAACCTAACAGAAACTTTTCTGGATCTTTGCACCCCTTGAATGTACTCATAACAGAGTATCAAGGCCTACTTTGTGATCATCCAGAAACTTTCAAATGCATAGTTTAAATGACAATTCAAAATTGAATCTTCTTCATATGGGAAGATCCCACTCTTTCAAAACCCACTCAAACAAGCTCAACTTTCAAAACCCAAGCATCTGCAGACTCACCAGCACCAATCTAGCCAACCCACCAAAAATCATTTCAAAATTCAAAACTTAATTTCATGCGGCCATTTTATCAAACAGGTTGCAGGCACAAATCAAACAAAACATCAAATACTATAGTGTGCAGTGATTCTTGCCTAACTTGTTCCCTAGTTAGCTCACACACAACTCAGTAGATCATCTAGAAAGATTAGCCCAACACTAGCACCCCTGTGAGCTTGCCATTGCCATTAATGGTGAACAGCCGAGCACACCCATGTCACCCTATTGTGGACAGCAAGCTAGAGGAAGAACTAGCCGTGCCAACCTTGTCTAGGAGGCAGCCCACCGTCCACCGCCACTCACTTTCCCAGCCGCAAGCGTTGCCAAGCCCTGGACCACGCGCACAAGCCGCGCCCAGACCATGCCGAGCGTGCGCCAAAGCCCCACCCTCGACCAGCATCCACAGACCGCGCGCCGCCCTCGCCACGTGCATACACGATCGCCATCAACCCAGGAGACCGCCAGACATCCCCATTGGCCGCCTCTGCGTCAAGACAGCCACCGCCCGCCGTCAAGACGCCCGCCAAGGCAGAGCACCGGCCGTTCCAGACCAAACCACACCGCCCCATGCCTCGCGACCATGTCGTTGAGCATCGCCAGGAGACACAGCACCGTCCCCTACCCTTGCCCATGCCATTAGCTGCCTGTAACGTCGCCCCCAATGAGCGCCCCGACGGTCCCCTCGCTCGACTATAAATAGAGGCCACCCCCGCTCGATTTCTTCACACCATCTCACTCACCTCTCCTCACTGATCGTGCCACACCATTCTTAGAGCAAGGCGAGCACCACCTCGCCGGAATTTCACTAGAGCCTGCCGCTGCCGGAGAAGAAAGGAGCCAGCGATTGGAGCTCAGAGCTGCCGCGACCACCCCGAGTTCGCCGTCGTCGACTTCGCCTCGCCGACCCTCAAGAGCCCGGTGAGCCCCCTCACCTCACTGGCCGCTTAGGTTTCGTTCTCGCCGGAGTTGTCTCGCGTCGCCGATGACTCCCAGCCGTTAGATTAGAACTAGATCGAACGATCCACGTTGCCCCATACCGCTTCGCCCAGCCCCGTGTTACTGACGAGTGGGGACACCCACTTAAGCAGCCCGTGGGAGCACTGCGCTTAGCAGGCCGGCCCGTTAGAATTTCCCGCGCAGCCCAGTTATTCAAATTAAATCTTTTCCTTTTTCAATTCAAACACACTTCTGTACCCAACTTCAAAAATCAACCCAGATCGATTCAGTGCACCAATTTGAATGAAACCAATTTTGTTGGAAAGTTCTGTGAATGCTGAATCCAAGCCCGTTGGATTCAATTCATTTGGATCTATAGATCACCCCTGGTAAAAATAACAAGGCAGAAGCTTTTCTGCATTCAAACATTTTTCAAATTTAAACCATAATAGCTTTTGAGTTGTTTCGAACTCTCAAAAATCACATTTAACCATACCTTTCAGAATATATAAAAACATATAGGTTTACTTGCAGAAATATTGTTCAAGTAATAAAAGAATGCTACATAAGCATTTCTAGCCACTTTAATTAATTAAAATAAAAGGGTAAAACCTTATTAAATTGTGACACCACTTTAAACCACATTCCCATGGACTAAAATATGGGGTGATGACATGTGTCAACATGATCCCATGTTTAGTTTGGAGAATATTAAATCTTAAGTAGTTTTTCAATGAGTAGAAATTACTTTTCTAAAAATAAAAAGATTTAAACCAAGCCTTAACCTTGTAATGTTAGAGATGATGCTAGATCATCTATAGGACCCTTGTGTGTGATGATTGCAAGTAGTTAAGTATTGTTTGGTGATTGTGTACCTCGTATTTATTCATAGACGCTAGTACCGACCAAGGATACGAGGAGGAAGGAGGATACTACGAAGAGGAAGCCGAGGAGAACTTCAACCACTGCTCTGCACAAGGCAAGCCTTACTAAACAAGTTGACCTATGCAAACTAACACTTTCACTTTAGCAAGCTAGTAACTATGCAAGCTTATATTGATGCAAGCTAACCCTTGCAAGATACCCTACTGATGCCACAAACCCATACTTGTGATATGACTACTATATGCCTTAAGCATATGTGATCATACCCACTTGATAAACCAAATCCTAGTTTTATGTGCAAGCTTCTTACTTTATTTCTTTATCAAAGCTTACTTAGAGTCTATCTAAGAGTTTGGTAGATACTAGACAGTTGTGCTGAAGGTTGCATAAAGAGCATAAAATTTGGCCTAAGCTAGATAACCTTGATGTCATCCTAAGACCTGAGATTTGAACGTAGTTAAAACCCCACTAGTTTACCACCCCTCATCAGTGCTTACCCCCACTTGTAGATGCTAGTACTAAGCATAAAACTTGATCAACCTTAGATGGGAATACTTGGTGGAAAAATGGTTATGAAAACCTTGGAATGATGGATCATTCTATTGAAATGTTTTGGACATGTGTTTCCAAACTCTTGATGATTTTGGTGATGAAAATGTTGAGGCATGAGCCTTAGCCCTTTATAAAACTGATGGTTGTCTGGATGCGATACCATTCCAATTTTATCGTACAACCACAATACCCGAAGATTGGGTAGGGCTTGACTGGAAACTTATATTCCTTAGTATTAGTTCCCTCACGGCCAAGGTCTGAGATGAGGCTACCTTGTGAAGATTATCCACATGCAGCACTCCAAGATGACAATTGGTCATGGTTGGGAGGCCAAACTCACGGAGAGGTGCTTATACTAGGCGTGTAATGAAAGGTTAGGATTGATTATCCATATCGAGTATGGTGAATTCAGGATTTGTTCTGACGGATGTATCAATGTTGTGGTGAAAGTGTACAATCTCTGCAGTGTCAAACTATTCGAATAGCCGCATCCGTGGTTATGGACAGTTGGAGTGGCCATACTGTTCCCCCGTCAGACTTTTCAAAATGACTTGTGAAATGAATTGAGACTTTGACTTGACCACAACAGAGTTGTGACCTGAATTACAAGGTCCCACTTAGGAGTTATAAAATTGTGACTAGCTTTGGAACTGAGTAGAGATAAACCTGGCTTTTTGCAAAACAACCCTAGAGCCTAGTGTCCTATTATCCAAAAACCCCTTACCTGTTAGTATTAGTTTGCGAGTACTTAAAGAGTACTCATGGCTTTGTCCCTGGCTATTCCCATGGCCAGACTATGAAGAGGAGTACGGAAGATGGACCCTGGAAGGTTATGACAACTAGGATCATCTCCCATCGTCGGCATTGCTCGTGACCCTGAAGATGGAGCCGCCACGCTACCATTATTATTACGTATTCCGCTGCTTGAAGTTGTATTAAGAACTGGATCATGAGATCCCTATTTGTGTAAGAACTTATGTATCGTTATAACGGATGATGTACTATGGTATCCAATTCTGTTATGTCTCGCAAAAATGGTAATCATGGGATTGCGATGTATGGCATAACAGGCATCTAGGATTGAAAAATCCGGGTGTTGACAAGTTGGTATCAGAGCCATCCTAACCATAGGAGACCCTAGTTAGACTGGACGTTGAACCAAAAACTTAGTTTCAAAACCAAAGAAAAAAATATTTACAAAAAACCTATTCTCATTCTTATCTCTTCGATTCTTTCATAAAAAATCATGTTCCTCAAAAACTCTTGCAAACTACATAAAACTTTGACACACTTGATCACTCTGCTAATCTACTCATCCTCTATTTTTATAGATGGACGTGAAGTACAGCAAGTTTTATCAGTTGGGGAATGGAGGAGACCTTATCTTTGAGAGGGATCTGGATTAGCTTTCGGAACTTCTGGAGCGTCCACACCTCGAGTTCTTCGGAGCTCAGCTCAATGATCAAGGAGGAAAATATCTGCAGTGGTTAATTGTTGCGAGTCTCCGAGGAAAGATAGAACCTCCCACTGCGGAAGGAATTCAGTTTACCTTAAGAGAGAACAACTGGCTCGATGGACTTGCCAGAGCAATGCAGGAATCTCTCTCCCGTCTGTGTGGGCAGAGCATCAATCAGATCAAGGGTACTCGCTTTGAGTTTTCCCAAGGCGTGATGCAAATGGACAACCACTGTAAGCCCCATACCACCCCGAGCTAAAGACTCAATTGGACCACCTTAGCTTCATGATGTATGATCGTCAGCAGGAGTTGGACAACTGCCATGACTATTGCAACCACAGGTCTGCCATCATCAAGACGAAAGATCAGACCATAGCCATGCTAGCAAAGGATCGCAAGTCTCGTCACCGTCAACTCGACAAGAAGGAGCGCATTATTGCCCGTCTTCGCCACCGCATCTCATCTCTGGAAGAGACCATGCACGAGAGGGACATGCAGTTGGAAGAAAGGGAGAATGCTGGAGAGGATCTTCGTGGAGACCCTTACTCTTATCTAAGTGATGACGATGATTTTCTAGAGGATCAGGCCATGGACTTTTTCACCGATGAGGATGATTTCGCCTTCATCGATGATGATGAAGATGATGAAGCCACAGACTCCGAGGAGTAGTAGCACTGAGCACTAGCATAGTGAGTAGTAGTCGGTCCCACTGTATCGTAGATTTCAGAATGGTTCTTAAAATCATCTGTTTTTCCATGTTGTGGTGTGTGTTGTACTGTGTGCTATGAATGAATGAATGAATGAATGAAAAAGCAAGTTGCTAGAAAAATCTGATTCAAACCTTTAAAACTTTTCAAAGACCCCAAACCTTAGAAAATTTCCCTCTTTTCTCATGATTTATCTAAATCTTCTGATGCCACGTGGAGGAAGTGGTTCAGCCCCGGATCCGATGTTGCAGATTCTGCAAATGTTGACCTCTGACCGCGAAGCTGAAAGAGCGGAACGTCAAGCCAACCTAGCCACTCTGCAACAGATAGCCCAACTAGCCCACAACAACCAAGGCCATGGAAATCAGGACAACCATGGATCTAAGCTCAAGAATTTTCAGAATACCAACCCACCTATTTTTACCAAGTCAGAAGAACCCCTAGACGCCGATGATTGGCTGCAAACCATGGAAAATAACTTAGAAGTAGCAGGAGTCGAAGCCAACGAGAAAGTCCTATTTGCCACCCACTATCTAGCTGGAGATGCCAGGGCATGGTGGAACAGTGTTCGTGCCATGACCAGAGGCCAGATGATGACCTGGGAGGAATTCAAGGTCAAGTTTAGCAGAACCCATGTGCCACCAGGTTTGATCAAGAGAATGAGAGACGAGTTCAGAGAGCTGAAGCAAGGAAGGATGACTGTAGTGGAATACCGTGACAAATTTTTGTCATTAGATAGGTATGCCCCGGACGAGATAGACACCGAAGCCAAGAAGAAAGAAAGATTCCTGAATGGTCTGCTTGACGAGATGCAGATAGTGTTAGTCAATATCCCCTTTGCTGATATTGAAGCCCTTGTCGATTCAGCCATCCAGATGGAAGGAAAGATCAACCAAGCCAATGAGAACCGCAAGCGTCGTATGATGCATCAACCAGGAACCCATCAGACCCCAAAGTATCGCCCCAACCCATCTCCAGGATTTGCCCCAAGAACCAACAGACCCCCTATGACCCGTCCAACCTATCCCAACCGTGGAAACCCTAGACCCGGAGGAAATCACCACAACCCCTACAACTCTAGCAATTTCACCCATGCCCCACCCAAGTTCAACACCAACAATGCTACCGCCAATCCCAACACTGACCCGAGGACTGGAAGCAATGTTGTGCCTGTCGCAGCCAAGGACAAGTCACAAGTGACCTGTTATGACTGTGGAAATAAAGGCCACTATTCCAACGAGTGCCCCAACAAGAAGACTGCTACAGCCCCTAATGCCAATGCCCCAGCTCAGCAACAGCGTCGTGTCCAGCCAGGAAGAAGATTTGCCCCAGGGAATTCACTTAACCGCAATGGCCGTCTTTTTCTCATGCATGCTGAAGAAGCTCAGGAAGCGCCAGACGTCGTGTTGGGTATGTTTTCTGTTAATTCAGTACTTGCAAGAGTGTTGTTTGATTCTGGTGCATCGCATTCATTTGTCACCGAAGAATTTGCCTGCACTAGTAAAATTCAACCAACCAAACTGAAGCATGTTATGATTGTGCAAATCCCCGGATCAACCACCAAGGCTAGGCAAATTTGCAAAGCCATCCCTATCCGAATCCATGGAATAGATTTTTATGCTAATCTGATAGTACTTGGAACTAAAGGTTTGGAAGTAGTACTAGGAATGGATTGGATGTCCAAACATAAGAGATTGATTGACTGTGCTAAGAAAGCCATCACCATGACCAGTACCATTGGAATAACAGTCGAGCATATATCTGAAACCTTACCTCGCCAATTCAAGTGTAACAAGAGTCTAGCCCAACCTACCATTGACCAAGTCCGGATAGTCTGTGAATACCCCGATGTATTTCTAGATGTTTTGCCCGGTATGCCCCCAGATCGGGATATCGATTTTATCATTGAACTAATCCCCGGAACAGGACCCATAGCCCAGAGACCCTATAGTATGAACCCATCAGAGTTAGAAGAACTGAAGAAGCAACTGGATTCCATGCTAGAAATTGGACTAATTCTACCAAGTGCGTCACCATGGAGATCACCTGTCTTATTTGTGGACAATAAAGATGGAGGTAACCGTTTATGTACGGATTATCGAAAATTGAATGATGTCACCATCAAGAACAAGTACCCCTTGCCCAAGATAGAGGATTTGTTTGATCAGTTGACCGGTGCCCAGGTGTTTTCTAAGATTGATCTTAGAACTGGCTATCATCAACTCAAGATTCGCGCAGAGGATATTCCAAAGACTGCCTTTACCACCAGATATGGATTGTGCAGTATCTGATCATATCTTTTGGATTAACCAATGCCCCCGCTTATTTCATGAATCTCATGAATAAGATTTTTATGGACTTCCTGGATAAGTTTGTCGTTGTTTTCATCGATGACATTCTGATTTATTCCAAATCAGAAGAAGAACATGAGCTACACCTAAGGACCATTCGTGGAACCCTTAGAGAGCATCAGTTGTATGCAAAATTTAGCAAATGTGAATTCTGGTTACATGAGGTAGGATTCCTCGGTCACATTGTATCAGCCGGAGGAATTGCTGTTGACCCTGCCAAAGTGAAAGATGTAGAAGATTGGCAAGCCCCAACCACTCAAACCCAAGTTCGTGCTTTTCTCGGATTGGCGGGATATTACCGCAAATTCGTAGAAGGATTCTCGAGTATCGCCCGACCCATGACCCAATTGCTGAAGAAGGACAAGAAGTTTGAATGGACAGATAAGTGTGAAGCTAGTTTTCAAGAACTCAAGAGGAGATTGATCTCAGCCCCAATCTTGATCATGCCGGATATCACGAAGCCCTTCGATGTGTATTGTGACGCATCCAAGATTGGTCTCGGATGTGTGCTAATGCAAGAAGGCAAAGTTATATCTTATCTATCTCGACAATTGAAGCAACATGAGCAAAACTACCCAACCCATGACCTCGAACTCGCTGCAGTAGTTCTAGCCCTGAAGACATGGAGACATTACCTGATGGGAAATCGTTGAGATTTACTCGGATCACAAGAGCCTAAAGTATATATTCACTCAGAAAGAGTTAAATATGAGGCAGAGAAGATGGATTGAGCTAATCAAGGATTACGACCTGGACATTCACTATCACCCTGGTAAAGCCAATGTAGTAGCCGATGCCCTTAGCAGATTGCCGTGCCGCTTGAACTCCATGATTTTAGAGGAGCAACCAAGTCTGCACAAGGAGATGGAAGATTTTCGAATAGAATTAGTAAGTGAAGGATTTTTGGCTAGCATAGAACTTCAGCCCACTTTGATCAGTCAGATTAAAGAAGCGCAGAAGGGAAATACTAGTATCGACGGAATCAAGCGTCGTATCGGTACAGGCAAAGTACCCGGATTCACCGAGGACGAAGAAGGAGTTCTGTGGTACAAAGGACGCCTTTGTGTACCACAGATTCGGAGTTGAAAGAAGTTATCTTGAAGGAGGCTCATGATACTCTTTATTCTATCCATCCCGGAGGAACGAAGATGTATCAAGATTTGAAAGAGCAATTTTGGTGGCATAAGATGAAGAGAGAAATCGGAAGCTATATCGCTAAATGTGATATATGTCAGCGAGTCAAGGCAGGACATCAAAGACCCGCTGGATTGTTGCAACCTTTGCAAATTCCGGAATGGAAATGGGATTCTGTAGGAATGGACTTTATCACTGGACTACCTACTTCTAGTAGGGGAAATGACTCTATCTGGGTCATAGTGGACAGATTGTCCAAAGTCGCCCATTTCTTGCTCGTCAAAACCACCTATCAGAGTTCGAAGTTAGCGGAGTTGTACATCGGTAGAATAGTTAGTTTGCATGGAGTCCCCAAGAACATAGTATCGGATCGAGGAACTCAGTTTACCTCGAGATTCTGGACGAAAGTCCAAGAAGGTTTAGGAACCCGCCTAGATTTCAGTACCGCGTACCACCCTCAGACCGATGGACAAACAGAGCGAGTAAACCAAATACTCAAAGATATGCTTAGAGCATGTGTGCTAGAATATGGATCCAAGTGGGAAGACTGTCTGCCGTTTGCAGAATTTTCTTACAACAATAGTTACCAAGCCAGTTTGCAAATGGCCCCATTTGAATTCATGTACGGAAGAAAGTGTCACACCCCTTTGAACTGGTCAGAAGTAGGAGAGAGTCAGATCTTCGGACCCGACATCCTACGAGAAGCAGAAGAGAAGGTTCACAAGATTCGTGAGCACCTCAAGACCGCCCAATCTCGACATAAGAGTTATGTCGACAAGAGACGTCGAGACCTCGCCTTCAACATAGGAGATTTTGTTTATCTGAAAGTGTCGCCATTGAAGGGAATGCAGCGTTTCCAACTCAAAGGAAAGTTAGCCCCCAGATATATCGGACCTTTCAAAATTTTGAACCGTCGAGGAGAAGTATCTTATCAACTGGAACTACCTGAAGAGATGTCAGCTGTGCATAATGTGTTCCATATCTCATTACTTCACAAATGTCTCGAAGTCCCCGAGAAGACCGAAGTGTTCAAGAATATCGATCATCGGACCATAGAGATCAACGATGACCTGACCTATACCGAAGTGCCCATCCGCATTTTGGAAGAAGCTTTTCGAACTACCCGAACACGAAGCATCAAGTTTCTCAAGATTCAGTGGAGCAACCACACAGAAGAGGAAGCTACCTGGGAACACGAAGATCACATCAGGACGGAGTTTCCCGATCTCTTCAAATCCTAGGTAATCTTTTCGTCCTTTTTCAAATCTTGGGACAAGATTTTGTTTAAGGGGGGAAGGTTTGTAACATTCCAAAAATACCAAACTTAGATCATCAAACACTAATCATCAAGATTAGGGTTAACAAAAACTTTTCTAAATAAACTCATGAATGCATGCATATGTGTATGCATGGATTTTGAATTTCTTTAAAAACCACCTTGTTTGTGTGATCCATTGCTTGTAAAATGTTTCTTAGGTGAAATGAACATCATCTAAAACATTTCCCACACTTTCCTTAAAGACAAGTAAATCAAAACAAATATATTAAGTGAATGGTCATTTTGGCCAATTTAACTCCCATGCCTACTTTGGCTGTCTCAAACTTTCAGAACCTAACAGAAACTTTTCTGGATCTTTGCACCCCTTGAATGTACTCATAACAGAGTATCAAGGCCCACTTTGTGATCATCCAGAAACTTTCAAATGCATAGTTTAAATGACAATTCAAAATTGAATCTTCTTCATATGGGAAGATCCCACTCTTTCAAAACCCACTCAAACAAGCTCAACTTTCAAAACCCAAGCATCTGCAGACTCACCAGCACCAATCTAGCCAACCCACCAAAAATCATTTCAAAATTCAAAACTTGATTTCATGCGGCCATTTCATCAAACAGGTTGCAGACACAAATCAAACAAAACATCAAACACTATAGTCTGTAGTGATTCTTGCCTAACTTGTTCCCTAGTTAGCTCACACACAACTTAGTAGATCATCTAGAAAGATTATCCCAACACTAGCACCCCTGTGAGCTTGCCATTGCCATTAATGGTGAACAGCCGAGCACACCCATGTCACCCCATTGTGGACAGCAAGCTAGAGGAAGAACTAGCCGTGCCAACCTTGTCTAGGAGGCAGCCCACCGTCCACCGCCACTCACTGTCCCAGCCGCAAGCGTTGCCAAGCCCTGGACCACGCGCACAAAGCGCGCCAGACCATGCGGCGTGCGCCAGAGCGCCACCCTCGACCAGCATCCACGCATCCGCCGCCCTCGCGCGTGCATACGATCGCCATCAACCCGAGACCGCCAGACATCCCCATTGGCCGCCCGTCGTCAAGAGCCACCGCCCGCCGTCGAAGACGCCGCCTCTGCCGCGCAGAGCACCGGCCGTTCCAGACCAAACCACACCGCCCCATGCCTCGCGACCATGTCGTTGAGCATCGCCAGGAGACACAGCACCGTCCCCTACCCTTGCCCATGCCATTAGCCGCCTGTAACGTCGCCCCCGACGAGCTCACCGTGCGCCCCGACGGTCCCCTCGCTCGACTATAAATAGAGGCCACCCCCGCTCGATTTCTTCACACCATCTCACTCCCCTCTCCTCACTGATCGTGCCACACCATTCTCAGAGCAAGGCGAGCACCATCTCGCCGGAATTTCACTGGAGCCTGCCGCTGCCGGAGAAGAAAGGAGCCAGCGATTGGAGCCGCCCCAGGAGCTGCCGCGACCACCCCTGAGTTCGCCGTCGTCGACTTCGTCGTTCGCCCGCCTCGCCGACCCTCGCCAGTACCCCGGTGAGCCCCCAGCGACCCTCACTGGCCGCGCTAGGTTTCGTTCTCGCCGGAGTTGTCTCGCGTCGACGATGACTCCCAGCCGTTAGATTAGAACTAGATCAAACGATCCACGTTGCCCCATACCGCTTCGCCCAACCCCGTGTCACTGACGAGTGGGGACACCCACTTAAGCAGCCCGCGGGAGCACTGCGCTTAGCAGGCCGGCCCGTTAGAATTTCCCACGCAACCCAGTTATTCAAATTAAATCTTTTCCTTTTTTCAATTCAAACACACTTCTGTACCCAACTTCAAAAATCAACCCAGATCAATTCAGTGCACCAATTTGAATGAGACCAATTTTGTTGGAAAGTTCTGTGAATGCTGAATCCAAGCCCGTTGGATTCAAGTCATTTGGATCTATAGATCACCCCTGGTAAAAATAACAAGGCAGAAGCTTTTCTGCATTCAAACATTTGTCAAATTTAAACCATAATAGCTTTTGAGTTGTTTCCAACTCTCAAAAATCACATTTAACCATACCTTTCAGAATATATAAAAACATTTAGGTTTACTTGCAGAAATATTGTTCAAGTAATAAAAGAATGCTACATAAGCATTTCTAGCCACTTTAATTAATTAAAATAAAAGGGTAAAACCTTATTAAATTGTGACACCACTTTAAACCACATTCCCATGGACTACAATATGTGGTGATGACATGTGTCAACATGATCCCATGTTTAGTTTGGAGAATATTAAATCTTAAGTAGTTTTTCAATGAGTAGAAATTACTTTTCTAAAAATAAAAAGATTTAAACCAAGCCTTAACCTTGTGATGTTAGAGATGATGCTAGATCATCTATAGGACCCTTGTGTGTGATGATTGCAAGTAGTTAAGTATTGTTTGGTGATTGTGTACCTTGTATTTATTCGTAGACGCTAGTACCGACCAAGGATACGAGGAGGAAGGAGGATACTACGAAGAGGAAGCCGAGGAGAACTTCAACCACTGCTCTGCACAAGGCAAGCCTTACTAAACAAGTTGACCTATGCAAACTAACACTTGAACTTTAGCAAGCTAGTAACTATGCAAGCTTATATTGATGCAAGCTAACCCTTGCAAGATACCCTACTGATGCCACAAACCCATACTTGTGATATGACTACTATATGTCTTAAGCATATGTGATCATACCCACTTGATAAACCAAATCCTAGTTTTATGTGCAAGCTTCTTACTTTATTTCTTTATCAAAGCTTACTTAGAGTCTACCTAAGAGTTTGGTAGATACTAGACAGTTGTGATGAAGGTTGCATAAAGAGCATAAAATTTGGCCTAAGCTAGATTACCTTGATGTCATCCTAAGACCTGAGATTTGAACTTAGTTAAAACCCCACTAGTTTACCACCCCTCATCAGTGCTTACCCCCACTTGTAGATGCTAGTGCTAAGCATAAAACTTGATCAACCTTAGATGGGAATACTTGGTGGAAAAATGGTTATGAAAACCTTGGAATGATGGATCATTCTATTGAAATGTTTTGGACATGTGTTTCCAAACACTTGATGATTTTGGTGATGAAAATGTTGAGGCATGAGCCTTAGCCCTTTATAAAACTGATGGTTGTCTGGATGCGATACCATTACAATTTTATCGTACAACCACAGTACCCGAAGATTGGGTAGGGCTTGACTGGAAACTTATATTCCTTAGTATTAGTTCCCTCACGGCCAAGGTCTGAGCTGAGGCTACCTTGTGAAGATTGTCCACCTGTGCAGTATCCAAGATGACAGTTGGTCATGGTTGGGAGGCCAAACTCACAGGAGAGGTGCTTATACTAGGGCGTGTAATCGAAAGGTTAGGATTGATTATCCGCATACTGAGTATGGTGAATTCAGGATTTGTTCCTGACGGATGTATCGAATGTTGTGGTGAAAGTGTACAATCTCTGCAGAGTGTCAAACTATTCGAATAGCCGCGTCCGCGGTTATGGATAGTTGGAGTGGCCATACTGTTCCCCCGTCAGACTTTTCAAAATGACTTGTGAAACGAATTGAGACTTTGACTTGACCACAACAAAGTTGTGACCTGAATTACAAGATCCCACTTAGGAGTTATAAAATTGTGACTAGCTTTGGAACTGAGTAGAGATAAACCTGGCTTTTTGCAAAACAACCCTAGAGCCTAGTGTCCTATTATCCAAAAACCCCTTACCTGTTAGTATTAGTTTGCGAGTACTTAAATAGTACTCATGGCTTTGTCCCTGGCTATTCCCATGGCCAGACTATGAAGAGGAGTACCTGGAGGATGGACCCCAGGAAGGTTATGACAACTAGGATCATCTCCCATCGTCAGCATTGCCTGTGACCCTGAAGATGGAGCTTCTCTTACGCTACCGTTATTATTACGTATTCCGCTACTTGAAGTTGTATTAAGAACTGGATCATGAGATCCCTATTTGTGTAAGAACTTATGTATCGTTATAACGGATGATGTACTATGGTATCCAATTTTGTTATGTCTTGCAAAAATGGTAATCCTGGGATTGCGATGTATGGCATAACAGGCATCTAGGATTGAAAAATCAGGGTGTTGACAATTACAAAAGAGTGAATAATTCTGATTGGAAACCAGCTGAGGAAAAAGTGGAGAAGAAGACACCTTGTTGGCAGGGTGATTTGCTATCCTTAGGTGGTAGACTGATTTTAATTGAAATGTGCTTGAGTAGTGTGCCAAATCATATGTTGTCCTTTTTTAAAATTCCTGTAGGTGTGAGAAAATGTATGGACTTTTTCCGAGCCCGTGTGCTATGGGAGGAGAAATAAGGAACCAAAAAGTACCATTTTGTCAAATGGGTAGATGTGTGCCAACCCAGGGATCAAGGGGGTGGGTGTTACTAATCTTGAACTAAAGAACATTAGTTTACTTTGTAAGTGGCTGTGAAGACTTGAAAATGAAGAAGGGGATTGGCATAATTACCTTCTAAGAAAATACATAAAAAAAGTACCATTACACAAGATAGGAAGTATATTGGATGTTCTTATTTTTGGTCAGGTTTGATGGATATATTTTATAGTTGTTGCAAAAGAGTTTTAGGGGATGGTAAGAAAACTAGGTTCTGGAAAGATGTGTGGGTGGGTGATAAACCTTTATGTGTTGTTTTTCCTAGATTATATAATCTGTCGTTTTGCCAAGAAATATTTGCTCATAATTTTGATTGCATTAGATTTCGCAGATCTTTATATGGAGAAACTTTGGGCATGTGGAATAAACTCTTGGATATGTGCTTCCATGTGGTGTTGGTTAATACCCCTGACAAAGTAAGTTGGAATCTGACTAAATCTGGTAGCTTTTCGGTTAAATCATTGTATACTTATTTAGTTGCTAGAAGAGTAATTTTTCCGTTTCAGTTGATTTGGTGGCTGAAGTTGCCTCTTAAAATCAAAGCTTTTGTGTGGTTGTTGGTTAAAATAAGGTTTTAACCAAAGATAATCTTAGCAAACATGGTTGGAAAGGGGATATTTATTGTGAATTCTGTGTTAATAAGGAGAACCTTACACATTTATTCTTTGATTGTCCCGTGGCCAGACATAATTGGAGTGTGCTTGGTACTGCACTAGGTAGAGGAGATAGACCTGAGAATTTTTTCAATCTATGTCAAAACAGGATTGCTAATTTTTCCTGTAGAGATAGGGTGGTGGCAAGGTCGGCCCATAGGGCGGGGCAGAGGGGCGCTCGCCCTAGGCCCCCATGGTCTAGGGGCCCTAGCCCATAACTTATATATATATATCCATATTTGTCTAATACTTTTGAGGTCCAGCAATATACAATAACTTTTGAAAATATAAATCATTGTCTAAAAACATAAAATATAGATGGTTTAAGCTATAGCCTATCATGACCTTTTCTTACTTCTATTTCTCAAAAAAAAATTCTAACATTATAGAATATTTTTTACTTGATGGCACAATTTGGTGGTCTCTCCGAATGTGAAGAATAACACCGGTCCTTACATTCCTTTACAAGTTTGTGAGTATATTTATCAATCGCACAACTATATTATTGTGGAACCAACTCTCCTTTGAGTCCCAACAACTCTACTTGTCCCCATCTTATATTTTTGAGAAACTATTCCATCTTCTTGCTAATTCAGTGCCTAATATGTTTACTCATCAACTCATTTTATGCACAGGCATATGTACAGAAGTAGAAATTGATAAAATAACTATTATGATATATAGTTCGCTCGATCAATAGAAATAAGTGGTTTCGAATGTCTTCACCGATATTTCAAAGATAATGAATCTATCAAATGTATAGATTATTTAATTTGCTATTGCATTACAGTAATTTATCTTAAGAAACACTAATATTTTAAGTCTTTTATGTGTGAACAAGTGGCGGAGGTTTGCATGCATTGTTGAGACACCTAAGAATGCTAAACATGATAAACTTTGAGTACTCTTTAAAAGTTTAGCATAAATATCAAATATATCTCCAATAATTTTTTTGAGCAAGGGGGCCATTGCCCCCCTTGACCCTAGGAAATAGCTGACACATTAAACAAGGGCCCTTAATTTCATGTTGCCCTACTGCCTCCAAAATCTATGGACTGACCCTGGCCACCAGCCTGACAGTCGTTTGCCTAACGACGACGGAGCAAGCGAGCAGCGACACGGTCCCCCAACGATGAAGGCCAGGGCCAACGCGCCCGCATCAAGCGCCGCCCTACCGTGGTGCTTCTGGGCAGGGCCGGCCTATAGGACAGGTCAGAGGGGTGCTCGCCTCGGGCCCCATGATGTAGAGTCCTGGCCCATGATTTTGCTTGTGTATCATATTAGTTCATTACTTTTGAGGCCCAACAGTGTAGAATAATTCTAGAAAATATGGATGCTCCAATATGTAGTCTACAAAGACTTTATATACTGACTCTTATTTCTTGAAAAATACTTCAACATTTCTCTAGCCTCTCCAAATATGCAGCAACACCGGACCTCGTGTGCCTTTATAATGCTAATGTTGTGAGTGTTCATTATTGGAACTAACGACATAATCATGTAACTATACAATTCAGTAAACATCTCTCCTCTCCCTAACGCTATTAATTGTCCCCATCATGCATGTTTGAGACACTATTTCTCGGTACATACTATGTCTACTTTCTACTATTTTTTGCACATGCATATGAACACAGCGAACAATTGGTACTCCCTCCGATCAAATTAATGGCTTTAGATTTACCTAGATTCGGATGTATCTAGCACAAAAACATGATTAGATACATCCGAATCTAGACAAAATTGAGACCATTAATTTAGATCGGAGGGAGTAGAAATAAATATCATGGTATATAGTTCGCTCGATCAATAGAAACGGGTACTTTAGGATATCTCCACCGGGATTTTAAATACCATGGATCTATAAAATATACGGACCATTTAATTTGCTATTGCATTAGAGTAATTTTCTGTTATAGAATAGTGATATTTTTAAGTGTTTTCGTGTGTGAACAAATGATGGATCTTGACAAACATTGTTGAGAGACCCATGAACACTAATAATTCTTAAACTTTGAATATACTTTAATTTTTAACATAAATATTAAAGACAACTGCCCCCCTTGACCCTAGGGAAGCTCTCTTTAAACAAGGGTCCCTTGTTATTGTGTTGCCCTAAGACCCTCAAAATTCGTGGACCGGGTCTGGGTGGTGGTAATGATTGGTGTATCTGGCTTACTATGGAATTTATGGTAAACAAGGAATGATGCTTGTTTTCAACGAAAAGTCCCCAGAGATCCTACTGATGTAATCTTCTCTCTGTTGTTTTTTGGACGATTGGAAAATACTGCAAAAATAAAAGGTACAAGGGGTGCTCCAGGAGGTGTCTGATCGTCTAAGAATAGTTGCAAAAGAACTTTTCGGACGTCGCCGTGAATGGGCTCCAGGGGTGAGGAGAATCTGTGGAAGGTGATAGTTTGATCAACTAAAAGCTTGCAGGAGATCTTTTGTCTTTTCACAGCCTTCTTTTGAAGTGGAACGCTTTGAGGGATGCAATTTTTTTTAACTCCTGATAGTAGGTTCAGTAGCTCTCACCGTTGTGTTGGATCTTTGCCTAAAATTGGTACTGTCTAGTTTACTCTCCATTGTTTCTCATGAAGTAAGATGCAACGATGTTTGTAATAAGAATATTCCCTCCGTCCCGGTTTAAAGGACACAATTTGCAAACCATGTAATCCCAAAATATTTAGGCACAAAAGCATTTAATCTCGTAATTACTCTGGTGTGAAAAGAACAAAATGCTTGCATGTACATGTGTGAATGAATATGAATGCTTTAAATGGGATGTGGAACGATTTTGTTGCCTCTTCTTCTCCTCATGCATGTTCTTCTCCACACTATAAAACGGACCAATTAGAGGAAACCTAGGGCCAAAATAATTGCAAATTGTGTCCTTTAAACCAGGACGGAGGGAGTACTCACCTTGTTATAGACTTCATTTTCATTAATTGAAAATGGGGGCCATGTGGCCCTTTCAATCAAAAAAAAGTTCCAGAATGCGAAGCCTCAACGGTCAACCATATATACCGACGCCATGCACAACGTACTTACGTATACACGAGCAGGTGTTGGGCGTAATTCTGTCTAAAACCTGTATGTGTCTCCTCGTCTACTCCTGGTCTTGAAGGTTTCCATATAAAATTTATCATTTTTTGCCAGATATGATAATTCAAGATTTGCTTACTTTGTTTAATGAGTTTTTTCATGGTAGATTGGATATCAAAAGTTTTAATTACGGTACCCATACCTTGCTTCCAAAAATTCACGGTGTTGATAAGCTACAAGCTTATAGACCAAATTGCTTATTCAATGTTATATTTCAAATTTTCACAAAGGTTTTGAATAATAGGGTTATTTTAGTAGTAGTTAAATGTATTTCTTTGGGTTGGAATGCTTTTATTCAAGATAGATTTATACTAGATAGCGTGGTTGTGCTGCATGAGACTCTATATGAGAGTTGCATATAGAACTAAGACTTTTGCAGCTATGTTTAAAATGGATTTTGAAAAGGCTTACGATAATCTATATTTTCTTCACATCAATTGTTTGTTATGAAAGGTTTCCCTGTTATGTTTATTGACTGGACTATGAGTATAGTTAATTATGGTATAAAATTGGAGATTACTTTGAAACCGAGAGAGGGGTCACAGTACAAGGGGATCTTGGATCACCCATTCTTTTCAATTTTGCTAAATATTTTAACTAGGAGGCCCGGGAGTATGGATTAATTAAGCTGTAATTTCTAATTAGTGAGATGAGGGTTTTTTAGGGATTTATTTTTTTGAGGGAAGTCACCATATCATTAAACCACCCTTGCAGGTAAGGGTCATGCTGCAGTATGTACATGGTACGATCTTTTTTTTTTTTTAGCATATCTCAGGTTTGAAAATCAATTTCAATAAGAGTGAAACTTTATGCTGCTTTGATAAAGCTAGTGCTAAAGAGAAAGAATATGGTGATATTTTTTGCATGTGTTGTACGATCTTTACCTTTGAAATATTTAGCGTATGCCTATTCATGAAGACTAAGGAATAGTGATTGGAAGTGTGGTGAGGATAAGCATGTTGCTAGCACGTTAGGTATAGTACGTAGACGTATAGTACGTGACTGGACTACTAGGTAGCTAGGCGGCACATGCACACGTACTAGCACTAGTTGCCGGACGCGGTCGTTAACATTTTCATGTGGAGAGATCGACCAGCCACTACACGAGAAGCTGAATACGCCGACGCCCGGGTCCCGTAGGCGTAGTCTTTAAATACCGTCGGCGTAGGTTGGCCCGACGGCTGCCGTCGGTGTATAGCCCCATAGACGTAGGTCATCATCCCGTCGGCGTAGAAAAGCCGTCGGCGTATATAGCTACACCGACGGCTTTGCGTAGACTATATGGGACCCACCTAGATGACTAACGGCCTTTTGGCTACGCCGACGGCTTTACCGTCGGTCTAGATTTTTTTAAAAAAAATTCAAATTTTTTTTTCATACTTTTTTAACATTTTTGAATTATTTAACTTGTTAATTTTACATAGACATTTTTTATTCTAAGTATACTTAGTCTCAAGTCAAATTGCACAATTAGTCAAACTTTCCAACCGATCACCCATCCTAATACTACTCCAGCGTCAACACACTTAACTTCTTCATTCCTTCCACATGAGCTTCCGACAAAAAAACTAGAACTTGTTGTGAATATTATCATATCAATCCTATTAACCATTACACTATAATGTTAGACGTATTTATTTTTTTACATTCCATACAATTATTTGAGTAAACAACAATGAATATGTAATAATAATCTTGAATTCAAATAAAAATAAACTAAATTTTATTTATTTTGTTTTTTCATTTAAATTTAAATAATTCATATCTACAAATCCGTAAATCACAATTCGACAAATAATATATCCAAATCGATCAGAAAAATGAGAGGAATCCAAATATTACATTCATATCATCTATTTAATTAAATATCATAACTTTTAAATATTAGACCAACTGAAACTATGTCAAGATTCATGAAACACCCCGTTTTTGGCACTAGAAAAATAAAAAATGGCTTTTTTGGTACGACAAAAAGGAAACCTTGCATTAAATCTTTGATAAAATAGCATATTATGAATCTAAAAATAATTTTTATAAAAAATCATGAGCATCATATCATGTACCTATAGTTCAAATCTAACTCAGTTCCCATCGATTCGGCAGAAATTTGTCTTTTTCACGAGGGGTGGACGGAAAGGTTTGAGATACCCCGGTTGGAAAATTGTCCATTCAAAGTGGTCTAGTATTTTTGGAAAATGGGGTAGTATCATTTTGAAACTTTCATTTGGTGGTTGCTTCACAAAACATCCAGTTTTTTTCACTCGAAAAATAAAAAATAGTTTTTTGGTGCGACGAAAAGGAAAACTTCCTCCTGCAATATTGTTCACCATCCCATGATATACATGAGTGCACAATATGGTCACATTAGCGCAAACTATATCGCGATTCTAGCAATAACATTGGTCATTTGATCTGAAATCTAGAAAACCTCGATGGAGATAGGTTATTTTGTGAAGGTTTTTTTTGAGACACGATCAATATACCAAGTTTTGTATTTTTTCATGCAACTATGTCACAATATGACAGCACACGAAGGTTTTGTATTGTTTCGATCGTTTTTGAATTTTTTATGCCCGTTTCAAACTATCGTCAAACTTTCTAAATCGAGGGGCATGACTTTCTAAATCGAGGGGCATGAAGATTCTTAGCTCGGGGCTGAGCCTCACTAAACTTGCATTAGATCTCTAATAAAATAGCATATTGCGAATCTAAAAATAATTTTTACAAAAAATCATGATCATCATATCATGCACTTGTAGTTCAAATCTAACTCACTTCCTATCGATTCGGTAGAAACTTGTCTTTTTCACGAGGGGTGAACGGAAAGGTTTGAGATACCCCGGTTGGTAAATTGTCCATTCAAAGTGGTCTAGTATTTTTGAAAAATGGGGTAGTATCATTTTGAAACTTTTATTTGGTGGTTGCTTCACAAAACACCTAGTTTTTTTCACTCGGAAAATAAAAATTGCCTTTTTGGTGCGACGAAAAGGAAAACTTCCTCCTGCAACATTGTTCGCCATCCCATGATATACATGAGTGCACAATATGGGCACATTAGCGCAAACTATATCGCGATTCTAGCAATAACATTGGTCATTTGACCTGAAATCCAGAAAACCTCGATTAAGATAGGTCATTTTGTGAAGGTTTTTTTGAGACACGATCAATATACCAAGTTTTGTATTTTTCCATGCAATTATGTCACATAATGTGACACCACGCGAAGGTTTTGCATTGTTTCGATCATTTTTGAATTTTTATGCCTGTTTCAAACTATCATCAAACTTTGTAAATCGAGGGGCATGAAGATTCTTAGCTCGGGGTTGAGCCTCACTAAACTTGCATTAGATCTCTGATGAAATAGCATATTGTGAACCTAAAAATGATTTTTGCAAAAAATCATCAGTATCATATCATGTACCTGTAGTTCAAATCTAACTCATTTCCTCCCAATTCGGCAGGAATTTGTCTTTTTCATGAGGGGTGGACAGAAAGGTTTGAGATACCCCGGTTGAGAAATTGTCCATTCAATATGGTCTAGTATTTTTGTAAAATATGGTATTATCATTTTGAAACTTTTATTTGGTGGTTGCTTCACAAAACGCCCCATTTTTTACACTCGGAAAATAAAAATTGGCTTTTTGGTACGACGAAAAGGAAAACTTCCTCCTGCAACATTGTTCGCCATCCCATGATACACATGCGTGCATAATATAGACACATTATCGCAAACTATACCGCGATTCTAGCAATAACATTGGTTATTTGATATGAAATCCAGAAAACCTCGATTGAGATAGGTCATTTTGTGAAGGGTTTTTTTAGACACAATCAATATATCAAGTTTGGTATTTTTCCATGCAACTATGTCACAAAATATGACACCACGTGAAAGTTTTGCATTGTTTCGATCGTTTTTGAATTTTTTATGCCCGTTTCAAACTATCGTCAAACTTTGTAAATCGAGGGGCATGAAGATTCTTAGCTCGGGGCTGAGCCTCACTAAACTTGCATTATATCTCTGAAAATCGTCGTAGTATTTTTTTGTATGCATAGTTAAACGGTTTTGCTAATTCTCATGCACCTAAACCCGTCGAAGGCCATTTTTGCAACTTGCTTACCAGTTGAAGGCCAGTTGCAATTTTCTTGTAACTGAGCTCCCATCGAGGGGCCAGTTGCAACTTGCTTGTAACTGAGTCCCCATCGATCCCCAGTTGCAACTTGATTGCAAATGGGGCTCCATCGAGGGGCCGGTTGCAACTTTGTTGTAACTGAACCCCCGTCGAGTGACTGCCGCAACTTGATTGCAACTAGGGCCCCATCGAGGGACCAGTTGCATCTTTCTTGTAGATGAGCCCCCGTCGAAGGCCAATTGCAACTTGATTGCAATTGGGACGCCGTCGAGGGGCCTAGTGCAACTTGGTTGTAACTCAGCCCTTGTCGAGCCCCAATTGCAACTTGATTGTAACTAGTCACCCTGTTGAGCGGCAAGTTGTAACTTACTTGTAACTGAATCCCCATCGAGTGCCAGTTACAACTTGATTGCAACTGGGTATGTTGAGCGGCCAGTTGTGTTTTGCTTCGTAGTTGAGCCCCGTCGAAGACCAGTTGTAACTTGATTGCAATTGGGCGCCGTCGAGGGACCAGTTGCAACTTGGTTGCAACTCAGTCCTCGTCGAGGGCCAGTTGCAACCTGATTGCAACTAGTCACCCTGTTGAGGGGCCAATTATAACTTACTTGTAACTGAACCCCCATCGAGTGCCAGTTACAACTTGATTGCAACTGCGGCCTGTTGAGGGGCATGTTGCTTCTTGTTTGTAGTTGAGCCCCGTCGAAGGCCAGTTGTGACTTGATTGCAAATGGGACGCCGTCGGGGGCCAGCTGCAACTTGGTTGTAACTCAAGCAAGCCAATTGTAACTTACACGCAACTGACCCTCTTTTCGAATAGTTGCAACTTGATTGCAACTTTAAAGCCAGTTGCAATTTACCTGCAACTTACCCTAGTTGCAACTTAATTTTTCCAGTTACACATAGGTTGCAAGTGAGATTTTCCTTAGTTGCACATTTGTTGTAACTGGGTCTTTCTTAGTTGCATATGGGTCTCAGCTAATTTTTCCCCATTGCACATGGATTGTAATTTTTATTTTCTCAATTTACACATGCGTTATATCTGATATTTTTCAATGAGCATACATTGCAATATAAATTTTATTTTATTTTATATTAGAGTAAGATAAATTAACCATCTTTCTCTCACTCTCAAGAGTGCTTCCTCTGCTAAACAAATGACCTTAGAAAAAATTTCATTCCCGTGTGGTGTGTGGTATAGCGTAACAGCATAGTAGATGGAAAAAGTCCATGAATCAAAAGCCCCAACAAACACCACATATTGGTTTTCTGAAACGCAAGCCATGTACCAGCTAATCTTTCGTAAGTTGACTAAATCGCTGAAATCCAACGTGCTTATGTCACGCGACTGAGAGTTAATAATTCTCGGTCGCCTCAGACATAGTGACGCCCAATATCTTATATTATAGTAAAACGGAGGGACTACTGTCAACTATATAGGTCTAGAAGCCTAGCTATAGATAGATAGCTGTGGTTGTGGCTATCGATCGACGTACCCGGGCGTGCTGTTATCACACTTATCAGGTTCTCGATTCCGGCCGAGAAGGCTGACCGCAATTCAAACCCAGTCCTCACAAGCAATTAGAGGTGCAATCATTGGCCGTGATTGCAATTGGTAGACCACTGCGACTAATGGCCTAATTAAGCATATCGTGTCGCATCTTCACGGGTTGGATGACTGGACGGGCACGGCGGGTTGAAAAACATCTACTCCCTCCGTTCTAAATAAATGTCACGGTTTTGAACTAACTCTAATTTAAAATGACGACACTTATTTAAGATCGGAGGTAGTACTAAATATAATTTTCGTCCCAATTAGCTAAGCCACGTACGTCCTTCAGCACTAAGTAGTCTTTTTTTTTAGAAACAGCACTAAGTAGTCAAATTGTTTCCCGTTGCTTTCAATCGGTTTTGTTTTGTCGCGCGCGCACGTGCACTGGTCAAGGTCGAATTTAGCATTTCTCTCCGTTCCCACGCACCCAACCAACGACCGAGCCCGCTGCGTGTCAGTGCGTGGATCGGTCGATCGGAGGAGAGCGACCCTCTTTAATCGCCTTTTTTTAATTTTAGCGTGGTTTTGGCTTGTGCATGGTGCTTCGATGTCGCCCTCTGCCCAAATCGTCATGAAACTGAAAACATAAGGACACACGGTCAGAATTGATCGATACATCTTCATCATTCCAAACCGAAGCAATAAAGGTCGTGGGAATCTGGGATCATTGGAGATTTGCCTAATTTTTGTCCAGTATATATAATTAACTAATAAGTCGTGAGTCAAGCACCACGTACGCATGTAAGTTTAACAGGTGAATTTTTTTGTCTTAAGTTTCTAATCTAGTTTCTACTCCCTCCGCTTCAAAAATATAAGACATTTTAGTTTTGTAAAATGAATATATCTAGACACCTTTTAGTGTATAGGTTTAAACCAAACCTCCATAAACCTATAAACTAAAAACGTACTCCCTCTGTCACATAATAGATGTCTCAAATTTGAATGAATCTACACACTATTTAGCATATAGATCATCCAAAATTTTAAAAACCTAAGACATCTATTCTAGAACCAAGGGAGTAAATACATTCGTTTTACAAAACTAAAATCTATACCTAATAATAAAGCACGAAGTGTTTCTCCCGGTCCAACACTTTTTTA
Source organism: Avena insularis (assembly GCA_023614405.1). Taxonomy (NCBI): domain Eukaryota; kingdom Viridiplantae; phylum Streptophyta; class Magnoliopsida; order Poales; family Poaceae; genus Avena; species Avena insularis. The sequence continues at coordinate 469,238,638 of CM042697.1, read as the reverse complement.
GACAACTTTGCCTCTAACAGTTTAGGTGTATTACCCACCATGCCCCACAAAAGTCACATAATCTCCCCTAGATTTTCGTCCGTCGCTCATCGTACTCGGCCCGTACGTCCACGAGGTGATCCCTGCTGTAGTTCATATGTGCTGGAAACGTAACCGAGCAAGCTACGTAACCTTGGTCGATCGATTACATTACGTGACAGAGGGATCATCGTCCGCACGACTCCTGTCTCGTGAACTTCCCAAGCCGAGTATGATAACGATCCTCTCACTTCTAAAATAAGGATGCTAGGGTTCCGTCGCCGCCGCCGCTCGTTAGGACCGCCGCGCGCCTCCTCCGCCGGCGGAGGAGTAGCTAATCATGGCGCTCAACTAGCCACGATCCCCAGCAACCCGTCCTTGGAGTGCGCTGGCCCGCATGGTATTCCGGTCAGTCCCGAGTATCCTTGTCGTAACAGTCTCCTCTTGTTCTCTTGTCGTTGAGGCCAGCCACTTCCTCCGGGAGTTCTTCGCCTTCAAGCCCGAGGCCTCACGGGACGTCCTCCGGATGTGCTTGTTCTTTGGTTCAGGTTCTTCTGGGAGCTCCCACATGAGATGAGACGCAGCAGGAGAACCGACGCACGTATATGGGGTTGCAAGCTCAAGTTCTGATAAAGTCATGATTGTTCCACAACTAGCAGGGTGTCATGGTCATCGGTAGTAGGAAGGTCCTGCAGCAGCGAGGAACTTCGGAGGTGCGCACGGGTCGATCAGACGGGGCCGACCTTAGGGGCGAGGAGGCGCACGTTTGAGCAGGTGGGACCAAGCTTCAGGGCGAAGAGGTGAGAGGAACTGCCTGGTCGATTCGGAACATCCAGCATGGAGGAGCGGTCAACTTCATGAAGGCTGCCACCGCGCCAAATCAACACGGTTGCATATCGACCAAATGCTGCACATGTATGACCATCCCACATCCTCTCTATTTCTTCCGCCCCTTGCAAACACGAGAGCCTGCCACCCTTGCCTGATAGGTTAGTGTTTTAGGCTGCTCCTTGCCAATCCATCACTTTCTAATTTTTTCTCTGGCAGTAGCTGATTATTGGGCATATGCACCGTGAATTGATGCCATCTGTGTGTTCTTATGTTTCTTATAACTTTCAGGTTTCTCTTGCAGTTGGTAACGGTTAGAGCAAACTTTAAGGTATTTTTATAATAACTGAAAAAGTTTTTGAGGACTAGATGCGGGCTTTTGCTAGCTCTGATTTTGCATGCATGCATAGAAGTTAATGAGTGTGTTCAGCGATGAAATCAACTAGATTTTTTTATGCGGGACATTCGTGCCTACAGATGCACATGGCCTCTTGGCCTAGCGGTTAAGCTTTTAAAAAAAACTATAAACTGATGAACTATGGCTATAGTCGGAATGCTTTTCAAGAGAACTAAAATCTTAATTTCTTATGAATACTACTCCCTCCGTCCAAAAATAGATGTCGGATTCATCTAAAATTTGAAAAATCTAAGACATCTATTTTTGGACGGAGGGAGTATATCATTATATTTTCATACACTTGGATTTTACATGTATTATATCTTTATAAACGGCGAACGAAAGTAAAATACCATAGCAACGCACGGACACTCTGCTAGTATCTTATATTTCTGAATGGAGAGAGTAGCATTAAGTACGAATCAGGATCGATCCAGCAAGGTTGACAGCACGAGCGAGACAAGCAAGCGCGTCTGTGAGACACACCGCCGGCATCGCACGCATAATCATTGGGACGTTAACCCCAATCATGCGCGATTCCGTACGTACCGATCGATCTGCCCTCCACGTTTGTTGCTTGCTCGCGCAGACGCGGGGGCTATAGCTTAGCAAATCCAATCTACTCGTCGAGAATCCCAACAGAAAACGAGTGACTCAAGCTTAGAGTATCTCCACTCTCGTTATACGTTTTTAAGCTGAAATCCGGAGCTAAATAACACCGGTCAGAGCTAGTTTTCGGTCTCGAAATGCTATTTTTTCACTCGCGTTCGCACGCCGAGTTCCTAGATCGGCTTTTATCCGTCTAATTCGGCTTAAATTCGACCATTTTTTGACATCGTTTGACATAATATAAATACAGAGCAATGTTCGACATCGTTCGGCATGAAATTAAACATAGTTCGGCATATAATAAAAATACAACATATTTCGTCTAGTTCGGTTAATTCATGCGGCATCTACGTGTTGCCCCTGCGTATCCATAGGTGCTCAACCAGATCATCCTGCAGTTGTTGATGCACTACCGGGTCTCGAATCTCCTGACGCATGGCGACAAAGACAGTCCAGATTGGCGACACCTGGAGATCAAGCTCTGCAAGAGGTCTCTGTCTATAGTATGGCTCGTTCTGCTCTACCAAACTCACTGGGTCCTTTCTCTCATCCTTAATGATCATGTTGCGCAATGTCACACAACAGTTCATCACTTTCCACATTTGATGTTTCAACCAAGTTAGAGAAGGGAACGGGACAACTGCAAACCTCTGTTGAAGCGCACCGAATGCCCGCTCCATGTCCTTCTTGCAAGCTTCTTGTTCCTTGATAAACTGAGCATGTTTGGGGGCATCGGGTTTAAGATAGTTTTCACAAATATTGGCCATGTTGGATAGATGACATCTGCAAGATAGTATCCCTTGTTGTAGTGGTGCCCGTTGATCTCATAGTCCACAGGGGGAGCATGACCCTCAACAAGCTTGGCAAAGATATTTGAGGAGTTAAGGATGTTGATGTCGTTGTTCGATCCTGTCATGCCAAAGAAGGAGTGCCAGATCCAAAGATCATGTATAGCAACTGCCTCGTGTATCACACTGCAACCTCCTTTATTGCCTTTGTACATTCTTTTACATGCAATTGGACAGTTCTTCCAGTGCCAATGCATGCAATCTATGCTTCCAAGCATCCCATGAAATCATCTACTTTCATTGACTGCGAGGATCTGAGCAGTTTCTTCAGCAGTGGGTGTTCTACTGTTTCCCAAACACTGCAATCACTACCCTGCTGAACCTGTACAAGCAATCGATGGCGATGGACTCGGCTATGCGGAGATAGTCATCGAAAATGTTACTCGGCGCTCCATATGCAAGCAACATCATCGCCACTGTGCACTTCTGCAGTGAGGAAAACCCAACCATGCTGGTGCAGTCCTTCTTGCACACGAAATAGGGGTCGAACTGCCGGATGGCATGCACGATCTCGAGGAATAGCTTTCGGCTCATCCTGAAATGGCGACGAAACACGACCTCTTCGTGCAGCGGCTCGTCGACGAAGTAGTCGGCGTACAACATGCAGTAGTCCTCAATTCTCTGCCTTGCTTTGCACTTCCGGCGACCCTTAACCGAGCCTGCATGTTTCGACGTTGCAGTCTGCATGTATAGTCAGGCGAGGGAGGCGAGGATTTATATTTGCTCTGCATCTTTGGCGGCAGCGGCGTTCTCCTCCTCCAGCAACACGACGAACATCTCCTCGTCGTCGAGGTACATGGACGAACTGGCAAAACACCGAACACTTGGCGGGCGAGGTGGCGGGAGCTCGGAGCGAAGCCGAGCTACATTGAAGGTTGGGCGGCGAGAGGTGGCCTAGGACGAGGGGAAAGGGTATGGCAACGGCGGTGAACCTATCTATAGGCATGGATTCGGCTCGGCGTGGTGGAGCTTCGCCGACGAAGGCATGTCATGGCGACATGGGCAGATGGGGAAAGCTTTTCGCGCCGCGAGAGAGGCGAGTGGTAGTGGGAAATGGGGTTGTCTCCCCGACAAGGTTGGCCCACCCATGTTTTCGCTTCGTCCGGTGTTTCCGGCGCCTTGGGATCGGCCTAGGATCTCCGGACGAAAGTTGTGCCAAAATCCGGATGAAGCCGATGTCGTGTAAACACGACTAGACCAATTATCAGCGTTCGAATGAAAAAATCGCTATGAGAACAGCGTCGTGAGAAAGCGAGTGGAGATTGCTCGAAGCAAACTAAACTAAAACCAGCTCGATACGGCGCGTACGGCAGCGCTGCGCACATGGCCCGGCCAGCCTTGCTCGACTATCCATCGGTTCTGACCAAGGGTTGGGACTTGGAGAACACGACGGCTTCACACTTCAGCGAGAAGAAAATCAAGGGAAGGAATGTGCGTGGCGCCGTGGCGCTGGAAGGTGGCGGTGAGTAAAAAAAAAGTGCTAACCCGAGAGAGATAGAAAATGGCAAGCACGGAACATGCAGACGTGGTAGCCATAAAGTAAGCATCACAAAGTTTCAACTTCCTCATCTCAAAAAAAAAGTTTCAACTTCCTTCCTGAATCCTGATGCGTGTTCGATTGGCTGGGCCACAGAATGATAATAGGGCCCAATTGACCCATCGAGTTGGGCACCTGGGGATGTACTGCTTTGGGGCTTTCTTTGCCCAGCTTGTAGTAGTAGTATATAAGATACATAAAAGGCGATTCTAAAAAAAACATAAAAGGTTTTACTAACAGAATAGAGATTACCAAGAGAAAAACCAATACGGAGTACTATTTCTGCTTACAATAACAACGTTCCTGCTATTTCCGGACAAATCAAAAAATACTGATAAAAAAATATGGAGGAGAAAACTACATTGATGCATTTGTTCATTTTGTGCCCAGTGCAAAGCAAATCTGTCATATTTTTCCGAGCAATAGGCTGATGTGTTTCCCTTTTCTTATCAAAAACATACTTAAAATAAAGTTATTTATGAAAACGAGTAGTGATTTGGAATATACCGGAAAACCACCAAGGCCATGTGCAACACCGTGGGCAAAAATGTGGAAACTAGAAATCCATCGTGCACCCAGATAATCTATCCCGATGTAAAAGTTAATTAACAGCTTTCCCGTGAAGAAGTGATGGTTCCCTTTCCTCATGATGTATATAGGACTATAGGAGGACTAAGAGCAAGTTTAATAAGAGAGTCCATTGCTGGCTATATGGCCTTGCCATGTCATTTAGAGCCTTCATAAAGCCTAGTAGTACAATAAGTAGGCTATTAGACTGGCTATAAGATGATTTTAATTAAGATACAATTGTTTAAAGCATGCATGCAATTGGTCCTAGGTTGCATGCAGGCCACTTTTCATAGGGAGCTGTGCTACAGCCCGGCTGTAGCAGAAGCGACGGTTCAAGCCACTTTACACCCTTCTCTCTCATCCACATATGAATTTGATTGACACGTCAATTCTTATAGCCTGCTAAGTAGACTTATTGTACTTGCTCTAAGGTGACGCTGCAAAAGAAAACCGTCACTTGAAACCGTGTACACATTAATTAACTTATATTGTGACCTATGGAAGATCTTTCTTTCCATGGAATATGCCGGAAAACCAGTTGAATCGTAACGGGACATGTGCAAGATTGTTGGAAAAAATGTGGAAACTAGGGATCTTTGGACGATGCCCTCGTGCACCACATAAGCGATCTCGACATGTAAATAAATCTAACGACTTTCCCATCAAAAAGTGATGCCTTCCTTGTACGCATTCCTCGTGACATATATGAGGACTGGGGTGATCGCTGCAAAAGAAAAACCACCACTTGAAACCGTGTACATTAATAAACACATATTGTAACCTATGGAAGATCTTGTCTTTAGAGAACTAGCACTTATTAGATCCTCAAGTTTTTTCTTCTCTCGGATTTATGTCATGATGCCACCTTTTCAAGCAAAGGTAAAAGATTCACCTTTCAAAAGCCTTCAAGGCATTGTCCAAGGGAAAGAAATGCAGGAATGCCGCCCTTCTAGAAAACATTATCCTCTTCCATTTTTTTTTTACAATAATGTGGTTAAAGTTGTTGGGTCACTGTCGAAGCGTGTGCATTGTTCTTCTGGTATGCATCTAGTCCAAAACAGAGAGAAGAACATTGGTGACTAAGATAAAAGTACTCACCAGACCAGCTGATGCACATCCTGAACAAATCAGGGAAAGTGGGATGCTGTTAGAAAATACATACTTTACCGCACCACACTTTCCATTACTGAGTGTGAAGTGTATATCAAGAAGTTTGTAGTAAGGCTGTATTACCCTTGTGTTTTATTCTAGTCGATATAATGGCAAGTGTTTTAACAAAAATAAGAAACATAGCTCAAACTTTACGGGGCTTAACCATGGACACACAATTTGCTCATTTTTTTCCGTTTAAATAAGTTTTCATTAATAACTCAAATATCTCATCAAGCTGATAAAAGCAAATAAAGAGTATATATGTGTGGCCTCTGCATAATAAAAACACACACATCTCGATTCTCATGTACATCTGCAACCTTGGAACACTTTTTCGCCATACATGTGTGATGTACTAACATGGCACATGTGGAGACATAAGTTATCTTGGTCCAGTTATTGTCATACAGGCCATATGTGCCAATACGGACCAAGCGGAGAGGTTCACGCCGCTACTCTCCGCTTTATCCGTCATAAGTGCCGTCGTCATCCATTGGCGAGTACGTAGGACCGGTGGTACGTGGATTAAAGCAAATCTCGCTCGAATTATCACCATGCATGCGGACTTTTTCAAATAGGGTAAACTCAAACAGGGATAATTAAACTAATTTTTTTATGTACAATCCGTGCTAATGCGTTATTAGGGAAAGAAGATCAATCTGGAATTGTCAGCATACAAATCGAACAACATGCGTGGGATGTCTTCAAGATCTTTCTTGGAAGTTTTTTCATCCTTTTTGGAACATACTCCGCCATCATACGTGGTTCCAGTTATCTTCCCACACACACTTCGACGGATGCAAGCACGAGTCGTCGTCCCGATTCAACGATGATATCACGAACCTAGCTAGGAATTAATGCTAACATCTGCAGGATTCACAGGTCCCGGTCAATACTGGCATGCACCTGGTCTCGTCGTTGAAAACAAATGATTAATTGTTAATTGCAACTAATCGTGGCTGCTTCTAGAACGGACTTGGGCGGATTCATTCCGTTGGGAATAATTAAAGCTTTTGGAGAAGACTGACGACGATGATGAAGGCTTGAATCGAAAACGGCTGAAGAGGAAATGTGTAACATCCCAGCATTAGAGGCTAGATATAAGCTAAACCCAGATGTGTGCATTGCATTCATGCATAGAAAATCCGAATAATTTTCGCGTTTTTAAAACAAAACTTGTCAAAGTGATTAAGCTTCTCTTAACTTGATGGAATTGAAGTATATCATCAAGTTAACTGTTATAAATTCTAATATGACCATTGCTAAAACTTTATTTGGTTTAAAACAAAACTTGTCAAAGTGATTAAGCTTCTCTTAACTTGATGGAATTGAAGTATATCATCAAGTTAACTGTTATAAATTCTAATATGACCATTGCTAAAACTTTATTTGGTTAAACATGAATAGGCCTAAGGGTAGACCAGATATAATAAATGTCACGCATAATACTTTGCTTAAATAATTCATATACGATCCTTAAGGGATCATATCATACTATTCATTATACCAACCTATGAATACTAAGTTAAGATGACCACTAGAATAATAAAAATGTAATGTTTAGTGGTGACCTATCTTATTTTTATCTATTTATATTATGAGTACCATAGTAATACATAACCTTGAACTCTTAAATGAGTTGGAGTTGGAAAGAGATTAAGACAAGATCATCCACTATATATATATATATCTTTCTTTCTATACAATCTTTATGGAACTTATTTCAACATCTGTTGTTCATCAATGTTGGATAATTTCCCATTGATTCACAAATTCTTTAACCATTAGTCTTTGACCTCTTATTTGATCCTATCAGAACATCTACTTAAATCTTCTAATGAGGGCATAATTCATTAATAACCTTAACCCAATATACAATACTAAGAAGATAATTTTCAAACAATAAAAGGTAGGATTGATAGAGTCCTGCTTAGCCAATTAAGAACTTCAGCAATAAATGATTAAAGTAGTATAATGGTAATGCTTTGACCACCAATATTGAATGCTTCTATTTAGTACAGGTAATACTGGTGGGTGGAATATGATTGGAACCTTAGTAGAGATAAGTGATCCTAGAGTAGTCTTTGAAAACCACATAAATTTAATTGAGGGTTGAAGTGTATGTCATGAGAGTTAAGTAAATATAAGATGGTGTTATTCAACTAAATGTTAGTATAGCATAGAGTTTAGAAGCAGTGTTATTCATCTTAAAAGATAATCAACCTTAGAGATAGCTCAGTGATGAAATATTAAGGAAAATTGTAAGTGAAATTAAAGGAACTACTGGTAGGATGGAAGTTTATCAACATTAGAATAGTAATACAACCAAGTAAGGATATGAGAAAATTATGAAATACTTTTGTATCAAACTCCTTGGATTCATTCCTAAACTTAGAAGAATGATATATGGATAAGAGTATTTAAATGAGTAAAGCTCATTATACTAAGTATGATGATGGATAGGAAGAAGTATTATATCTAGGAAAGGAATTCCTTAATTAGAGATCCAAGATTGTGAAAAAATAGTTATATGTTAAAAATCATTTCCTATTTAATCTTGGTAAGCAATCAACTCTAAATCTCAACTCAAACATAATATCCATCTTATACCATTAATCCATCATCTGATGTCTACAACACTTAATAGAAATATTTTCCTATAGCAAATTACATAAGCACATCTCTGTTAATTCCAACCATCATAACTATATGTGCTTAAGTATATTCACTTCTATAAAACACTCTAATTTCAACTTCCTATTAAAATGGAAGATTTCATCAAATACTATATACATAAGGCAATATGCTCAGCCATTAAATCTTGACTCTTAAAAGGAATCTAAGCTTATACAAAACCCTAAAGCCAAGAGTAGTAATCATAATTTGAAATCCTAAACCTCCCTACTTACCATAACAAAATAGATACATTGACATTTTCTAAATTAATGGGGGAAGTAATAACTATATCAATGTCTTTTATACATTAAATAAAGATATAGGATCATTACACATATAAAAGTTCTATTCAAAATATGAGCCAACTAAAATTAAGTTGATAAGCAAATAAGAATATATCATTCAATAAGTCCATAACTAAAAGAGGAAAGTAAAATAATAGGAAGAGCTTTTACAAATATTGAAAGGGGTTCATATATTAAGAAAATACTAGGAATACAATAAGATATATTTAATAAAGAAATTCACCCATAATACTAACTATGTTTTAGTGTTATTAAAGTAATCCAGCAAAGAAATCCTGCAAAAAAATTCAAAATATATAAATCAAATTCAAATCTGAATAAGAAAACAAAAAATAGAAAAAGTATAATACAAATAAAAACCAAACCTGGCCGCAACCCAACACCCTACACCTATCCGCGCTGGCGCTTTACACCCACAAGAACCAGCCCGATCATTTTTCATGGATCGACAAGTGGGGCCAAGGGAGGACTGCGAGTTGAGAAGCAAAGATCATTAGGGGGTTATCCGCAAAACGACCCTCATCGTCATCGTCACGCACACAGACAGCTTGCTGGCGGAGTTCGCCGCCGCCCGATGCCGTCATCGCCGTCATTGCGCCAAGATACTCGCTGTCGTTGCTAGGAGGGGATAAGAAGGCCACCGCGACGCATTGCCTCCATCCCTATCTCCAATTTCTCCTTATCCTCTCAGATACGAACGAGACCGAAAACCTAGCTCACCGGAGCCACCTCTCGTCGTCGAACCACGTATCCCCACACCATTCTGAGCCGCCATGGAGAAGTGCCTTCCTCCATAGACCCTCTGGGTAGAAGCTTGCATCAAGGGGAGCACTGGAGCGGGTGAATTTGGTCGTTTCCCTTCGCAGCAGTTCGTCGGAATCCTCGTCGGAAAGCTTGATTCCGACCGCGCCTGTCCTAGTCGACCACTCTATCGTAATCAGGGTAAGCATACGCATCTCTGAACCCTAGTTTTGTTTGCAGATTCACACCGTAGGTCTAGTTTTGTTGAGCATCACCGCTGGCCGCCGCAGTAGCTCGTCGTCGACGACCCTCCGATGACCATTTCCGAGCGGCACTGCCACTATTAGGTTCAGTAGGTTGCACTGATTCAAACTAGATCTATTTTTCTTGCTAGGGCGCAGTAGATCATCGCCGGCGACCAACCTCTGGTGGCAGTGGTGATGTTGACGCCATGCTTACCTCATGATTGAGCCACGTCAGCTTGGTTGACTGGTCTTTGCCTCGCGTGGTGGATGACATGGCCCAGGGCCCACATGTCATCGACAGTGAGTAGAGAGGGGGTCAATAGCAAAAGCATTTATAGACCTGAGAGCTGAGGTGGACAATGGCCCACATGTCAGTGACTGGGGCTAGCTCTTAGTGTGCTGTAAAAAGTAATTTTCTGTTTAGAAATAAATAAAATGTTATAATTCAAGTAATAATATTCCAGAAATCAAATACATGATTAAATCTTGTTTAATTAATAACTTTTAATTTATAATTTAGAAAAATGTGTATAATATATAAAAAATTGTAGAAAAATAAAATCTATGATGATGATTATTTAAATAAATATTATTTAATAAAAGTTTTATAAGTAATAAAACTTTAATAATTCATATTCCTATAATGGTAAATGTTTATAATATAAGAAAGATACCAAAAGTCTTAGAAAAATAAGAATTCCAATTTAAAACTATAATCATGTATTATTATTTCACTTAATTCAATATTTATTAAATAATTATAAAGTAATAAGCATTATAAAAATCATATATTATTATTTATAAATCACAAAAATAAATCTGATATACCAAAATGATCACAAAAATATTATTTACATGTTAAAAATCTAATAATCTCCTTGTGAATTAAATAAAAAAATAAATATTTTAATAACCCAAATTTAAACTTATTTACTTCATTTATAATTCATATAAAGATCAATAAAACTTATTAATATTCCTATAATGAGTTAAATAAGTCTAATAAATAGTATTAGTCCCAAATATTAATAATCTAATGTCATAATGATTTAAAACATTATAAATGTTTTTATTTTAGAAAGATCTACAACCTTAAATGAAGATTATCTCTAAAAAGAATTCCACTAATAATAAAGTCCTTAAAGAATAACTTGTGAACAATCAAATCTTCTCTAAACCATATTAATCACCAAATTACAAAAACTACTACAACACTATATAAATCCATAAGTAAGTTAAGTAACATTATGTTGGGTTTACAAACTATACTCACTTATCTATAAAAGATAAATGATATTACCCCCATACTCAAATCAAGAAACCATTACTCAAGTAACAGAATAAACATTCTTAAGTAACTTAAAGGACACATTTCAGATATACAAAATACCAATGTATAAGTACGATACTTTCAAAACTATCTATACTTTAAAGTTAACTTTAGTCTACAGAATCTTAATATAACACTATAAGCATTATTATATGTTTTATAGTTAACTTTGGTCTGAAGTAGTTAAACTATAAAACAACTCAAGCCAAACCATTTGAGAAAAAAAAATAACATCAACCACCACTAACTAACCACAAAGTTTGTTTAGACCTTAGAAGAGAAACCTTTTCTTCGAAGGTTATCCTTTTTGCCACTTTAAATAAGAACTCTTGTATAAGTAATCCTAACTAGTATGTCATAAGTATGTATACTTTACTTCTACATACGTGTTGTCTAAAACCACTCATAAACTCTAATAAAAGTACAACTATGAAACTTATCTAAAAGGACCACACATTCCAAAGTGACCATTTCCGGAATCCAAATCCTAGAACAACGTTATCCCTAGGATTTACGTGTGGAACGTGCATCACATTACTTATGCATAAAAGCATATTGCTTCTTTAAACATTAGTCCTTACCGGACCAATGATGCTGATTTCAGATTTTGGATCTTATACTGACTCGAAGACCGTGAGTGTATAATCTTGCAATCACAAAAGGCAAGTTCACACTTGCTCATGTCCTTTGTTTATTTTCTATAAAGTATTTTACAAATCCAGTGTTGTCTTCACCTGCATTTGAAAAAGGTCAGAAAACAGTATTTTCAATAATAATGAGCACTATTGATTACTGATCCAGGGTGATCAGTTAATCTATTAAGTCTGACAGTTGGAATACCACTGTTCAGAACTATATCACCTAGGACTTAACAACCAATGTCGCCAGTGATTCTTGCACCGTATATTACGCGTTGACCATGAGATTTGGAATGCGACGGAGAAGTCAGCTATATCTTCTTCCTCTCGCATGAAGCCGAATGTGCATGTCGTGGCTGTTATCCTCGTAGCGTGCATATTAATTGGTAATTCCTAGAGGATATGCAGCATATGGGTGGGAACCCTCATCGTTCCACGATAGTTCTGGCATCTAACAGTTTGTACAAACCATTGTCGTAATTCTTTATGTGGGAATGGTGTACACCAAGGAGGCATGCAAGGTCGCGAAGGGGGCAGTGATTGGCTTGGATCATCTTTTGGGCCCCACATCATGGAATTGTGGACGGGAATAAGCTGCACGGTTGTGCAACAAAGAGTTAATCTCTCATGGGTAAAGTAACGCACCTCTGCAGAGTGTAAGAACTATAACTTATTACTCCCTGTTTCGGGAAGGAGCTGTGAACGCGGCGGGAAAGAAACTCCATGAAAGTTCTGGTAAACCCGTGAAGGCTGACGGACATAGCTTTTTAGAATAAAAGCAACCTTTGAAGAAATATTTATAAAAACTTGCATTGCCTAGGACCTACAGTCTGTGGTTGTAGATATAGTGCATCAAACACTCCTTTTCTAGTGAATTTGTTGAGTACGCTCGTACTCATAGTATCTTCTTAACCCTTGCTAGATTCTGAAGCCATTAAAACGATGTCTACATCAAGTTATGCTCCAGGACTTATCAAAACCAGCTAAAGCTCTTCAATAAAGACAAGGAAGTCAACATATACCTCAACTCAAGTGAAGACGAAGTTACTGATTAGATCGAAATACAATCTTTAGCCAAAAACCTATCATCTCTATAGTGCATTGCAATAGCAACAATGCCATTTCCTTAGTTAAATACTAGTTTTAATAGTATAATAGTTTTGCGTTATTTATCTTTGATTCTTCTTCGTAAGAAGTTCTTTCTCTCTCTTTAACCTAGAGTGTTCTCTGGATCTTATGTAAAAGAGTGAGTTGTAACCGTTAAGCCATGTATTGGGCCCGCTGTTGTGCCATTCTGAGGGATGTAATACTAGTGAACGGTGTTTCATTGGTGTTATGTCCTCGACTATAGTATACTACATCATGAAGTGGTATACTGGGTCACCACAGTTGGTATCAGAGCATATGCTTTGACCTTAGGTTGGAAACCTAGTAAATGGGTATAACCTGTAGGACACATCCTAGCAATAATGAAGAGTTCTCTAGTGATATGAGGGATATTCACTTGAGAATAATCCTGTTATGTTACTAGTGCGATAACTAAATATATGATTGCAATTTCCAATCATTACCCAAGAGTTTTAACTCTATGTGATTGATGATTTTCTTATCCACATTTCCACATGGCACCTCGGTATCCACCCCGGAATGTTCAAGTGATGAACATGACGTTGGATGACTACGGAGGGGATTGGACAGACAATCTCCGACAACTTCTATGGAGTTTGGAATGTGAATCAAGACTTATGGTCAAGATTTACAATTACTATGATGGGCAGGTATTAGCTAAATACCGTGTCATGATCATGTTACCCAAGAAGTTAGGACTTAAGGGAGAAATGCCAGCAGGAGAGGCAAGGTGCATGGCATCTGCATATCAGATTGCCGTAGCAGCAGCCATAACCATGATCCGAGAGCATAAATCTCAAGCTCAAGAAGGTAGTACTCACACCATTATACCACATGAAACCTCAAACTCAGAGCATGAGTGCGGTGACCCAGCATACCACTGCATGTGTAGTACAATATAGTCGTTGACATGACATCCACAGAACACTGTTCCGTAAATATCACATCCCTCAGAGTGGTACAACAGAAACATTACGGGTCCATATTACAAAAGTACACACTTTATTATTATTACAATACTGGGAGTTCCAGACTTCCAAAAGATCCCACTTACAAACCAAGATATAAAGTGTTCAGCGGAACTTTAAAAGTAAAAACTCCGACTAGGAGTAGGGCTCAACAGCTTATTCTATAGAGTTCATACTGCTCGGCTCCGTTAGTTACTATTAACTAGACACTTAAGTGGACTCGTTCTCATCGACACTGTAGCGGATCTCGTAGTCCACGCCTTCAACTCCTCCGGATAGATCAGGTTCCTCGTAGAACACGTCTTCTTGGCATTCGCTACATACATTGGCACGTCTTCTGGATCCTCAGAGTCTAAGCAAGGGATCAAAGGAAAGAATGAGTAATAGCGTTACCCAACAAGTTCATTATATGCAAGGTGGGAAGTTTGATGCTCTAACTACCACCTCGGATTATAAATCCTTGGCATTATGCAGTTTTTGTAAATCTTTCTTCAAAGATTGATTTTATTCCGAAAAACTATGACAATCAGCCTTCACAGGTTGACCAGAACTTTCATGGAGTTCCTTTCCTGCCGTGTTCGTAGCTCCTTCCCGGAATAGGGAGTAACAAGTTACAGTTCTTACACTCTGCAGAGGTGCGTTACTTTACCCATGAGAGATCAACTCCTTGTTGCACAACCGGGCGTACTTTCCCGTCCACAATTCCATGATGTGGGTCCTAGTAGTTGGTCCAAGCCAATCACTGCCCCCTTCGCGACCCCACATGCCTCTTTGGTGTACACCATGCCCACATAATGAATTACGGCAATGGTTTGTACAAACCGTTAGATGCCAGAACTATCGTGGGACGATGAGGGTTCCCACCCATATGTTGCATATCCTCTACGAATTAACAATCAATACGAATGCTACGGGGATAACAGCCACGAACTGCACATCCGGCTTCATGCGAGAGGAAGAAGATACAGCTAACTTCTCTGTCCCATTCCAAATCTCATGGTTAACGCGTAATATACGGTGCTAGAATCACTGATGTCAGGGGTTATTAAGTCCCTATTTGATCATCATTATTGCAATTAGAACTCTAAGTTCTATTGCTTCATTATATCACCACTTAGGATGATATCTATAATTTCTTTATTTATGAAAATAAGATTTTCTTTCTTTTAATAACATATATGATAACACAAAATTTGCAAATACTTTGATAAAGACTCTTCAAAGGACATGAGCAAGTGATGAACTTGCCTTGTGATGGCAAGGTAGTGAAGTCTGATGCTTGCACTGGACCTTGAGCTTCTAGTTCTACAAAAACATCATTATTGCCCGGTAAGGACAATATTTAAAGAAGCAAAATGATTATGCAAGTAATGTAATGCATTATTTAAATTTATATGCATTTAACCCAAAAAGTTCCTTTTTGAGTAATAAGGAATTTATAAATATTTCTTTTTAATATTTATAACATATATTGAGTTATTTTATTTTATCTCCCTTTTGACTTTTATTGATTTAATAATTATTTTAGGAATTATTAATTATACATTAATTTTAATACTAAATATTTATTTAGTATTTTTAAAAAAATACTATAATATTAATAAATAATGAAAGTGATTTTTATTTATTTTTATCACCTTTCAATAATTTTGTAAAATTTCCATAAGTAATATTTAAATTAAAAATTCTTATAAAAATTTGAATGTCCAAAATTTGATATCTTATTTTATCTAGACAGAATGAATTATTGTGAATCCAAAAATATTTTATTTATAATTTGTGGACTATTATTTTATTTTCTATAATTTTATTAAGGTCAAGGGTATTTTGGTCTTTTAAAATTGATCAAAAGATTTATTAAATAACCTGGGCTAGCCCCTTGGGCTTATTGGGCCGAGGTGGCCCAATAGGGCAGGGTCAAATAACTACCCCGAAGGGTTTTGGCCCACCCAGCCCACTCTGCCTCCTCTCTCTCCCTCGACCCTATCTCCTCCTCCTCTGACTCGCCCCCGTGGCCGGCGATGCCGCCACCGTTGATTCTCGCCGTCGTCGGCCATTCTAGCCGCCGCCATGGTGCGAGTTTGGGTTGTCGACGATGCTCGTTCATTCTATCCACTTGGATTTGACTCTGGGGCTTCCCCGTGGTCAGTTCCACCCCATTCCCGAACCCTAGGGTTCAGAAAAGATGTTGTCGTCGACGCCGCGATCCCGCCTGCGGTGGTATGCTGGTCTCGTGCGCTGCTGCGGCCGCCGCCGTGGCAGGTGCAGTTCTTGTGTGCTCCTCGTGCTGCATGGTTCGTCGGCCCCTCTGCTTCCTCTTCGATTCGTCAGCGAGGACCTCGGGTAAGTTGTCGTGGTGGTGTTTGTCCCTGCTACTGCCATGATTCTTTCTGTGTGCATCTAGTGGCTTTCATGCCGAGTGACTATGTGCTGGTTGAGTTCATCTCTAGATTAGGGATTTTGCTCTGATTAGGATTCATAACCCCCTATTGATTATATCTATGATGCTTTAGATCTAGTGTTGATTATATCTAGATTAGGGATTTTGCTGTGATTGATGATTAATAGTAGCTTTGTTGCGGCTAATTGCCTGTCAGATTAATTCTAGTGGTACTCCACCATGATCCATGCTAGTGTATCAATGAAATCCTTGATTGGATTATGTTGTTTATCTAAAAGTTTACTCTCTTGCCGATTGTTTATCTTGACGATGAGTTGCCATCTTACAATTATACTGTTGGCTTGTCTGAGATTATACTCACTGAATCAAATCATTGCTTGCAATGATTTTTGTGGATGTATAAATGAATTTAAGGTTGATTCCTGGCACTTGGCTTTAGGAAAATGATGTTTATTGGTTTGTCCCCCTTTTATCTATGGAAGCTAAGTAAAGATTGGTTTTAACTTATTAAGAACTTGTCCTTGTGATACCATTGTATTCTGGAACACAAGTGATTGGTTTTTTTTATTTCTAGCTTAACTTGATTATGCTTGTTATTACAACTGATAAGATGATGTGGAAGCTTTTATTATCTTTCCTGCCTATGATGTTGGTCTGAGGCTCTAGGATGTGATTCCTAGTTAGTTGGGCAATTGTTTGTTTGAAACTTATAGGTTTAGAGGTGCTACTCTCTCTTTGAGAGATGTGCCCTGATCTGATAAGATCAAATGAAAATAATCTAAGTTGCAAAAATAACACTGAACCCAATGATGTTGGTCTGAGGGTTTAGTGTTTGTGGTTGAGCTTGATTTCTTATCCTTATACTTGAAATCTCTAGGATAGATTCACCCCTCTTGGGTGTTTATTGAGAGATCATTACATAAAACAACACATGCTTTTCTTTAGATATTCTGATGAAAGCATGTGATGGTTTTATGAAACTCACCACAAGATTTGATGTTGGTGTAATAGATTGATGATGATCTTGATCTACTTTTGCTGGGTTCCTGAGCTTGCTCTTGAGCTTTCCTGCTCCTCCTAGCTCCTGGTCTTGACCTTGTTGTCCACCAGATCCATCCCTCTCCTTATGTCACCATCCTGGTGATGTTTGGGTTGATCTGGGTGGTTGGTTTGGTTGCTGATCTTGGTTTGGTTGCTGTTCACCCTGGCTGTGTTGGTGTATTGTGTAGTGGAGGGATGCACTGATGTGCTCCTCCACGGCTGTGCTGTGGTTTTGTGATGTTGGTTGTGCTTGTGTGGTCAACAACACACCATCTGCATGCTTGTGTGTGTGCAGCTTGTGTGCCTGCTATGCACATATGGATAGGTTCATAATTTTTTGAACTTACCATTACCAAACTAATTTTACCCTGGCTGGTGAATTAGTTCCTTTTGGCTGGCATTTGCATTCTGGCTTTGAATTGATGAAAGATGAAATCTTTCAGATTGGTGAAACTTGCCCCTTTTACTACATTTCTCAATGATGAGATTGTCAAGTGCACCTCACTGACATATCTGAGAGAAATATATATTAACACTAATCTTGTTTTATTTTCTATTTAATCTTTGTTTTGCAGGTACAAGGATAAATATAAAGATTTAGTGTAGTTTTAGATATAGGATAGTTAGTAGAGATACAAATGTACTTTTCTTAATCTTTTGTAATTTTTCTTTTATAATTCTTGCAATCTTTATTTGGTTCATTTGTAATAAAGATTATATATTTATTAATAAAGAAGATTTTATTCTTTACTCTTGTGTGAATTGTGAAGTTTGGAATAACTTCAGTAAGTTATTCTTTGTAATTTGTTTATGAATAATAAATGATCTTCAAATACCTTATTGCTTTTAAATAAGATTTAAGTTATAATACTTTTCTCTTAATTAATTTAAGATTCAAATCTTATATCAAAATTATTTAACACTTCAGTTTTAAAAATTCAAACTCATTTCAAAACACACAATATTCCTTTAAGATTATATCAAAGTTTATAGCAATCCTCCTTAAGACTAAACCTATTCTCAAAGTAAGAAAGAAACATTGATCACTCAAGATTTTTTAAAAAAATTTGGCAATTTTTCCCACATTTTCACAAATGAATGCATGCAACAATACATATTCCTAAATCTACGCTTAGTTAGGTCCTAAATACTAGGATGTTACAATGAGTTAGATCACTCTACCTTAGTCCAAGCTGAACCTACTCTAGCTGTAGAGTATATGGATCGTTATCGATCTTTGCTAAACACTTATCATAACACTCACAAGTCTTAGTTCAGGAGCTGGATATTATCATTGAGGATTTTACTGATCCTAATAAAGCAATGGCTCGTAGGAAGAAGCTAGATAAAGAAGCTAGGCATCCCAAATACATACCTTCAGGAGAAGTGTTTGAGGAAACTAAGTTTGATGACCCAAAGTCAGAAAATTATGCCTATTACCAGAATGACTTCAAGCCACCTGAAGACCTATGGACCAAGTACAATTCCGAACAACAGGAATGGAATAAAGTTATTCCAAATAAACCTGAGCCTAACCAGTATGGATGGGAAATAGAATATCAAGGTAAAACCATAGGGAATCATATACCTTGTGATGCAGGTATTGAAGAAGAGACCAATTATAACCATAGAGAACCTTATGGACCATACGGGGGTAATACTAATCCAATCAACTTAGAAGAGTATTCCAATAGCTACTATACCAATATATATGACTGGATTCAAGAAAAAGCTAAGGAACCAACTTACTATGAGGAAGCGTTGCCAGAAAACCCGAACTATTCGG
Source organism: Avena insularis (assembly GCA_023614405.1). NCBI lineage: Eukaryota > Viridiplantae > Streptophyta > Magnoliopsida > Poales > Poaceae > Avena > Avena insularis. The sequence goes on along the minus strand of CM042697.1, from coordinate 469,219,420 downwards.
TGGAAGATTACGCCAACTCCAGTCATTTTTCAGTGACTAATCTCAGCCTTGGTACTTCTAATCAAGATTACGCACCTCCTGGATGCTCCTATGCTCCAGAAGGCAGTCGTAGGACTTCACGTCATCATGGACGGAACTCCAGGAAGCACTAGAGGAAGATGAAAGTGAGAGAGAAACAACATCCCAAGGGATGCGGGCTTGAATTATGTATATAGAGGGTAATGCGTATTGTAGTTTGAAGAGTTTGCTGAAATAAGTGAGGATATATCCACAAGAGCAAGAAGTTATTGTAAGATAGTTGTGTAAATAGGTTTGGAGAAAACCGTGGGAACATCTAGTACATTTGTAAATTATTTAAACCTATGTAAGGATATTTTTGATTCTTCTTGATTGACTAGATCTGTACATGAAGTGTAATTAGGTGTGCAAATGCATGATGTAACTCCAGTTATTACTTGATGTTATAGACCTAGATAGAAACGGGAATTCGTGTAAGGGAGTGACGAGTTTCAAAGATCATAAGGAAGATTAACTTGAAGGATGTAGCATGATAGAAGGGGTATTTACACAATATGGGGAATAGATAGAAAATAAGTCACATTCTTGGCCAGTTTAGGAAGAAAGCTTGGTGTAGGAGATGTAAGGAGTACCAAGATATGATAAATTGAAAGTTCATTCAAAATAGGTAAGATGCTAAGAAGTCAATGGAGAGTTGTATCAAGTTCATGGAAGTATCATGAAATAGTACCAAGAAGATTCCTTAGAACCAAAAGGGTAATCAAGCTCTGACAATTCAGAGAGAATGTAACTCGTAGGTCGGAAACTGTAAGATAATAACTACCACACAGGATGTTCCGTCTTGAGAATCTAATCCCTTGCCGGCATTCTAATCCGTAGTCGGTATTCCGTCCACAGCTGGTATTGGCTGACATAGTTAATCAAATTATCATAAAGGTTGCATAAAGAGCATTAAATTTGGCCTAAGTTAAGTAAAACCTCAGGAGGCATCAAAATTTTAAGGCGATCGTCTTTCGAGAGGCTTCGCAAAGTTAGACCTACCCAAAGAAAATATTCAATGGTAAGTACGATATATAGTGCTGAAAGATTTATCTCGGAGATCCACAATTGTGTGGATACACCGTACAATCTTTCATCAGACCTTAATTAGGTAAAGTATAAACTTAATCGAGACCAACATTTTAGATATTAACCCAATAAATGCTACACCGCCAATTTAAAAGACTATTAGTAAACCCTAAGGGGGAGAGCAAACACTATAAATGAAAGTTAAAGAAGTACTATAAGTAATACTGGGAGATTATCTAAAACTTAATAAGGTAAAGGTTTGAAAGTGATAAAGGATACATTTAACCGATCAATTCTAAAAGAAACAACTCTTAAGTAAACCTTAAGAAATAATAGAGAACTTCCAATTGGACATAGGAAGAGAATAAGAATTCTAATGGGTATGGACTAAATGGGTTCAAATCCAATCTTGGAAGGAATACCAGTATCAACTATACTATGGTAGGAATAGAAGGGCAGTCTTTCGACTACTAACACGGGTATATAGAATCTTAATTTTTTTTAAAGGAGAGCTCTAAACTATACCTAAAATAATAATAAAGTTTGATGTGTTAGATAAAAAGAATTGGATTAGAATAATCAGGTTATGGAATACTCCAATTAATTCCATTTAAGGTCATCATGAAGGGGAGAATGTAGCACCCACTACAAAACAATTTCTTACTCTGAAATGTGAGAGTTTGTGAACTTCGAGGACGAAGTTTATTTTAAGGGGGAGAGTCTGTAACATCCCAGCATTAGAGCCTAGATATAAGCTCAATCCAGATGTGTGCATTGCATCATGCATAGGAAATCTGAATAATTTTCGCGCTTTTAAAACAAAACTTGTCAAAGTGATTAAGCTTCTCTTAACTTGATGGAATTGAAGTAGATCATCAAGTTAACTGTGATAAATTCTAATATGACCTTTGCTAAAACTTTATTTAGTTAAACATGAATAGGCCTAAGGGTATACCAGATATAATAAATGTCACTCATAATACTTTGCTTAAATAATTCATATATGATCCTTAAGGGATCATACCATACTATTCATCATACCAACCTATGAATACTAAGTTAAGATGACCACTAGAATAATAAAAATGTAATGTTTAGTGCTGACCTATCTTATTTTTATCTATTCATATTATGAGTACCATAGTAATACATAACCTTGAACTCTTAAATGAGTTGGAGTTGGAAAGATATTAAGACAAGATCATCCACTATATATATATATCTTTCTTTCTATACAATCTTTATGGAACTTATTTCAACATCTGTTGTTCATCAATGTTGGATAATTTCCCATTGATTCACAAATTCTTTAACCATTAGTCTTTGACCTCTTATTTGATCCTATCAGAACATCTACTTAAATCTTCTAATGAGGGCATAATCCATTAATAACCTTAACCCAATATACAATACTAAGAAGATAATTTTCAAACAATAAAAGGTAGGATTGATAGAGTCCTGCTTAGCCAATTAAGAACTTCAGCAATAAATGATTAAAGTGTTATAATGTTAATGCTTTGACCACCAATATTGAATGCTTCTATTTAGTACAGGTAATACTAGTGGGTGGAATATGATTGGAACCTTAGTAGAGATAAGTGATCCTAGAGTAGTCTTTGAAAACCACATAAATTTAATTGAGGGTTGAAGTGTATGTCATGAGAGTTAAGTAAATATAAGATGGTGTTATTCAACTAAATGTTAGTATAGCATAGAGTTTAGAAGCAGTGTTATTCATCTTAAAAGATAATCAACCTTAGAGATAGCTCAGTGATGAAATATTAAGGAAAATTGTAAGTGAAATTAAAGGAACTACTGGTAGGATAGAGGTTTATCAACATTAGAATAGTAATACAACCAAGTAAGGATATGAGAAAATTATGAAATACTTTTGTATCAAACTCATTGGATTCATTCCTAAACTTAGAAGAATGATATATGGATAAGAGTATTTAAATGAGTAAAGCTCATTATACTAACTATGATGATGGATAGGAAGAAGTATTATATCAAGGAATTCCTTAATTAGAGATCCAAGATTGTGAAAATAGTTATATGTTAAAAACCATTTCCTATTTAATCTTCATAAGCAATCAACTCTAAATCTCAACTCAAACATAATATCCATCTTATACCATTAATTCATCATCTAAAGTCTACAACACTTAATAGAAATATTTTCCTATAGCAAATTACATAAGCACATCTCTATTAATTCCAACCATCATAACTATATGTGCTTAAGTATATTCACTTCTATAAAACACTCTAATTTCAACTTCCTATTAAAATGGAAGATTTCATCAAATACTATATACATAAGGCAATATGCTCACCCATTAAATCTTGACTCTTAAAAGGAATCTAAGCTTATACAAAACCCTAAAGCCAAGAGTAGTAATCATAATTTGAAATCCTAAACCTCCCTACTTACCATAACAAAATAGATACATTGACATTTTCTAAATTAATGGGGGAAGTATTAACTATATCAATGTCTTTTATACATTAAATAAAGATATAGGACATTTACACATATAAAAGTTCTATTCAAAATATGAGCCAACTAAAATTAAGTTGATAAGCAAATAAGAATATATCATTCAATAAGTCCATAACTAAAAGAGGAAAGTAAAATAATAGGAAGATCTTTTACAAATATTAAAAGGGGTTCATATATTAAGAAAATACTAGGAATACAATAAGATATATTTAATAAAGAAATTCACCCATAATACTAACTATGTTTTAGTGTTATTAAAATAATCCAGCAAAGAAATCCTGCAATAAAAATTCAAAATATATAAATCAAATTCAAATCCGAATAAGAAAACAGAAAATAGAAAAAGGATAAAACAAATAAAAACCAAACCTGGCCGTAGCCAACACCCTACACCTATCTGACGCCCCTGTGCAGCCCACAACAGCCCAGTAACCAGCCTAGTCATTTTTCGTCTGTGACTGACAAGTAGGGCCAAGGGAGGACTGCAGGTTGAGAAGCAAAGATTGTCAGGGGGTTATCCACAAAACGACCCTCATCGTCATCGTCACGCACACAGACAGCTCGCCGGCGGAGCTCGCCCCCGCCCGATGTCGTCATCGACGTCATTGCGCCAAGATACTCGCCGCCATTGCTAGGAGGGGATAAGAAGGCCACCGCGACGCATTGCCTCCATCCCTATCTCCAATTTCTCCTTATCCTCTCCGATACGAACGAGACCGAAACCCTAGCTCACCGAAGCCACCTCTCGCCGTCGAACCACGTCTCCCCACACCATTCTGAGCCGTCATGGAGAAGTGCCTTCCTCCGTAGACCCTCTGGGTAGAAGCTTCATCAAGGGGAGCACTGGAGCGGGTGAATTTGGTCATTTCCCTTCGCAGCAGTTCGTCGGAATCCTCGTCGGAAAGCTCGGTTCCGACTGCGCCTGTCCTCGTCGACCACTCTATCGTCATCAGGCTAAGCATACGCATCTCTAAACCCTAGTTTCGTTTGCGGATTCGCACCGTAGGTCTAGTTTTGTTGAGCACCACCGCTGGCCACCGCAGTAGCTCGTCATCGACGATCCTCCGATGAACATTTCCAAGCGGCGATGCCACTATTAGTTTCAGTATGTTGCACTGATTCGAACTAGATCTATTTCGCTTGCTAGGGCGCAGTAGATCGTCGCCAGCGACCAACCTCTGGCGGTAGTGGTGATGTTGACGTCATTCTTACCTCATTATCAAGCCACGTCAGCTCGTTTGACTGGTCTTTGCCTCGCGTGGTGGATGACATGGCCCACGACCCACATGCCATCGATAGTGAGTAGATAGAGGGTCAGTAACCAAAAGCATTTCTAGACCTTAGAGCTGAGGTGGACAATGGCCCACATGTCAGTGACTGGGGCTAGCTCTTAGTGTGGTGTAAAAAGTAATTTTCTGTTTAGAAATAAATAAAATGTTATAATTCAATTAATAATATTCCAGAAATCAAATAAATGATTAAATCTTGTTTAATTAATAAATTTTAATTTATAATTCAGAAAATGTGTATAATATATAAAAATTTGTAGAAAAATAAAATCTACAACTTAAACTTATTATCAAATATTATTATAATGATTATTTAAATAAATATTATTTAATAAAAGTTTTATAAGTAATAAAACTTTAATAATTCATATTCCTATAATGATAAATGTTTATAATATAAGAAAAATACCAAAAGTCTTAGAAAAATAATAATTGCAATTTAAAACTATAATCATGTATTATTATTTCATTTAATTAAATATTTATTATTTATTAAATAATTATAAAGTAATAAGCATTATAAAAATCATATCTTATTATTTATAAATCATAAAAATAAATTTGATATACCAAAATGATCACAAAAATATTATTTACATGTTAAAAATATAATAATCTCCTTGTGAATTAAATAAAAAAATTAAATATTTTAATAACCCAAATTTAAACTTATTTACTTCATTTATAATACATATAAAGATCAATAAAACTTATTAATATTCCTATAATGAATTAAATAAGTCTAATGAATAGTATTAGTCTCAAATATTAATAATCTAATGTCATAATGATTTAAAACATTATAAATGTTTTTATTTTAGAAAGATCTACAACCTTAAATGAAGATTATCTCTAAAAAGAATTCCACTAATAATAAAGTCCTTAAAGAACAACTTGTGAACAATCAAATCTTCTCTAAACCATATTAATCACCAAATTACAAAACGTACTACAACACTATATAAATCCATAAGTATGTTAACTAACATTATGTTGGGTTTATAAACTATACTCACTTATCTATAAAAGGTAAATGATATTACCCCCATACTCAAATCAAGAAACCATTACTCAAGTAACAGAATAAACATTCTTAAGTAACTTAAAGGACACATTTCAGATATACAAAATACCAATGTATAAGTACGATACTTTCAAAACTATCTATACTTTAAAGTTAACTTTAGTCTACAGAATCTTAATATAACACTATAAGCATTATTATATGTTTTATAGTTAACTTTGGTCTGAAGTAGTTAAACTATAAAACAACTCAAGCCAAACCATTTGAGAAAAAAAATAACATCAACCACCACTAACTAACCACAAAGTTTGTTTAGACCTTAGAAGAGAAACCTTTTCTTCGAAGGTTATCCTTTTTGCCACTTTAAATAAGAACTCTTGTATAAGTAATCCTAACTAGTATGTCATAAGTATGTATACTTTACTTCTACATACGTGTTGTCTAAAACCACTCATAAACTCTAATAAAAGTACAACTATGAAACTTATCTAAAAGGACCACACATTCCAAAGTGACCATTTCCGGAATCCAAATCCTAGAACAACGTTATCCCTAGGATTTGCGTGTGGAACGTGCATCACATTACTTATGCATAAAAGCATATTGCTTCTTTAAACATTAGTCCTTACCGGACCAATGATGCTGATTTCAGATTTTGGATCTTATACTGACTCGAAGACCATGAGTGTATAATCTTGCAATCACAAAAGGCAAGTTCACACTTGCTCATGTTCTTTGTTTATTTTCTATAAAGTATTTTACAAATCCAGTGTTGTCTTCACCTGCATTTGAAAAAGGTCAAAAAACACTATTTTCAATAATAATGAGCACTATTGATTACTGATCCAGGGTGATCAGTTAATCTATTAAGTCTGACAGTTGGAATACCACTGTTCAGAACTATATCACCTAGGACTTAACAACCAATATCGCCATTGATTCGTGCACCGTATATTACGCGTTGACCATGAGATTTGGAATGGGACGGAGAAGTCAGCTGTATCTTCTTCCTCTCGCATGAAGCCGGATGTGCAGGTCGTGGCTGTTATCCTCGTAGCGTGCATATTAATTGGTAATTCCTAGAGGATATGCAGCATATGGATGGGAACCCTCATCGTTCCACGATAGTTCTGGCATCTAACGGTTTGTACAAACTATTGTCGTAATTCTTTATGTGGGCATGGTGTACACCAAGGAGGCATGCGAGGTCGCGAAGGGGGCAGTGATTTGCTTGGATCATCTTCTGGGCCCCACATCATGGAATTGTGGACGAAAATAATTTGTCCGGTTGTGCAACAAAGAGTTGATCTCTCATGGGTAAAGTAACGCACCTCTGCAGAGTGTAAGAACTGTAACTTGTTACTCCCTGTTCCGGGAAGGAGCTGCGAACGCGGCGGGAAAGGAACTCCATGAAAGTTCTGATAAACCCGTGAAGGCTGACGAACATAGCTTTTCAGAATAAAAGCAACTTTTGAAGAAATATTTATGAAAACTTGCATTGCCTACGACCTACAGTCTGTGGCTGTAGATATAGTGCATCAAACACTCCTTTTCTAGTGAATTTGCTGAGTACGCTCGTACTCAAAGTATCTTCTTAACCCTTGCTAGATTCTGAAGCCATTAAAACGATGTCTACATCAAGTTATGCTCTAGGACTTATCAAAACCAGCTAAAACTCTTCAATAATGACAAGAAAGTCAACATATACCTCAATTCAAGTGAAGACGAAGTTACTGATTAGATAGAAATACAATCTCTAGCCAAAGAACCTATTTCTATAGTGCATTGCAATAGCAGCAATGCCATTTCCTTAGTTAAATACTAGTTTTAATAGTATAATAGTTTTGCGTTATTTATCTTTGATTCTTCTTCGTAAGAAGTTCTTTCTCTCTCTTTAACCTAGAGTGTTCTCTGGATCTTATGTAAAAGAGCGAGTTGTAACCGTTAAGCCATGTATTGGGCCCGCTGTGTTTCTGTTGTGCCATTCTGAGAGATGTAATACTAGTAAACGGTGTTTCATTGGTGTTATGTCAACGACTATAGTATACTACATCATGCAGTGATATGCTGGGTCACCGCAAAATATATTACAGTATTAGTATTACTGGACGGTCTTTTGTAGCTAGCCGTTGGCCTGGTAAAAATAGTTATGGCCAACTTGTCCAAGTATCGGAGTTCGAGAACTTTATTGGAAGCATTTTTATATTCTTGGAACATAGTCCTATTTATTTTGTGCCAAATAGGTCTTCAAGAACTTTATTGGAAGCATGTTCATATTCTTGGAACATAGTCCGCCATTATACGTGGTTCCAGTTATCTTTCCACACGCAATTCGATGCATATGTATTCGTGCAAGCACGAGTCGTCGGCTCGATTCAACGATGATATCAGAAACCTAGCTAGTAATTAATGCTAACATCAGGATTCACAGGTCCCGGTCAATACTGTCATGCACCTGGTCTCGTCGTTGAAAACAAATGATTAGTAATTGTTAATTGCAACCAACATGGCTTCTAGAACGGTAAATTGGACTCGGACGGATTCATTCCGTTGGGAATTAAAGCTTTTTAATTTGGAGAAGACTGACGATGATGAAGGCTTGAATCAAAAACGGCTGAAGAGGAAATGTATTACCGGACAAGCGGCGGCCGCCGGTCTTTTGTAGCTAGCCGTTGGCCTGGTAAAAAGAGCCAAAAATAGTTATGGCCAACTTGTCGAAGTATAGGAGTTCGAAGCTTAGCATTTGGCCTAGTCATGGTCTAGTGTTTGACGTACGGGTCTCGACCGTATCTTATCATGCATGGACCAATTAGTTTGGTAGGAGCACGGAAGAATGACCATATATACAAGCATACGGTGTATCTACCGACAATATATCGACCATATCTTGCAACAGCAACAGGTTGCGAGAATATCGGAACTTTCAAGTGGATCCGACCAGGATAAATCATTTTCTCCTCAGAATAAACATATATCGCATTTTCAATTTGATTACCAGTACTCGCAGTAACTTGGCAGTACAGCTATCTTGTACTGGCGTGCCGCCGGCCGTACGACTAAAACCGGACTGGGCAGAGATAATTTTATGGTGGATATGGAAATAAATTGGCTGGATCGATGGGACAACTTTGAACACCTCAATGTACGAGTAGAGAATAGTCTTGTCTGTTGTCTCACATCACATGTGCAATGATCAGCATTACAATTAAGCACGTGTGTAGTCCATCGGGTCCGTAAGACAAGTAAAAACCTACTCCAAGAAAATAATCTCAGGACACAAGCGTACGTACCTCGTCCAAATTAAAGTAAAGGAACAGTTCCTTTCGCGGGAAGCACGTGGGCAACTTCGATGGTCGACCACGATTAGCTCTGCTGCCGTGACTTCTACATACCCTATCTTATTGTTTTCTCCAAACTAAACGCTAGATCAGATTGTTTTATGAATACATGGCAGCTGACTGTGTGGACTTATTGGACACGTAATTATCAGTGGCATTTCAAATAGTTTCAGTTATCATCAGACACTGTCAAATTTGTTAAATTATGCCAATTTTGTGGAATGGTGTCTCTAGTTGCACGGTTGCACCACACTCCCTCAGCAAATAGAGCCGTGAGTTGTCCAGCAGTCAGCTGCCGCATCATCCTTACACACATGGGCGGACCCAACGGGTGTGCCGGGTGCCCAGAAAATTTGAAGTTTTTTCGTACTACTAGCTAGTCTACTACCATGTCGGCATAATACTAGTGCTAGATAGCCAATAAAAAATATACTCCCTACATCTCAAAATAAAATAGATGTCACAAATTTGTTAAAATTTAAATAAATCTAGATATTATTTAGTATATAGATTCATTTAAATTTTGCAAAAATCCGAGACATCTATTTTGAAACGGAGGAAGTAACTGAGAAAAACAATGATGCCATTGTGAAAGGTGGTTTTAGAGACAGGAGAAGACACATGCATTTAAGAAACATTCGAATCAATTAGCTATGCATATTACTCATTTGACATATTTGCATCGTAGGTGAAAAAAATAGAAGTGTGCATAGCCTCTAGTTTTTTCCTGGGTCCACCACTGCTTACACACGAGTCCACCTCCATAGTTTGCAAAAATGTTGGGCGAGTTCTACCATCAGCTAGCTGATTTCTTCCCACCGACCAATCCCTTAAGCAAAAGGATCTAGGGTGTCCGATCATTGCAATAGAAAGCCCCACTACAAGAAAACCGGTCTATTGCGACATAATCTATCGCTACGGTTTTTTTTCCGTTGCGATGTAGTATAAAATTACCACAAATTCTTCGGTCGTGGTGATAGGCCGCTCATATTTCCACGACTATTCTTGGTCGCGATAGAGGCCGCCTATTGCAACGATCTGCATCACGTTGGAATACAATCGCGTTTTAGCGACAAATAAGCTCCGTTGCGCGAGGTAGCAATTTTGTTGCCTTAGAGGCTAGTTCTTCCAACGTAATAAGTATGCGTGGTAAATATCATATGTTTTTCGCCTCAAATTTATCCTGCGGCAATAACAATTGTTTACTGCGACAATTTGGGCCGTATGGTAATAGGTTGACCATAATGCAACAATCACCAACTGCTGCGAAAACGAACAAGTTTTTTGTAACAAGAAAGTTCATAGCATAGCTAACGGGCCTCCTGAGCCGTGGCCCTTCATTAATATTGCAATTTTCTTAGGACAACAATTCATTTATGGTCCAGTATCACCAATATTCGGTGAGTCGATATTTTTTGCAAGTTTACCTTAAACAGACCTCCTGGGCCTTGGCACCCGAGCCTAATTGAAATTTATTTAGGATACGTGTTCATGTATGGTCCAGTATATATCTTCATATTTGTCACCTTTTTTTGACATAAAATTCACGTAAAACTGTCAGAGTTATTTACTATATCAACCGGCCGAACCTTTGTAGGTACGAACAACTGTAGTTCTGAAGCACTTAGCATTTACTTGTGTTGTAAAAAGTGACAGTACTGAATAATCAATCAAGAACTCATGTAAGACGCAAATTTCACTTGAACAGTTAGCATCGCAATTCATAATTACTTGACACTGAAACTTTGGACCTTTTAAACTCAAAGTATATTATTACACGATCTTTCAAGCACATAAATGTGTCCATGATCATGGCAAAACCTTTAAGCCAAATAGTGCACAGACAACCTACTAAATGAATCCTAGGTCATCATCGGATTCATCTTGTACCAAAGGAGCAACATGGCCATCATTTACGTAAGCCTCATCATCATCCGTATTAGAATCATATTCCACTTGATCTTCGTCAAACTCAGCAGGCCTTATACTTTGTATGACTGAAACATCAACGTTGGTTCCTTCATCATCATTTCTGCACCAACTAGTCATCTGGTCAGGTAGATTAAATTCTGGAACTGTAATTCCTGCATCGACGACATCCTGTACATCTGCTTCAGCACGTTCACTTCCTTCTGCAGCATCATCAACGTTTGCACCATTTAAAACAGAAGGAGCAAACAAATTGCGTGGGTTCATTTTAATAGCACTTGCCCAATTAGGGTTCTTCACATCTCTCACGTAGAAAACCTATTCAGCTTGGATGCCTGGAATGTAAGGGTCTTCCTTGAATCGGTGTATAGTAGTGTCAAGGTCAATAATTCCATATCTGTCCTTCTTATATCCCTTACTCTGATTTCTATTGGCAGTAGGCACGTCAAACCAGTCACACTGCAATAGAACAACCTCCTTATTAGGAGGAAAGTCAAGAAATATGATTTTCTTTATCACCCCATAGTGATCCGTACTGCCATTGCCTTCTTGCACATTGACTATGACGCCACTATTCTGGGTACTCAATTCCTGCTCTATATAGGCATTTCAAAAGTAATATCCATTCAGTACTGTACGGTTGTACACATGAGCAATTTGATCAGGCCCTTTAGCTAGTGCATACAACAGTTTGCTGACCTTCCCATCTTTATGGAGTTGTGTGATCTATTTCATGGAATAGAATATGTGTGAGCTTAATGTAGACAATTTTTTTGTACTAGTAATTCCCCCGTGCTATCTGAAGTTATGGACATGAAGGAGAGATAGGTTTAAACCAAAATGTGAAAGTAAGTTACCCGTCTCTCGAACCAGCCAACAAATTCTTCCTTGTGTTTCTTTTTAGGATTAAGACAATTGTTCCTTTTGAGCTCCTCAATATGTTTCCTTCAAAAAATAATGATGGTTACTTCATGACCAAAGTATTAATGCATGTCATGAATTGAAACAAATACATAAGTATCCTTACTCAATCCATGGCTCGGTTTCCAAGCAGTTTGTTATGATGTAGTGCCTCATTTGATTAATACCTTCCAAAGAGACTAATTCACGGGAAAAACCTTTCTTGGAGTAATCAACTGTACCCATTATGGTAATCCCTGTTGGTGGTTCATCTGTACCTCCATCAGCATGGTGTTCGGACTGACTTAGTTTTGTAGGCATGCCTTGAACGAATCGACTGCAGAACGTCATGCACTCTTCAAGTATGTACCCCTCTGCAATCGAACCTTCTGGGTGAGCCTTGTTACGCACATATCCCTTCAGCGTACGCAGGTATCGCTCAACCGGATACATCCATCTGTACTATACAGGCCCTCCCAACTTTGCTTCTTTAGCTAGATGAATTGGGAGATGCATCATAATATCAAAGAAAGCTAGTGGAAATATCATCTCTAGCTGACATAGAATTTCTGCGATTTTCTTGTCCAAATTCTCCAAATCTTCATCCCTTAACTCCTTGGAGCATAAATCAGAAAAGAATTTACTAAGCTGAAGCAATGGGATAAGGACATTCTCTGGCAGAAGCTTGCGCAACGCAATAGGAAGAAGTTTCTGTAATATAACATGGCAGTCATGAGTTTTGAGTCCAATAAACTTGCACTGCTCGAGGACCACACATCGCTTAATGTGTGAAGCATAGCCATCAGACATCCGTATGCTCTGCAGAAACCTGAGGAGCATCATCTTCTCTTCCTTTTTTAAAGCATACACGACTTTCTTAAAATTGTACTTACCCTTACCGGTGGGCCTTGCATGCTGATCCACCCTAATTTTCAAGTCCTCCAAATCAAGACGAGCCTTCGCACCATCCTTTGATTTCCCATCCATGTCAAGCAATGTCCCTAGAATGCTGTCACAAATGTTCTTCTCGATGTGCATAACATCCAAATTGTGCCTCACAAGCAAGTCCTCCAATACGGCAGCTGGAAAAACACACTTTTCTTCCGCCAATTGTGCCAGGTATTAGTTTCCGGTCGCTTTCTCTTATTGGACCGCCCTAATGGTGCGTGCTGAATGCTATCTAGCTCCTGTAGAACTTCTATGCCCGTAAGTGGCACCGGGGCATATCTAGTATCTGTGTTGTTGTTGAACATACACTTGTTTCGACGCCATTTGTGGTATTTATTTAGAAAACGTCGGTGTCCTATGTAGCAATGCTTTCTACCATAGTTGAGCCATAAGTAATATGTATGCTTGTGGCAGTAAGGGCATGCTAGCTTGCCTTTTGTGCTCCAACCACTCAGCATTGCGTAAGCCGGGTAGTCATTGATGGTCCACAACACGCACGCATACAACGTGAAATTTTCTTCAGTTGCAGCATCATATGCTTCAGCACCATCCTCCCATAGAACTAATAGTTCATCAATCAAAGGCTGCAAGTACACATCAATGTTATTTCCTGCTGACTTTGGTCCTGGAATAATCATCGACATTATCCAGTTCTGTTGTTTCATACACATCCAGGGTGGCAAGTTATATGGGATCAGAATGACTGGCCATGTAGTGTGTGATATACTCATGAGCCCAAAGGGGTTGAATCCATCCGAAGCAAGGCCAAGCCGAACACTGCGAGCATCTTTTGCGAATTCTTTTTCACTATATTTTTCATCAAGGTGTTTCTGTGCCTTGAATCTGCAGGATGCCTCATTACGCCATCATCGGTACGTTTCTCCTTATGCCATTTCATATCAGTTGACATATCTTTTGTCATGTACAGCCTTTGCAGTCTTTTAATGAGTGGGAAATACCATAGAACTTTCCGTGAAACTGGATTCTTTGATTTACCGCTCGATGAATCGTCTTTGTCTATGGTACGACTAGGTTTCCATCGAGACGTATGACAGACAGGGCATTCTTGGGCATCAGCATGTTCATTACGGAATAGCACACAATCATTTTCACACGCGTGTATCTTCTTGTAATCCGACAAGCTCCTGGATGACCTTCCTTACTTCTGCAAGATTTTTAGGGATGCAGTGACCCTTTGGCATCAACTCCTTGAACAGCTGGAGCATTAAGTCACATGCTCTATTGGTCATCCCAGTCACGCACTTGATTTGGTAAAGCTTCACAATGAAAGATATCTTTGTGACCTCCTCACAACCTGGGTACAACCATGTTTTTCCTTCTTCCAATAGTTGGTAGAACGCCTTGGCTGATGCATTTGGCTCCTGTTTATTTCCATCACCGCCGGTGTCTCCTGCATTATTTCCCACTTTTGTGCCCCTTACGAGAGTTTGGAGCATGTCACATATCCCAACACCATCATCTGCAGTGTTTTCATCATCTGAATCTTCAGCCATGTTGTCCTCATCAGGTTGTTCACCATGGTATATCCAGTTAGTGTAGGTCGGATCCATCCCATTCCGAAGCAAGTGCATATGGACATCCTTTCTCTTTCTCTGAGCATTATTCAGACATTTCATACACGGGCAAGGGATTCTTGAGTCTGGGTAAGCACCATCGAAACAAAATTCCAAGAAACTCTTGATGCCACTTTGCCACTCCAGAGACTCTCTATCCTTTTTCATCCAGCTCTTGTCTCGTGACATTATTCCTTATCTCCTTGCAGCCGGTCTTATTAAGAATAAAATAGCAGCAGCATTAGTTTACAAGTAAGTATTTCCAAACAACAGATAGATGAGAGCGACACTCATATGTGAACCTAAGCAGCTAGACTATCTGACAGCAATAGCAATCGCCATTGACTAATCTATACGTCCAGTTTTGATTGACGCGAGCTAACGCAGAGCACGTGAGCAATTTGGCTGGTGCTGTCGTCAATTAAAGGGGAACAGAGGTAGTACATCTGTATTGGTGCAAACCTTGTAATTTTTTCTGACGAGCGGCGGAGGCAGTAGAGATAGGCTGAGTACAAGTTGGTAGGGCAACCGTTTACGCTGATCCAATTCGAATGGCGGCGAGGTCGCGGTGGAGGATTGGTCGGTCGCGCATTGCCGATACGGCGGCGACGTCGTCTGGGGGCAGTGCCGATACGGCGGCGACGTCGTCTGGGGGCAGGGCAGTTTCGGCGGAGACCTGGCGGAGCTACGTAGGCCTTTCGCTCGGCCCATGGCCCACCCCAAGATTGGGCCCAAATTTGGTGGCTACAAGCAAAGCGATGTGGACGTGGAGATTAGTCCCACCTCGCTAACTGACTGGTAGATCGACCAGCTTATATACCCGGCTGAGAGTAAGCCATCGAGCTCCTCTCAACTGATACCATATACGTTGGCCGTTCTGCCCTGTGGGTCCAATCCTGGGGTCCCTCACATACTCCAGTGATTTGGCAGACAACTTTTTTCTGCTTTCTTTTGTTATTTTTTAAATAAATCTAATTTGCCTCAAGTTTGTGATACATGCCAACAACCAAGCAACATATGCCAACCTGGTGGTCGTCAGAACAATAGCTTCAGAGTCGTCATCACAGATGATGAATTCATGAATGGTCAAGTAAGTTTAATATTGCAAATTTTTAAGGTTTAATTTATCTTTAATGTTATGATTAACTTAATAACATCCTGCGGTATGTTGCAGGAACACTCGAGTTTGGCTGCAGCTATGGGGAGAAAGAGGGAAGCTGATCGGTTACAGTGACAGCGACATGGCCAGCAACATGGACACATGGGTAGAAAACGCGAGATGAACACGGAATTTCAGGGCATTTCGACAGCTATTTCTTCATTGTGGAATTTGTTAAGCAACACGAGATGAACAACATTGCAACTTCTATGTTCGAATAATTACAACTAGCAGCACGATAATGTCAGGGAATTCGAAAATCTAATATAGAGTCTTAACACGTTTTTTTATTGTAGCAACGGGGCTGCATCCATAGTTGGACAGAGAAACCATCATCACTGGCTTCCTAGTTCAGACCAATTTCAGGCACATGGGTAGCAAACAAGTAAAGCCCTTCAGTCCCCAGGTAGAGCAAGAACAGCATCTTGTCACCAATCTTGAGATGATTTTCCTTCGTCATGAACTCTTTCCATCCGCTGACAGACATACAACCATCAAGCTCAGAAATTGTATATGTAGATGTCACCTCTGTTTTCGGGTGACAACAAATTGTGATGGTACCAGATTTTTCCATTGTTTCAGGAATCAAACGGCTTGAGATTTTCTGTTGCATGCAAAGATTTAAAGTCAAGAGAATATCTAGCGGAAAATAAACATGTTAAAATACAGGAAAATAGAATTAGTGTACAATATATATATATGGCCTCACATAGTACTTTGTGCATAAGAGAAGATGTGTTCTTAATGATTACCACATGTTTATTGAAGTTCACGCTGTTTGTCCAGTTTAGAGTATGCAGTACACCGAAAACCAATTCTCCTTCCTCATACTCTCCAGCTCTGTGGAACAGAACAAGGTAATCCAAGATTTCAACTGTGTTGATCACCGTATCCATCATCCTCCAATTAATCATGGTCCCATCAGTGCTAGAGAGTGAGTCAACTATGGGACGCCTCTCAGGGGACATGAGGTAGTATGCTGTGTACAAATTTAATACAACTGAAATTAGTAGAGTACACATGTCGCAACCAAGTAATATAGTCATGGTTATGTGCACAACATAAATTTGTTTAATTAAGTAGGAAACTTACATGGATGGATGATTGGGTCATTTCCAGTTATGACCTTAGTTTGCTTTATACGTGTGTCAGTCTTGAATATTAGCTCCATACCAACCTTAAATTGGTAAACTCTGCCTAATTCTTTCCAAAATTCTCCATTTACATAGGTTATCCCATCAATACTGGTAAGCTCAACATGGAATGAAAAATCTTCCTTGGTTTTCAGAGTAGTTTGAAAACTTGTGTTCTCGAATGGCAGAACAGCACACATGTCTAGGAAATATTTTCTCATGTAGTAAGGGATCACCTGACGAAGAGTATGCAATTTATTACATTATGAGCCAGTACAAAATTTGACTTACTATAAGTAGATACATATATATCCTAACTAGAAGAGTAAATGTTCTGGATGCAGTAATTATTTACCATTCTGGATTTGCCATCCAAGGTACTGGAATTCTTTATAGTACACACATAGAAAGGAATTGTGGGGCTCTTTTGGTCAACATGATATTTCAGGGTCTCAAGTTGTCGAGGGTACATTTCCACTAGGTTGGGATACACGCAAAACCTGTCCAATTTCTTACCTCCCTTTATCTTGGGACCTACATATAAGAAAATCAAGGAATAAGGCCTAGTTTATTAAAGTTTTCCCAGAATTGAAGTACATCAAACCCGCAGTATTTATAGAAACTAAAGTATTCCCTGTATACTTACAAATTGACTATTATGCCAAACAGAGACTAAGCATTTGAGACATATATATATCGTGCAAATATAATAATTAATATGCTCCATAGTATATTTTACCTCGACGAGTCAGCTGGACATTAGCGGGAGCAGGAGCATCATCTTCCTCACGATCAGCTGCACAATCCTTTGCTGCAGCACATCAGCTTCCTCGTGCTTAACTTGAGCCCTAGCTGCAGCACCATCACCTTCGGAGGATGAGCTAATGTCGATGATCTCGACGGTTTTCTTGGATGGGACCAAGATGGCAACTTCATGGCGGTCCATGGTGTCAACCTAATAATAAGCAGTGAACAAATTAGATGATAGATAAATAGCATTGATTATAGATAAACAATGAGCAATGATAAGAACTAAACAATTAATGAGCAATTAATGATGATAAAATTGCAACATTTGCGAACTATGAAACTGTTACACATTAAAACTAAGATGAGATGTTTAGGTTTAGATTGACATTTAATTTGCACAAGCAGCAGAAGTGTTTAGGTTCAGAATAGAGAGCAAACCAGGAAATGTACTGCTCATTAAAACAAGAAAAGTAGAGCACTAGGAAATTCTACTAGCACTAGCATCTAATTTGTATCAATCTAAACCAGGAAAATCTAATAGCACAGCATCTACTTCGAATCAATCAAAACCTAGGGAGAGCATTAGCACTAGCATCTATTTTGAATCACTCTAAACCAGGAAAATCTACTAACACTATAGCATCTACTTTGAATCGATCAAAACATAGGAAAATCGCTGCTAGGAAAAAAACTACAGAAAATCCCCCGATTACCGACAGCAAACCCTGGAAATATCCCCTGCTTCCCTAAACCACGAAAGGCGCAGGCAAGCAAGCAACAGATCAACGACCTTCCACGACACTACGACATTGCCAGATAGGATTAGGGTTCATCATCTTCAAGCTATGGCGAGCAGTTCGGCGACCTTGCAAGATTGGAAAACAATAGGGGGCTAAATCGATTCGCTTTGAGCCGTCCATGCGGAGATCGACCGGAGGCGACGCTTCTTGATGGGGGCGGAGGCGGTGCGGTGGAGGTGGCGACGGAGCAGTGGCTGGGAGAGGAAGAGGCAGTTGAGCTAGATTGTGGGCGCACGGTGGAGAGAGGCAGTGAGAAAGTAGCTTCTCATCTACTTAGCCATTTTGGGGGTGGGTGGGGGAAAATGACACCCACTGACGTGTGGGGCCGTTTAGCAGTACCACCCACTGACAGGGGACACTTGTGGTAATTTTATGTTGATTAGGGTTTTCTGGGGTAAAATGTTGCGTAAAGAGAGCAGTTCCATTATTTTAGTCTCGAACCGCAACCGCAATTGTTTTAATTTCTGAACAAACTTAATGTTTTTCAACCAAAACAAAAGTTTATAAATTTGTATTTCAATTTCTGAACAAACTTAATGTTTTTCAACAAAATCGTGATCCAAGCTAATAAATCATAAGAGCTTTCTCGAAATCTGTTCACTATGGCACACATGCTCTTTGCCGTGTGGGCAAAAGACATGGCAAAGGCCTTTCGGAACACGGCAAAGGCTTTGTCGTGTGTATACACACGGAAAATGCCACACGGCAACGTTCGCCACGGCAAAGGCCCTTTGCCGTGTGTTTTCTAAATAAGAGACGGCAAAGGCTTTGCCGTGTGTCTCATGCGTAGACACGGCAAAGTAAAGTAAGATGATGGTTCCCACGAAGATGACGATGTGTATTCTTTGCCGTGTGTCTTCTCGAAAAGTACACGGCAAAGAAGTTGTCTTTGTCGTGTGTCTCCTCGAAAAGTACACGGCAAAAAAGCTATCTTTGCCGTGTGTCTCGTGGAAAAAGTACATGGCAAAGAAACTGCCTTTTAAAAAAAATAAAAAAATTATTTTGTTTCAAACTTTTTTGAATATTATTTACTTGATAATCTCATATAGAATATTTTAACCCTTTGTATGTTAAATATTAGATCAAATTGCACTAATAATCAAACTTCCCCTGTTGTCACCCATCCTAACACTACTCTAGCTCTAGCACGCTTAACTTCTTCTTTCCTTCCGAATGAGCTTCCGAGAAAGAAATCATACCTTGTTGCTAATACTTCCATATCAATCCTATTAACTCTCAGTTTTAGATTCCAAACAATTATTTAAGTAAACAATAATGAAAAGTAATAATAATCTTGAATCAAAATAAAAAATAAAATGATTTTATTTTATTTCCTTTTTCTATTTAATATGGAATAATTCATATATTTAAATCCGTAAATTGTAATTCGACAAATAAAATGTCTAAATCGATCAGAAAAATGTGAGGAATCCAAATATGACATCCATATAATCTTGTGAAAATGGGGTAGTATCATTTTGAATTATCCATTTGGTGGTGTCTTCATAAAACCCCTGGTTTTTTGTGCCCGGAAAATAGAAAATGGCTTTTTTCAGAAATTTGCCGTGTTCCTTTATGGGTCTTTGCCGTGTATATTTCTTTGCCGTGTTCTTTTTCAGAAATTTGCCGTGTTCACATACTTTGCCGTGTATTTTTTGAGTTACACACGGCAAAGACTGTCTTTGCCGTGTTCCGGTGCGTTTGGCACACGACAGCGACATTTTTTCCCGTATTGGTTTTATACAAACTTCAGTTTATTAATCCCCTTATGTAAAAGAAACAAGATAACAAAAGTTAGCAATGTGTATACAAACTTCATCCTGATTTAGAATTTGTAGACTATCTGAATAAAAAAACAAAAAGAGAAGAAACAACATGATCTTTTCACCATCTAATAGAGACCGTCAAGGTAAGTATGAATCAAGTTATACAACTCGATGTTTAACTCGACTCAGTATGAGCTCACTCAAATTTTAGTATGAGCTGAGCTAGCTGAGCGAAGTCTAACTCGCTCGAACTCAGACTCGTTTGCAGCCCTAGTCACAACTTCTAAAAATAAACACAATCAGCAATAGTAGGTAATGAAGCTTGCATAAGCCATCACAGAACATGTCATCACAGTACCAGAAGAAGCACCAGAAACAGCAGGTGCTAGTTAAACTTACTAAGTTTCCAGCTAACCATAATTTAACAAACTTATAGTAGCGCTAACATGCTACTATATTGTCCACAGCCAACACAAACTTCATAATGTACGATATCAAAACCAGAACACCCAATCATGGAGCAGCAGCGCGATTCATCGCCCTCAGCAGAGTAGCATGCTGACCCCTAACACGCGCCGAGGCATCTTCTTTTGCTAGGTCTTCAGCATGCTGGATGAGGTTCTGCCTACTGCCATCCCTTGGATTGTGGATATGGTAGGGGCAGAAGTACCTCCCCCTCCTCTTGAATGCGTGGGTGTCATGTTGCTGCAGCTTCTTTGCCTCCTTGTCTGTAAAAAAGACAAGGTTGCTCTTCTGCACAGTCTCGGTGGAGTCACTGGAGTCATACTACAATATAAATTTGCAAATTTGTTAGCATGTGTATACTACAAAAAACACACAGCATATGTAAACACAATCAAGTTACACTCACTTCGGTCTGCTCGCCGTCGTCGTCGTGTGAGAGAAAATCATGACATGCAGCTTTTTCATACATTTCATCAATTTCTGCATACATGCGCTTCTTCCTGTTCACAATTTGGGAACATATTTGACGTTAAGCTTTTTCAAACATTGACATTATATTACAAATGCAAAAATTTACATGTGAAGCACCTCAAAGGTAACGGATTAACACATTTACAACTGCCATTACAATAACTATGAAAATGAGAATTTTTAATATTCTCCACTATACATGAAATAATGAACATTACTTTTGATGAAATAGATCTTCTATAACTTGAGTTAAGCTTAATATTTTATTAGTCAGAAATAGCCATATTCTATAACTTGAGTTAAACTATATCATATAAAGAGAAATATGTAATTGGACATATTATAAATAGCTAGATTGTATAACATGACCTAAGATCCTATATATGAACTTCATTATAAGTTATATTTTAGTACTCAGCACTAAATTGGTTAAGCAGAGTCATCACAGATTTTTTTAACAAATTAAATACCATGATTAACTAGTGGCGCAAGGATCTTTTCAACAACATGAAGGACTTGATCCCAAGTTATCCCTTCCTTCACTATATAGAGGATATGATAAGGAACATGATTACAGACTTAATACTAAAAGCCACTGCCACAAAGTTTTTGAATGAAATTAAAATGTTACATCATATTTAAATATAGAATAACCTACTCACAAGTAAACAACACTAGGATGATATTAGGAGTCATTAACAATTGAAATGCAAAGACAAGGTGAAACAACATGTCTTAATAAATATTTACAAGTCCACTATACTGAAACCATTGCCAGAAATAGTTTTTCTGATTAATCCACACAAAATAACATCAGGTTTTATGTCCTGGTGCACAACAACAATAGTTTGCACAAATTAATTGGTCCCTGGTACACAACAACAATAGTTTGCACAAATTAATTAGTCCAACTGAGATATTCTTTTTGCTTAGCAAATATGTTCATCAACATTGTGCACAAGAATGTCTATGAGACATTTAGCTCAAATGCTTGACGATCACACTAGCCCAGCAGCACCTAGCGTTTCTCAAGATCTCAGCACCACTCTCTGATCAATTTTGTCTCCACCTCTGCTGGTGCATGTGCACCAGACATAGCCTATGCAGCTCCTATGGCGATATCGCATTACAGTAAAAGGAACAAGGGTGAGGGATTTACTGCTTCAGGCGCCGGTGGGTTTGCGTCGACGACATCGGCCACCGCGGCATCTGGGACGACGACATCGGCGACGGCGGCATCTGGGACGGTGACAACGACATCTGGGACGGCTTCTTCACCGCCATCGCCTCCCCCACCTCCGGTCGGATCCGCCAGCGCAAGATCCGGCCCCGCAGTGGTAGCCGCCTCCTCCTCTTCCACCGCCCCCACCACATCCGACGCCTCCTCCTCCACCGCTTCCACCAGAGCCGCCGTGACCATGGTCGCACCGCTCTCCGCCGTGAGGTCGGTCACGGTCTCAAGATCGCCAAATCGGCCGCACCGCTGCCTCTACTGCCTCCTCCATAGCCACCTTGTTGGAGATATGCCCTAGAGGTAATAATAAATGTAGTTATTATTATATATCTTTGTGTTTATGATAAATGTTTACATTCATGCTATAATAGTATTAACAAGGAAACCATTAATACTTGTGTGATTTGTAAACTTAATTTGAAGTCCCTAGTATAGCCTCTATACTTCACTAGCTTGTTGGTTGATTGATGATGTGGTTTCTTTGTCATGAACATTGAGATGTTATCAACAACAAGATCATATCGTTAGGAGAATGATATGGTGGACATACTCCTATAGATAAGCGTAGCATAAAGATCAAGTCATTTCAATAGTTCAATTGCTATATGCTTTCTGATACATAGTAACCTAATTCCTTCGACCATGAGATCATGCATATTGCCTTTACTGGATGGATGCTTTGATGTCATCAAACACCACACCGTAACAGGGTGGCTATAAAAGTGGCATTGGGTGTTCGGAAAGTATTGGTTGAAACACATGGATCAAGAGTGGGATTTGTCCATCCACATGACGGATAGATATTCTCTGGGCCCTCTCGGTGAAATGTCATCCAATTAGCTTGCAAGCATGTGACTTGGTCACAAGGGATCACATATCACGGGAACGAGAAAAGAGTACTTATCAGTAACGAGGATGAACTGGGTATGCAGAGATACCGACGATCATAACCTCGGATAAGTAACATATCGTGAGACAAAGGGAAATTGGTATCGTATGTAAGTGGTTCATTCGATCGCAAAGTAATCGTAGAAATATGTGGGAGCCATATGAATTTCCAGATTCCTCTATTGGTTATTGTTCGGAGAAGTGTCTCGATCATGTCCGCATAATTCACGAACCGTAGGGAGACACACTTAAGGATTCGACGTTGTTTGAGTAGTTATGGTATTATGAGAAAGAGACCGAATGTTGTTCGGAGTCTCGGATGGGATCCGGGATATCACGAGGAGATCCGGAATGGTCCGGAGAATAAGATTCATATAAGGAAAGTTCCGTTTCGGAGTTGGGGAATGGTTCCGGTGTTTTCATCGGGAACATTCTAGAAGGTCCCGGAATGTCCGGCACTCCGGGGGGGAAGGGGTACATGAATGTGTCATTGCAAGATGGAATGATTGCATCATGTACTAAGTGTTCTCGCTGTCCAAAATAAAGGGTTTATTTAAATTCCTAAATTGGAAAAGTCAAACTGCCAGTTTTGGAAAGAGGAGAAGTTGAAACCGACTTGGGGAGGAGTCCTCCTCCCAAGCCGGCCAGCCCTAGGCCGAGTTGGGGAGGGACTCCCTCCCTCCCCTGGCGCGCCAGCCCTCCCACCTATAAAGGGAGGGGCAGGGCCTCCCCTCTAGACACACACAAGTTCCTATCCTCTAAACTAGAAACTAGACCTAGACCCCGGTTTAGAGCTGTTTCGGTTTAGAGCCTTCTAATTGGTTTAGAGCCCTCTAATTGGTGTGTCTAATTACTAGACCACTAATAGCCTCTCTCATAAGCTCCACCATACTCGCACCGGCTTAAGGCGAAGCCCTGCGGGATCTCCCTACCTCGGGTACCACGTTGTCAGCCGGAATCGCGAGGAGAGTGCTACAACCTCCGTGCCTGGAACAAGGAGAGGAAGGTCTTCGAAAACCGAACGTGTGACCGATCATGGGAGCGCCATGGAACGCGCGCCGGAAGGAGCGTCTACGCGATCTTGAGATCGGAAAGAGTACGACTACATCCCCCACGAGAATCGGCTCTCGTTAAACACTTTGGAATCTTCGAGGGTGAGTTATTCCATCGACTCGTTGCTACAATCTAGTAGATAGATCTTGGCTTGTTTGTTTGTATGCGATAGAAAATTTTGTTTTCCATGCTACGAACCCCTATAGTGGTATCGAGCCGTGTCTATATGTAGATCTGTTGCAGTAGAACACAATGGTCATTGGGCGTTGATGCTTTTATTGTAGATTGCTTTTCGTACTTTGCATCTTGCGGTATGTTGGGATGAAGCTGGCTAACCTTACATGACATCGTTCATGAGACTTGCTCCACGCTTTGACATGCAACTCGTATTGCATAAGTGGCTTTATGGGTGCTGTTTCTCCTAGCATAGTAAAGATCCAATTTACAACGGTGATCAACAATGCTAGTATCAATGTTGTGGTTCTTGTTCGAGGTTAGAACGACACCTATGGAAAGCCCCAAACCACGTAAAATATGCAAAGAAAGTAGAAGCGTCTAACTTTGTTTTGCAGGTGTGCGATGATGTGATATGGCCATGATTGTGATTATATTTGATGTATGCAATGTTCCTTATTGTAAGTTGGCAACCGCAGAGCCATATGGTTGTCTTTAATTTCTTAAGACCTGCGTGTCTATTCAAAATAGTTGTAATAGTTGAAGCTGGTGGACAACCATGAAGAAGCGTCATTGACCTTGATGCTATGCCGGTGATGATGGAGATCATGTTCGCTTGAAGATGGAGATCGGAAGCACAAAGGAGAAAGGCCATATCATATCACACATTATGAATTGCATGTGATGTTAATCCTTTATGCATCTTGTATTGCTTAGTAGATAATCGTAGCATTATAAGATGATCCTCATGCACATAAATTTCAAGTTCTAAAGTGTTCACCCTTAGTATGCACTGCTGCCAAAGCTTGCGCAAGCACCACGTGATGATCGGGTGTCTTTGATTCTGCGGGTGAATACAACGTAAGCAAGCCAGATTTGCTTATCGGAAGCTAAGGTTTGATCTTGACGAGCCTAGCATGTACAGACATGGCCTCAGAACACGGATCGAAAAGGCAAAGCATGAATCATATAGTAGATATGATGAACATGATGATTGTTCGCCATTAAAACTATATCAGCTCTCGTGATGATCGGTGTTGATGTAGTGGATTTGGTTCGTGATCACTAAAACAATGTGAGGGATGTTGTTTTAAGTGGGAGTTCACCTAGTTTAATTTCATTAATTAATTTGAACTCAATTTGTCATAAACTTAGTCTAAACTATTGCAAATATGTTGTAGATCAATGGCAGCCCTACCATCAATTTTAATGCGTTCCTAGAGAAAGAAAAGTTGAAAAACAATGGAAGAAACTTCACGGATTGGTTCCGCAATTTGAGGATTGTCCTCACAGTTGGTAATTTGACCTATGTGCTGGATGCACCGCTAGGTGACCACCTGCGGTGATGCTACCGATGAAGTAAAAATGTTTACCTCGCTCGGAAGAATCAGTACTCCATAGTTCAGTGTGCTATCTTGTATGGTTTAGAATCGAGCTTGAGAAAAGATTTGAAGAGTCGATCCATATGATATTGTCGAGGATCTCAAATTAATTTTGAGACTCATGCGGCAATTGAAAGTTATGAAGCTTACGAAAAGTTCTTTAACCGCAAGATGGAAGAGGGTAGCTCGTCGGTGAGCATGTGCTTAAGATGTCTGGGCACGCAAATAAACTTCAAAGTTTGGGTATAGTGATTCCTAATACTTTGGGGTTTCGCATCCTCCAATCACTACCACCAAGTTACAAGAACTTTGTGATGAACTACAACATGCAGAACATGAACAAAGAGTTGCCAGAACTATTTGCTATGTTGAAATCTGCAGAAGTGGAGATCAAGAAAGAGCACCAAGTGTTGATGGTCAATAAGACCACCAAATTCAAGAAAGGCAAGTCTAAGCAGAAGGGACACTTCAAGAAGGGTGGTAAGAAAGTTACCATACCGATGAAGACCAAGGCTGGACCTAAGCCTGAAACTGAGTGCTTTTACTGCAAGGGAGAAGGTCACTGGAAGCGGAATTGCCCAAAGTACTTGGCGGATTTGAAGAACGGCAACATCAAGAAGAAAGGTATATCTGATATACATGTTATTGATGTGTATCTCACTAGTACTGTAGTAGTGCCCGGTATTTGATAATCTTCGGTTGCTCATATTTGTAACTCGAAACAGGAGCTGCAGAATAAACTGAAGCTAGTGAAGAACGAGGTGACGATGCGCGTTGGAAAAGGATCAAAGGTTGATGTGATCGCGGTCGGCACACTACCTCTTCATCTAACATCGGGATTAGTTTTATACTTAAATAATTGTTATTTGGTGCTGCGTTGAGCATGAACATTATATCGGGATCTTGTTTATTGAGACAGTTACTTGTTTAAATCCGAGAATAATGGTTGTTCGATTTATATGAGTAATGTGTTTTATGCACATGCACCTTTGATAGATGGTCTATTCATATTGAATCTCGATAGTAGAAATACACATATTAATAACATTGAGGCTAAACGCTTGAAATCAAGCGATAATTTGACCTATATGTACCTTGCGTCTTGGTCACATTGGAGTGAAGCGTATGAAGAAACTCCATTCCGATGGACTTCTTGAATCACTTGATTTTGAATCACTTGAAAGATGAAGCATGTCCGATGGGTAAAATGACTAAGACTCCATTTTACGGTATGATGAAGCGAGCCATGACTTATTGGAAATCATACATACCGATGTGTGTGGTCCAATGAGTGTAGCATCGCTGATGGTTATCGTTATGTTCTTACCTTCACGGATGACTTGAGTAGATATGGGTATATCTATTTCATGAAACATAAGTCCAAACTTTCGAGAAGTTTAAGGAGTTTCAAAGTGAGGTAGAGAATCAACGTAACAAGAAGATTAAATTTCTACGTCGATCGTGGAGGTGAATATCTAAGTTACGAGTTTGGCGAGCATTTGAAGAAATGTGGAATACTTTCAGATTGACACCGGGAACACCACAACAGAATGGTGTGTCCGAACGTCGAATCGAACTCTCTTAGATATGGTTCGTTCTATGATGTCACTTACAGATTTGCCACTATCATTTTGGGGTTATGCATTAGAAACAGCCGCATTCACTTTAAATAGGGCACCGTCTAAACTGCTGAAACGACACCGTATGAATTATGGTTTGGGAAGAAACCTAAATTGTCGCTTCCTTAAAGTTTGGGGATGAAGCCTATGTAAAGAAGTTACAGGACAAGCTTGAACCCAAAGCGGAAAAATGCGCCTTCATAGGATACCCAAGGAAACTATTGGGTATACCTTCTATCATAGATCCGAAGGCAAAATCTTTGTTGCCAAGAATGGATCCTTTCTAGAGAAGGAATTTCTCTCGAAAGAAGTGACTGGAAGGAAAGTAGAACTTGACGAGGTTGTCGAACCTTCTCTTGAATTGCAGTAGCGCAGACCGGAAGAAGTTCTGTGGTGCCTGCACCAATAAGAGAGGAAGCTAGTGATGGTGATCATGAAACTTCGGTTGAAGTTGCTACTGAGCCTCGGAGGTCAACGAGAACCCGTACCACTCCAGATTGGTATGATTCCGTTATGAATGTCATGTTGGTGGACAACACCGATGACCCCGAGACATATGAGGAAGCGATGATGAGCCCAGATTCCAATAAATGGCAAGAAGCCATGAAATCCGAGATTGGATCCATGTACGAAAACCAAGTATGGACTTTGGTGGACTTACCGGATGGCCGGAAGGCTGTCGAGAACAAATGGATTTTCAAGAAGTAAGCAGATGTTGATGGTAATGTTATGTCTATAAAGCTCGACTTGTAAAAAGGGTTTCGACAAATTCAAGGAGTTGACTACGATGAGACTTTCTCACCAATGGCGAAGCTAAAGTCTGTGAGGATTATGTTAGCAATCGCTGCATATTATGATTATGAGATATGGCGATGGATGTCAAAACAGCATTCCTCAATGGAGACATTGATGAAGAGTTGTATATGATACAACCCAAAGGTTTTGTCGATCCTAAAGATGCTAACAAGGTATGCAAACTTCAACGGTCCATCTATGGATTGAAGCAAGCATCCGAAGTTGGAATCAACGCTTTTGATAAGGTAATCAAAAGTTTTGGTTTTATACAAACTTATGGAGAAGCTTGTATTTACAAGAAAGTGAGTGGGAGCTCAGTAGCATTCTTAATACTGTATGTGGATGACATATTGTTGATTGGGAATGATGTAGACCTTCTTAATAGTGTCAAAGAGTATTTGAATAATAGTTTTTCAATGAAGGATCTTGGCGAAGCAGCTTACATATTAGGCATAAAGATTTATAGAGATAGATCGAACGCCAAATATCATTGTCACAAAGTACATATTTGGACAAAGTTCTAAAGAGGTTTGGAATGGAAGATAGCAAGAAAGGGTTCTTGCCCATGTTGCTAATATGACCTTGAGTAAAACTCAAAGTCCGACATCGGCGTAAGATAGAGAAAAGATGAGTAAGACTCCTATGCCTCAGCCATAGGATCTCTAATGTATGCCATGCTATGTACTAGACCCGACATCGCATATGTCGTTAGTCTAACTAGCAGATATCAAAGTGATCCAGAGTGGATCATTGGACAATGTCAAAATCATCCTTAAGTACTTGAGAAGAACTAAGGATATGGTTCTTTCTTATAGAGGTGATGAACAGCTCGTTGTTAATGGTTACACCGATGCTAGTTGGAACACCGATCCGGATGATTCTAAATCACAAGCTGGATACGTATTTATTTTGAATGGTGCAGCGCTTAGCTGGAGGAGTGCAAAGCAAAGCGTTGTGGCGAGATCTTCAACTGAATCGAATACATGGCTTCGGAGGCTTCACAAGAAGCGATATGGATGAAAGAGTTCATTACGTAGCTGGGTGTGGTTCCTAGTGCGCTGGACCCAATGTCTATCTATCGTGATAACATGGGCGCCATAGCCAATGCGCAAGAACCAAGGTCACACAAGAAGCTGAAGCATATCAAGCTGCGTTTTCACGTTATTCGAGAACATATCCAGGATGGGGATATAAAGATTTGCAAAGTACACAGATCTGAATGTGGCGGATCCGCTGACTAAACCTCTCCCAAGGGCAAAACATGACCAACACCAAACTGCCATGGGTGTTCGTATATTACCATGTAATCTAGATTAGATGACTCTAGTGCAAGTGGGAGACTGTTGGAGATATGCCCTAGAGGTAATAATAAATGTAGTTATTATTATATATCTTTGTGTTTATGATAAATGTTTACATTCATGCTATAATAGTATTAACAAGGAAACCATTAATACTTGTGTTATTTGTAAACTTAATTTGAAGTCCCTAGTATAGCCTCTATACTTCACTAGCTTGTTGGTTGATTGATGATGTGGTTTCTTTGTCATGAACATTGAGATGTTATCAACAACAAGATCATATCGTTAGGAGAATGATATGGTGGACATACTCCTATAGATAAGCGTAGCATAAAGATCAAGTCATTTCAATAGTTCAATTGCTATATGCTTTCGATACATAGTAACCTAATTCCTTCGACCATGAGATCATGCATATTGCCTTTACCGGATGGATGCTTTGATGTCATCAAACACCACACCGTAACAGGTGGCTATAAAAGTGGCATTGGGTGTTCGGAAAGTATTGGTTGAAACACATGGATCAAGAGTGGATTTGTCCATCCACATGACGGATAGATATTCTCTGGGCCCTCTCGGTTATATGTCATCCACTTAGCTTGCAAGGATGTGACTTGGTCACAAGGGATCACATATCACGGGAACGAGATAAGAGTACTTATCAGTAACGAGGATGAACTGGTATGCAGAGATACCGACGATCATAACCTCGGATAAGTAACATATCGTGAGACAAAGGGAAATTGGTATCGTATGTAAGTGGTTCATTCGATCGCAAAGTAATCGAGAAATATGTGGGAGCCATATGAATTTCCAGATTCCTCTATTGGTTATTGTTCGGAGAAGTGTCTCGATCATGTCCGCATAATTCACGAACCGTAGGGAGACACACTTAAGGATTGACGTTGTTTGAGTAGTTATGGTATTATGAGAAAGAGACCGAATGTTGTTCGAGTCTCGGATGGGATCCGGATATCACGAGGAGATCCGGAATGGTCCGGAGAATAAGATTCATATAAGGAAAGTTCCGCTTTGAGTTGGGGAATGGTTCCGTGTTTTCATCGGGGACATTCTAGAAGGTCCCGAATGTCCCAAGACTCGGGGGGAAGGGTACATGAATGTGTCATTGCAAGATGGAATGATTGCATCATGTACTAAGTGTTCTCGCTGTCCAAAATAAAGGGTTTATTTAAATTCCTAAATTGGAAAAGTCAAGCCGCCGGTCAAACCGCCATTTGGAAAGAGGAGAAGTTGAAATCGACTTGGGGAGGAGTCCTCCTCCCAAGCCGGCGGCCAGCCCTAGGCCGAGTTGGGGAGGACTCCTCCCTCCTGGCGCGCCAGCCCTCCCACCTATAAAGGAGGGGCAGGGCCTCCCTCTAGACACACACAGTTCCTATCCTCTAAACTAGAAACTAGACCTAGACCCGGTTTAGAGCTGTTTGGTTTAGAGCCTTCTAATTGGTTTAGAGCCCTCTAATTGGTGTGTCTAATTACTAGACCACTAATAGCCTCTCTCATAAGCTCCACCATACTGACCGGCTTAAGGCGAAGCCCTCAGGATCTCCCTCTACCTCCCAGACCACGCCAGTTGTCACGGAATCGCGAGGAGAGTGCTACAACCTCCGCTGCCTGCTGGAACAAGGAGAGGAAGGTCTTCGTCCGAGTACCGAACGTGTGACCGATCATGGGAGCGCTATGGAACGCTGGCGCGGAAGGATCGTCACGCGATCTTGAGATCGGAAAGAGTACGACTACATCACCCACGAGAATCTGCTCTCGTTAAACACTTTGGAATCTTCGAGGGTGAGTTATTCCATCGACTCGTTGCTACAATCTAGTAGATAGATCTTGGCTTGTTTGTTTGTATGCGATAGAAAATTTTGTTTTCCATGCTACGAACCCCTACAGCCACGGCCGCGACAAAGGTGGCCGTGACGCCTTCTGCCGTGAGCTCGGTCCCCTCCACATCAGCCGCACCTCATCACAAGTGACGATTCAAGGCCGAGCGACTCGACATCGCTTCTACCGTCCGCAAGGTGCACCGGCGGGGACGAGGTGGGATGAGATGGCTAGGGTTTCTCCACTTGCTCCGATTGGGGAAGAAAGCGGTGGGTGGGTGGGAGATTCTTTTATATCTCTACCGCTTCGCACTCCCTATACCTCTGCACTCCTTTTTGTACGCATACGTACAAAGGCTAGATTTATTCCAAGTACTTTACGGTACACACGTGCACGTACAATTATTCCTCGTACACGTACAAACTGACACCCACTGACGTGTGGGGCCGTTTAGCAGTAACAGTTCCATTATAATACCTCCTAGAACCGCAACCGCAACCGCATTCACACCCGGACGCTTCTGCTTCTGCCTCCTCTGTTCTTCCCCCAAAAAATCCCATTCTCACCTTCTCCGCCGGCCATTGACGCTTCTTCTTCCGCCGCCGCTGTCCGCCCGCCATTCTCCGCCGTCCGCCCGTTATCCTCCTTCATTTCTCTCTACTGCCTCCTCCGCCATGGGTACATCATCCTCTGCTAGCGCGGATCCGGGAAATATCGGTTTTACTAGAACCGAGACCTTTCGTGTCCATGGCGACAAGGAAATAGAGGTTGTATACACCAATGAGGAGGAGACGGTGATGAAAAACCTCCAGCTCTTCGAGGAGTGGTATGAGCAGGAAAAGGAGAATAAATTTGTTAGATTGGACCTCGAGTACACCAAGAAGGACCCCATCTACGAGAACTACCTCGCCGTCCTTCAACTCTGCATGAAGAACCGCGTCCTCGTCTACCACTTCTCCGCGTATAAATTTCTATACTCACTTGTGAAAATTTACTGATGTTGTAGTGCCTTTTTAATTTGCGACTGAACCTTACTGATGTTGTGGTGTGAATTTCTGAATCCCGTGTACTTATTTTCAATGATTAGTTCCATGTTATGTTTAATTTGTGCCGTTTTTTATACACTGTCGTATGATATTTCATCTCAAGTGAGTGCACTAGTTTTAAGGTACTTGGTTTGTGCGAAAACAGCACCAAGAGTTACTTGTTTGTGCAATTTTCTCAGTACCAAATGAATTTCATTATGAGATTTTATTCAAGTTATGATATTCTAGACTGAATTTCATTATACTGAGTTTGATTATAATAAACTTATGTAGTTTCAAATTTTATTCAAGTTATCAAATTGAATGTATCCATATGCTCATCTAGCATGTGTACTGAATTTCATTATACCTAATTAATTATCACAAGCAAATTTTCAGAGCCTTGTTCTTGCATTTAATAAACTTTTCTTAGTTTCAAATTATATGATGCAAAACGATATTTCAATGACTAAACAATTTCAGTTACACATTTCATGCAAGTGTTGGTCATGCATTCTTTGACAAACAAACTAAATATGCTTTCAGGACCGACAAGACCTGTCGAGCGCTCCGCTCATTCCTTCAACACAAAGGGATTGTCTTCTGCACCGTTGACAAAACACAAGATTTTTACAAGTTGATGTACGAGGGTATTATAATTCCTGAAGAAAACTGGATAGATATTCAGTCTCTTGTCAAGATCAAAGGACGGAATAAAAAGGACGAAATGGTTGATCTTGCATCTCGCATCATCGACGAGTATTACGGCGAGATGAAGAGTAAATTCCCTAGTATAAGGCATGATTACCGGGAAGAGGTGCCTTTGTCTGAAATAAACCTGGAGTATGCTGCTAAAGATGCATACGTGACCTACCAGCTGTACGTCAAGATACAGTTCTTCCTCTGGTACCTCGTGATTTGCCCCGGTTGCAAGAGGGCCGAAGGGTTTAGGGGAGATCTGTGTCGGAAATGCAGGATACAAGAAATGGATGCAAAAACTGATTGTAAAAAACCTATGCTTGACTAAATTTGAATCATGGTCAAACCTAGGCTAGTTAAAGTATTATCAGAATGCCAGAAGACCATTTTCTTAATCCTTTTATCATAGGACAGAGGTGCCACATGTTTGCAATCATGTGATAAGCGAGTTAAAGTATAGTAACTCATGTATTGTTGTTTTCTGTCCTTCTGTTTGATTCACATTGTTTACTGGATCATTCTTTGTTGTTTCCACCGAATTACTGCTGTGTACTCGTTTGCTGAACAGTCAAAAATAAATTGTGAATCATGAAATGAACCAAACAGTTTGATATAATAGCTTCATATTGGAGTAAATAAGAAGGATCCAAGCTTAGTTTTCCAACTTTCATGTTCTGAACAATGTTTCAAACCTAGGGTTGACTAAATTTGAAAGGTGGATAGACAATTCAAAAAATTATGAAACCAGGTCTTATAGTCTTATAATGTCATCTACTAACCATATGAACTAATAAAGAAGGTGTAGGTACCATGGAACAAACAAAACCATGTGAGGACTCTCATATCTCAGACACCGCCGCATGAAATCCAAGGATCCAAGCCGTTTGCTATGAACTGTGAATCATAAAATGGACCAAACAGTTTGGTATAATAGCTTCATATTGGAGAAAATAAGAAGGATCCAACGTTAGTTTTCCAACTTTCATGTTCTGAACAATGTTTGAACAATGTTTCAAACCTAGGGTTGACTAAATTTGAAAGGTGGATAGACAATTCTAAAAAACATGAAACCAGGTCTCATAGTCTTATAATGTCATCTACTAACCATATGAACTAATAAAGAAGGTGTAGGTACCATGGAACAAACAAAACCATGTGAGGACTCTCATATCTCAGACACCGCCGCATGAAATCCAAGGATCCAAGCCGTTTGCTATGAACTGTGAATCATGAAATGGACCAAACAGTTTGGTCTAATAGCTTCATATTGGAGAAAATAAGAAGGATCCAACCTTAGTTTTCCAACTTTCATGTTCTGAATAATGTTTGAACAATGTTTCAAACCTAGGGTTGACTAAATTTTAAAGGTGGATAGACAATTCAAAAAAATATGAAACCAGGTCTCATAGACTTATAATGTCATCTACTAACCATATGAACTAATAAAGAAGGTGCAGGTACCATGGAACAAACAAAACCATGTGAGGACTCTCATATCTCAGACACCGCCGCATGAAATCCAAGGATCCAAGCCGTTTGCTATGAACTGTGAATCATGAAATGGACCAAACGGTTTGGTATAATAGCTTCATATTGGAGAAAATAAGAAGGATCCAACGTTAGTTTTCCAATTTTCAGGTTCTGAACAATGTTTGAACAATGTTTCAAACCTAGGGTTGACAAAATTTGAAAGGTGGATAGACAATTCGAAAAAATATGAAACCAGGTCTCATAGTCTTATAATGTCATCTACTAACCATATCAACTAATAAAGAAGGTGTAGGTACCATGGAACAAACAAAACCATGTGAGGACAGTAATATTACTTTCAAATATTGCTTTCAAACATTAATTTCCAAACTAATTTATTTTTTATTAATTAAAAAAACGAGTAAACAAATAATTATGTTTCCATCAATGTAGTTTTGGCCAAAAATTGAAAAACCTACCGCTAAAAGGCCCGTGCGTAGAGTCTGTGCGAAACTTTTTGTTCCCACCAAAACCTAAAACCATCCTTTTAACCTTCCCGCTAAACTCTCTTCATATTTAGGTACCCACGACCCCCACGATCCAATCTAAACGCAATCACCTCGACGAGTTTGTTCGCCATCGGATCTGAGCTCCCTCATCGTCCACACGCCGACATGACGACGTCGTCGCCAGAGTCAACGGTACGCCAATTCTCTCAGGTTACCTAGATTTACATGCTGCCATCGGCGATCCTTGCCACGTTAGGCGTCGCCGCAGCTGCTTCGCCCGGGATGTAGCAGCCATCTTCTCTACCCCGTGATGCCCACCAGGACGATGCGATCCGCATGTGATACACCGCCGCCCAGCCGATTCAGCACGCCTCCGCCCCGCTCCTCCAGCGGTCGGATCTAGCTACACCCTGAGCTCCCGCCGGCATGTGATCACTGTTCATCGCGATCCCTAGGAGCAGGAGTCCAGGCAGACACGGCCGAGTCCAGGAGCACCTCGCCAATGTGCACTAGGGTTTACGAGGAACCGCCAGTACATTATCTACCGATTGATTTTGCATTTGTGGCTGCATAGGTTCGGCCAATGATTTGCTAGGTTTAGATGTTATAACACATGTTCTGTGTTAATCCACTCTTTTGCAAGTTTTATTTGTTCAATATAGCATATTTTAGTACTAGTACTACTCCCCTCCGATCTAGGTAGTTCATGTTAAAATATGATCAAATCTCGGTGTCTTCGATTGTATTGATTTGTGGACTTTCAAGAACTGAACTAATTCGTTGATTTCATAATGTTGTTCCTCTGTTGATCTTTTGCCAACATGTTCTACAAACTATTCATAAAATTTACATAGCTATGTAACATATTATTTTATTTCAGAACTATGAATTGAATAATTATTTTGGTGCTCTTTTTTTTACTTCTATGTCAATGTAGACGCATGAGGATATTTGGAAACTTAACCTGTACTACGAAGATGGGGATAAAAAACAGAAAGTTCTGGAAGCAACAATCGAGAGGATTGACATCTGCTATATGGAATTGATCGGTTTGATTGAAAGTGTTGGATTCTGTGGCGGGCGTCATTACCTCTACTGCAGGGTAAAAACTACTGATGGCAGAGCAAAACTTATTCCCATCGAGCATGCACCGGAAGTGGAGACATTGGTATCCATTCACAGTAATGAGAAGAAGATCAACCTGTGTGTGTGTTTAGGGAGAAGCCCAGTGTTGATATTGAAACACCAGGGTCTCATCTTGATGTTGAAAGTGGATCCTCCAGAAACAAGCGAAAAACTGTCTCAGGTATCCTTTCATCCAAAATCTCGAACGCACAACACCTTCAATACAGACTTTAATACATATTTTCCCGGTCACATTTTATGCATGCTTTAACTAATAAATGATTTGGATGAACATGCAGTTAGGGATGCAAGAGCCGAGGATCAAGATTCAAACGAAACAGAAGAACCAGATTTTTCACTTACCAATGGTACACAAGTACAGTAATTATAAATCAGGTTTCTGAATTGTGCACATTGCTAATGCTTTGTCCATTTATTGTTTACATGTTCAGTAAAAAAAGGATCTGTTACAATGACAAGGGTTGAAATGTTACAAGCTTACAAAAGAAAATTTGGAAAACGTAGATGTGGTAATTTATTTCTGACATTTAAGCTTTATCTAACATTTGCTATGTAATGCAATAAAACCTTCATTGCTGATTCAGTACAAATGTTAACCCTGATACAGGAACTGTAGACCGATCTAACACTATAGTGTCTGAAACTGACATGTCTGCCCTTGACGAATGGCCTTCCCATGCTCGCCACCACCGCCCGCAGCTAGAGGACGGTACTAGCTTCTTTTTTTTACATTTATGTCCTCATTTCTTACAATGTACTAGATAGTAAATTGCTTCTTTGTGTATGTTCTGGGCTCTAGGCGCTGACGGACCCAAGAAGAAAGGGCGAGGTGTAGTAAAAGGTGTAAAAGCATCTAAGAAGCCTCATGCCAATGGATCTGCAAAGCTAAATATTGCATTCTCTGATAAATTGGGTGGTACAGTAGGAATGAACAACCGTTCATTCAAAGATGACTTGGTTATCATAATGAAAAAAGGTTACCCATTATTGGAGTGAGGAGGTGCTCAGACATTCACCCTAACATCCATCGTCTCATATTTGCAGATATGTTGGTGAGTACAACCTTTCTCACCGTGGTTGTCTTATTTTTTCGATCGTAATGAACTACTAAAGTCTATCAGTTTTTTACGCATTACAGGACAGATATGATTTGGAGGATACCCCAAAAACAGAAAAAGCAATTCTAAAAATTGCGCAAGAGCGGTACAGAGGCTGGCGAGCATCTCTAAGCTGCACTTACAAGGCATACAAAACAGATGATGCTAGAATGTCAAATGTACCGGAAGATTTACAACCAGAAGAGTGGGAATGGCTGATTAACTACTATGGCACTGATGAGAAATTCCTGGTTATTTCTATGCTCACAGTTTGTGAATTTTGTACTATCATGAAATGGCTTGTCTGACTCGTTCTTTTTTTATCACTGAATGTATAGCAACTCAGCCAAAAGAACTCGGATAACCGTAAGAAACTGATCATAAAACACAGAGGTGGATCAAAATCGTTATCTCAACTGAGTTTTGAGAATGTATGTGCCTACTCACTATGCATGCTTCGCTGCTCACTCTGATTTATTGTTTGTAGCATCTAATTGTTGCACTACTTACAGAAAAATCCGGAAACTGGAGAAGAGCCAGACTGTATTGCTCTCTGGGAAATCGCCCACAACAACAATGGAGAATGGACTACCCCACAGTCCAAAAAAGTTTACGTGAGTATACTGACTTAGAAGCTATTCTCAAAACATATTTACTGTTGTTCATCTTGGATGTTTTTTCATCTGATGGGAGTGTTCTTTTCGTAATCAGGACGAAGCAAGTAAAGACATTGAAAACAGATTAAAGGAATCTGATGTTCCAATTTCAGTTGAACAAAGAATCAATATTTTCCAGAAGGCTTATAAAGAATTCGTACCTTGCAAGTCAGCGCAGCCTCGTGGGTTGGGATACATGGCCAAACTGCCAACTAATTCGGAAAGGATTAAAATCCAGGTTGAAGAGCAAGCTTGTGCTACGATAGAGACCCAAAAACAGAACTCTAAGCTCAGCCAGCAGTATACTGAATTACAACAGAAGTTTGATGCCGAGCGTGCTGAGAGGGAAAACCTGAGGAGAGGTTACATGAAGAACGTGCTGAAAGGTAAAAATGATGGAATTGGAGAGAACCTCAAGACAGGAATTTGAGAGAAACTTGATGGAACAGTTTAACTCACAGTTTCAGTCAAAGTTTCAAGAGTTCTCCCAACAGTTGGAAATACAGAAGATGCAAACACGTCAGTTGATGATAGTCATACGCTTGCAAATGCGTAAGATTTAGATGTTTACTTGCATTGCTAACAGTGCATGTCGTTCTTTCAGATGCTTAATAGGAAGATAAGCCAGAAAGAAAATGTTAGTCCAAACCTGCAAACACCACTTTCATGGAGCCCTGCTAAGAATTTTTATCCCCCTCCGCACAGAATCCTTAAAGCAATGGTAAGTCACAAACTTTTACAAAACGGTAGTAGTACCTACTGTTTTTGCTTCACCCACACTTTAGCCTTGCTGCACCACCTTCTTATGTTTCAATATGTGTTGTTTCTTCGTTGGCTTACAAGTATGTTTTTTCTAAACCCACAATATAGCCTTGCTCCACCTGCTTCTTATGTTTCACCATGTATCTAGGATGCAAATGGACCTGAACTAAACTTTTTTTTTATTTTTGATTGCAGGATGGAAATGCAAATTATGATAATGGAAAAAAATTAGATGCAATGGATTCTACATCAAGTACATTAGGATACCTTCGACATTTTTGAGTTTCAAACAGATCCATATTGTATTGGAATTATTATTTGTATAAATTATAAATAGCTGTGAGAATTATGATTTGTATGAATTTACATATTGTATGTACGGTTTTGAATATTTTAATTCAATGCCCGTATTTTTGTTTCACGTTTTTTTTCTTTTTTCCCCTTTAACGTGGCAATAGGTAATTAGCACGGCAAATGTATTGCTGCTTTAAGGCTCAGTCGCCACGACTACCTGTTGTGATAACTGCTTGGCGCCACCAATAAAAGTTTTGTTGAAATATACATTCGCCACCAACAGTGAAGATCGTGGCAGTACTTTTTCTCCACAAACAATTTGGACGTTGCTTTACCTATTTCGTGCTACCAAACCTAATTTTGTTGAAATAGAGAATCGCCACGAAAACTTTTAATTGTCGCACTTGTTTGTAGCTACTAATATTTAGGACGTTGCGATTACTACATGTCGCCACACAAATAAAATTTGTTGGAATAAACCATCACCACGAATAGTTTAAATCGTCACACTTGTTTATAGCTACTAATATTTAGGCCGTTGCGATTACTGCATGTCGCCACACAAATAAAATTTGTTGGAATAAAACATCGCCACGAAAAGCTTGCACGTAGCGACTAGTATTTGGCGCCACCAAAATTATTTATGTTGAAATAGAGGATCGCCACGGAATAATTGGACGTGGCGATAACCAGATAACTCGTGTTACCATGATTGAATTGTTTGTGGCAAATCGTTTTTTCCACGCGTGTAAGGTTTGTTGCCATAGTTTCTTGCGACCAAATTGAACGTGGCAAATAAATCAGACTATTCCAACGAAAGAGCATGCGCAGCAAAACACTTGCCGTTGCCACATTGGTCACTCACCACGGTTCGGTATGTGTTGCCCTAGAGTTATACCCATCAAAAATATAGGTTGCGTTAAGTGAGTGCCGCAACGGAAAAACGAGTGGCAATTGCTCGAATAAATGGTTGCAGATGGCAAATTTTGTAGCCACGAAAATCATTCAGTGGAACTAGCCTAACTCCACGCGTTTACTCGCAACGCTGCCCAACGAACGACTTTTGGATGCAACAGGTACCAATTGCGATGATTTGACACTTGTTTCAACGATTTTTATCGTGGCAATAGACCAGATTTCTTGTAGTGCCCTTGAGTGCAACACTGTTGTGCGTGTATATAACATCCCTTGACTCATTTTCCTGTGGTGTGTCAAATGTTGTAACATCCGAAGAAGCTCAAGCGCGAAATTAAAAGAAAAAACTTATGCAACAAAATCGAAGTTGCAGTGTGTATTAGTTGAAAAAGAACACATCCAACATATATGTCCTCAACGTAGACAACATTGTAGAAACACATTTACAATAGTGGAGCAGTAGCAGAACATGGTGGATGTGCGTGGAGGTGTGGCGGAAGCATGGAGTAACAAGTGTGCATAGTGTTAGAAATAATGGCTAATTATTTTGGGCCCATGTTTAGATATCATGTTTTTCTTAAATCTTCAAGCCCATGTGTGTGGATGCTCATGTATGTAGCGGCCCAATTTGGTGAAAACTCACATATGAGTGACAAAAGAGATGGGAGCTAAGTTTAGTCTCACGTGAAAAGTTGAACGCGAGTTGTACCACCTTATAAACTGGAGTGTCTCATCGTTTGGTAAATGAGTGAGAGGAGAAGTTCTACATGCACGCCCGTCCTCCTCTGTCATCGCCGCATGCCCCGTCCAGCTCCACGTGGAATGAGCTGAGCTTATCTTTTGCTTCTCAGTTTACTGATGCGGTTTTTGATAGATGTTTCAACCATTAAGCGATTTGGCTTGCTCCCGGATTGTGGTAACCGAACCGAACATGCACGACGTGAACTCGGCCTTCTCTATATAAAAACCGCGTAGGCCAAAGTCGGCTGATGCATATGCTGACATAACCTAAACATTTACTAAATTTTGTTACAAGGTCAAAATTAAGGGGTAAACTATGAAAATATTTTATGGAGATAAATGTGTTGGAATTTGAGGAATATTTGATGTTGGGCTTTTGGCCCATAACAAATACAAATTCTGAAATTCTCTTTGGCCCATTATCATGGCAGCTCATGTGTGTGCTAGTGGTGCCAACGTTTAGTCCCATATTGCTAGTGGAAGGGGAGTTGGACCATCTTATATAGTAGAGTGTTGCACCACTCACTAAGGTGTAAGAAGAAGAGAAGCCCTCGCACACTCCTCCTCTGACGCCGTCCGCCTCGCCACGCCTCGCCTCGCCTCGTTAATTAACCAGCCATTTTCATAT
The DNA here is from genome assembly GCA_023614405.1 of Avena insularis. Classification (NCBI taxonomy): domain Eukaryota; kingdom Viridiplantae; phylum Streptophyta; class Magnoliopsida; order Poales; family Poaceae; genus Avena; species Avena insularis. Next base: position 469,178,058 of record CM042697.1, on the reverse strand, counting down.
CGTGGGCTGGCATTGACTCGGTCATAGACTGTTGCCCCACGTCCTACCCGACCCGCACTATATAAGCAGGTAGACGCAAACAGTAACCAGCAATTAGATTGCATCTGCCTACCTGCGCATTGCCGTTCCATCTCTCTGTGCTGCCCTCTGCTACTCCATCCTGCCGGCTGCGTGCACGGTCGTCCGGGAGAGCAGGCCTCCGGAACCCCGTCTCTCTGATCCTACACCGGGAGAGAGGCGATAAGGTTTTTGGGGAGCGTCTAGACGCGACTGCTCAAGCTCTTCCTCATTCGGCTTCCTCGACTTCATCGCCATGTCTGACGACGCTGTCGCTGGTGGTGGCTCCACTTCTGTTGCGTCGTTGGTCAGACCATCGACGAACTCGTACGTGTTCTTTGCCCTCCTGCTATTTCCTATGATGATCACTAGTATTGCAGTATGCGTAGATGTGCTAGGTTTTCACTTGCCTATATGATGCATGTCTACTATGCGTATGCTAGTTAGTCTTGCACTACTAGGAAACTAGCTATAGATAGACATACCTTCTGTGGCGCATGGTCCTGACCATGCGCCACAAAAGTTATCTAGTGGCGCATCCGGAGAAATGCGCCACAGAACCACCAAACTTCTGTGGCGCATCTCCCAGAGCCATGCGCCACAGAAGTTTGGTGGGACCCACACCAGCCGTTGGACCATGAATCTTCTGTGGCGCATTACTCAGTATGCGCCACAAAAGTTTGGTGGGACCCACAGCAGGCGGGGTCTCACCATGCTCTGAGCAATCTTCTGTGGCGAATACAAGGGGATGCGCCACAAAAGTTTATATCTTCTGTGGCGCATATTGCGATATGCGCCACAGAACAATTATGTGGGCCCCACTCTCTGGACACCTATGTACAAGCTTCTGTGGCGCATGTGTGTACTATGCGCCACAGAAATCTTCGTGCTTCTCAGATTATTTGTTTCCTAGTACACACATTTTCCTCTTGTGTCTTTTCCAACTAAACAAGTACTCGTGGAATAGGTAGAATATACTAGACAATCTAGTAGATAGACATGTGTAGTGGCATACATCGTTGCAAAATGCACATGCGCATAGCCTTGAACAGCAAAACAACAATGCCATACATCATTGCAAATACACAAACTACAACATTGCAAATCCCTTCAAAGAGCTGGTGGGGGCGATGGCGGTGCAAGATGCCAAACCTCCCTGTTCACGCGCGCCTGCAGCCTGCGAACGTGGTCCTCCATGGACACGTTGGGGTCGAGCACCGGCCGCCACCCGATTGGTTCCGCCATGCGCGCCCTCTCCTCCAGAGACGCGAGCACGGTGTACAACATCATGGCCTTGTTGTAGAGGGCCTCGTGCCGCAGTATGGCCTCCTCCTCGATTAGGTTGACCTCTGAATCCCGCGGCGGCTGGCTCCGAGCACTGCCCCTCGAACTCGCCCCTCCACTGCGAGTAGGCTACAGGGAACGCGAGCGGGATGTGCTCCCTAGCGAGTCTTCCGACGAGTTGTGGGAAAAATACATGAGGGCAGGTATGTTGCTTTGGACAGGGAGTGTGGCATATATATATATAGAGGGGTGTCATTAAAGAGCTCTATCTGCCACCTTTATTTGGTGCAGATCTGTGCCCTCAGTGTTCTGTGGCGCATGGGTCAGATATGCGCCATAGAAGTTTAACCTTCTGTGGCGCATGACCACCATATGCGCCACAGAACACTGAGTGCTGGGCCCATAGTGTCTGGCCACTGGCCAAGGTTCGATGGCGCATTCGTTGGCCATGCGCCACAGAAGATTGAGTCAGGGGCCCACATGGCCCACTGCACCCTATCGCCAAGGTTCTGTGGCGCATGCAACCTGTATGCGCCACAGAAGATTGGCTTGTGCAACTTTTTCGACGTCATCTCTAGGAAGTCGATTGGCATGAAGCATCTCGACAGGCTACAAGAAGAGATCGTGGTGATACTATGCGAGCTTGAGATTTACTTTCCGCCCGCATTCTTCGACATCATGGTGCATCTACTTGTCCATGTCATGGATGACATCATCCAGCTCGGGCCGACATTCCTGCATAACATGATGTCGTTTAGAAGGCTGAACGGTGTAATCAAAGGGTTCGTTCGCAATAGGTCCCGTCCAGATGCCAGCTTCTGCCAGAACTATCTAACCACCGAGAACGAGGATGTTGGAATACCCACCAAGAAGCACCTCGGCAGGCTCGCTGGTTATGGTCACCGCGAGGGCCACCGCTCACTGCATGTCGGCATTGCTAATCGATGCACCGACTTTTCCAGGGAACACCGAGTCACACTACAACACATTGAATTGGTCAGCCCTATGGTGGAAGATCACAAAAGCTTGATCGAGCAGGAGTACGTGGACCGGGCCCGCCCGAGGAAGAAAGGAGACGTAACAAGAGAACACAACTCCACCTTCACGGGTTGGTTCAAGAAAAGGCTGCTGGACAATCCCCCGCAGACGCCTTCTACGGAAGATCAACAACTCATATTCTCCTTGTCACAGGGCCCAGCGCATAACGTAAAGACCTATCAGTCATACGACATCAACGGTTACAGATTCTACACCGAGGAAAAGGACATGAATAGCGAATATCAAAACTCAGGAGTTACTATGATGTCCTTCGTCGATGACGAGACTACTGTCATGGAAAGATTCTACGGAAGGATCGAGGAGATATGGGAGCTCGACTACTGTGGAGAGATGGTACCGATGTTCCGTGTTAGATGGGCCAAGAACGTCGAAAAAGAAGGTCGATATTTCACCACCTGCGTTATACCAGATGCCAAGTTGACAAAGAAGGCCTCCACGAAAAATGAGCCGTGGATACTCGCTAGCCAAGTTGATCAATGTTTCTTTATTACCGACCCGTCAAAACCCAGTCGTGTTGTAGTGAGGAGGGGCAAGAGGAGCATCATCAGAATGGAAGTATCCGCCAACGAGCAAGACTTTGACAAGAATGGTGATCCGAAGATCGAAGAGGAGTTCGACAAGTACTTCAACATGCCTACTACTACTACAGTAAGAAGAAAGACCACACTACCTACTAAATGATGTCCGTTCACGAGAAGAAATCTCATAGTGCCCGGGCTAAAGTATTCAACCGCGAAGAAAAAAGGCAAGAAGATTGTGAAGAGAGGCTAGCTCGACACATCACATGACGACGTGCGACTTTTTTGTATTAGTTAGAGACTAAAATATATATCGTGATATTCATATATGTATATATGTGTATGTTCTTGGTTTTAAATATATTTGTAACATATATATTTGTTCTTGCTTGTTTTAATATAACATAATTAAATATATTTGTATCATATAATTAAAAATATTTTTTAATTAAGAAAAAAGTCTAAAACAGCCATGATTCGAACCTGGACTGCACAGATTTAGAGCACCAAGACTGACCACTAGGCTAGATTGTTGTTTGATGCAAACTACAACGCCGCGCGTATTTTGGACCAAGCACACATGTTCTGTGGAACTTCTGTGGCGCATATCGGAGGAATGTGCCACAAAAGCTTCACACTTAGCCAAAATAACGGTTCGGCCTTCCCCTCCCCCCACTTGCCAACTTCCCCCCACACACGAGCCCGCACGCACCAGAACCCTAGCGCCGCCGATCGAATCGCCCGCCCGCCGCCGGAGCCCGTGGAGGAGCCCGCCGCTGGAGCCCGTGGAGGAGCAGGAGCCGTCGCCGGAGCCCGTGGTGGAGGAGGAGCCGCCGCTAGAGCCCGTGGAGGAGCCGCCTCCGGAGCCCGTGGAGGACTGCCTGACGGTTAGCGCCCTAGCCGTCGCCCTCGGCGGCACCCTCGCCTTCGCCATCACCGCGTTCCCGGAGTGCCTAACGGACGGCATTCGAGCTGCTGCCCTTGACACCTTCTTCGATGCCAACCTCGCCTTCGCCAACACCACAGGACTGGTACGAACCTGGTGTGTCCATGTACCATGTGTTTTCTTTGAGAAACAAATATATAAATTATACCACATGAACAAGCACAAGTTTTGTGTTACCAACCCATGTGAGGGCATCAGAAACAGGAGATTCAATACTGAAATTAGTAGTCAATAGTTTGAACTGAGAAGAGCAGAGGCTTCAAGTAGAAGTAGAGAGTACGTTGTGCAAAATTAGATGTTCTCTCCTACAGTTTAGTTTGAACATGTACAACTGCGGTATAAAACACGAAATGGTAACACCTCAAGATAAAAAAAACTGAGGGTTGACTTGGACACACAACGAGATCGAACATATGGCATATCTGCCAAAATGCATATTGTTTTATTCTTGAGAATGGCATATTGTTGAAATTGTCATGATGATAGAAATGATCTGGTTATTATAGAGGTGCTACCCTCTATTGGGATGTGCCCTGTATCATATTATGATTTGATATGCTGCTATCTAGCTTAGGCTAGATAATATGGTCAATGATGTTGGTCCGAGACCAATTTTTACTAAGAACAAATGTTATTTACTTGCTGTCCATTATCTTCTATGTTCTATGATCAGTATATCATGATCTTGCATGAAAACAGATGCTTGTAAAAGGATCAATAGATAGATCTAGAGCTTTGAAAAATATCCTGATGCTGGATTTGATTGTGGTAGCCTGTGGCTCTTTGCTGGTGTTGCCTGCTCTTATAGTTCTAGTGGTTGCTCTCTTCTTGATCTACTATCCTGGCTTGGTGTTGCTGCTTCCCCTTTATCTTGTTGTTTATATGAAATGGTGTTGTTTATATGAAATGGTGATGTTTATATGAAATGGTGTTGTGTTGCTGTTTATATGCTAAGGTTCTTCAGGTAGTAGCAGCAGCATGCCTGGGACAAAAATTATGCTAAGGTTCTTCAGGTAGTAGCAGTAGCAGCATGCCTAGGACAAAAATTATGAATTGTTTATCTGTTGTTTATCATTTGAATCTGTGATCATTTGAATCTGTTATGCTCATTTGAATCTGTGATGGATGAGGTTAATGGGGTTGTCAATGGGGCTGGGTTTTTTTTCTTGCAGGGTTTTCAATTGAGTTGCCCGTTTCTCCCGAAGTGTTGATTCACTTCCGTTTCGGTTGAGAAATGGGCACTCGTAGGTCCAAAAATTAGCAACGGTCATGCCGAATTTCTCGGTCGATATTTGTGCTAACCTTTTGTCTCTTTTTTAGTAATAAAGCACAAACATGTCGACTAACGACGAGGCCGGTCCTTCTAAACAAATGAGCGTCGAGGATCTAGCCCGAGAGGCCAACAAATCGTTCTGGGGGCCGTCCCAAGAGCATGAGGAGGCGGAGGAGATGAGAATGACACCACCACCGACGACCGTCGTCGGAGGTGCTGGGGGCGAGGAAGATCCAGATTACGAGGGGGACGACGACGACTACGATGGAACTAGTGAAGGCGGGGAGGAGGGTAACACCACCACGGATGGTGGCGAGCGCACAGATGGTGGTAGCGGCAACCCGACCACCATACAGAAGAAGAAGAAGGATATTAAGGATCGGAAGCCGCAAGTGCTCGCCAACGTCTGTGATGAGTTCACCGAGGTCATAGAAGGTGGCCAACCCATTGCGCCTTCATCGATTGCCTGCGGGTACGGCATGCAACTCGGGTGCATCGTTCGGGAAAGCATGTCGATCAACACGAAGTACATCCGACGTAATCATGCTTTGGTCGAGAACCTCCTTAAGAAGCTTCACAAGCGATACACATTCCCAGAGAAGTTCAGAAACCTGGAGAGTAATAAGAACCCGGTGAACAAACTAGCACTGACAAAGATGAGCAATGCCTTGAGAAGCTGGAAAACCCGGGTAAATAACAGCATTGGCAAAGGTGAAAGCTGGGAGATTATAAGTAGGAAAAATCCGATGCTCGACGAAGAAGAGTTCAAGATATTCAAGGAGGACTTAAATACCGCTGCCTCTAAAGAAAGGACTAAGTGGGGAAAGACTATGCGAGAGAAGAACATAGGTAACCACCGGCTTGGAAGCAGCGGATACAGAGGGAAACAGCCCATTTGGGACAAGGAGGACGCCGATCTTGAACACCTGGGTAAAGAGAACCCATGGCATAAAATTACAGACCTGCAGATCCGACAATTTGTCCAGGCCCTCTACTACCTGGACCCTGTTACAGGGGAGTTCGTCACCGACGACCCGGATGTGAAGGCATTTGAGGATGAGATGGTAAGGAATTTACCGTGGATCTATCATTAAAATAATTAAGCCAAGAATCTAAATGCATGCATGGGTTCACCTCTCCTTGTATCTCTGCAGGAGAAGGAATTGAACACTAGTGAGGACTTGTCGTCCCAAGATTCGGCGGCGGAGCCATGGGACACTGTTTTTAACAGGGCGACGAACACTTACAAGAAGAGGGAGAAGAAGTTTCCGCCAAAATCAGTTGGCCGTGTGTCCGGCTTCGGTACAAGCATGAAGTTTACCGAGTACTACAAAGAGGACACAAAGAAGAGGAGGGAGAGGAAGAACCAGTCGGCGGCTAAAGATAAAGCCAAGGTTGAAGAGCTGAAGTTGAAGGTGAAGACATTAGAGGAAAAAGTGGACGAGAAAGCAATGTACAAGTTATTGGAGGAGAAGCTTCGCGCGATCATCCCCCCTGGGTTGATGGAGGGGCTAGCTGTTTGGAATGCGGGAGGTCGACAGGGGCCGATAAACGTGCCCAGCTTTAGCGGCAGCAACTCGAGCATCAACGTTAACGCGTCGCCGGACTTGGTGACCCCGCCGGCCACCATTGCCGCGGCGCAGCCGCAAGAGCTTGTTGTCGCACAGCTGCCCCCTGCTGCTCCCGCCAAAAATACCAGTATCGCACAGCCGGCGGTGGCACCAGTACCGCGGGAGAATGCTGATGATAGGCCTGCCGCCGGGATCGACCGTGTGTCGACATTAGCCGAGCTCAACGCCCTCACCAAGGTAACTAATATCATACTCCGCTTCATCTTATTTATGCGCCTTTGGTGATTGCCACCTCGATCATGATGCCCAACACATATGTGTCGATATTCAGGACGTTGCTTGCGTACTACTCCACAAAGTTGCCGACGGCGAGTTGAAGGATGTTGCCAAGGGCAATATCATACAACCGGCAAACCACACGATGCATAACAATGCAATGGACGATGCCGTGATGAGGGTCCGGATTGCTCGGGTGTTGCCAGGGTGCGACGACATGGACCCCCCTTTCAACCTCAGGGACCGACGAACACAAGACCCTTGCAGAATGCCACGGCTGGCCCTTGACATGGCCGGAGACTCAGATTCGTCTTACGGGGCACCTAAGCGCCACCTCGATCGCCCGGCCACCACCTCGGATGCCACCTGTCACCGGCGCCACCTCGATCGTCCGGCCACCACCTAGGAAGCCACCTGTCGTCGTCGCCACCACCAGTCGCCACCAACAACTGTTGGGAGCATGTGGGCCGCCCCAAGACGATGCCGCCGTCGCAACGCAACCGCCGTCACCCCCGCCAACACCATCACCACATGGAGGCAACAACGATGATGATGAAGAATTTGTCAACATCGATGACTACATCAACACCGACGCCAGCATAGGATTGTACATGCCTGCTGTGGATGAAGAACCCTACGTCGCTCGCGAGGGTCAAGGTGGGCGTCCCACTACATGCACACAACGCCTGGTCTTTGAAGGTTTATCTCAAGAGACGCCTCCGGCCGCTGATCAACAGGAGAAACCAATTGGATTCGTCTTTAGCCCTGACACACTCCAAAAGGTGGCCATTGAGCACTTAGCATCCCCAGTGGAGGAGCCTGCTCAGAAGACGAAGAAGCATAGGAAGAGAGGTAAGAAAGCTGAGAGCCAACCTCCTCCGAAGAGGATTCGGGCTAAGGATGACACCGTACCTACCCGCGAGGATGGCTTGCCCAGGATACATATAGCCGGTGAAGCGATACTGACTCCGGAGCTGCTTCGCCTTGCTGGTGGACATATGCTCGCTTTGAGTGATAGTATCAAGACACTAGAGGGCATTCTTCTTAAAGACAAAGAACCAAATTACCCGGTTTTCACTGTCAAGGTGCCATCGGACGTGGACTTCGTCCATGAAGCCCCCGCGGACGTGTTCTTCATATCGTACGAGGACGTCTTCAAGCTGTTTCTCTCGAAACGGCTGGACTATAACATGGTCCGCCTATTCGCGCTCAATCTGGCGATGAAGAACAAGAGAGAGCAGACCCCCTACATCGCGATACTGGATCCCTACTACATGTGTGATAGCCAGTTGAGGGAAGGATCTGAGACGCGTGCCAAGGCGACGGTGTATCTCGAGAAGTTCATGGTGGACCACAAGAGGACGAACACGCTTCTTTTGCCTTTCTTTCCCGAGTAAGTACACACACCCCCTAGCATTGTTAACTTAGGCTTTCTTATAGCTTTCTTCTTTTGCCCTTTTCCAACATCCTGTTTCAATCGTGCTACGCAGAGACAAATACTGCACACGCATCGTCATTTGCACAAAGTACTCGATAGCATCGTATTTCGACTCGGCGAGTAAAAAGAAGAAGAAGGACTACACAAGAATAAGGGGTGTTTTGAATGAGGCTCTCGAGGGCTACGCTAAAAAGGGATGCCCCTTCATCAACAAGGGGGAATGTATCAAGGATGACAAACACGTGTTCAAGCACGTGCTCGAGTTCCCCTGCGTCAAGGATCCGGCTACTGGCGGCGCCAAGGAGGCCTTCTACACCATGCATAACCTTAAAGGGTTTATCCGGGATTGCCATAACCTAACTCTGCCATCTAGTTTCCGAGCATGGGCCAAAAATTTGGCGCGAAGGGACGATGATGAACTTAGAGAAGACTTCCATCGCATCCAGGTTAAGTTGTCAGAAATCATCGTGGAAGATGTCAACACGAGGGAAGGGGTCCTAAAACACAACAGAGGGTTGACTAAGAGGGAGATGAAAATATTCTTCGTCAACAGGGTGACAACAGGACGTGGATGACGAAGGATGGCTATCTACCATTCCCAAAGCCGAGCGTTAGCAGTTCTCAACATTGATCGATGTGTGCGCCTAGAATTATCATAGATGTCTGTGTGTAGTGTTGTGTCACAAACTATATACTATCGTGGTCGTATGTTGTAAACATCACTATTGTGGTCGTTGTCGTCGAAGTTCTATGATTATGATCAATGTGTTATCTTCTATGTTTACTGATCTTTTGCTTTAGTTTATGTGAATATATATGCATGTGAACCAATTTAGTTCTTTCGATCTGTTGCATGATTTACTAATATGCCTTATCTATAGAGATGACGAAGTGGTACGTGGTGTACAAGGGTTGGGTTCCAGGAGTCTACGATGAGTGGGAGGACTGTCAGAAATAGGTGAACAAGTTTAGCGGCTGACTACAAAGGATACGCGACTCGAGAGGAGGCGGTAGCCAAGTGGAGGAACCACCTATGGAAGGAGAACCGGATGAAGATATTGCTAGTGCTCTTGCTCTTGCTCACCGTCGTCATAGTTGTATTCTGTTTGATTCTAGTGTAGGCGAGATGAACACTTCATTTGTAATGTGATGAGATGGTGAACTTTGTAACAAACACTTGTAACAAACCACTTCATTTGACTTGTATTGTAATGTGATGATCACTTGTCTATCTCATTCGGGCTCTAAGTAGTGTGATGGCACTATATTCATGTTTGTATTATATTTGTTTTCATATACTAAGTCAAATATACTATTTCTGTATAATACTGCATAATACATGTATAATACCTGTATAATATTGTATATTTGGACAAGTTTCAATTTTTTTTAATACCTGATATTCAAACCAGTGGCGCATCGTTGTAACCTTCTGTGGCGCATAGTGGTTCAGTGGCGCATTGTCCATAATGCGCCACTGAACAGAGTCCTGTGGCGCATCAACAAAAATGCGCCACAGAAGTTTTCATCAGTGGCGATGTAACAGTGGCGTCCCTGCCATGCGCCACAGAAGACCAATATTGATGCTCCACTGATGAAGAATTTCCTAGTAGTGTTGGAAATTGTTTTTTCATGATTTATACTTGGATTAAATTAATGCGAAAACTGCTAATTATTTCAACAATCCAAAAACTTTATGTTAGGCTGTTTTCGCGTCAAGGCTTTGCCGCTTGTCTAAAACCGAACCTGTTTACGGGTGCGCACTTTAAGCGCTAGCAAACCAAGTGTACCCTCTGGCTGATGGCTATGGACGCCTTCTGGGTATCGGCTGGTAATCCTGAAGGAACGATCACTCCTGAACAGGAGAAGACGTTCAAGGAGACCACCATATTCTTTGTGGGCTGTGTCATAAGCGTCATTGGGGACAAGTTGGTGATGCATATTTACATATGCGGAATGCCAAAAAACTGTGGGATGCACTCGAAGCAAAATTCGGTGCTACTGATGCTGGTAGTGAACTGTATGACATGGAGCAGTTTCATGACTATAGGATGGTTGGAAACCGTTCTGTCGTTGAACAGGCTCATGAGATTCAGTGCATTGCAAAAGAACTTGAGCTCCTGAAGTGTGCGTTGCCCGACAAATTTGTTGCGGGATGCATCATTGCAAAGCTTCCTCAATCCTAGAGGAGTGTTGCCACTAACCTCAAACACCAGAGGCAAGATATGTCTGTTGGGAATCTCATTGGGTTTCTGGACCTTGAGGAAAAGGCAAAGGCAAAAGACGCACACCCAAAGGGAGCCGAGGCACCCCAGTCAAGCGCCAATGTGGTGCAGAAGAACTTCCACAACAAGTTCAAGGGGAAGACCAAGGCCGTTCGTACTACCAACTTCAAAAAGAATAAGAAGGACAAGTCACATGATCCCTGCTTTGTGTGCGGCGAGGTTGGACATTGGGCTCCAAACTGCAAGCAGCACAAAGGAAGGAAGAATCCAAATGGACAGAACTCTAAGTTTGTCAACGTGACTATGAGCAACAATGATAAGGGTGCATCCGGGTATGGTAATTTACCTACTGTTTTGTCAATTTGTTAATCTACAGATTGGTGGATCGACACCGGTGCTAATATTCATGTGTGTGTTGATATCTCTTTGTTTTCTTCTTATCAGATCACAAGAGATCTCTCCGTCTTGATGGGAAACGGATCGCATGCTTCTGTTCATGGTGTTGGCACGGTGGATCTGAAGTTTACTTCGGGAAAGATCGTGCAGCTGAAGAACGTGCAGCATGTGCCCTCAATAAATAAGAATATCGTTAGTGGTTCCCTTCTTTGCAAAGAAGGTTTTAAGTTGGTATTTGAGTCCAATAAAGTAGTCATCTCTAAGTATGGATAATTTATTGGTAAACGTTATGAGTGTGACGGTTTGTTCCGTCTTTCCCTATCAGATTTTTGTAAAAAGGTTGTGAACCATTTTATGCCCCTGGCAATGATACTGATATTTGGCATTCACGACTTTGTCACATTAATTTTGGTTGTATGACGCGGCTAGCTAAGATGAATTTAATTCCGAGTTTCACTTTAGCCAAAGGCTCTAAATGTCAAGAGTGTGTTCAAGCTAAGCACCGCATAAGCCTCACAAGCTGTCAGAAGCAAAAAACTTGGCACCACTAGATCTTATACATTCAGATCTATGTGATATGAATGGTGTGTTGACCAAAGGTGGAAAGAAATACTTCATGACGTTGATTGATGATTCTACTAGATTTTGCTATGTATATCTTTTGAAAACTAAAGATGAGGCTCTACACCACTTTAAAAACTATAAGACAGAAGTTGAAAATCAACTTGAGAGAAAGATTAAGAGAGTCCGGTCAGATCGTGGTGGAGAGTATTTCTCTAATGAGTTTGATTTATTTTATGCGGAACATGGCATTATTCATGAGAGGACGCCTCCCCATTCTCCCCAATCTAACGGGGTTGCCGAAAGGAAAAACCGTACTCTAACAGACATGGTTAACGCCATGTTAGGTACTTCGGGTTTATCCAAGGCATGGTGGGGGGAGGCGATATTGACATCATGTCATGTCCTGAATAAAGTTCCCACAAAAGACAATGAAACTGCTCCCTATGAATTATGGGAGAAGAGAAAACTAACACTCTCGTACTTACGTACTTGGGGCTATTTGGCAAAGGTGAATTTGCCAATTCCCAAAAAGCGTAAACTTGGACCATAGACCATAGACTGTGTCTTTCTTGGCTATGCTCATCATAGCGTTGGATACAAATTTCTAGTGGTGAAATCTGAGGTACCTGACATGAAGGTCGGTACAATTATGGAGTCTAAGGATGCTACATTCTTTGAGGATATTTTTCCGATGAAAGATATGCCTAGTACATCTAGACAGGAATCTGTTGAAACTCCTAAACCTGCTATTCCCATATAATATTATGAACGAGCACATGATGAAATTCCTGAGGAGGTAGACAATAAAGTTCCTGTAAGGAAGAAGAGACAGAGGATTGCAAAGTCCTTTGGTGATGATTTTATTGTCTATCTCATGGATGATACTCCCACCTCTATTTCAGAGGCTTATGCATCCCCTGATGCAGACTACTGGAAAGAGGCTGTTCGTAGTGAGATGGATTCCATCATGGCAAACGAAACTTGGGAGATCACTGATCGTCCTTATGGGTGCAAACCTATAGGATGTAAGTGGGTGTTCAAAAAGAATCTTAGGTCTGATGGTACGATTTAAAAGTACAAGGCTCGGCTTGTTGCCAAGGGTTATACCCAAAAAGAAGGCGAAGACTTCTTTGATACTTATTCGCCTGTGGCTAGATTGACCACTATTCGAGTTCTACTCTCATTCGCTGCCTCACATGGTCTTATCGTTCATCAAATGGATGTCAAGACAGCTTTCCTTAATGGAGAGTTCGATGAGGAAATTTATATGGATCAGCCAGATGGTTTTGTAGTAGATCGTCAAGAAGGCAAGGTGTGCAAGCTATTGAGGTCTTTGTATGAACTGAAACAAGCACCTAAGCAATGGCATGAGAAGTTTGATCAAACTTTAACATCTGCTGGCTTTGTTGTAAATGAAGCCGACAAATGTGTATACTATCGCCATGGTGGGGGCAAATGAGTTATACTTTGTTTGTATGTTGATGACATACTGATTTTCGGGACAAATATGATTTTCATCGAACAGGTCAAGAGTTTCTTGTCTCAAAATTTTGACATGAAAGACCTTGGAGAAGCTGATGTTATTCTAAACATTAAGCTGCTGAGAGATGAGAATGGCGGAATTACACTTTTGCAATCTCACTACGTGGATAAGGTGTTGAGTCGCTTTGGCTACTTAGATTGTACTCCTTCGCCGACACCATATGATCCTAGTAAGATGCTTCGAAAGAACAAAAGAACAACTAGAGATCAGCTGAGATACTCTCAGATAATTGGCTTGTTAATGTATTTAGCTAGCGCAACAAGGCCTGACATCGCGTTTGCTGTGAGCAAACTTAGCCGGTTTGTTTCCAATCCGGGAGATGATCATTGGCATGCTCTTGATAGAGTAATGCGCTATCTAAAGGGTACATCGAGTTATGGTATTCACTATACCGGAGACCCTGCGGTACTTGAAGGGTATAGTGACTCAAATTGGATTTCTGATGCTGATGAGTTGAAAGCCACAAGTGGATATGTATTCACTCATGGTGGTGGCGCTGTTTCATGGAAGTCTTGCAAGCAGACCATCTTAATGAGGTCAACAATGGAAGCAGAACTCGCAGCACTAGATACAGCTACTATCGAAGCAGATTGGCTTCGTGAACTCTTGATTGACTTGCCGGTTGTTGATAAACCTATACCGGCTATTCTTATGAACTGCGACAATCAAACTGTGATCGTCAAAGTGAGTAGTTCAAAGGATAATATGAAGTCATCAAGACATATAAAGAGAAGATTGGCATCTGTTAGGAAAATGAGAAACTCTAGAGTAATAGCATTGGATTATATCCAAACAGCTAAGAATCTAGCAGATCCTTTCACAAAAGGTCTATCAAGAAATGTGATAGATATTGCATCAAAGGAGATGGGTTTGAGACCCACATGAGTTACCATGGTAGTAACCCAACCTATGTGATCGGAGATCCCGTGAATTAGGACTTGGGGAAACAAGCCAGTGACTAACTGGAGGAGAGTAACTTTTATTAACCCACTCCGCTGAAGATGCATTACTCTCACGATCTGTATGGCAGGTTGACTTATTCTTAATGTGTTCATAGGCTTGTATAAGCCAAGATGCTATCCTACAGAGCAGTCTTGAAAGAACGCACCTATGTGAGCCCGACTACTGGTCACAGTCTATGAGATAGGGTAATCTCTAGGAAGCTCATGAAAAAGGCCAGGAGTGTGACTTATATGCTCCACCCAAGGGGTAGCCTTCGACAGCCTAGTATCAGTATGACATTAGGTGAAACTCATTTACACAGAACTGGCAATTCAAGGCTTAGTCCATTGATAGTTGTTGATGAGCGTAGTCTAATGCTCTAGGTGGAAGTTCAACTTAACAGTCTCCACTAAAAAACGTTGGTATATCAAAACAGTGATTTGGAACAGAATGGTGTGATGTGCCAATGAGACTTTGTGGGGGATTGTTGGAATTTGAGGCATATTTGATGTTGGGCTTTTGGCCCATAACAAATACAAATTCTGAAATTCTATTTGGCCCATTATCATGGCATCTCATGTGTGTGCCAGTGGTGCCAAAGTTTAGTCCCATATTGCTAGTGAAAGGGGAGTTAGACCACCTTATATAGTAGAGTGTTGCACCACTCACTAAGGTGTGAGAAGAAGAGAAGCCCTCGCGCACTCCTCCTCCGACGCCGCCCGCCTCGCCTCGCCTCGTCACGATGCACGCGGGCGCTGCGGGTTGCGGGAATCTCGCCGAGCCGAGCTTTATTTTGCTCTTTGGGAAAATTAATTGTGTATTAATTATGAGTCATTAATGCGTCATTACGGACGCGTTAATTAACCGGCCGTTTCCATATCGTGGGCTCGCACTGACTCGGTTGTGGACTGTTGCCCCACGTCCTACCCGACCTGCACTATATAAGCAGGCATACGCAAACCGTAGCAGTAACCAGCAATTAGATTGCATCTGCCTACCTGCGCATTGCCATTCCATCTCTCTGTGCTGCCCTCTGCTACTCTATCCTGCGGGCTGCGTGCACGGTCGTCCGGGAGAGCAGGCCTCCGGAACCCCGTCTCTCTGATCCTGCACCGGGAGAGAGGCGATAATGTTTTTGGGGAGCGTCTAGATGCGACTGCTCAAGCTCTTTCTCGTTCGGCTTCCTCGACTTCATCGCCATGTCTGACGACGCTGCCGCTGGTGGTGGCTCCACTTCTGTTGCACCGTTGGTCATACCATCGACGAACTCGTACGTGTTCTTTGCCTTTCTGCTATTTCCTATGATGATCACTAGTATTGCAGTATGCGTAGATGTGCTAGGTTTTCACTTGCCTGTATAGTGCATGTCTACTATGCGTATGCTAGTTAGTCTTGGAAATTGTTTTATCATGATTTATACTTGGATTAAATTAATGCGAAAACTGCTAATTATTTCAACAATATGTTTACACAAGATCACAAATATTGAAAAGTGCATTTTAGTCTATTTTTTTACAGAAATCCTCGATCGGAGTTTCTAAAGTGATGTATATCATCCATGAAAAAGCTGTACAGTTTCGTTGGCTCACTTGTCATTCATTGTGGAATCGTGGTCAACCACTCCATGCTAGCCCGCCATAGAGTGCCAGTTTGCATGCATGTTCAAAAGAACCCCAAAGTCCACCTCAAAGCAAAAGGTAGAAATTTATGTAGGGCAGAATCCAGACATGCACGCATGTGCCATACCGTGTTGTAGCTGCTGTTAGTAGCTCGCTTGGTATGATTTCTATTTCAAACAGAGAAAGTCGGCAAAGCATGTGATTTCAAACTTGTCTTGTCAACGTCAGAGATACACTACTCTTCTTGATCTTCAAGGGTGGTTAGTACATATCATATGATTGGACCCGTCTTGCACGCATAATTCGAGTCTCCATGAGTACGTTTATACAAAGCTCGCCTGCGCATAAATTAAGACAAATCCGTTGCCTTTATTAGGTTTTGGAGTGAAAATTAAGTTAGAGCTCAGTTAGCTCCCATTCCACCGGATTTGCATCCTGAGTATCAAGAATTAAGTTAGAGCTCAGTCAGCTCTCAATCCACCGGATTTGCATCGTGAACGTCATGTCACTACAGGAAACAGGGAATAGGCCGACGGCCATACCCTGTCAGCGTAGCCACCGAAAAGCGTCGGCGTAGGCTACGCCGACGGTAGCCGTCGGCGTAACGGCGTCGGCCTACGTCCCCGTAGGCGTATACTAAAATCCTGTCGGCGTATCTAACCCCGTCGGCGTACGTTGTAGGCCGACGGCTATACGATACCGTCGGTCTACACACCGTCGGCATAGCCTCTGTGGGTCCCACTTGCACCAGCTAACAGCCGTTAACGGCAGGCGATGTACGCCGACGGCCACCCCGTCGGCCTAGCTAGCTGTACGCCGACGGCCACCCCGTCGGCCCAGACCAAACCGTGCCATATGGTCATTAGCTACGCCGACGGCAATGCCGTCGGCGTTAGCTCTGTCCAGTTTTTTTCTTTTTGATTTTTGTTTGTTTCTTCCCTGCATATTTTAAATTCCCACAAACAATTCACATATTAAATTCCCACAAACAACACATGCACATGGACACAAACATATAAGATCATCCATACATATATAGGTACATCATCAACCACACATAGATAGGTACATCATCATCCACACATAGATAGGTACATCATCATCCACACATAGGTACATCTCTAAGTGCATCCTAACACATGCACATCCCTACACCTCCGGAGAGCTACTCGAGAGACCCATGTCTCCCCGCGCGAAGAAAGGTGAAGCTTGACGTCGAGTAGCCGCCGTCGAACCAGCACCGGAAGAAGGAGAAGTACCGCCATGACCACCACCACCGGTAGAAGGAGAAGCACTGCCACGCTCAGCACGATGGAAAGAAGGAGAATCACCGCCACCGCCACCACCACCACCACCACCACCACCAGCGGAAGCACCAGAAGAAGCACGGCCGGTATGAACCGGTGTCATCGCGCGCGAGATAGTCGGCGAGGCATCAGGACGACCAAAGTGTGTATTGCCGGAGCATCCCGGTCCCTTCATGTTTGAGGCAGAGTTAGCAACCACCAAGACACAGGTTTGTTGTAACAACCGGTTTGGCAAAAAACTTACCAGGGTCCCTGAGTAGAAGGTCAAAGCATATTCGTCCTTTGATGGGAATATTGGCTGCGGCCCTGGCCTAGGTGGTCGTGGCGGTAGAGTGGCTCGCTCTCCAGTGCCATAAAACCTCTCCAAAAGTTGCAAGATAGTTTAGATGTGAGGCGTTGCAGAAATAAAGATTCAAACTAGGGAATGCGAGACTTGTCATATTTTGCAAAAATAAAGGTGGAAACTTACATCATCGCGTAACTCTGCCCCATCGCTCAGAGGCCGCCGTCTGGGACGCCTCGGCCACCAAGTGTTCCGCAAAAGCGGCCTTCTAGGCCGCGTCCAAAACAGGCTACAATTTCAAAAACAATGAATCTCGTCAACTTTGCCATTCACGAATGATTTTCGGAAATATGATGGAAATGAGAAAAACTTACATCGTCGTTCGCTCGGGAAGGCCGTCGAGGCGGGATAGCGGGGTCGTCGGCGGTGAGGGTAGCCTTGATCCGCGTGAGGCTCAAAGCAGGAGTTCTATAGGTGTTATCGCATCCAACGTGGACGGTCACACCCGGGAGCTAGGTTTTCCGTCTAGGGGCAATCCACCACCCTTGTGCATGTATGCCAGGGCTACACGCATGTTCCCGTGGCATCCCGGCACTCGGGCGGTCCTTTTCCGACGAAACCCTAATCCGAGGGACCCGCGGGTCTACCCCCGTAGCATTCTCCGTACGAGGGTTGAACAACGCACTCTCTTGGTGGTTTAGGCTTGTTTAGGTCATATCTACATGGAAAACCAAGGATAGGCCCAGGGTTCCACCGGTCTACCCTCGTTTGACCCGCGGTGGGAGCCTCTTCTCTAAGTGTTATCGCATGTACGAGGGTTTACCAATATACTTTTTTGGTAATTTAGGTTTGTTTAGGTCATACCAATATACTTTTTTGGCCTTTACAAGCGTACATGTGATAACCTTCACTCGGTGGAGGGTTTCTCCAAATAGTGGGTTCGATGCCCGAGGGTCCCCAAAAGAGAGGGTTTCTAGGGTTTCCCCGATAGAGAGGGTTCTGTTCCCCGTGGTCCATAAAATGAGATATATCTTTAATATTTTTGTTGTATTTGTGCATTATATGTGTATTTTGTTTTTTCTATTTCACATTTATGCTTAGCATTGGGTTCCGGAAAATTCGCGTCGTTATTCAATGCGGGTGGCAGGATACGCGTTGTTATCTTACAATCACCAAATTATTTATAAATTGCATCTACATTAAAATTATAGTGGGAAATAAATTGTGCAACTATTTGAATTTTATAATTTGGAGAAAAATAGGAAAAATATCTACCTTGGCCGACGGCATTGCCGTCGGCGTAAACCTGCTGGCCAGATAGGCCGACGGCCTGGCCGTCGGCGTAGCAACGCGACCTAACATCGTTGCCTGCGGCCGTCAGGTGGGACGGCTGGCAGGGACACGTGGCCCCTTACTTCGACAACATCTTTACGCCGACGGTCACCGTTAGAAGTCGTGGGGTTTCGCCGACGGTTTTGTCTACGCCGACGGCCGCCGTCGGGGGATTTCGCCCTACGCCGACGGGTTTTATATGCCGACGGCCACCTGGCCCAGCTGACGAGCCAGCCGAGTTACGCCGACGGGCCCGACCTTTAGCCGTCGGCGTAAAAGAAGGCCGTCGGCGTTTCCTGTTATTCCTGTAGTGTGTGAGTTGCAAGTGGTGCGTGCTGCAAGTGAGATTTTCATAAAAAAACTGCACATGAGCAACTGATCGTACATGCATGTGCCTTTGTTTCATAAATAATAATTAATAGGTTTTGCTAATTTTCAGTCGACGGAGAATTAAGTTAGAGCTTAGTCAGCTCACACTCCACCAGATTTGCATCCCGAGCACTGAGAATTAAGTTAGAGCTCGGTCGGCTCCCATTCCACCGGATTTGCATCGTCAGCATCATATGAGTTGTAAGTGGTGCGTTCTGTAAGTGAGATTTTCAGTTACAAATAGGGTTGCGACTAAGACTTTTTAGTAGCAAGAGGAGTTGTAACTGCGATATTTCTAGTTGCAAGCCGACTTACAACTAATATTGTATTACATCATCTCACTAAGAATTAATTAAGCTTGACACACTCTTAATTATTCTATTCTAACGGGCCGTTTCAACTTTTTAAATTCTAGCACACTCTACCCGCCGAGTCTCTCATTAGCTGGGTAATTGAGTAGTCCCGTTGCTTTCTAAATTCCACGGTCTTACGTTTCAAAGATGCTGATGATAGCCTACATATTTGAACCCACGTACTGGATGTTGACCCCAAACCACGACGACTGCAGCGTCACCACATGACAGTAAACCTCCAATCTCTACCTCATGATCCAATCAAACATGTCGTCGCTGGCTTATAAATGGAGAGCCCCATGCCAAGCCCAAGCAAAGCAACACAAACACACATGCATGATGCACGTATATGCACATCGGAACTAACCTAGCTACGTAATCAGTACGTGCGTCAGCGAGCTTCATCGTCAGTTAAACGAGGATGAGGAAGCTGATTCGGCGGCTGAGCTTCTCGGACCGGGTGAGCGACGGCAGCGGCGTGCCACGCGGGTGCGTGCCGGTGCTGGTGTTGGGCGACGGCGACGAGGAAGGCGAGCGGTTCGTGGTGCGGGTGGAGGCGCTGCGGCACCCGTCGCTGGCGGCGCTGCTCGACATGGCCGCACAGGAGTTCGGGTACAAGCAGGAGGGTATTCTCCGCGTCCCCTGCGCCGTCCACCAGTTCAAGCGGGCGCTCTCCACCGCCGGCGCCGTCTCCGCCAAGAACTACTGACTAATTAATTCTCTAGCTGATCAATTAGGCGGCCGATCGACTACTACGGGGTAATCAAGGAGTGATTTGTTGGTGCTGTTGACTCTCGATCCTAGGCCTCTTTTTTCTTCTCTCTTTTCCTTTTGGTTTCTATCTGTTGTTTTCTTTGGCCGGTCTAGGCATGATTGACATGAGACAGTTGCCATCTGTACTTGCGCCTTGCAATTTAAGGTTAGAGTCGTTAGACCTCCTGCCACAAATATCAAATGAAATACTCCTTCCGTTCCAAAATAGATGTCTCAAATTTATCAAAATTTGAATGAATCTAGACACTATTTAGTACATAGATTCATCCAAAATTTAAAAAATCTAAGATATCTATTTTTAGACGGAGGGAGTAATAGATACTGCAGTGCACATTTCATACACAATATTGGTCTTGTATGAACTTAGTGGATTTGTTTCACATGGACGAGAGAGCACGATATCTTCTCATGATGCAGAGGTCGAGATGAGCTCCTCTCGTAGTCACTTCAAGTTACATGTTTCTTTCGTCTAAATGGGAGATAAAATTGAGGCTAACAAATTCGATGTGTGCGCGCGCGCGTTTATGCTTATCAATTGCAGTAACTATTTTTCTCTACACAGGAAAATATTTTTTTGCTAGAATTAACAGTTTTATATAAACGTCAAATATTTAGTCCATTGGTATGTGTTCCTCTCCTCTAATGCAAGAATGTATTGTACATAAGCTAAAAGCTAAATTTAATTTTACTCTGACATATTTTCAATAAGAAAATATACTCCATTTATCCACAAATTCAAGAGTAGAGCCGGAAAGCAGGAATCGGATATAAATTTATCTGGTCATATCCATGTAGATTTTTCTTTTACATTACAGAAGAGCATCAAGTATTTTTTTTTGACTTATCATAGCCCCCAATTCATAACTTTGACGAGGAAATGTTATCTATCGTAGAAATATTTTTAAGTGTATTATTGTGGAAGTCGAGATAACATACTTACCCAACAAACAAAATCCTAAAACTTAGTTACCTTACTTTCATTGATGCAATCAGTTCCTCCATCGTTTGGACATAGTGGTCTTTAAAGTTGTAAAATGTTAGTTGCATGGACAATTAAGTGACAATTAAATGTTAGTTCTGATATAAATTTATCAGAACTTTGGTTGGTCATATCCATGTGGATTTGCATTTTACATTACAGAAGAGCATCAAGTATTTTTTGACTTATCATAGTCTCCAATTCAAAACTTTGATGGTGAAATGTTATCTATCATAGAAATATTTTAAAGTGTATTATTGTCAAAGTCGATAACATTCTTACCCAACAACAAACGAAAGCCTCAAGAAGTGAGCATAGTTCACTTGGTTAGGGAAGTGGATGTACAACTCAAGCCACTCAGGTTCAAGTCTTCACAGACGCGGATTTGGGTTCTTATTATTCCGAAAAACAAACTCATTGTAGGGGCTTTCCCTACCGTATTCCTTTGGACATAGTTGTCTTCAAAGTTGTAAAATGTTAGCCTTATGGACAATTAAGTGGCAGGTACATGATGAGGAGTACACAAGTCGAACATTCATCATGCATGTGTCACTAGTTAATAGGTTTAGTTGAAGATCACAAGTTTATCACAATATAAAGATCCACTGATATTTTTATGTACAAAATACGGTAAAGTGACATTCGAGGTTCCCTGCACCAATTATGCAAGAAGTTATCCATTATACTATTATATGATTCCATAAAACTATAATTGAGTTGAAAATAGTATTATTTTATATATATATTGTGGAAGTTAGTTACCTAAGAGACAAACCTAGGCATAAAAATTATTTTATTTTTTAACCATGTAACTACTTCATCCATGTATTGTACATGCATGTAGAAAAATAAATTTAATGTAGTCAACCTATATAAAAAACAAGAGAAGCTCTAGAAAGCAAGAATTTCCTAGAAATTTGGAGGATCTTTTCCAATTATGCAAGAATTTTCTAAATACAAGTAGGCATTAAGTTTTTTTAACTGTTCATGGTTCGTATGGAGCAATGCATTTTTATTGTTTGTAGAAGTGGAAATAATAATTTACATATGAATATGATGTGGGAATTATCTACTTGCTTGCCAAATCCAATAATAAATTATATTATCCTATTTTCATGCAAGTAATTACTTCATCCATGTTTTGCACATAAATAATGGCCAAATATATTGAAGGTTGGGTCCATGGACACTTAAGTGGTAGCTTATGACACTTGCGGAGCTATGCACAGTTCAGGGGGGGGCACCGCCCCCCAGCACAAGAATTTTTTCCTAATATCCCTTCATATTTGACAAATTTTTGCTAAAATAGCGTATATTTGGCCCATTTGCCCCCCAATAGTGGTCCAAAGTGTCTCCTTGGCCCATTTGCCTCCCAACCGGTTGGCCCAAGCTCCGCCGGTGGCTTATGAGGTTTACAAATTTGAGTCAAGCATTGAGCATCTATCGTCCATGACAAATTAAGGTTCAACCGACTTAAAACTTGTGACAGCTAGGAACATTAATATTTTTTCATATAAAATGTTGTTAATTCAGTCTTTAGGTCCTCTCTCTGGTAAATTAGGTTGGACTATAGTGTTCATTATACTATAATGTTGCACAAGAAATACATCAAAAGTGAAAATAATATTTAAGATATAGCAATATATGGTAGAAATTAGCCACTTGAGATAACCTTTTTTTTCTTACATCAGATAACCTTTTTTTATATATGCAACCAGTTTATCCATGTTTCACAAATAGGCCATAACCAGTCTCATTATTTTTTCAATCTCAAAAAAACCATGATCAGATGAAGTCTAGTCGTGTTTGACCATTCTTATGGTTTTTAGGGGAAAACATTTGGTCCTTGAGTTGCTAACAGCGATATGCGTGCATTCTTATGCATGTCAAAGATGACAGTGTGAACAGAGTTTTATTTCCAGCAAATTGATGAGTGAACGGAGTTTGTTTTCAGCCAAGTTCTAAGTAACCCCCGCCGATGGGCGTGTTCGAGGTGATCGATCGAACAGGGCCCCGTTTTGCTAAGGCCCCCGATTTCCCGTCTCCGTGTATACATATACGTGTAGTTCCTCTTTTTCCGATTTCTGAATTTTGATCAGCTCGTGCATGTGGTATTGCGGCCCAGCCCAGCCCAGCTAGCTCGGTTCAATGTACGTGCGGGTTCGGGGTCCTCGGGATCGATCAACTCGGTGACTCCCGTGACCGATCGACTCGATCGTGGGTGCGTGTGGCCCAATGTCAATCGGGAATCGAGGATTGGTCATTGCCTCACGCCCTCATCTGTCTCCAGTTTGGCGGTCGGGAATCGAGATCGACGCCAAGGAGGCAAAGCCCTTCCTCCAGCGGCAAGCACACCCGTGCTGGCCCTTCCTCATCCAGGCTCCGACGCCTTGCTGCCTTTGCCTCTAATCCTTTTCCTCTTCTAGTCCGGATCAATAGATCATCCAGAGAGATTGATGGAGGGGCTTGCGACCGGTAAGAAACCAGAAGGGGATTAACATGGTCATAACCTCCCAGTTTAACATTTTTTATTCAATTGAAAGGAGTTCACAAGAATTTACTATATCCTTCAGAATCCCCCCTACATTAAATTGAGCACTGCAGCAAATCAACATCGACGGGGCCTGCTAGTAGGTTACCTGCTTTGACCTCTAATACCGCTTCCTCTCTCTCTCTCTCTGTATACAAATACGTTTGAAGATTTTATTTCAAGAAATACCAGACGGATGATGGTTTTCGGTAGAATATGAGGTTTGTATTTACTTTAGTGCTATATATTTACTCTTTTAGAATGAATAATTGTTATATTTCTAAACATTGTACAGAGTAGCACATTCTAAAGTTATACTTAAGTACGTGTATAATTTCGTCTTACTAGTTATTGAGTTTGAAAAAGCTAAGGCTCTATTTTATAAGCCGCACCGGGGTCCCCAAATCATGGAGACGGGCCATAAGATCGGAAACAATAGACTACAAAAAGTTACAAAAAAAAGTCCATCTGTGTGATGAAAAATTATACAAAACCAGTACGTACATGAAAATGCAGAGTAATTCTCCATATACAACGTGCGCAACCATGTCCTCTAAGAGCAAAAAAATTCCCTCTGGAAAAACACGTGCAGTGCAAGTTACTCACAGGATCGAAAACAGTCGATAGGAATGCGGTCTGGAGCGTAAGTCGATCGACGCACGGCCAGCCACACTTAAATTGTCTCATCTCACGCGTGCAATGAGCAACGGACACACAATTAAGCACGTGCGTCGACGTAAGTAGTAGCGTGACCAGTAAAACCTGCCAAAAGAGAATCTCAACAGGACAAGGAAACGGTCGTACTACGTACCATGTCCCAAATAAACAGTTTTGAGTTTTCTCGTCGGAAGCTCGTCGGCAATTTCGACAGGTCGACCAACGTACGAATAGGACGCCATCGTACGACCGACCGAGGACAACTCTTGATGTATCCACATGAAGAATTCTACGGTCTAATAAGGACACGTCACATGTACGATATACCTACGTACGTACGCCTGCCCGGCCGGTACGTTGGGTGCAAAGTTATTTGCAACGTGGTGCGGTCCACGGAAATACTACGATCGTGACCGACCCGGCCGCACTCTCCAGGTAAAGTCGTCGATCGACTCGTCGAGCATTGCAGGGTGACTCAAACCCCAATGTAGCCAGCAAACTTGCTTTCGGTAAACTATAATTCAAGTGGACCAGCTTGTATCAGGGGCCCAGAGATATTGAGTTCAAAATCCTGCTTATAGATAGAAAAAAAAAGAAAAAAAATGATTTTACGATCTATTACTATTCCACACTAAGGACTAAAATAGCCTAAATGTAAGGAGGAGTGTTGAATATAAATATACTGTCTAGCCTCTTTCTATCAGATCATGATAATTGACTAGTGCATAAATTCTTTACAGTTCTCCCTTACAAAAAATCCACCGATTTATGAATAATCATCAACAATACTACAAATTGTTTAGAAAGATGACACTGGCAAGTAAGATTACATCAGAGAGGCCACCAGAAAAACCCATCCAAGATTCGACCACCCTAGCCAGCAACTCCACCGGTCCACTCCACCTCTGATGGCTTTTCTGGCCCTCGAGCCGTGGCGGACCACGACAGCTTGTGAGTGAAAGGGTTGCCATTCTTTGTTTTCTTCAAATTTCTTGTTTTTTTTGCAGCAGTGGTACCCTCTCTCTAGACAGCGGGACATGGAGAAATTGGACGATATGCTTCAACACATACTAGAGGAGGCGCGACACATCTCTCCCTCCCTCTCTAGTCCAACGGTTGAGCTCCGTCGTTCTATGATGTTCACCTAGCGCTGCTATTGTTTTGTGTTGTTGCTCTCTCTTGTTGGGCTGATATGTGATATGGCCCTAGCAAACTCTATTTTCTTTTCGTCTCTTATGAACGTTGTATGGATGGTTGCCTTATTTATAAAGCTGGGCGAAACCCTATTTTGAGGAGTTTTTTAGAGTGTTATCCGGGATGGTGAGGCGACAACAACATCCTAAAGTGAGAATAAGGTCCTCCCCGTTGTATCTTCACTCTGGTGGTGTGTCTGTCGCCCGTCAAGGGCATGCAGAGTCATGTGTCTGGTGGATCTTCTAGGGACCAGTCAAATTTCGTGTTCATTTGTGTGGCTTCATGTAAATCCCTTTTGATCTATATTTGTTATCTAAAATGATTGATGCTATGGTGCATTGATCCTTTTGGTCTTAGCATGGCGACTTCCTTTCTGTCTACTACAACAAGCTCTATTATGACCAGTTTTTCCCGGCTCTAATGATGGAGGGGCGATAATGGAGACGCATCTTCGGTCATGGAGAATTTCACCGTCACCCCATCATTTTGAGGAAGACACAGAAAAACCTAAAAGAAGAAAGAAAATTCTCCCATCGGCGAGAGGTTAAGGTTCGTGACGCCTCCAAGGCCTGTAAGGCTATCAGACGCGAGGCGGACCAGCAGCGGCGCCGCCGGAGGGGGCGGAAACCTTATCCTCCTATGAATGATCTTCCTTTTCTCCTCTCCATGTTACCGGTTCGGTGTTGATTTGTTCTCCTAATGGTCCGTTTCTTTCTTAGGTTGCAATTGTCAAGTAATACTTTCTGTATTACATGACTTGGCAAATCAGTTTAGTTTGGCAAAATATTTCATACTATGAAACAGAGAACTTGTTGTGTTGAAAATATTGGACAAGTATCTTATATACATTGTTTTTTAATCAGGTGGAATAATCCACGCCGTACTTTGCATTTCTCTATTAATATGTTGTTTATGTGACAAAAATATGTAATGATTTGTACCTCCGACCCAGGGAAGAAGACCACAAGGCCCTCTAGGAAGAAATGGTTTCCAAAGGCCGTGCACCAATGTTGAATCGCCATATAGGGATTAAAAGAGAGTAAATAACTAGAATATCCGGTCGTAATGGTAGCTGTATGTACGCTGGCCGTGTCTAAGTACGTGTTTTCCTGAACTTTGGCACGTTTGCTTCGGTGCGCCCCTACTTTCTAAACTTCGACAACAAAAATTCGACACCGGTTCGTTTCAAAGACCATACGAACCCACCCAAAACCCGTATGGTCCTGTTAGATGTATACTCACCGTACACGTATACTCACGGCGGAAATTGGGAGGTATATAGCAGCTGCAAGAAAATTTCAAAACATGGCATGCAAAGACGTAAGTCGTGATAACGGAATGTGGGATCAGCCGCTAAGAACGTGGAATATACTTAGCTCGACCAAGTACACCTATATGAAGCTATTTATAGCCTAGATGTGGGTTTCGACGGTAAAAAAACTATCTAATACAAACTTAAATTTGAGGGAGAACACAAGTACACCTTGAATTTTAGTAAGAGTAGGCGCTTATTTTCTTTTCTCTTCAGAGCCATTACGAACTACACACTGACATCTTGTGGTTTATTTGGATTTTTGTAAATTTAAGATGCACGTGATTAAACCTCGCTCAAGTGCGTATGTGATGGGTCTTCATGTACATCCGCGGCTACCTTGTCGAAGAACTTCTGTTCGATTTAGCTCATCGATCGATCTGTTTCAAATGTCCAATATATCCTTGCAAAAGTTAGCAGTTTCGTTGGTTTATAGATCGATCACTGGTGGTCCTTGATCGCTAGCTCCAAGGCAAGCCCGCCAGAGAATACCAGTTTGCAAGCATTTTTCAAAAGAAACCCCAAAGTCCACCTCAGACCAAAAGCTGGAACCAAAACATCCATGCATGCATGTGCCATATCATGTTGTAGGCTCTATTTGGTAGCTCGCCGCGTACGATTTCAATTTCAAACAGAGAAAGTCCACGACGCATGTGATATTTCAAACTTGTATTGTCAACGTCTGAGCGAGACTCTTCTTGATAGTAGTCAAAGCATATGGCTGGACCACTCGTGTACATATAATTCATGTCCATGGGTACGATTTCTGAAGCTCGCATGCGCGTGAATCAATGCAAATCTCTTGCCTTTCTTTCCAAAATATGTAATCCATCCGTTTACTAATGTAATATTTTTTGACTTTTGGTGTCCCCTCTCTTTTCCAAACTTACAAAACCGAATACACAAGGACGACCAAGGTTGGTCGATTACCTCTTCGGTCCGGAATACATGAAAAGGTATCGGCCTATCCTACAAAGCACACCTTTTTTTACAAAGAACATATATTAATATTGTATTTATATCCAGCTTCTGTAACAATGCATTGCCCTAACGGACTTACGGATGTCCACGTCTCAAAAAAGAAGAAGAATTGCAAGAAAAGAAAAGTCCCGCTACAACGATCTATTACTTGTAGGAGCAATAATAACACCATCAAAACAACACTAGAAATCCAACCTCTTTAATACTGATATCTTCAAGAAAAAAACAGTACACATGTGCCGTTGTTGTCCGATAAAAGATCATAGATTTTCACCCTGAAAAAGGTCCTCGATCACAAAACAATGCATTCAACAAGCCCATTGCTAAGCACAACCAAATGAGGTCAGACCTTTGATTTTCACCCTACAATGTAAGACCATGAACTTCTTCTCTGGTGTTGCCCCACTAACAGTCATTGTTGCGGGTCATAGATCACCAAGCCAGTTCCTTATTTCTAGAAAGACACCTCATACGTTTAGATATTTTAAAGCAGTCTAGATTTGTTTGTAGAAAAATTCCGTATGTGCGTGTCTGTTATTTTAATCATGTACATGTCTAATACAGTACAGCGCGAGCAAGGATAAATTCTTCTTCTAAAATGTTGCTAGTATGAAAAGAATGCCATGTAGTAATAATTAATTAATCAATTCTAACGGCCGTTTCAACTTTTTAAACTATATAACACACTCGCCAGCCGAATATCATTAGCTGGGTAAAAAATGAGTAGTGGTACCGGTAGCTTTCCGAATTCCACGGTCTTAGCTTTCAAAGATGCTGATGACAGCGCCTACATATTTGAACCCACGTACTGGATGTTGACCCCAACCACGACTGCAGCGTCACCACATAACAGTAAACCTTCAATCTCTACCTCATGATCCAATCTCTTTAATACTGATATCTTCAAGAAAAAATCCAACCTCTTTAATATTGATATCTTCAAGAAAAAAACAGTACACATGTGCCGTTGTTGTCCGATAAAAGATCATAGATTTTCATCCTGAAAAAGGTCCTCGATCACAAAACAATGCATTCAACAAGCTCATTGCTAAGCACAACCAAATGAGGTCAGGCCTTTGATTTTCACCCTACAATGTAAGACCATGAACTTCTTCTCTGGTGTTGCCCCACTAACAGTCATTGTTGCGGGTCATAGATCACCAAGCCAGTTCCTTATTTCTAGAAAGACACCTCATACATTTAGATATTTTAAAGCAGTCTAGATTTGTTTGTAGAAAAATTTCGTATGTGCGTGTCTGTTATTTTAATCATGTACATGTCTAATACAGTACAGCGCGAGCAAGGATAAATTCTTCTTCTAAAATGTTGCTAGTATGAAAAGAATGCCATGTAGTAATAGTTAATTAATCAATTCTAACGGCCGTTTCAACTTTTTAAACTATATAACACACTCGCCAGCCGAATATCATTAGCTGGGTAAAAAATGAGTAGTGGTACCGGTAGCTTTCCGAATTCCACGGTCTTAGCTTTCAAAGATGCTGATGATAGCCTACATATTTGAACCCACGTATTGGATGTTGACCCCAACCACGACTGCAGCGTCACCACATAACAGTAAACCTTCAATCTCTCTTTCTGTCTCTACCTCATGATCCAATCAAGCATTCCGTCGCTGGCTTATAAAAAGGAGAGCGCCGGCCGTCCCAAGGAGGCGAAGCAAAGCAACACAAACACACATGCACGTGTGCACATCTCTAGCTGGTTATATACTCCGACGATCCTACTGTAATCAAATCAGTAACAACCGACGATGAGGGAGCTGATTCGGCGGCTGAGCTTCTCGGACCGGGTGAGTGACGGCAGCAGCGGCGTGCCGCGCGGGTGCGTGCCGGTGCTGGTGTTGGGCGACGGCGACGGCGACGAGGCCGCCGAGCGGTTCGTGGTGCGGGTGGAGGCGCTGCGGCACCCGTCGATGGCGGCGCTGCTCGACATGGCCGCGCAGGAGTTCGGGTACAAGCAGGAGGGTATTCTCCGCGTCCCCTGCGCCGTCCGCCAGTTCAAGCAGGCGCTCTCCACCGCCGGCGCGGTCTCCGCCAAGTACTGATCACCATTAAATCTCTAGCTGATCAATTAGGCAGACCGATACCGCCGTGCTGTTGACCAGTTGACTCGCTTGATCCTACGGCTTTGTTTTTTTGATAACTCCGACGGCTATTTTCTTCATTGGTTGGGGAATGACTGACATGAGACGCGCTTTGTAATATAAGGTTAGAGCCGTTAGACCTCTTGTCACATATATCGAGGTGTGCTTCGGTCCCCTCTCTAAACTTAAGTTGTATGTGTTGTTTTGTTTTATTGACCTGTCGAAACCCATATCGAGACCACATATATCTCCGTATATGTATACTCGGTTGAACCGGGTATATTCTATGTTTTGGTTGGCTGATCCTACCTCCCATTATCGCGATCTACGTATTTGCATGTCATATTTTAATTTTGTTGTTGTTGTTATATAACTTCCGATTTTCGTCTTCGCAGACACATGAGTATACATATACGATGATTATACGTCTAAGAGAATCATATGGACTTCGGATGGGTTCGTGCGGTCCTCTAAACAATCGGTATCAAGTTTTTGTTGATCAAAGTTTGAAAGGGGGGCGGGGACCGAAGCAAAAGTGATATCAATTATCAAATGAAATAAGACATTATATATTACTGCCACCGAAATAATGGTTTGCATGCTCCGTTGGATGATTTTCTGATACCACAGTGATTCTTCAGTGCACATTTCATGCACAATATTTGTCTTTTATGGGCTCGATGCATTTGTTTAACGCGGCTGAGGTATCTTCTCATGATGCCGAGGCCAAGAGATGAACTCCTCTCTTGGGGGCAAACATTGAGGTTAATGAATCCAATTTGTGTGTGTGTGTGTGTGTTTATATTTGTCAATTGTAGTGTGACAATTGTTTCTACATCAACCATTTGTCAGAATTGTTTCTACATCAACCATTTGTAAAAATAACTCATCTGTCAGAATCAAATGTTTTATATGTAAACATCAACCATTTTTTGTCCATTGGAATGTTGAGCCTCTCCTATGATGCAAGAATATAGTGGATAAGTTTAGCCAAGTAAAATTTTATTAAATCTGACTCAATACATCTTCATTTTACAAATATACTATCCAGAAATACAAGAGCAGCTCCCAAAATCAAGAACTTGATTTCTATTTATAAGAACATTGATTAATATATTCTATCCATGAGGATTTTTTTTTCAAATTCCGGATGACCATCAAGTATTTTTTTGACTATTCATATTCTTAAAATTTATAACTTTGAGCAAGAAATGTCTATCTATTGTAGTAACAATTTAAAATGTATTAATCGTCGAAGTTGGCCATCTAAATACCCGTCAAATTGAGCAACAAATGTCTATCTATTGTAGTAATAATTTAAAATGTATTAATCGTCGAAGTTGGCCATCTAAATACCCGTCAAACCATAGCGTTAACTTGTTTTCATGCATGCAGTCAGTTCCTCCATCTATTGTGCATAGTGGTATTTGGAATTATAAAATGTAAGATAGGTGGATAACTAAGTGAGAGGTAGCTTATGAGGAGTACACATGCAAGTCCAACATTCACCATGTATCTGTCACACATTAATAGGCTTAATTGAGGATTAAAAGTTTCTCACAACCATGATTGGCTACGCAAAGTAGGGGTTTTACTCTTTTTTTTTGCGCCAGACAAAGTTTGGCTAACCTTTTTATCTATAAAATTATGTTAAGAGATGTTCTAGGAACGCACCATGAAATTTAGAAAAAAAAAGTTAGGTGTTTTATTATAATTATTCGATGAGGACCGCGACTATGTTGAAAATAATAGTATTTTAAATATATATGTATTGTTGAAGTTAGTTACTTGAGAGAGAAACCTAGGCATAAATAAAATTGTCTTATTTTTCATCCATGTAACCACTTCGTCCATTTTTTGTACTCCGTCCAGTTCATATTAATGGCCTCAACTTTGTCTAGTTTCTTATGTATCTAGTTAAATATTAATGTCTTGTTTGTTAGTAGTTTCTTAAATATTTGGCAGTCTCCGCCAAGTACTGATCCATTGAATCTCTAGCTGATCAATTAGGCAGAACTATACCGCCGTGCTGTTGACCAATTGACTCACTTGATCCTACGGCTTTGTTTTTTGATAACTCCGACAGCTATTTTCTTCGTTGGTTGGGGAATGACTGACATGAGAGGATTGCGCTTTGTAATAGGCCATTACTGCCACCAAAATGGTTTCCATGCTCCGTTGGATGATTTTCTGATACCACAGTGATTCTCCAGTGCACATTTCCTGCTCAATATTGGTCTTTTATGAGCTCGATGCATTTGTTTAACGTGGCTGATGTATTTTCTCATGATGCCGAGAGGATTGCGCTTTGTAATATAAGGTTAGAGTCGTCAGACCTCCTGTCACATATATCAATTATCAAATGAAATAGGCCATTACCGCCAGCGAAATGGTTTCCACCCTCCGTTGGATGATTTTCTGATATCGCAGTGATTCTTCAGTGCACATCTCCTGCACAATATTGGTCTTTTATTGGCTCGATGCATTTGTTTAACGTGGCCGAGATATCTTCTCGTGATCAGGGGCCAGGATGAAACATGAGAGGAAACATTTTAGGGGCTTGATCCATTTTATGGTCCTAGTTTATTCAAGTTACAAGTATCTTTTATCTACATGAGAGGAAACATTGAGGTTAACGCATCCGATTTGTGTGTGTCATGTTTACCAATTGCAATGAAAATTGTTTTTATGCAGGAAAACAATTCTTTTGTCAGAATTAAATGTTTTATATGTAAACATAAACTATGTTGTCTATCAGAATGTTGATCCTCCAACGTAAACATAAACATTGAAGTATTTTTTTTGACTTTTCATATTCTTCCAATGTATAACTTTGAGTAACAAATGTCTATCCGCTACAGTAATAAATTAAAATGCATTAATTGTCAATGTTAGTGATCTAAAATTATAAAATGTAAGCTACATGGACACTTAAGTGAGCGGCATCTTATGATGAGTACAAACGCAAGTCCAACATTCACAATGCATCTGTCACAAATTAATAAGCTTAATTTAAGATTAAAAGTTTGTCACAACTAAGACCAGTAATGCAAAGCAGGGGTTTAATCGTTGTTTTTGTGTGATAAGAAAGTTTGGCTAACATTGTTTATGTATAAAATTTTGTAAAGAAATATTCGCTCCATCAAGTTTCAAAAAAATCCCGTTTTACTATCATGGTTCAATAAGGACTACAACTAAGTTAAAAATAATATCATTTTACATATATATATATTTTAAGTGAGTTACTGAGAAAGACCTAAGCATACATAAAATTATTTTATTTTTCACCCACGTAACCAGTTCATCCATGTTATGGACATGCATGCTGAAATATCCAATATACTCAACCTACAAAAAGAAATACAGGAACAACTCCGGAAAGCAGGAATTGCAAAGAAACCCATTAGAGCTTTTTCAACAACACCCGAATTTTTCAAATACGAGTGGGATTTAAGATTTTTTACTTTTCATAGTTCATAAGTGCAAAATTTTTATGAATAAGCAGTGGCCAAAATTAGGTTATCTTTTTTTCAAGCATGTAATCAGTTCATCCATGTTTTGCACATAAATGGTGGACACAACTATTAAAGGTTGAGTGCATGAAGAATTAAGTGGTACTCCTATCTTATGAGGTTTACAAATGTAAGTCAAGCATTGAGTATCCATCGTCTGTGACAATTTAAGGTTCAATCCAAGATTTAAATCTTATGACATGTAGGAACATTTATAGTTTTTACGTATAAAATGAGGTAAAGTGAGTTTTCACGTCCTCTCCGATAAATTAGGCAGATAATATATTGTACATTATACTATGATGATTGCACAAGAAGTAAAACCAAAAGTAAAAAATTCTAGATACACGTGTTTAAAAAAAAGCTAAAATATCATATATTTTAAAACAGAGGGACTAGGTTATAAACAATTGCAACTTTTGTCAATATATAAAAAAAACTTCTTGAGATGATTGCCAATCATGTTTGAACCTTCTTTTGTTTTTTGGGGAAAAGATTTTGTGCTTGACCTGCTGACAGCGACATGCATGTACTCATATGCAAGCCAACGATGACGTGTGAACAGAGTTTTATTTCAAGCCAATTGATGTGTGAACGGAATTTATTTTCAGCCAAGTGCTAACTACTCCATATTTCACAAGACTGGAAAACAACAGACTACAAAAATGCTATTTAGTAAAATATAAATAATTGAACCTGCAAAAAACAAATTTGCAGCTGACGTGATCAAAATAATACAGAGAACCAGTACATGGAAATGCAGATTAACTCTTCGTACAACATGTGCGAGTTCAACAATCTCCCCGAAGAACATGTGCAGAGCTTTCGACGTTGCCGGTGACGGGGCTTGACCACGAAATTGATGGAGAGGGTGAAGGAAATAGATAAAGGATAGGAGAACCAGTCAGAACTTGCAGCTTCAGGCAGACTACTAAATGACGTACTCCATCTGATCATATTACTTATCATTAAAATAGATGTATCTAGCACTAAAACATATCTAGATATATCCATTTTAGTGATAAATAATATGAATCGGAGGGAGTATGGTTTTTTGTTTTTGGAATAAGACCAAATGACGTATGTTCATGTAGGGTAGTAGCAAAAGCTCTTTTGGAATAAGACCAAACGACGTAAGATTTCTAGTGTTCAAAATTTTACATTGAAAACCTTAAAATGAAGCGTGACCATTCAGTATTTATAGACAGTGAATAATCTAAGGGGGTGTTTGTTTGGGCATTTTACCACTTCTTCACTGGAAAAAGCTAGAAAAACAAAACAAACGGCCAGCTGTGTGTTAGGCTTTTGCCAAAGTACTTGTACGAAATAGGCGTCGCGGGCAAAGCACGTCACTAGGTGCTTCCCGCAAAGGCGAGCGAACCATTTTCTAGTTTGGACATATCGATAAGCGATATTTACAACAAAATGCCACCCGGTCAACAGCCCAACATATCCCAGTAAAAAAAAGCCCCACTCGACCCCGTCATGGTATCCTTCCGTTCCGAGCGATAGGATAGGGTTCTCTTGCTTGACATCGCCTAGCGCCGCCGCCAGCCCGACTCCTCCCCACCGCCCTCCTCCCCGCCAGCTCGACTCCTTTCTGCTGCCCACCTCCCCACCGCCGGACCTCCCATGCTCGTCCCTGTCCTCGCACGTTCCCGTGGCCTGCTGCCCGCCGCCGGACCTGCTGCCCACCGCCGGACCTCCTCCAGTTGATCCCCGTCCTCGCACGTCCGCCGCCAAGACGCCTTATCTCGCCCCGGCCGACTCGTTCCAGTCCAGAGGTGAGGCCACTGTTCATATGTGGGATGCCATACTGCTAGCAAATTTTATTGATGTCAGATGCGGTGCTGCTTATCTGTGTCGTGAAATTTGGTATTGTTAGATGTTGTACTGCTATATAATTTCATACATGTATTTCTTGATGTGGAGTTGCATGAAAATTTGATGTCACTTGTGGTACTAATGTACAATTTGATGATGTTTGCTGCTAGTAATGTGAGGTTATTTGCTACTAATAATGTGTTGGTCTTGCTGAAATTATGTTGCTTGTTGTAGTATTGCTACGTGTTGGTCTTGCTGAAATATCGAAGATGGTTTGGGATCCATACCACACTAGAGTTTTCTGTGACATTTGTATGGAGGAAGTGAATGCCAATAATAGGAATGGGGGTTGATTGAGTAGAAAGGGGTACAAAAATCTTGGAGACAAATTTGCCGAAAAAACAGAGGAAAGATTAACGCAAAAACAATTTAAGAACAAATGGGATGCTTTAAAGAAGAATTACACGGGGTGGATGGAACTGCAAAATGCGACCGGGCTTGGTTGGGATTCTATAACAAAAACTATGGATGCAGATGATGATTGGTGGAAGAATCACATAGCTGTAAGTTACTATTTTTTATACTTGCCTTTCCTTTGTATTTGTTATTATGATCATCAGACTGATCTCTCAATTATTATGTTCTTATTTGCAGATTCGTCCTGACCATGCAAAATTTAGGAATGAACCACCTCCCAACTTGGAACAACAGGATGTTATGTTTAGAAAGGCTCATGTCACAGGACAATCAGCTGCCATTGCAGGCCAGGAAGAAGGAAATGACAATGAGGCTCCAATAATGCTTGATGATGATACCTCGCCTTACAACAATCCAATAGCGAAACGCAAACATGTAGAGAATGAAATGGGAACGGGGAAAAGCAAGCATGTGGAGAAGGATTTTTTCTCGGCTTACAACAATGCACTGAACACAATTATATCGGTGTGGATGTATCTATATTCATTATGCGACTATCTTTATTTGTTTAATGGTTGAATATGTATTTTGGACAAACCAATATGTGACATATGGTATATAATAATAACATATACGTTTATGCACTTCAATAGTGAAGTTTACATGTTATATTAATTACAGGGACATTACAGACAATTTCTTGGCACACAGTCAGACAGCCAGCCAAGTTGCCAAACAGTTAAATTAAGAGAAATAGTTTTTCCTGCACAGCAGCTTTCCCTGCACAGCTGCAGAGCCAGCCAGCCACAGCCCAAACAAACAGGCCCTAAGTAAGTCTGTGTCTACACCCTTAATTGTACCAAATAATAAAGAGTAAGTCTTTGTTGTCTCACGTGCAATGAGCCAACTAATCAAGTTTTACACAATTAAGGACTCGTGTGTGTGCGACCGTCAACGTGACTAGTAAGACTAGTAAAACCTACCAAAATAGATTTCAGGACAACCGGGGCCGTACTTAAAGAACAGTTTCAACTTTCAACACTCCCATGGAAGCTCCTCCGCAACTTCGACAGGTCGACCAGGAGGACGTTATTTCGTACGAATACGGCACCACCGTACGATCTCGATGCCCATAATTAACTTTGTACTCCTAGAAAGTAGTAAATCTGGACTCGTACGTATACAGTACGTCAGGACACCGGGTTGGTGCGGTCCAGACGTCCAGTCAATGTTGCGATCATCAGCGACTGGTTGTTCTGTGACTGGGGCGGCGCTCAGGTCAAGTCGCCGATCGACGCGTCGAGCACTACTACGGCCGGTGACTCAGCCCCGACCGGAGCCACCGCGCCGCCCGCTTATCGCGTTAATCGGCTGGTCCAGTTCTTCGGTTACGACTAATTCTAGGAACCGCTGCACGGGGGGAGTGCATGCATGTGCATGCGGTTGCACACCCTGTTTTTGTTGAAAATCATGGCATGTGCGTGTCTTTCCGTTTGCGAAATTTCAGGGCTTGTTTGATTCATAGGAATTACATAAAAATTATGTAGGATTTAAATCCTATGGGATTTTTTCTATGTCATTGTTTGATTCATAGGAACACATCATATAGAAATTAATCCTATAGGAATCTTGTAGTGCAATTCCTATAGGAAAGAAACATTAGATCACACCTCATGGAAAAATTCCTTTGCTACATCAAACAAAATTCCTATTCCCATAGAATTCAAGTTGGCATGACATCTCAATCCTATGTTTTTCCTATTTCTATACTTTTCCTATCCTATAAATCAAACAAGCCCTCACCGATTTGTTAAAAATCATTGACCGCACTATAAACGTGGCTAAAAGTAATAAAAATTATAAATAGATCACTGAATCATCTAACGACTACTATAATCACTTGCGCGATCCAAAGCGCGCGACAGTCCTCATCCCTCACAACTGGAGCCGGACGAAGTTTGTCGTAATAAACCTTGTTATAACAGACAGACCTGAAGTCATCGAGGTATAGCCATAAAGGATCAGCGTATTAGAGGAACAACCTTCCTCAACGCTGACAACGATAGATCGAAAAACTGAAATCACACCAAGAAACATGAAAAACTACCGGATCTACGGAAATTCGTCTAACATACGACTCCACACACTCTCCACCATCGATAGATGCACCATCGAAACGTGAATAGAACATGAAAAATCTTATTATAACTTTAGGACGTACTAGCTGTCACCTAAACACTCCCAAAAAAACACCGAAAAACAGAGACTAAACAGAAAAGACAACCCCGCACAAAAAAGTTGATCAGTTTCGTTGGTTCAAAGACCACCCATGGTCCTATCACTCGTTGGCGCTTTCAACGACTCTAAGCTAGCCCACCACCGAATACCAGTTTACATGCATGCTGTTCAAAAAGAACCACAAAGTCCACCTCAGAACAAAAGGAGGAGCAATCCGTGGAGCAAGCCATGTGGCATATCAGTGGCGGACCTTCTTGGAGGCTAAACTGGGCCATACTCTAATTAGTAGTCTTGTTAAGACTAAAATAATGAGGATGGATACGTGGCATATCGTCTTCGAGTTGCTGGGTGTGGAGTCTATGTGTACTAGATTTAGTGGTGCGCCTTGGCGCACGATCCCGTTGATTTTGAGTCAACTTGGCAATTATAAGTGGCCAAAAATATTTACCAAATAGTTGGGCATAGCATCAATATTCAAAATTTGCTAGACGATTTGAGATGAGATTATGAAAATGGTTTAGGGTTTAGGACAATTTGACGATTACAAATGGCCAAAAATATTTACCAAATGATTGGCCATAGTGTGAAGGCTCAAGTTTGATAGACGATTGTCAAATAAGATTATGAAGAGGGTTTAGCATTTAGTCAAATAAGATTATGAAGAGGGTTTAGCATTTAGTCAAATAAGATTATGAAGAGGGTTTAGCATTTAGTCAAAGTTACGTAAGGTAGACCTATATCTTAATGGCTGAGTTGTGCCTCACAACAAAAGAAAACACATATATATCAGTGGGTAGTAGCAACATCAAAAGACAACTGGGTTGTTTGGAACATGGAGACAGTAAGTATCGCCAAATAAATTCTCAGGTTAAATTACATCCCCTCAATTACAAAGTAAAAGTAATTATAACTGAACCTAGTATAAGCTAGAAGATACCGGACATTAAATCTCGAGGTGACCCTCTCTAAATAGCATGCGGTGATTTGTGTACTTAGCATCATAAACATTAAAGAATATTCAGACATAAATAAGGGTATAATCTTTGACCATAGCATCCAACATGCTATCTACATAACTTTCAATGATTGGATACATAAGAACATCAAAAGAAATGCATTTTCAGAAATAAATGACAATTTTTTACCTTAGTATCCTATATGGGCAGCCGAAAAACAATACAATAGAGTTCTCCAAGATTTTCTCTAGGAAAAAAAGAGTACGACATGTCAGTCAAGATGACACCATCATATGGTTAATCATCAATGAATCACAAGTAACAATGTCCTTTTTTATTTGACAAGACATTAATGTTGTAACCAATGCTGCAGAAAAATATCATGCAGCTCTTGACAATACAATCTTGAGATCAACATGATTGAAGGTAAATGAATCTAATAAACACAATAAAAGGTACATAGTAAACCAACAAACAGGAATTGCATAAGCATGCCATGGGCCAGTATATGGTGTTGGGGTGTCCCCCATCGAAAACATGAATTTGACACACCAGTTTGCAAAATGGGTTCGAGATCCCTGCTCACCATGAAACAACTCGTCAATATTCATTTAAGCAAGGTCTCTTGATTGTCTACGACTTGACAGTGTCAGCACTACCAATACATGGCGTTGGGTGGCCTTTCACATGGTTAATCACTATGTGAAAGCTACTTAAACATAATACTGATGAAGAGTACATGGTGTGTTATTCTAAGAGAAAAATCTACTTGTATCCACATAAAAAGGAAATCTATCATATGCATCAAGGCAGAATCAAAGTTCTTCCACAGACATAACATGGCTAAATCAGTGAATAGTGAAAATTGTAATAATTCACTTACCACCTGTAAATTGCGGATCATACAAATAGTAAGATTGTCGTTGTTTCTTCAATTTTGAGGAAGTACATGGGAGGGAACTTACAAAATTCAAGTGAATCAGAAGAAAGAGGTCCATTCATCACATGAATTGCCTAAAGCTAAAAGAGGAAAGCACCGCAACCTTATATTCAAACTCTGATGTATATATGACTATATGAGATATCTTGAGCTTAAATAAATCTAGCAAGCACTACAACCTCGTCTTCAAACTCTGCTCATACTACTATTTTCCCTTTTCCAGCTTGACCATGGAATCAATAGTATCAATGGAAATTTGTTGGTTGCACTAATGTAGCAAAATAAGGACGACATAATTTGGCCAAAATTGGCAGAAAGGGAATATCCATCACCACTACGGGCCAAAAGTTCTTCAAGCCATCTTATTTCACAATTTCGAATTTCATTTCTAACCTGAAACAGAATATAGCCTCAAATCCTGATAAAACAAAACACTATTCATGTAATTGAAAAATAATTGTAGGCGGTGAATACATGAGTAGATTATCTAATAAGCAATATTTAAGTTAATTAGGCTCTAGAAAGGGATCATAGTTCTACTTGGATGAACTACACGCTAATAGAAGAGTGGATAATTTAGTTAAAATGCGAAAATAAGATACAAATTATAGTGTTGACTGCTGGCATACTTGGCAAAATGGAGAGCAACGCCGATGAAAAAGGGTGGAGGCTGGTGGCTGTTCATCTTGGGTCATCTTGGTAGTCAGGTCACAAGAAGAAAAGGCATAGCTCAGTGCCCTCTCCTATAATTATAATGCCAGTGTGAAAACTATGGGAGAATGCTAATAAAAACTTTCTGCTGCAAAATAATGAACTCAAGAATGAAGGTATAGAATATATGTTAATACAATTGAAGTCCATACTGACAAATCCAGCATATTAACCCTTATTTATAAATTAGAATGTTCTAAAAATGAGGTATTAATAAGCAGGCCAGTGTTAAGAGGCAAGCTGTTCAAATCATAGAAAAACCTATCATCCACTATAACCCCCAAGATAAAATTACAGGGGAATGATAATCTAGATACTAACCTGAACAAGATCCATTTATATTCAGTTCAAAACCCTCCTCTTCAAGTTCTGAAACAAAGCATTCACATTATTGGAAACAAATTAAACATGTTAGCTTCTGGCATGATCGTACATATGGAACTTGCAGTTATATATCACATGAAAATTATCTCAAACCAAGCAACAAAAATATCAAGAGTAGCATGAGAAATTTTTCCATATTTGACCACACAAAATTATTCTGGGTGTTTCTTCACCTAAACAAAGCAAGATATAGAGAAAGAACAAAAGTTTGATTGATCATATCTGACTTTAACTATGGCATGGTCTAAAAGATGCTAAATATTTGGTATGGTACTGAGAACTAAAGAATCTTGGTGTGATTGAACCACTTTCCTTCCGAGATACAAGCATACACCAAGAATCCACGGAGAATCTCTCCAAACAGAGAAAAGATCCACCATTGCAACACATAAGCAAGAGTAGATGATTACCATCGGCGTATAAAAATTAGGAGAAATGCAAGTAACAAATACATAGAGATGGTAAAAAAGCAAGTTGCTATCAATTTTAAAAGTAAAACAACATAATATTCTTCCATCTGTTATTTATTTTCTATTTTTCAGTCATCGAGAGTTACAAGCTTAGTATACCTATGTAATACAGAGTACCTAAAGGTCTGAAATGATGTTGCAAAAATCATAGTTGTGGCTAGTAAGAACATATGATTTAATCACCAAGATGGACCGTAATTTTTTTCTGCATCTTGCTACCAACTAAGGGCAAAAACAAACATGGAAAACACGATGGGAGACAACACAGGCTGCCAAAACCATTATCTACTATGCATATACATGTAACCATGTACTTGAGAAAACACATGTATCCAAAATGACAATCATTTGGTCTACCAGCTACACACAATGTGTGTTAAAGATTCAAAGATTTGCATATCATATAAAGACTAAGATCCCAAATCATGCCCAGGACAAAACGTACCAGCATACAGTACATGCAGGCTAACACTAAAATGGACATCATTCAGATACAACGGTGCCCTCTGTTTGTATGACAAAGAGTCCATGATTTTACTGCCAAACCATGTACCTTTTAACAGTTTCTTAGGATTTCAGAGTAGTCTTAACTTTTTTTTATAGATTGCACGATGCAAACTTCATAGTTGAAAGAACCGACTTGTCGAAAAGCTCTCAGGAGACACTAAAGAGCAGAGACAAACAAACGCTGATCAAAAGGAGGATAAAGCAATCTTTTCATAAAGTATTAAAATGAATGTGAGACCATTGCTAACATAATATAAATTGCTTACTAAATCAAGCACTCCACCCTTCTAATTTGCTAGTCTTAAAAAATATAATGCCTTCTGGCCAGTTAGCAACTCAATGAAGACTCCAAACCCAAACATAGCCTATCTGACAACTGACCAGTTGACAAATAATATAGAGCTATGCGTCCAACAGTCCCATGCACTGCCATGGTAGTAATATAGTTCCCTAGTGATCCATACGGAAAGCAGCCCTCGTGTTGTACCCAGTGCCATCATATTTCTCCTTCACCAATCAAGAGCTAGTCTGCCATTTATATGTACTAAGAAAAATAAAATAATGGTTAGGTGTAATGAAGGAGAAGATTACTTTGCTTGCAAATTGAACACATATACTTGAAAAAAATTCACAATATTAAGAACGATGTAAACAGAGTACATATATAGATTGAATTTTTTCTAAGAGTAAAAACTATGAATATGCATGAGAAAAGGAAATCCATCATGTAAACAAACCCCGGTTGATAGATCCATAATGG
Organism: Avena insularis; assembly: GCA_023614405.1. Taxonomy (NCBI): domain Eukaryota; kingdom Viridiplantae; phylum Streptophyta; class Magnoliopsida; order Poales; family Poaceae; genus Avena; species Avena insularis. The sequence continues at coordinate 469,135,453 of CM042697.1, read as the reverse complement.
TATAAGAAAAATCATAGGCGAGCAGCACCCAACGAACAACCCTATGTGTGCTCACTATCTCCCATATTTATGCCTTTTTTAACGATGATACACATACGGTTGTATGCCAGTTTAGTCTAATTCCAAAGAAGAAAACTCAAGTCTTATGAGCAAGCTACATAGGTAAAGTAAACAGCGTACCTAGAAAATATCTCTATTAGAAAGATCGCCTTAGGGAAGCACGTAACCATGTAGGGCAAAACAAGTTGCCACCAAGTTAGTGACAGGGTCGTTCTACAATCAGAGATCCAATAAAGCATCTATATAGTATATATTTTTGCTGACCTTGAGGATGGGAATAAAAACATACACTACAACTGGAACATCAATATTCAGTAATTCCAACATCTTCAGAACATCTATATTCAGTAATTCCAACATCTTCAGAACATAAAAAAACATTCTTGATCATCAAACAAAAATTATCATACCCTTGAAGTTACTCTAGGCCTAGAATAGTCAAGCCTTGCTACACTGCATGAGCAATAGCTATAGTCATAACCAGTAATAAGGTTCTTCAAATCTTTAATATCGCACTCCTAAAAAAAGACTGAAAACAATAACAATACGCCATATCAGGTGATGATTACTTTGTCCCATGCACATTGAAACAACCACGGCCTATGAAAATATATCAAATTCTCACCAACGAGCCAATACATCAAATTCTCACCAACGAGCCAAAGCTAAAAGTTGTCCTCGCACACAACATTTCTCAGCACATTGACATTATAGGCACAATCTCCAAATGACTGGTATGGCGTTCTATAGTTGAGACCTCATAGTCCTTCGATTGTACACGTCCGAATCTATTTTTACTTACTACGGCCAAGTAGATTAGAAGGCTCCTGCTTGTTCGTCACATTTTCCTGATTCCAAAAACTATGTTACATTGCTTCTAAAATTAGCGAAATGACTTCATACATAAAGTGTCAGATCCAAGCTAATAATATAAATTTCTTTCAGAAATAATCCTAGACAGAAGTCCCAATCTACACAAAATTTGTAGCACCATGGTATTTATAAGCGAGAAACAATAAACAAATAATATATTTTCAATAATTACTCATATAATTTTTTGATGATCGCTTGTATAAGAAAGTCCCATTTCCGAGGGAATCAATATATTGTACATTCAAGTCACATAATTGGGCGAGGAATGTGCTTCTCATACATATCATTGACTGCGGCTAAATTTCAGGAAACAAATTACTTATGAAACAGCTAAGCATGAATAATATACTGCTTAATCTATCTTGCAGCATGCTTGCAAAAGAATGTGTACAACCAAGATGAGGAGCAGAGGGGAGGAGACAAATAAGGGGAAATAGAAGAGTGTGCTTATTTGTACCAGATGGAGGGACAAACCAGCAAAAAGGTGGAGGATGGCTCGTAGTTTGTGGAGGGACAAACCGGCCGGCCGTCATACGCATCGTGCGGCATGTAGAGCCGGGAATGGAGACGACAAAGCCTCGTCTCCCTCTTCCCATGTAGTTCTCGTGGCTACAAACCATGACGGCAAACACAAGTTCTGCTACCAACCAATGGACTTAACATCAATGTACATCTTGCTGCAGAAATGAACACGACACTGAAATTTTAGCTTAAAATGGAATTAAAAATGAGAGACAACCTGCACCTAAAATAATGCGTACAAACTGAAAAACTAAAAAATTGAATCACATATGGGAGTCTGATGCATCTTACGTCTAAATGATGTGGAAAAGCTGATGCACGTTCACCCATCCATCTACCTCCTGACAGAAGCATGCAACCTGACCAGAAATCCACAACAAAGAATAGTCTAGTCTTCATAAGGTAAAAACACATGGTTAAAAAATTCAGATTAATGATGCTGCAAGCTTATTCGAAACCAAGTATTATGATGTGATGCATGGAGAGAGAAACATGTACGCCATCAGAGCCAAATAGGCCTAGCCAGAGGAGAAGAACGACGGGTATCTAGGTGTCGCCAAGGTACACGCAGCAGCGTCGAGGGGCTCATGTTGTGGACACCGTCGACAGGCCTTCATCGCCCGTCTCCGGGGCCATGCGCGATGTCAGCGACAGCCCATCCTCAGCCGTCTCTGTGGCCACACGATGGTGGAGCAGACCGCCTCCTTGTCTGTCTGGCTTCCAGTAAAGGGGGAGATGGCTGCGGGACAGATCCAACGCTGTGCATGATGAAGAGGGCGTGGAGGAGGAGTATGAGCCACCACGCCACACGGGATGGCGGCGGAGAGGGCAGGGGTCGCGCGAGCAGCAAGGAAAAGAAGGAGGCGAGCCGCCGTGCGGGGATCAGTGGTGTGCGGGGATTGGGGTTAGGGTTTCCACCGTGGGAGCTTTTTATATTACACAGTGGAAATCAAAGGAAAGGCTAGGATTTACTGAGAGCCAAGATTAACGATCCATAAACTCTGATTTACGGGAGGGCGCCTTGAGGGGCACCAATTACATCTTTAGATGCTTATGGCATGCCGTGACAAATACATGTACATGGTTAAAGGCGTAAAAAGTGCATGGCACCCTACGTTTATATACGAAACTCCGCATGAGCTAGTCACTCACTACCAGATTTTCCTTCGTTATATTCCATAGAGAGGCCAATAAATACCCGGCAAAACTTTGCCCGTAAAAATTTCCTAGGCAAACCCTTTTTAGAGTGTATAACCCCTTGCAAATAGTTTACACTTGCAAGAGACTGCCTATAGGTGACAGTACATTAGCGGCGCATAACCATATATAGTACCAGTGGTGTATCTATTTTTGCTACACTACCAGTCTACCAGTGGTGTGTCCAAATTAGCGACACACCACAGGTATGTGAGACCTAGTAGTTGACCATGTGAAATATACTCGTGTAGTGGATTTTTGTTAACACGCCGCTAAAGTAGAGGTGTGTCTTAACCATGCGGGGATCCCTCCTCGATTATCAATTCTGTTGTTACTTTATTTTGAATATCACAATGAAATTCTCAATTTTATAACAATTCAACTACTCCAAAAGAATAAAGAACCCTCAAATTATTTTTTGAAATTAAAGTAAGTGCTGCTCTTCAAGTGTGCTTCTTTCCCCTTCCCTCCATCGGGAGTCCAAGATACCTATAATGCCACTCATAATTTTTTAAAGAGAAAAACGATGAGAGGTGGGTAAACCGTCACGCGCTCCTTCCCTTCTCCCTGTCGTGCTCCACACTCCTCTCGAATTGATGCCACCCAGCCCTCTTCTCTTGATCCGCCGCCGCCTCTAGACCCCTCTCATCTCGATCCACCGTCGCCATCCCTCTCCCCTCGATCCGCCTGTGCACTCCCTCTCCTCTCGATTTTCCGCCGCCTCCCTCTCCTTCTCATACTACTATCCGCCACCATGTTTGTGCCTTCGCCTCCGTCGGTGAGCCCTTCACTCATCCTATTTTTAAGATTATTTGTACAGGATGTGTGTAGTTAAATTAGGGTAGATTTAGTAGATGATTTGTGTATTTGAAATAGGGTATAATTTATATATAATTTGTGTAGTTAAAATTTGGTAGAATTTTTAGTGTAATATAGATAAATTGTGTAGTTTAATTAGGTTAGTTTTTGTTAGGTTATTTTTATAGCATGTAGTGTAGTAGATGATTTATTTAGAAATTTGTAGATGATTTTGTGAGCTTTTCCTTGAGAGGAACACTATCAAAGATAAGTTTTTTGGTTTTCAATACTATTGGCAAGGAAGACGAGAAAGAGGAGGTAGGAGACGACAAAGGCGAGAATAGTAAGGAAGAAGGCCTCCTAGAGCACGTTGTTGTCTCCCAAGATGCAACCTTACCGGCGGTGAGAATGAACACCTCTCAAAAATCCCACATCACACTAATATGGTCAGGATAGAGATGCTGAAAGGACATAGATGCCCCTAGAGGAGGGTGAATAGTCGGTATAAAACTTTTACGATAAATGCTTGGACAAGTGAGTTATAAAATTAGCGTTTAACTGGTCAAGCACAAAACCTATAAACACTAGCGTTCATCTATGTTCACCAATAACTTATGCTAAGCACACCAAACAAATAGGGATAGAAAGATAGATAAGTTCAAGAACGAAAGCTATCATAAAGTAAAGTGCATAAGTAAAGAGCTCGAATATATATATAACCGAGGCACGTGAAGATGAAGGTTTATCCCGAAGTTGCTTATTTTTTAGGAAAAGTATGTCTCTGCTGGAGGTATGGACGGTAGTAGGACCACCAATGCCACAAAAGGCCTCATCCTATTCTTCCGAGCATCCGCCACAGAGCAAGCACCTGATCCACTATGGGACACTTGAGGGTTTTCACCAAACCCGTACAATCTTGGGAAAATCTCCACAACTTAATTGGAGGGTCCGAATAAATCACCACCAAGGCCTATAGCTTGAGAAATCTTCACAACTTAATTGGCGGCCCCAAGGAATCACCACTAAGGCCAATAAACATTCTATGGTTCCAAGAACCAAAGAGTAATAAGATCACTTGATTATCACCAACTAATTCTCTGTAGAGAACTTTAATATATGCACCTAATGCAATGGCAAGTCCTTTAATCTTAAATTCCACCAAAGATACAAAATCTCTTGGGGGGTTAAGAGAGGAACAACACAAGAGAAAATTCACAAAATACTCCAAGATCTAGATCCCAAGATGTTCTCCTAACTTAGATGAGAGATGGATTGATGGAGTTGTAGATCTAGATATCCTCTATGTTTCCCTCAAATAGATGCAAGAATTATGAGGGGGAGGGAGGAAGCAAGCTCATGAAGTTCAATAATGGGAGGCAAACGAAGCTCAAAAGGATACTTGAAAATTGGGGAATATGTCCTTTTTATAGGGCCAAAACCAGATACCACCTTTGCTAAAAGAAACACTAAAACATGGCCCAGGCCAGCCTTGGAGGGACCAGTCCGAGCGGGAGCCAGGATAAGACGTTGGGCGCGCTGGAAATGGACCGGCCTAGCCCTAGACCAGTACAAAACAGACAACTAGGTGGGCAACTGATCGTGACGGTTGGCGGGGGGCCAAGCACTGATCCGGTTCGAGCCTAACGACTGGCCCAATAGCGGACGATTCTAAGTCGTGAATGGGCCCTGGACTAGAAGGGGTGGAGCAATAGGTCTAGCTGATGAACACACATGCATTTGGGAGGAATAGTGCCGGATAAAACTGGATCAGCCATCCATGCTGGCATGGCCCAAACCATTCTACCAGGCAGAAACCAAGAACTAAAACAACTATAACTTTTGAACCCGAACTCCTAATGGGACAAAACTAACTCTTTTTGGAAATGTTGTATACTACCAAGGGAGAAAATACCAAGGGGAGAGAGGTGTGAAATCTCCCTATGATAAGAACCTATAAAACCTCCAACATAAAAAATGCAATAAGGTATTCATCTGAAATCTATTTTTGGTGATCTAGAGCTTATTATGAAGATAACTACAACCTCTAGAACCTCACAAGGATAAGATCCAAATAATTAAGAAATATGATGCCAAATATGCAAATTTTAGAGCTATCCCTGAATGATACGATCAAGTTACTTACTAGAGAGCCCCTCTCGATAGTATGACTAACTATCCTAAAGCTCGGTCTCCCCACTATCAACACAAGACCGGTAAAATAAAAAACCTATCAAGATCATACATTTTTCTCGCGCATTCCACTTCAGCATGATAATGATGAGCTTGTCCTCCTCAAGATGGAATACCATTCTTGATTGAGCTCGCTCGCGCTTTCTTCATGAAGACTTGTGAATTTCTTCTCGATACTCCTATGGGTGAGACTCTTCTTTGGATATTTATTCACATATCTATGATCACCATTAGAGAAGAAAGCATAAAGCATAAGATCTTCTTGAGATGGCTCATCTTGCACTTACACTTCATATCTTCTTTGTCGTTGATCCACTCGAACCCACTCTTTGCATTTTGTCTTGATCAACCTTGTACCATATTCTCTATGATCATTATTGGATCACACCTTGAATAGATCATTGGTATTTCTTATTATTATTTTTTCAACCTTGAAGCCAATATATGGTTCAAGCATTGTCAATTTAGAATTCTTACAAGTGTAACTCAATACAACCATTAGTCCATAGAGATTGTCATTAATTACCAAAACCACACATGGGTCACATGCGCTTTCAGTGGCCATATTTGACTCGCTTGAAAAATATTAATATTGACAAACACAATATGGTATGTTCTATCAAGTTACCTATGTTTTTTTTCCATAACTTTCTGATATGAAGCTATCTTTTTTTCCTTTCTTCCTCTTTTTCATCCGTAAAATATCTATGAGTGTGGGTTCAATATTACTTGGCCTCCCTAATGGACGCTTGGTTGGAGTACGCATTGGAGATGGCTAGGTCAGCACCAAAGCGTACAAGACAGATACGGATGTCATATGTGATCCGCTTGAACAAGGCTAATGTTAACGGACACAATATGGTATGTTCTATCAAGTTACCTATGTTTCGATTTTTGGTCCATAACTAGTTGGAAAACCGTCTCACGTGAAGTTATAATTTTTCCTTTCTTCCTCTTTTGTATCCAAAAAATATCTATGGGTGTGGGTTCAATATTCCTTGGCCTCCATGATTTTTTTTTTGAACAGAAAAGGTCCAAAGGACCAGAAGCTTCATTTCATCGGCGGTGGGTGTACAATTACATAAAGGTCCCCAACAGAATTAGAAAGAACAACCAGGACCTGTAAAATTATACAGAACACCCTAGAAGAGAACGCAAAAACGCGATCAGGTACAAGCACGCCGGCGACAAGCAACCTCCAAATGCGACCACCGCAATCCATGATGAAGGCTTGATTGGAGTACACGTTGGAGATTGGCGAGGTCAGCACCATCACATACAAGACGGATACGGATGAAAGCCTCTCCTTTAACAATAAGGCGTGGAAGTACTACATCTAGAGAAAAGAAGATCTCAGATTGGACAAGCCATGCTCATAACTGCTAGAAAAACCTGGGCCAGAAACTAGCTGCACGTTTGTTCATCATAGAAAATACAAATGGGTGATTTAATGGTGTATATGGAGTGATAATGTTTTTTAATGCACGTGTTGTTCCTTTTGATGTGGTGCACTAAATAAGCCTATCTTCGATCTATGTGGAAACAACATCTATCTTAGATCTATGTGGAACAAAATATATAGTTTTGACATTGATAGTAATAGTATTATAACTCATGAATAATGTTGTGGCAATATTTTTTTGTCTTCTGCAACTTACTCGCGTGTCACAATGGCAACACACGTTGGTATTTGAACTACCACTATGGTGTTCAGGACACGCCACTAGTATTATCTGTGGCACACATGCCACTAAGGAGTGGTTTGTCACTCCACTGATAGTGTGTACTAGTGTCACCGAGTGCATCTTTATCCCTTTCAGCAAAATAAATGACTTAACCAAGAAACGCTACAAAGAACAATCACATGGAAAAAATGGTGCATCGAATGTATTTGCAAAATACACAGTAAACTCTAAAAATCTTTGCCGAGTATATTTGTTCAATAAACAAGAGAAACTTAAAACTTTGCATAGTTTTTTTTGCTGAGTGTTTTTTCCGAACTTTACCAAGCCTCTATTTTTGCAGAGTGTTTTTCCCCGATACTCAACAACGAACAAAGTTATTCACCGGTACACCACTATGTTCCGTTTGTGGTCACCACTTCATCATGTGGAGTGGTGCAGCCTATTTACGGAGGTCTATACATATTTGGAGGATACGCCGATTGATATTTTTTACCGATATGGGTGGCTGACTAATCTTCGCATAGAGTCGCTAGTGTTGGGGACATGCTAAATAGGTATCACCATGACATGTCTTTAATCCGGCTAACCTGGGTGGCCCATAGTTGGTAACAAGGCCTATGGCCTGCTGGACGACCTAGTTAGACGGATCCAGAAAGGAGTCACATGCCAGATAAAGGAAGACTACGGTATAGTCAAAGACCAACCCGGAGCCTTAGAGTGCAAGACACAAAGACTTGTTAGTATTAGTGTAGGACTTTGTAACCTGCGGCTAGGAGTTTTTCCTATAACCTTAGATTCTGGTGTCTTTATAAGCCGGACCTTTTAGAGCATTTAGGGCAAAAACTCATATCACATCGCACAGTGAACCGATCCCTGTAACTCGGCGTATTGCAATTATAGTGATTTATAGCAGGAGTAGGATTTCGCCACCGTTGTGGGTATACCTGGACGAGGAGACCGAGCTTTTCAGCTCGCTCAGGGTTATGTGGGCTCAGTGCGAGCTTAACTTGGCCCGCTAATACAGCTGGACCGAGCCGAGCCCCACTTACTGGACCGTGACGACCTCGGGCCGAGCCTGGATCGGCTCGGTCCAGCTCGGTGGCCCGTGAATTTTTTTTCGGAGTGCAGAGGAGATGACGACATGGAGACGACGACGAAAAGCTCGATAGCTCTTCCAGTTAATTCGCTCTGGGACGATTGGGAGACGACGACAACAGCTTTTCCGCAGCTAGGTCGAGTCACCGCCGCCGCCCAGGATGGCGCCGCCCCACCCCTCGTGTGCCGCCCAGGGTAGCATCGCTTCTCCGGCATATCTTATGTGCAGCTGTGCTACCCACCTCTCGTCAGTTTGTTGCTTGATGGATTGTTCCTATTTTCCAAATCTTATTGTTGAAATGGATCCATCTATATTTGAATTTCTATAATCTATTTTCTTAGATTTTATTAGATCCATGGATACTCAATTTCTGTGACTAAATTTGCCAAAATCTAGTCAAAACTGAGTCTTTTCTGAAGAAAAACACATAGAGAAAGCGCTAACTGGAACTGGCCCGCGAGCCTGCTCGACCTGGCTCGAGCTCGTGCTTGGCTCGGGCCGAGCCTGTGAAGGAGGCTCGTCCTCACTCCCGAGATGGCTCGGGCTTGCCAGTTTTGGCCCGAGCTTTTTCAGGCTCGGCCCGAGCCAGCCCGAGTTGGCCCGCGTCTAGCTATAGTTGTGGGATCTGAATCTAGATAAGCTGTGTTACCTCGTATCCGTCAACTTACCGTTTTCCCTCACCTCTTTAAACACGTTCAGTGAGGACCTCTTCATGGTGTACTCGTTGGCAATACCACGACATCCAGTGTCTTAGGCATGTGTTGGTCATGCTTATGAGCAGATTGTAACTCGCCCTTTTTGCTATTCGGTGAACATGTGTTGGCTATGTACATCCTGATTATGTAGAGACCGGTTTTTAAGTAATATGTTACACCCATTTAAAAAAACAAAGAACAAGGTTTGTCAGACAAAATAACTCAACAAACAGCAAACCACTTAGAAAAATGATTAGATGGGTAATTGAAGAGTAGTACTCATATGTAGGAGTATTATAAAGCGTGTAGACCGAGTTACAAATTCCACGGTCTTAACTTTCAACGATGCTAATGATAGCCAACATATTTGAACCCCACTGGCTGTTGACCCCAGCCACGACTACATCCCACCACAGAACAGTAAACCTCTCATTTCCCTCTCTCTACTCGCCACATCTCTCTCACTCTCTATGATCCAATCAATCATTCCATCGCTGAGGTGTGCTTCGGTTCCCCCCGCTCCCCACCCACCATAAACTTAAGCTGCATGGGACGTTTTATTATTTTGACCCATCGAAACCCATATAAAGGCCACGTATATCTCCGTATATATGTACTCGGTCGAACCGGGTATAATCCACGTTTCGGTCGGCTGATCCCACCTCCCATTATCACGATCTACGTATTTGCACGTCATATTTTAAAAAAATATTGCTATTATATAACTTCCGATTTTCGTCTTCTGCAGGCATATGAGTATACGTATATGATGAGTATATGTCTAAGAGGACTATACGGATTTTGGATGGATTTGTACGGTCCTCTAAACAATCGGTATCGAGTTTTTGTTTGTCAAAGTTTGAAAGAAGAGGGGGAGACCGAAGCAAAAGTGTCCATCGCTGGCTTATAAAAGGAGATCCCCAAGCAAGCACCGAGCAACACAAACACACATATCCATTCACATCGGCCAAAACCTAAGCTCTAGCTACATATATTATACACTATCTCCTACGGAATCAGTAGGGATTATTCACAGATCTTCATCGATTAACCGACGATGAGGGAGCTGATTCGCCGGCTGAGCTTCTCGGACCGGGTGAGCGACGGCAGCGGCGGCGTACCGCGCGGGTGCGTGCCTTTGCTGGTGGTTGGCGACGGCGATGAGGAATGCGAGCGGTTCGTTGTACGTGTGGAGGCGCTGCGGCACCCGGCGCTTGCGGCGCTGCTGGAGATGGCGGCGCAGGAATTCGGGTACAAGCAGGAGGGCATCCTCCGCGTCCCCTGCGCCGTACACCAGTTCAAGCAAGCACTCTCCACCGCCGGTGCAGTCTCCAGCAAGAACTGATTAACTCATATGGTCTCACGAATTCATGGTCATTAAGCTCTAGCAAGCCAATCAAACAGACCGGCCCGTCCATGGAGTTCTTCGGGTAATTAAAGGAGTGATTCCTCAGTGCTGTTGACTAGTTGACTCTCCTCCTACGCATGTTTCTTCTTTTGATCTCATTTCTTTGTTTTCTCGGCTGGGGCTTGATTGACATGAGATGGTTGTTTTATGAATGTGCGCTTTCTAGGGCGTCTCTTGTAATTTAACGTTGGGCCTCCTGTCACAAATCTCAAATGAAATTGTTGATTCTTCAGTCAACATTTGCTAGCCAATGTTGGTCTACTTCTCAGCTTGACATATTTTTTGCCGCGGATAACAGTACATACTCCCTCCGTTTCAAAATATAAGATGTTTTAGCTTTATGAAACAAATGTATCTAGACTACTTTTAGTATATAGGTTCACTCATGTTTGAAGTGAATCTACACACTAAAACAAATCTAGATATATTTTCTTCACAAACCTAAAACATATTATATTTTGAAACGGAGGGAGTACATGTCATGCAGTGGTAATCTTCTCTAGAGGTCAAGCGATGGGTGCCTCTCATTTAAAAAGACACATGTTTGTCCTCGTGACTACAAAACATATAGAAGGTTAATGAACACAATTTTTGTTGTGTTTGTGTCTATAAATAGTACAGTAATACTAGTACTAGTAATCTTTTTCTATGCAGCAAAAAATTCATGGTCATTAAGCTCAACTTAATCAAACAGACCGGCCGGTCGATGGACTTCTTCGGGTAATTAAAGGACTGATTCCTTGCTGCCGTTGACTACTTGACTCTTCTCCTATCGCTTATTTCTACTTTTGATTTCTTTGATTTGTTTTCCCGGTTGGGGCTTGATTGATATGAGAGGGTTGTTTTATGTATGTGCGCTTTCTAGAGCGCCTTGTAATTTAAGTTTAGGCTTCCTGTCACAAATCTCACGTGAAATTGTTGATTCTTCGATCACCATTTGCTATCCAATGTTGGTCTCTACTTCTGTGCTTGATAGAATTTTTGGCGCCAATGAGAGTACATACATGTTAGCCTGTCTTGATCGTCTCATGAGGTCAAGCGATGGTTTCCTATTTTAAAAAAGAACACATGTTTGTTCTCGTAACTGCGAAACATTAGGGTTAAGGAACACAATTTTTGTTGTGTTTGTGTCTATAAATTATACTAGTGATCTTTTTCTATGCAACAAAAAAAATTCAGATAGAATTATTTTCTATTTGTGAACATCACGAATCTGGTCCATCGGAAAGTTGATTTTGTTCTCAAATTCAAGAATGTAGTGCGCATATGTTTAGTCAGCGATTTCGAAAAAACAAGCAGCAACAGTTATTTTTTAAGGGGAGGGGGGTTGTTTTTTGTCGACATTTGTACTCACATATATATTCCTTGTAAACAATATACTTCACTTATTCATAAAATAAAAGAGCAGCTTTTGAAAGCATGGAATTCATATAAATTTATAAGAACTTTGCTTGGAATAGTCATGTCCATATTTGAAAAATAAAATCCAAACACCAGATGGGTATTAAGCATTTTCTTTGAATTTTTGTACTCCCTGAATGTATATATAAATTTGATAGAGAAATGTTTGTTCATAATGGTATACAATTTCAAATAATGTTACATATACACATTATTGTGGAAGTTACCTATTTGCGTAAAAATCCATAAAATGAGGTAACTGGCTTTCTAGGTTTTACTCTACTAAATACAAAAGGTCATAAAGTTACCATTATACTATGATGGTTGCATAAGAAATACAAGTAAAACAAGATAAAAATAATAGTGATTTACATATATATTGTGGAAGTTAGTTTGAAAGAGAAATCTAGCCATAAATTCAACTATCATACATTTGATGCATGCAACTAGGTTATCCATGTTTTGCACACACACGTTTAATACAAGATCTAATACGCTTTGCCAATAAAAATACCAATAAAAATACGAGAGCAGATTTTAAAATCTAGAATTTCGTAGAAATTTAAGAGATTTTTAAAAAAAATATTGAAAATCATAAGGAAATTTTCCAAATACCAGAGTACCTTTTGACTTTTCGGAGTCCTTCAAATGTACAAGTCTCTAATGTGTCAGTGAATTAATTATACGGTCATATACAATTGAAAATAAAATTTACATACATGAATCTATTGTCGAAACTGCCTAATTAGTGACAAATCCAAGCATAAAATTCCAATTATCTTCATTTGAAGCAAGTTATATAGCTATGAGGTGCACTATTGCATGTCCAACATTCGTCATCAATCGTCAGTGGTATAATATTAAGAGTTTATGATACACATCATAGTTGACATTTGCAGGCGTTATGGTTTTCTTTATAGAGAGTACTACGATGATTGTGCAAGAAGTACTAGTAAGGAAAAATAACAATTCACATGTAACAATATATAGGGAAGTTAGTTACTCTAAATTACCAAAACTCTAGAACCTAGGTGGCTAACGATTGGCTATAAAAAAGGAGAGATAGACTATTGTTTACATTGATTGATGTTGAAATTAATATGTATGACCCCTCTCTCCTCCTTTCTCGTGAAAAATTAGTGCATGCATTGGCTAGTTTCCAATATATATATGGTGGGACTAACTTTTAGAAAGTAATTTGAGACAAGTAATGCACATGATAGTCTAATATATCGGTATCTCTGTGAGATTTGCTATTAGCCCAACAATCCGGTACGAAGGGAGTACACTAGAGAGACAAGTCAAAGCATAAATATATTAGACACGTTAGTCTAATATATCGGTATCTGTCTAAATTTGCTATTAGCCCAACTATCTAATTTGCATGCATGAATGTTTTATATATAGCAGTATTGAAGACATATACATACTGACATACACAATGCAGCGCCTCGTAATTCGTAAATGTGATGCTAAATTACCAAACTTGGCATGAAAATAACTTGACTCGAAAAGTCAGCAAAGTAAAAAGAACGACTGGACATCTGTTCATCTTTGAACCTTGTTTTGTTTTTTTCAAAATAGTTTGGCGTCGACATGCTTACCCTGACATGCGTCTACCTCATATGCATGTCAACGACGGCAGTGTGAACAGATCTTTGTTTCCTGCCGAGTGACGTGTGAACGGAATTCTTTTTGCAGCCAGGTGGTAATCGGATCGCCCACGTTCCATTCCATTGGAAAATATAAACAGTTGTAGCTGGGTGTGGATCAGAATGAAAAATAATATAGTCCAAAAAAATCAGAGCAATTCTTTGTACTCCCCCAAAAACATGTGCATGAGCATGCACACAGTATGTCACATGCTTCTCAGTGTTTTGTTTAGACTTTTTAGTGTTTTTTTTCAGGATGTTAAGCCGACGGCTACGTCCTGAAATCAGAACAAGGTACACCTATACGGAATCTATTTTGATGTATGACCATTCGAATTGTCTAGAAAAAACACATGTATCTAATTTTTACGCAAAAATAAATGTAGGGCAGCCCTGTAGGAAGATCCGTCCATGTATGTATCTACACATTAAAACACATCTAAATATTTATTTTTTTAGACAAATATATAAGGATCGTCTAAATATATAAGTAGCTCGACTCGTTAAGACTCGGCACGTTAAGGCTCACGCTCGTTATGATTCGGATCATTAAACTCATTAAGGATAATGAGCAAAAAGTAAAGCTTGGCTCGGTTCGTTAGATGTTAACGAGCGCTCATGAGCTGATCGTTAAGAAAATACATTAGCCTCAGACAGAAGCATACCAATAATTAAAATGATAGTTACAATCCCATATATACCAATAATTAAAGCAACAGATAATTATCAATAGAAGTGCCACATACTTGACCAATACTTGCTAATTCGCGGACACTTCACAACAAATGAGAAATATTCTGGATCGATCGGGAAAAATAAGATTTTTGGTCGGTCGCTTTCGCTACTGGTTCGATCGGTCTTTCTCAATGGGCCAGCTATTTTCCTTAGATGGGCTTTGATATTAGATATGTAGCATATAAGTGAGCTATACCTTAGTTGTTACCGATCTTAACGAGTAGCTCACGAATATCGTTAACTCGATCGTTTAGCTCGTTAAGGATATCGAGCAAAAAATACAGATCAGCTCGGATCATTAAGGAAATGATTCGATTTCAAACGAACCGAGCAAACGAGTGCTCGTTAAACTCGTCAAGTTTCGAGATTTATGTCCAGACCTAACTGGCGTATCATGTGCTATCCCAACGGCTATGACGAGGGTCACCAAGGCTACATCTCCTTCTTCTTGGAACATGCCAGCCACGCAATCACCAGGGATGCCACGGCAAAGATGGAGTTGAGTATACTCGACGAGTTGTCCAAGCCAACATACAGTCATGCCACAACAGAGTTCCGCTTCACCGGGGACGGCCGCCGGCTGGGGCTGGTTTGATTTCATCAAACACGACGCCCTCCACAAGGAGAAGCATCTCAGCAGGGACGACTGCCTCACCGCACCGTCTTGTGCGACGTCACGGTCGCTGCCGCGCTGCACACCCAAGACCACCATGTCAAGGATGCCGGAGCGCTGGAATCTAAATATACTCCGGCTGTCATCGTCGAGCCGGCGCCATTCGACTTGTCACGTGGGAAGCTCACCGAAGCCATATGGAGCAGGCAACAGGTGGACGTGGAGATCAAGGTCGGCGGAGAGACGTTCCCCGCGCACCGGTGCGTTCTTGAGGCCCAATCGCCCGTCCTCAAGGCAGATCTATCGCTCGCCTCGACGGCCACCGGCATCGCTCAGCTACGCGTCGACGACATGGACGCCGAGATGTTCAAGGCTATGCTCCAATTCATGTACACGGACACGCCTCCCCTCCTGCTCGAGGCCCCTCTATCAGCCGAGAGGGTGCTCGCCGCGGCGGATAGATATGGGCTGGAGAAGCTGAAACTCGTCTGCGAGGAGGAGCTATGCAGCCAAATCAACATGAGCACCGTGGCGGCAACTCTAGAGTTAGCAGAGCGGCATCAGTGCAAGGTGCTGACGCCGGCATGCATGAACTTCCTCTCTTTTCCTGGTAATCTGGAAGCATTCAAACAGCGAACAGTAAGGAGACCACGACCCGAAGTCTACTTTTAGAGACCCTCTCGCGTCTCTCGCTCCCCCGAGGGCGACGAGACGCCGCCCCTCCCTCCGGCCACCCCCGTCCCCTCCACCTCCCTCCATCCTTCGCTGCCGCCGGCTTGGTCGCAGGGCGAAGCCCTGCCGGTGCCGGCGCTGGCGCCGGCGAACTGTCTTCCCCCGTGTCCTGGAGAGGGGGTCGGGGCCCCTCTTCTCCCCGGCGGCGGTGCTCTTCGGGAGGCCCTGGTCCGGCGCGGCCGGGTGGCCCAGGCGGTGGCGCCAACCTCGGGCGGCAGCCGCCATGGCGGGGAGCTCTGCTGGAGTCCGTCCCCGACTCGAATCTGGGCACCCTCGGGCCTAGATGGGCTCGAGCGGGCCCAGATGGGCTTGGGCGGGCCGGTGTGCTGCCTCGATGGCGTTCTCTCTAGGTGGCGGCGGCGGCAAGCTAGAGTGGAGGATGCGGCGCTGTAGCCTCCCATTGCAGCAGCAGCGGCTAGGGCTTTACGGGCCTGTCTAGGCCTGACCGGACCCTCCCGGGTCTGGTGTGCCCCGGCTGTCCTGTCCGATCGATGACCGCCTCTCGGCGGTGGAGGTGAGTTCCTCCCGCGCGCTGTGTGGCTGCTGTCCCTCACTCCGGCGTTGTCGTGTGCCCTCGCTGATCGGGCCACGTGTCAGTGTCCACGAAGAGGCGGTGAAGATGATTGCAAGATCGTGGTGGCGCATGCTAGTTGGTGGCATAGCTGGATGGTGGTGTTCCGAGGTGTCGGGTTCTATGTGGGCAGTGGTCGGGAGAAATCTCTGTCGGCGTGTTCGACCTTGACGCGGTGCCGGCTACGGGTGGCGCCACTCCTTCCTGAAGGGCGTTGCGGGATTCCTGTGCCTCCACTTTACTTAGAGTACCGGGGGAAACCCCAGGACCTTGTCCGGGTAGCAATACCGTGCCGACGGTGCTTCCCTTGGGAAGGGGCTGCTTGGTACTCAGCGCTTCGGAGCGCTTGGAGCGTGGTAGGACAAAGTCGGAGGGCGCAGCGATTGCGAATCATCTTAGCCTAGTCGCTTCGCCTTTGTCTTCATTTTTTTTTTGGGCATGTCCGTGTTGTGCTGTTTGCCCCAGCAGTTGTCGTGGTTGTACCGGTTTATCCCTTAGGCGTTGTACTGTCTGGTCCAGCAGCGGTCTCACCTGTGTGCTTTATTTATAAAGCTGAGCGCAGGCCTGTTTCAAGGAGGTTCAAACAGCTAAAGAATACACGTTGCCAATCTGCTCTGCTGGAGCTTGTGGTGAACATGATACACCGATAATAGCATTAGGCCGGGCCAGCTAGCTAGCTAAAGCTAGGTACGTAGTAATTTGGTATTCCCCAAAGTATTAAGCAGGATTCAAATGCTAGAGATACTAGCATAAATACCCGTGTCGTTGCAACGAGAGAAAAGACAAACATTTATAAATTTTTCCACATAATCAATCGACGCGTGTAATCCTATCCTCAGTTTGCAAACAAAGTGTTAAATTAGAGTTTCTCTCAAATTTGACTATACTTGGGGTTTAACCAACATTACGATAGACTCTCCAAATTTCACCAAATCTGTATTGATTGATTTCTTGTAAAATAAAATAACACTAATTGACTCCACTACACTGTAACTTTTCTAGGTTTTGTTTAATAATATTAGAACACAATATCCTTTACGCTTATCAGCATTTATTAAAAATTAAAAACACAATTTTGAGAAAAGATAAAATAATCACTTGACCTGCACTAATCATTTTATCTCAGATCGACACACATACTTCATTCAGATCAAAATTTGATGGTTACAGAACCAACCTAAAGGTATTCTAGAACTTTCCGAAGTGAATAATTGAATAGTGTCTGAAAGGAAAATAAAATTGTTTATAGTTGATTTATGACAGCACACGAACAACCAAACAACACATGCTTCCTAAGCCTCCACCGGAAAGAACCAAACGAACGACCTAAACGGTCAGTTTTAGTCCGTTGGGGTTGAGCCACCACGGTCAGTTTTAGTCCGTTGGGGTTGAGCCACCTGCGCTTTTGGGTCATGGACCGGTCTGTCTAGCCAGCCGCGTCCAGCAACGTGATTTAAATGGACAAAATTGGACAGGCCAGCCCAAGAGAAGAAGGTCCATTGTGTGATTGCATTTGAGCCGGTCTGTGTCCGGTCTATCCGAATAAACTCATCGAAGCATCAGATTTGGTCACGAATGGGTCGGTCCGACCTGACTTAGTCCAGTTAGGTCGTGTCGTTGGGACGTCGCGTACGTCTCGTGCGTCCACGCTGACCGATTAGGACACGCTCGGACCGTTTGGATAGACTAGGTAGAGATGCCTTCTTGCATATAAAATTATTGTGCAAACCTAAGAAAAGATGAATCAAACATCGATCTTATCAACGAAGTTGGTTTTTATCATACCACCTGTTGGCTCCTCCCACACCACCCATTTGGAGTAGCGGCAGAAAAATTTACTAATGCATGGGACCCAAAAACATGATTATTGAAGCCTCCACGCCGTTGCTGAAGTTCCAAGTTTGTGCGACATATTACAAGTTTACAACCACGTACATGTATCAGTGTTGACCTCCTCAATTCATCTTTGAGTCATCACCTTGCACGTCGTGTTGTAGTTGCTAATTATTTCCATTAGCCATTCATTAATCTGCACCTTGGAGATTTGATGCCGATGGACTTGAAGATTTGCGGGTTAGCTTGTCCAGCTCCTTGATCAGGTCGTCGTCGACCTCTCCTGGTCCGACCTCTTCACTGGCTCGCCGTCACGGAAAATCTCTGTGCTAGCCGTCATGATGCAGTACCGGTCGATCTCCATGACCTTGAACTCAGGTTCGGCATGCCGCCACTCACGGCTCACAGGAAGAGATCCCGCCGCCGCCATGTTAGGGTTGGATGATGCGGAGCGATTTGTAACGGCTCCTGATCTGGGGTCCTTTTATATACACGTGTAACACGTCCAATCCAACCTATAGGACCTGACTCATGTATGTTTCCCAGTGCTGCACGCATGCAGAGGTTAAGGAGTCCGCTCTGAACTCATTTCGGGTAGCATCAAACCCTTCTCGCGACGTGTAGAATAAAATTGCAATATGGCGTTGGTGCGTAATATGGGTTTTGGTGAGAGGGTAAAACGGTTCAAAAAAGTGTTGGACCGGGAGAAACACTTCGTGTTTTATTATTAGATATAGATATAGATTATGATACATGTTTGCATGTTGTTAGATAAACTAGATTTGATTAGTTTCGTTCAAGTTAATGGAGTTCGGCATCTATTCAGTACACTTTTTTTAGTGGAAGATTACATTATATTTACCTCTTGATGCATAAAACCCAGCTTTCTGATATATATTTGCATCAAGCAAACAAAAAGCCTACAAAAAGATGCTACATATAGATTGAGCCTTAATTATTATACTACTCCCTCTGTTTCAAAATAGATGTCTCAGATTTGTTAAAATTTCGATAAATCTAGACACTATTTAGTATATAGGTTCATCCAATTTTGACAAATCTAAGACATCTATTTTGGTACGGGGAGACTACATCATATTCTTCTACTACCAAATTCCGTGTACATGTTGTGTACATCATGACAATTCGAGTAGTAAGAGGCTAAGTCTTGGGGTTTTAGGTCATGGCATGGCCACATGGGTCAGGGGAATGAGAGAGGAAAGGTCGAGTTTGTGGATTGGAGAGGAAGAAAGTTAGGCAGGAGACAGCTTAGATTTCTAGGATGGATACGATCATGAAGAACATGCATGTATACGGTTTTACTAGTTGGTTAGCCTTGGGTTATTGGATTCTCATGTTAGAGATATTATAATACATGTGCGATTGGTTTGATGAAATATCGTTGATTATAGTTTATCTCAAATAAATAGAGGACTTTATTCAATGTGCTCTTATCAAATACCGAATATTTGCATTCCCTTATATGCATACAACCTAACTTATTATATATTGATTATTACATAAACCTGAAAAGAACCAAGAAGAGAAGTGGCGAATGCAGTGTTGTGTGTGCCTCCTGCCGCACAGTCGATGTTAATTGCTACATTATATTCTTTTTTTTACATTACGCATAACTCGTACTACATTAATTACAGTTTGACAGGTGATGGACATTGAAGTTAGGAGAAGGAGGGGGGCAATATGCTTCTTCATTCGACCATGCCTTATTTTCGGGCTAAAAATCTACTATGCTTCTTTATTCAATCACATATGGTGGACACTAGAGTATTAAATTTTTCAAAATTCAAATTGATCATCTTGGGAGTTTTGCTCATACATTAAGAAAAACAAGAAACATATTATCATATGTATATAGTCATCAACCCGGCACTTTCATCTTACATACAATACATACTCTCAAGGGAGGAAATTAAAACCACACCATTCTATCCGTCCGTCCGTCAAACAGGTACCAAAGCTCTAGATGTTGGTGCGGCAACATATTAACAGAGAGCAAAAACGATGATGAGTCCTTGACCGCACAAGCATGCAAGATGTGAGCAACTTTGGTGCTTTTACACATCGCAGGGGAACAAGACAATGGATGTGTATAATTGGATCGTCCCGGTCATCTAGCTTATTAGCCGAAGCAGTTGAGGCCGAAGCACCTCGTCAGCAGGCTCCTCAGACATGTCCTGCCCCTCTGCAATGAATTGAACAAGAAAATTAGGCGGCGTTTAATAAAAACTGAAATTAACTGTATTTCAAAGACTCGTAACGTGCAGGAGAATTTCCAGCAGTTGACCAACAGGAAAAGTTTTCCATAGTAGTACTACAGTGCATTGACTGCAAAGTTAAATGGCTAGTAAATTTTTTTACTGTACTTAATTTGTTGCAAACCGGAGCAAGAATTGTTGATGTATAGGACCAATGGAGTTTCTTGTGTTTGTCGAAAACTAGCCGGCCTTAATCGTTATATAATCCAGATGTACATTACTGAAGTGCACATCGATCATATTCATGACCACTTAATTTTATGGAGGTGGCAATTCGGCTCACCGGTGCATTTGCACCCATTATAAAAAAAAATGTTTCGAAAATATCAAAAAATTCAAAAAATATGTTTACATATACATTCGAACATTTTATGTATGTTCATAAGTTTTTAGAATGAAATAACATTTTACGTATCCCGTGCAAAAAAGATAAAAAATATCCTGTGAATAGTCATACTCACGTGACATTTTTTGTCTTTTTTATACATGACAAATAAAATATTTTTTCATCCCAAAAACTTGTGAATAGACATAAAATCTTTGAATATACATGTAGATATTTTCTTCGAATTTTTTAACATTCTAAAATATGTTTTCTCAAAATGGGTGCAAATGCACCCTTGAGCGGAAAACGATTTCCGTTAATTTCATGAGTTGTAAACTTGCTTGTTGCTTGTGCTCAAAATTACATACCCGTCGCATTGACTTGCCGCACAGCATGTCCGCTGGGACCTCGTACAGGTCGTCGTCAACAGCTTCGACCACCGTGAAGGAGAAGGGTTCCATCAACGACTCAAGGGGTCCGGAGTCCGCCACCCAGGCCTTGTGCTGCTGCATCCCCATGGCGACGACGCCATTGTCGTCCCTGACCTGCCGCAGAAGCACTCATGCATATATAGATTTCAAACGGACAGACAGTTGTTGTACCTCGTAGTAACAAGTTAGACGTACCTGTTTGAGTGATCTGTGTGCCGCCACGGCAGGCTCGAAGCACTGGTTCACTGCCGCCGTCCAGCCGCCCTCGCCGTGGCCGTTGCTGTGGTCGTTGTTCCACTCTCCGAACGCTGGGACGCGCCTCCGGCGGCTTGCTCTCGCCCTCTGCACACGTACGTTTTCTTCAAGATCGAGACTTCGAAACCATAGAGCACCTCTGTGAGGTGTGCTTGGCAAGGAATGCAAGGTGGGGCCCGCACAAAAGCTAGATCTCTGTGTCTATGCATGCGTGGGCCCAATGCACTGGTGTGCAGTAGCCACAGGACTGCTGACCATTGACTAAAGAGTTTGGAGTATGCTGCAAGCCCAGGACTGATTTTAGCTTCCAGAGCAAGGATTGAGTGGATTCTAGCCGGAGAAGTGGTAATGTTATTCCCAACACTATTAATCTTTTTTTGTAGGGAACGCTATTAATTAATTAATCACCCCCGCATAAAAATAATAATCACGTAGCTAAGATAGATCGTATATATGTAGCATCCTAGATCATATGAATTTCAAGATAATGCTAATTTGAAGATATGACTGCAGAGGAATGGAGAACTTACATCTGCATATAATAATTTTGCACAAAATGGAAGGGATTAATAAATCTATATATCTACCTTGCGGCAGGGTTGTTTGTGAACGGGAAAGGGGATCTGCATCGTCTTCGGGGACTCGAAGCGCTGGGTGAGCATGGACCAGTCGTCGACGCCGTGGTCGTAGTTCCATTCCCCAAAAGCCGGTATCCTCTGCCGGTACTGTATAGTCCCTCTCGCATCCTGCGAAATAGATCGATCGGGGCACATATCAGCATGTGTAACCATCAGCCATGGTAAACAAACGCAATGTCAGTTCTTGATGATAGTCAGGGAACCATATATACATACCTCCATTGTAGGTCCTTGACCAGTAATCGTGAGCCCGGTGACTTACTTGGCTGTATAAGCACACAGGAGCTAGTCACCAAGTATATATAGTACTGGACTCAGGGAAGGCGGTGGTGTGAATTTATAGGAAAGAGTGTGTTGTGTGCTTGGGAAGGAAGACAGCCGTGTGTGAGAGGGAGAAACTTGGGGCGGGAGGCAAGGCAAGGGGGCGCTAGCTGGCTGTGAGCGTGTGTTCTGGTCGGGCTAATTGATCTCGGGTGACGCAACTTTTTCTTTTTACTTTTGATGAAAAACGGATGCGTGTAACCTGTAAAACCAGATTTATATAAAAAGGGACATGAAAGCGAAGTTATTTTCGGCTAACTTTGGACGAATATTTTGCAAGAATGCAAAGAATAGGACGTCGGTCCAAAGCAGAGGTATGCAAAGAATATGATTTATTGGAACTAAAATCGACCGTGCGAAACGAGACACATAGACTATATGTAGCACTATTTTACAGCCTTTTTGCTTTATGTAATATAAACTAGTAATCTAGTATCACTCTGTTCCATTGCCTCTACCCACTTGGCTGAGTGAGGGCTACTCATGGCTTCTTCATATGAGGTAGGATCGTCCTCCATATGAACTACATTGTAAACTATCGTCAAACTTTGCCGAATGGCGGGCATGAAGATTCTTAGCTCGGGGTTGATCCTCGATAAACTTGAAGTGGATCTCCGATGAAATAGCATATTGTAAACCTAAAAATGATTTTAAAAAAAAATCATGAGCTTCAAATCAGGTAGCTATAGTTCATATCTGACCCACTTCCTGCCGATTTGGCAGGAATTTTTCCTTTTCACCAGAGATACACGAAAAGGTTTGAGATCCCCCTGTTAGAACATTGTCCATGTAAGGTGGTATAGTATTTTGAAAAAATGTTGTGGTAGCATTTTTAATTAGCCATTTAGTGGTTGTTTCACAAAACCTTCCGTTTTTTGCACTCGAAAAATAGAAAATAGCTTTTTGGTGCGATAAAAAGGAAAACTTTCTCCTTCAACATTGTTCGCCATCTCATGATGCACATGTATGAACAATATGGACATATTATCACAAACTATGCCTTGATTTTAGCCATAACATTGGTCATTTTATCCGAAAGCCAAGAAACCTCGAATGAGATAGGTCATTTTGTGAAGATTATTTTTAGACATAATTAATATACCAAGTTTGATATTGTTCATTGTAACTATGTTACATAATATGACACCACGCGAAGGTTTCGCATTGTTTGGATCGTTTTTGAATTTCTTATGCCTATTTTAAACTATCGTCAAACTTTGCCGAACGACGGGCATGAAGATTCTTAGCTCAGGGCGGATCCTCGATAAACTTGAAGTGGATCTCCGATGAAATATCATATTGTGAACCTAAAAATGATTTTAAAAAAATCATGAGCATCAAATCATGTACCTATAGTTCATATTTAACCCACTTCCTACCGATTCGGCAGGAATTTGTCTTTTTCATCAGGGATAGACGAAAAGGTTTGAGATCCCCCTGTTAGGACATTGTACATGTAAGGTGGTATAGTATTTTGGAAAAATATGGTGGTAGATATTTGAATTAGCAATTTGGTGGTTGCTTCACAAAACCGTCCGTTTTTTGCACTCGAAAAATGGAAAATGGCTTTTTGGTGCGACAAAAAGGAAAACTTTCTCCTTCAACATTGTTCGCCATCTCATGATGCACATGTATGCACAATATGGAAATATTATCACAAACTATGCCTTGATTCTAGCCATAACATTGGTTATTTGACCCGAAAGCCAAAAAACCTCGAATGAGATAGGTCATTTTATGAAGGTTATTTTTAGACATAATCAATATACCAAGTTTGATATTTTTCATTGTAACTATGTCACATAATATGACACCACGCGAAGGTTTCGCATTGTTTGGATCGTTTTTGAATTTCTTATGCCCATTTTAAACTATCGTTAAACTTTGTCGAACTGCGGGCATGAAGATTCTTAGCTCGAGGTTGATCCTCGATAAACTTGAAGTGGATCTCCGATGAAATAGCATATTATGAACCTAAAAGTAATTTTTGTACTCTTTTAGAAGAAAATGCACTTTTCATTTTCTGAGTGGAGGAAGTGGTTTTATTAGTGAAGCGGCTGCGGGAAATCTGGTCGGTAACCTCACCAAAGCACCGTGAAAAAATAGAAGACATGTTACAATGTACGATTCACCATGTACCACCCTTTAAAAGTTTTTTATGAATATCTGAGATTTTACACGGTTTCCCGTTGATTCGTCTGGAAGTGGATGAAATTCAAACTACATGTGCCCTAAAACTTGGTCCTAATTTTTTGTAAAAATAATTTTCGTGTTCACAACATATCACTTCAACACGGATACAACGACGGTTCCGCAAGAGGGAGCCCTATAATGAGTGGGCTAAAAAGGTACATTTCCTCCTAATTTTACCGTGTATCTGACAAAAACACTCGGTAAAAATTTAGATACACGACAAAGAACCTCTTTGCCGAGTGTTTTCTGATTAACACACAACAAAACTTTCGCATACACGGCAAAGGCCTGACAAAAATCCTAGTTTTTTGGCACGCGAGAAGGCAGACACTTTGGCGCCAAAATTTTGCCGTGTATATGTTTGTAGAAACTCGGCAAACCATATGCCGTCAGTTGCGCCGGCGATTGCGGGCAGGAAAGGACGTGCGACACATCGCTTTGCCGTGTATCCCATTTTACGAGTGTTTTTTTATTTTACCGTGTATGTCGGGGCCCCTCTTCTCCCCGGCGGCGGTGCTCTTCGGGAGGCCCTGGTCCGGCGCGGCCGGGTGGCCCAGGCGGTGGCGCCAACCTCGGGCGGCAGCCGCCATGGCGGGGAGCTCTGCTGGAGTCCGTCCCCGGCTCAAATCTGGGCACCCTCGGGCCTAGATGGGCTCGAGCGGGCCCAGATGGGCTTGGGCGGGCCGGTGTGCTGCCTCGATGGCGTTCTCTGTAGGTGGCGGCGGCAAGCTAGAGTGGAGGATGCGGCGCTGTAGCCTCCCATTGCAGCAGCAGCGGGGCTTGTCGGCTGTGCCTCGGGCTGATCGGGCCACGTGTCAGTGTCCACGAAGAGGCGGGTGAAGATGATTGCAAGATCGTGGTGGCGCATGCTAGTTGGTGGCATAGCTGGATGGTGGTGTTCCGAGGTGTCGGGTTCTATGTGGGCAGTGGTCGGGAGAAATCTCTGTCGGCGTGTTCGACCTCGACGCGGTGCCGGCTACGGGTGGCGCCACTCCTTCCTGAAGGGCGTCGCGGGATTCCTCTGCCTCCACTTTACTCAGAGTACCGGGGAAACCCCAGGACCTTGTCCGGGTAGCAATACCGTGCCGACGGTGCTTCCCTTGGGAAGGGGCTGCTTGGTACTCAGCGCTTGGAGCGTGGTAGGACAAAGTCGGAGGGCGCAGCGATTGCGAATCATCTTAGCCTAGTCGCTTCGCCTTTGTCTTCATTTTTTCTTTTGGCATGTCCGTGTTGTGCTGTTTGCCCCAGCAGTTGTCGTGGTTGTACCGGTTTATTCCTTGGGCGTTGTGCTGTCTGGCCCAGCAGCGGTATCACCTGTGTGCTTTATTTATAAAGCTGAGCGCAAGCCTGTTTCGAGAAGGTTCAAACAGCTAAAGAATACACGTTGCCAATCTGCTCTGCTGGAGCTTGTGGTGAACATGATACACCGATAATAGCATTAGGCCGGGCCAGCTAGCTAGCTAAAGCTAGGTACGTAGTAATTTGGTATTCCCCAAAGTATTAAGTAGGATTCAAATGTTAGAGATATTATGATACATGTCTGCATGTTGTTAGATAAACTAGATTTGATTAGTTTCGTTCAAGTTAATGGAGTTCGGCATCTATTCAGTACACTTTTTTTCAGTGGAAGATTACATTATATTTACCTCTTGATGCATAAAACCCAGGTTTTTGATATATATTTTTTCGCATCAAGCAAACAAAAAGCCTACAAAAAGATGCTACATATAGATTGAGCCTTAATTACTATACTACTCCCTCCGTTTCAAAATAGATGTCTCAGATTTGTTAAAATTTCGATAAATCTAGACACTATTTAGTATATAGGTTCATCTAAATTTTGACAAATCTAAGACATCTATTTTGGTAAGGGGGACTACATCATATTCTTCTACTACCAAATTCCGTGTACATGTTGTGTACATCATGACAATTCGAGTAGTAAGAGGCTAAGTCTTGGGGTTTTAGGTCATGGCATGGCCACATGGGTCAGGGGAATGAGAGAGGAAAGGTCGAGTTTGTGGATTGGAGAGGAAGAAAGTTAGGCAGGAGATAGCTTAGATTTCTAGGATGGATACGATCATGAAGAACATGCATGTATACGGTTTTACTAGTTGGTTAGCCTTGGGTTATTGGATTCTCATGTTAGAGAGATTATAATACATGTGCGATTGGTTTGATGAAATATCGTTGATTATAGTTTATCTCAAATATTTGCATTCCCTTATATGCATACAACCTAACTTATTATATATTGATTATTACATAAACCTGAAAAGAACCAAGAAGAGAAGTGGCGAATGCAGTGTTGTGTGTGCCTCCTGCCGCACAGTCGATGTTAATTGCTACATTATATTCTTTTTTTTTACATTACGCATAACTCGTACTACATTAATTACAGTTTGACAGGTGATGGACACTGAAGTTAGGAGAAGGAGGGGGGCAATATGCTTCTTCATTCGACCATGCCTTATTTTCGGGCTAAAAATCCACTATGCTTCTTTATTCAATCACATATGGTGGACACTAGAGTATTAAATTTTTCAAAATTCAAATTGATCATCTTGGGAGTTTTACTCATACATTAAGAAAAACAAGAAACATATTATCATACTCTCAAGGGAGGAAAACCACACCATTCTATCCGTCCGTCCGTCAAACAGGTACCAAAGCTCTAGATGTTGGTGCGGCAACATATTAACAGAGAGCAAAAACGATGATGAGTCCTTGACCGCACAAGCATACAACATGTGAGCACCCTCGGCTGCTTCTACACATCGCAAACATTGGATGTGTATATAATTCGATCGTCAGGATCATCTATCTTTCAGCCGAAGCAGTTGAGGCCGAAGCACCTCGTCAGTAGGCTCCTCAGCCATGTCCTGCTCCTCTGCAATGAATTAAACAAGATAATTAGGCGCGTTTGGTAAAAACTGAAATTAACAGTATTTCAAAGACTCGTAACATGCAGGGAGAGTTTCCAGTGGCCGGTTGACTAACAGGAAAAGTATTCCATAGTAGTACTACGGTGCATTGACTGCAAAACTAAATGACTAGCTAGTAAAGTTTTTTCTAACATAATTTGTTGCAAACCGGAGCAAGAACTGTTTATGTATAGGATCAATGGAGCTTCTTGTGTCGAGAACTAGCCGGCCTTAATATTTATATAATCCAGATGTACATTACTACTAAAGTGCGCATCGATCATATTGATGACCACTTAATTTCATGAGTTATAAACTTGCTGGTGCTCAAAATTACATACCCGTCGCATTGACTTGCTGCAGAGCATGTCCGCTGGGACCTCGTACAGGTCGTCGTCAACAGCTTCGACCACCGTGAAGGAGAAGGGTTCCATCGCCACGTGGGGCCCAGAGTCCACCACCCAGCCCTTGTTCTGCTGCATCCCCATGGCGACGACACCATTGTCGTCACTAGCCTGCCACACAAGCACTTATTCATGAAGCCACATATATATATATATATATTTCAAACAAGACAGTTGCTGTACTTTTTTTTTAAATATAAGATGTTTTAGCTTTCTGAAGAAAATATATTTAAACTTTTTTTAGTATATAGGTTCACTCAGGTTGAGAGTAAATCTACATACTAAAACAAGTCTAATTGTATTTTCTTCACAAACATAAAATATCTTATATTTTAAAACGAAGGGATTACCTCACGGTAACAAGTCAGGCGTACCTGTTTGAGTGATCTGTGTGCCGCCATGGCAGGCTCGAAGCACTGGTTCACTGCCGCGGTCCAGCCACCCTCGCTGTTGCCGTTGCCGTTGCCGTGGTCGTTGTTCCACTCTCCGAACGCTGGGACGCGCCTCTGGCGGCTTGCTCTCGCCCTCTGCAAACGATACACTTTCATCAAGATCGAGACTTTGAAACCATACGAAGAGCAGCTCTGTGTCGATGCATGCGTGGGCCCAATGCACTAGCGTGCTGTCACTAGTGCAGGGCCCCCCCTTTAACTCCGGTTGGGAGGGCCCTCTAACAGCGGTTCCCCAACCGCTGTTGAGGGTTCGGTGTTAGAGGGGGGCCCCTTTAACACCGGTTCTTATACGAACCGGTGTTAAAGGGTGGCGATGGGGCTGCGAGCTCAGGCCCCTTTAACACCGGTTCGTATCTGAACCGGTGTTAAAGGTTTCTTCTGCCGCGGCAGAGATTTAGGCCGTTTTTCTGCCGCGGCAGGAAAACGGCATAAATCTCTGCCCCGTTCTGGGCGTATTTCTGCGGGAGGGGGGGAGCGAGGGGGAATCGATCGGGAGCGGTATACACATAAATCGTCATCGGTACATACGAGTACATGAATAATTAAGCAACTATTATTATACAGAAACATCGTCATCGGCACATACATCGTCATCGTTCATTTTGGTGGATATCTAAAGAGTTCTCCGCCAGGCGTGACGACCTCATCAAGTATGAACCCCGCCAATTCCTCTTGAATGGCTCGTATGCGTTCAAATGGTAGGAGTTGGTCCCGCATCCGTTCGATCTGAATATATATGAAGAATGGGCCGTCAATATATATAAGAATAAAACTCAACACAATTGATGGTAATAAAATAATGTTGTGGACTTTGTTTACTTACTCTAAGTTGTTCTAGTGCGGCTTGGCCCGTCGCACATATCGTGTTGCGAATGAACTGCAAACATAGTACCCACATAAGTTATTGTCGTGTCCTGATGCGCACTTTACGAGAATAGAGAGTTCAATCAAAATAATAATCAATCAAGCATGATATAATGGAATTGGAAACTAGCTAGTATTACTTACATTTTGGTCTACAAATTTTAGTTCTTCGGACCATTCACCCACGGCCCTGCCCGTGAACCTTTTCCAAACCCTGTCCGGCAAAGAAAATGGATAAAGGAGTAATTAATTACTTATTGTCACGAAAGTTGCCGATCTAGTGCGATAATATGATTGAAATTACCTTTGGAGCATCTCTCTAAAGTTTGCCCATATCTCTTTTTCTTTTCGTAACGAGTCCATGACAAGGACTTTTCCTGAGTCGGGTTGAATGACTAGCAGAATAAAGTGGAACCTACGCACGCATAACTCATCATCAGTTACACTTAACATCGAGCAAGCTGAAATAGAATGTGTACAAGAGAGAGGTGCAGTACTCACGAGAAGTTGTAAGGCAATAGTATTTCCCTTTTGGTTTGTTGTCTCAGTAAAGACGTTAGCAAGTAATCTTCTGTTTGCCCGGGTTTGGTTTCTACCACTCCTTCATGAACTCTATTTGGGTCAACGAACCCAATGTCAAAAGGGCCTCCTTTCCTGCATTCCATAACCTTTTTCCTGCATAATAGTATATACATATATGGTGAGCATATATATATATACATGCAATTAATAAAGTGAATGAGATGAGATATAAATTATAGAAATAGTACTTACACACAATAAAGGCTGATGGCAGCTTTGTCGAGTTCCTTCTGATTGAATAGAAAATGCAAGTCTTGAATGTTGAAGTCGATCGCGTCATCTCCGCAGAAGAAAATATCATCTCTTATATGCGCCGTGATCCATTCTACCTTTCTCGTCTTGCAGAAATGAACGTACCACTTGTGCAATTTTCGCATCTTTGTTGGTAGATTCTTGAGCTCCTCTTTCTTGACGAGATTCTTCTCATACTTCCATGGCTGTATGGGGTTGGCATCGCATTTGGGCAAGTTGTCTCCCATGACGTTCAAGTATGCAATGTAAGTCATCCCCATCTCATTGGCCTTTCTTTGTAGCTCTGCCTCGTAATCATTTACGGGAGGAGTGTCCGTGTGTCGAACATTTGGAGCGGGGCACATGATTGGTTTTCCTGCTCTCCGAGCATGGGAACTGTTTTCTGGGGTGCCTCACGACTGCTACTTTCAGTCTCCTTACGGCGCCTTGCATCCTCCTTGTAAATCTGGCGCTCGTAGTCCGGCACAAGTGGGGTTTCAGGTTTCGAAAGATTTTTGTAAAACTTCTCCACCACCGCTGGATCTATTTTCTCCTTTAGCTCGGCCCGTCTAGGTGCAAAGAATTTCTTGACCTGTTCTTCCGAGATCCTATTGGTCTCCTCGTCGTTGCGATTCCATGGTAAAACCGTCAATGGCTTGGCGGAAGGCTGCGGGACGTAGTTTTTTGAACTCTTTGGCGTACGGTTTCCTGCGGATTTCTTTGTGGCAGTGCTACTGATGCTCTTCGTGGCAGTGCTCTTCCGCTTACGCTGAGGAGATGGCTGAAGCACCGGAGATGGCTGCATGTGAGAGATGGCTGAAGCGCCGGAGATGGCTGCCGCGCAGGAGATAGCTGAAGCGGCTCAGACTGCTGACGCTGCGGAGACGGCGGGGGTGCCAGTGACCTCCAATTTGGAAGCACAATGTGTTCCTTCTTCCAAAGAATGGTTGTTTTCACTGCAAATTTGAGTTGAGTTTCCCCTTCACCTGTAGCATGGTCAAGCTGTGCTTCCTCATATTCCTTCACAACCTCATCCACCCCGACAATAGCATAGCCATCTGGAATCGGTCGGCAGTGGTAAGTTCCACCAGCTACAGGAGGTAAGGCATAGCCGACAGCCACCTTAATGGATAAGCCCATTAATCTCACATGCAGCTCAGCGTGTTCGCTCTCCGTGATCTCATCCACGGGGTATCGAGGACCCGCCATTTCAAGCGTGGGCTGCACGTTCTCTGTGGAAGCCACGCTGCTTTTCCGCGCAGAGTCTGGGCCGCCGGCAGCTTCCAATGCAGGCTCTTCGTGCCGCTGAGATGGGCCGGTAGCTTGATGGCTCTGTTGTGCATTCACTTGCGCCTGCAGCGCCGCAAGTGCATGTTCTATCTGTGTCATCCGCTCTGTACGCTCTTTTTCTTTTCTGCCGCGCCATCTGTAAGAGTCGCTCCAGTTGGCAAACCCATCCGTCCAGCGTGTTCTTTTTTACCGATGGCGCGTGTGAGCTGGTCATTCTCTCTGTCGGGATGGAAGGTCCTGGCGGCTGTTTCCTCGTATGCCGTGATGAGTTCAGTGACGGGTTTGGCAAGGAGTGTTGGGAAGATACACAATCCTGTTTCTGGGTCCAACCTTGCCCCGATTCCGTAGAACCAAGTCTTTGCACGTAGGTCCCACCCATCTGTCTGGGGTGTGATCCCTCTCTCGCGCAGGGCCTTCTCAGCTTCCTCCCACTTAGGCCTCTGAGATATGTAGCCACCTGACCCCGTCCTCTGGTGATATTCCTTCTTCAGGGCATTAAGCGTATTGGTTTCTGACCTCTTTTTAGCTATAGCACTTTTTTTATATGTCTCAAATTCGGGCCAGTGAGGTCTTATCTTCGCATAATATGTGTCTTCAAAATTTGGAGTCTTGCCAGATTTGACAAATTTGTTCAATTTTGTCTTCCAGTTGCGGAAAGCGTCACCCATCTTCTTTAGAGTCCACTCTTTGACCCTAACAAGAACTCCAGCCTGGCGTACAAATTTGTCTGCGGCCTTTTTGGGCTCCATCGGCCTGCCATCAACACGGACTGCTTCGATCGTGAACTTGACACGATCTTTCAACCGCTGGCTCGCGCCTCGCTTGCTCTTTTTCGTAGAAGAAGATGGTTGCTGGCTGGTCGATCCAGAGGGCTAAAAGAAGAAAGAAGCGTTAATTAATACATGTAGAAGAAGATTGTTGGTGGAAGTCAGCAGAGTCTTAATCAATGTATATACCTCGCCGGACTTTGTAACCATTAAATTGCGTTCACCGGAGTCTTCATCTTCTCCATGACTAGTACTTGAGCTGTCGTCATCATGTCCCTCCAAGTTCAGATATTATGAGGTGTCCTCATCAATAATGTTCTCCATTATTTCTTCTTCTTCAAGGTTTCTACTAAGTGGATCCATAGTTTCTAAAACAATAATATTATCTAGAGTAAGAGTGTAAACATTCAAGTGGACTTGGATTCATACACAAATATACATATTATTCATACAGAAATACACAAATAAATACACAAATGAGTCAGAGGTCCAATTTGTATACAAGTTTTAATCTATGCATGTAGTACAATTTATCGAGCAAACAAGTTTTAATCAGGATGAGTCAGCAATCACACACGTGGCAAACATTGGCGGGCGCTCACCGTGGGGTGACGTTGGTCTCGTTGGCGCGGTGCTCGTCAGGCGGCGGTGCTCGTCAGACGGATGCGGCGGTCTCGTCGGGCGGCGGCGGAAGCGGCGGGCGGTCGGGCGTGGCGGCGTCGGCGTTGAGGCGTGGCCCTGAGCTCCGGGCGGCGGCGGCGAGACGCTCCTGCACGGAGAAGAGAGCGAGGTGGTCAGGGCTCCTCGAAATAGGCTTGCGCCCCGCTATATTAATATAGCAATCACAAGATACAACGACAATGTTGGAGCAACAGAAAAGCAACAGCACAATCTAACCCAAAAGAAAATAAAGAGAAAAATAAAAGAAACAAATGCCAACATCGAGCAGATCGACGAACGAAAACGACCTGTGACCGCTGCGCCCTCCGGAGTTGTCCCACCTCACTCCTAGCACTTCGAAGCACCGTGTTTCAAGCAACACCTTCAAGAAGGAATGCGAGACGCTGTTGCCCGGACTTGTCCTAGGGTTTCCCCCGATACACGGAGGGGAGTGGAAAAGGGTTGTCACCGCGTCGATGTCGGACGAGCCGACAGGGATTTCTCCCGACCCCAAACAACCACGACCCCACTTGATCCGTAGCACTCCACCTAACTTGCCATCCACTAGCACGCGCCACCATGGTCTCACCGTCATCATCGTCATCTCCTTTGTGCCTGCGCTTCGAGGCTAGGCAGGCCTAGAGCAGGCGAGCTTCAAAGCCGCCGCCGTTCTTATTACCAGCAGTGTGCGCCGCCATAGCCATCCCTAGTCCACATGCAGTCCCGCCCTCCATCCCGCAGGAACATCGCTGAGCACGGCAGGGGCCGGCCCGCCCAGGCCCGTATGGCCCGCTCCGCTCTGTACCAGCTCTGCCCCGCCGCCAAAGGGAAGCGCCGCCGCCGGACTCGACGCCAACCGAGGTTCACCGCCGCTAGAGCTTTCTCCGTGACCCCGTTCGGCGCCGCCCTGCGCCCTGTCCTCCGGCAACGGGTTGTTTTCATCCTCCAGCGATGGATCGGGGCCGTCGATGAGGAGGCGGCGGCCAGCGAGCTCGCGGGAGGGCGCCGAGGAGGGCTCCGGCGGTGGTGCAGGCGAGGGCCGACGGCAGGCGTTGCCGGAGGACAGGGCGCAGGCCGGCGAGCCTCTGCGGGTGGCGGGCTCTGCGCGAGGAGGGCCGCATGAGGTGGGGTACGGGGCGGCGCCGAACGGGGTCACGGAG
Organism: Avena insularis; assembly: GCA_023614405.1. Classification (NCBI taxonomy): domain Eukaryota; kingdom Viridiplantae; phylum Streptophyta; class Magnoliopsida; order Poales; family Poaceae; genus Avena; species Avena insularis. Next base: position 469,101,619 of record CM042697.1, on the reverse strand, counting down.
AAAGCTCTGGCGCGCGGGTAGAGACCCGACCGCCGCCGCCGGCCCCGCACGGGAAACGCCCGCGGTCCTGCCGACGGCGGCGGGAGGGAGGGGGAAGGATGCGGGGAAGAAGAGAGGGTCGGGGGCGGCGGACCTCGAGCTCCGAAGCGGCGGCGGCGAGACGGAGGACGATTCCTCCCTCACTCCGAGGGCGGCGGCGGCGAGACGCTCGCGGGCGGCGGTGGCGGCGCTTCGTCTCTCTGCGCGCGGCCGGCGGTGTGTTCGATCGATCTGGCTCAGCTGGGGGGAAGAAAGGAAGGGGAATGTGAAATAAATACCCCCCCTTTAACACCGGTTCGTGGCTGGAACCGGTGTTAAAGGGATTCCATTCAGCGCATTTATTACACCCCTTTAACACGGTTCCAGGTGAACCGGTGTTAAAAAGCGGGTGTGTTGGAAACGAATAATCTTGCTAACACGGTTCTGTCTGGAACCGTGTTAAAGAAACATTTATTTCATGCATTAAAGGGGCATTTTTAATTCAAAAAATATGATATGAATTTAGAAAATTCATATCTTTTTCATTTCAACTTAGAAAAATATGAATAATATATCATAATTTCCAGAAAAATAATATCTATCCATTCATGTAAATCATTTTATATTTACTTTACATGAAAATTTTCAAAATAATTAAAACACTTACATATAAATTTTGATTATTCAATTCAAACAAAAATAAATTGTTAAATCCTAAAACTTTGAACATAAGAAATATTAAGCATCTAAAAAGTGATTTTTATTAGATCAAATCATATTTTAATGCCGCATCTTTTGTATTAACATTTTTGAATTGATTGGATATTTAAATGTCGCATCTTTTGTATACACTTGAATCTCACCAAGCCTCGCTCAAGTTGCATTGTTTTTTGATAAAATAGCATATTGTGAACCTAAAAATGATTTTTGTAAAAAATCATGAGCATCGTATCATGTACTTGTAGTTCATATCTGACCCACTTCCTGCAGATTCGGTAGGAATTTGTCTTTTTTACCAGAGGTGGACGGAAAGGTTTCAGATCCCCCTGTTGGTACATTGTGCATATAAGGTGGTCTAGTATTTTTGTAAAATGTGTTGGTGGTTTTTTGAATTAGCCATCTGGTGGTTGCTTCACAAAACCGTCCGTTTTTTATGCTCGGAAAATGGAAAATGCCTTTTTGGTGCGATAAAAAGGAAAACTTCCTCTTGCAACATTGTTTGCCATGCCATGATGCACATGTATGTACAATATGGCCATATTATCACAAACTATGCCTTGATTCTAGCCATAACATTGGTCATTTGACCCGAAAGCCAAGAAACCTCGAATGAGATAGGTCATTTTGTGAAGGTTTTTTCGAGACATAATCAATATACCAGATAAAGCCGAACTAATAGCCAACTAATAGTAAGTTACATAAAGCCGAACTGGAACTGAAAATTAAGATACATAAAAGAACTGAAAATTAAGATACATAAAAGAACTGAAAATTAAGATACATGGCCAGATTAAGTAACAATCGGCCGAACTTGTTTCGGAATGTTGGAGTGATTCAGTCATGCTCCTGCCTACACCTGTAATACTCGCCATTAAATCGCTGCCGCCGTCGCTCGTAATTGAACCTCTGGAGAGTACGCGTGGGCTGGACTTGAGGGTAGCGCGTGGGCTGGACTTGAGGGTAGCGCAGACGGGGGTTAGAGTCGGCGGCAGTGTCATAGGCCATGACGCTCTGGAGAGTCCGACCGCGCCACCATAGCCGACGGCCGGCCTCGTTGAAGTTAGGAGGAGGTGGGCCGTCCTCCTCGTGCCTGGCGAGCGCCCTCTCACGCCGATCCACGAAGAAGGCTTCCCAAGTAGGGAAATAGTCGGGATGCCATCTGGGATTCCTCCGCTGCTCCGGCGTGAGCTCGAAGTAGTAGTGGTTCGTGATGACCATCTGGCGCGCCACACCTAGAGGAACAGGAGGAACCGGCACGCCTCCGACGCTCAGCATCTAGCCGACGGGGACACAGTAGCCCGGCGGGCAGGGGTAGTTCGAGGCGCAAAGCGCCTCCGCCTCCCTGGGGGTTAGTGCTACGGTGGAAGCCATGGGAAAGAGAGTGATGAGGTTGCAGATATGAGTCTAGAGATGTGCAATGACAATGGAGGCCAACCCTACATATATATATAGTGAACTAGCGGGAAGAACTGGCGGGAAGAAAAATGGCGGGAAGAAAAATGGCGGGAAGAACTGGCGGGAAGAAAAATGGCGGGAAGAAAAATGGCGGGAAAAAATGGCGGGATGAACCTTTAGTCCCGGTTGGAGACACCAACCGGGACAAAAAACACGAGTCAACACTAATAATAGGGGTGAGTGTCGACATTATGTCGTGCGGTGTGTACCTTGTCCCGGATGGTGTCACCAACCGGGACTAAAGATGAACCTTTAGTCCCGGTTGGAGACACCAATCGGGACTAAAGATGAACCTTTAGTCCCGGTTAGAGACACCAACCGGGACAAAAAACACGAGTCAGCACTAATAATAGGGGTGAGTGTCGACATTATGTCGTGCGGCGTGTACCTTGTCCCGGATGGTGTCACCAACCGGACTAAAGATGAACTTTTAGTCCCGGTTGGAGACACCAACCGGGACTAAAGATGAGTGTCGACATTATTTCGTAAGTGTCGACACTATGTCGAACTGCTTGTACTATAAATAGGCATCCTTGTGAGTCCAGTCCTCCAGCCAGTTTGAGGCTATGCCTTACCTCCTTTCGAGAGCAGGGACACCACTACGGCCAGTTTCAGGGATTTGCCGATGGAGCCCAGTCCTCCGGAATTTTTTCTCTGCCATATTTATTATTCCCTTTATATTCGACGAGAAGCCAGACGGGACCTTGATACTGCTCAGACATTCAAAAAAGATTTCCTTCTCTGCTTTGGTAAGAGCGTAGCTGGCAGGAGTTAAGTGGCATCGTTTACCCTTCTCGTTCTCAGGATGCATAGGCTCTTCAGGGGCCTTCAGACGTTGCTGGTCCTGCCGTGCTTCCGGTGTATCTTTTGTCTTCCCATACACTCCTAGAAAGCCTAGCAGGTTCACGCAAACATTCTTCGTCACGTGCATCACGTCGATTGAAGAGCGGACCTCTAAGACTTTCCAATAGGGTAGGTCCCAAAATATAGATTGCTTCTTCCACATGGGCGCGTGTCCGGCATCGTCATTCGGAACAGATAGACTGCCAGGACCTTTTCCAAAGATTACTTCTAGGTCCTTGACCATACCAAATACCTCCTCACCGGTACGGAGGACAGGCTTCCTCCGGGTTTCTGCCAGACGTTTGAAATGCTTGCCTTTCTTTCTTCTTGGATGCAGAGTTCAAGAAATCGGCGATACCCTAGGTACACAACCTTCTTACATTTATCCAAATATACACTTTCAGTATCATCTAAACAGTGTGTGCATGCATTGTATCCCTTGTTTGTCTGCCCTGAAATGTTACTAAGAGCAGACCAATCATTGATGGTTACGAAAATCAATGCGCGTAGGTCAAATGGCTCCCCTTTGTGCTCATCCCACATACGTACACCTGGTTTGGCCCACAGCTGTAAAAGTTCTTCAACTAATGGCCTTAGGTACACATCAATGTCGTTGCCAGGTTGCCTCGGGCCTTGGATGAGCACTGGCATCATAATGAACTTCCTCTTCATACACAACCAAGGAGGAAGGTTATAGATACATAGGGTCACAGGCCAGGTGCTGTGACTGCAGCTCTGCTCACCAAAAGGATTCATGCCGTCTATACTTAGACCAAACCTTAAGTTCCTTGCGTCACGTGCGAAGTCCGGGTACTCTCGCTCGACTTTTCTCCACTGTGACCCATCAGCGGGATGTCTCAACATCGCGTCTTTCTTACGGTCTTCCATGTGCCATCGCAACAACTTGGCATGCTCTTTATTTCTGAAGAGACGTTTTAACCGTGGTATTATAGGAGCATACCACATAACCTTGGTGGGAACCTTCTTCCTAGGGGCCTCGCCCTCAACATCGCCAGGATCGTCTCGTCTGATCTTATACCGCAGTGCAGTGCATACCGGGCATGCATCCAAATTCTCGTACTTCTCACCGCGGTAGAGGATGCAGTCATTAATGCAGGCATGTATCTTCTGCACGTCTAATCCTAGAGGGCAGACAACCTTCTTTGCTTGGTATGTACTGTCGAGCAACTCATTATTTCTTGGAAGAAGATTCTTCATTTTTACCAACAACTTTGAAAATGCGCTGTCAGTCACACCATTCTCTGCCTTCCATTGCAGCAAATCCAGTGTGGCACCTAGCCTTTTGTGGCCATCTTCGCAAGTTGGATACAACAATGTTTTGTGATCCTTTAACATCTGCTCCAGCTTCTCATTCTCCTTTTCAGTTTCACATTCTTCCTTTGCATCAGTAATGGCCCGACCAAGATCGTCATCAGCGGGCCCATCTGCTCCCTCTTGATCTTCATTATCTACCTCCGTTGCATTATCATCATATTCAGGATACATATTATGATAGTTGTCATCATCCTCTTCTTCTTCGTTGTCTTCCATCATAACCCCTTTTTCTCCGTGCTTGGTCCAACAATTATAGCTGGGCATGAAACCGGATCGAAGCAGGTGGGCGTGAATGGTTCTGGTATTTGAGTAGTCTTTCTTGTTCTGACAGTGAACACACGGACAGCACATAAAACCATTGCGACCACGGTTTGCATTAGCCACAACGATGAAATTTTGGAGGCCCGTAATGTACTCGGAAGTGCGGCGGTCACCGTACATCCATTGCCGATTCATCTGCATTAATATGTAGTATATATCAAAAAATAATAGGGAGATGACCATTTATATATATAGTACATCAATGACACATGAAACTATAGTTGCCGACCTCGACCGAGACGGAAAGAGCAACAAGAAAGCTTATTTTGAGCTCTCGGGCATTTCACCGAACACCTCTAGTGCATATGAAAAAAACACAAACTAGCACTCTTCACACCCTCTTGCTAGGCTCCAAAATGTGAAAGAATGGAAGAGTGGGGTGTGTGTGGGCTAGGGTGGTGTCTTATATAGCCCCCCCTTTAACACCGGTTCATGCCACGAACCGGTGTTAAAGGGAAGGCGAAACCATCGCAGGGACCTTTAACACCGGTTCGTGGCACGAACCGGTGTTAAAGTGGGGCTCCTTTTTTGCCGCAGGGGCCACGCTGGTACGGCCCCTCCTTTAACACCGGTTCGTAGAAGAACCGGTGTTAAAGCCCTTTTTCGGAATCAACAAAAGACCTCGTTTCCACTAGTGTGTAGCCACATAACTGCACTGACCGTTGACCCTAGTTGACTAAATAGTTTGGAGTATGCTGCAAGCCCACGACTGATTTTAGCTTCCAGAGCAAGGCCGGATCGAGTGGATTCTAGCCGGGGAAGTGGTAATGGTATTCTCAACACTGTTAATTAATTAATTAATTAATAATGTAACTCCCCGCATGAAAATAATAATTATGTAGCTAAGGTAGATTAATTGTATATACGTACTTATTTCGTTTAGAAATATAAGACGCTTTAGCTTTGTGAATTGAATGTATCTAGATGTCTTTTAGTGTATATGTTCGTAAAGGTTCAGAGTAAATATGTTCTAAATATATTTATTTCACAAAGCTAAAATGTTTTATATTTCTAAATAGAGGGAGTGTAGCATACTAGATCATATATGAATTTGAAGATAATGCTAATTTGATATGTAGTATACTAGGTTTGGGCAATCATATCTGCAGAAATGGAAAACTTACATCTGCATATAATAAATTTGCGCAAAACGGGAAGAGATTAATAAATCTATATATGTACGTACCTTGCGGCAGGGTTGTTTGTTGTGAACGGGAAAGGGGATTTGCTGCATCATCCCGACGGACTCGAAGCGCTGGGTGAGCACGGACCAGTCGTCGACGCCGTGGTCGTAGTTCCATTCCCCGAAAGCCGGTATCCTCTGCCGATACTGTATAATCATCCCTCTCGCATCCTGCGAAATAGATCGATCGGAGCACATCACATATCAGCATGTAACCATCAGCCAAACGCAATGACAGCTCTTGATGATACTCAGGGAACCATGCATACCTCCATTGTAAGGCCTTGGCCAGTAATGGTGAGCCCCGTTGACTTAATTACTCGCCTGTGAAAGCTAGCGCACGAGACCTAGTCTCCAAGTATAGAAGAGAGAGGTACTGACTAGGAGAAGAAGGCGGTGGTGTGGCTCACTGAATTTATAGGAAAGAGTGTGTCGTGTGCTTGGGAAGGAAGACAGCCGTGTATGAGAGGAGAAACTTGGGGCGGAAGGCAAGTAAAGGTGGCGCTAGCTGGCTGTGAGCGTGTGTTCTGGTCGGGCTCATCGATCTCGGACGACGCAAGTTTTTCTTACTTACCTCTGAAAAACGGATGCGTGTAACCTGTAAAAAGGGGATTGGGTAGTGCTACGCGTCTCCCGGCTTCCTGTCTCTTTATTCTGTTTTTGTTATAAACTAGCACAGGGGCCCGCGCAATGCGCGGGCACTTACTATATGTTTTCTCTCTCTTTCATTTGTAGTACTTACTCTGACCCATATTAGTTGACCAAATCTAGACAAATTTGAGTCAACTAATATGGGTCGGAGGGAGTATTACTTTAAATATTATGAACCGATTTAGTTCCGTCTATCTTATTATTATATAAGTTTTAATTTAATTTGATCCTAGTATTTTTCCTATTAAAACATTCTAGCTTTTGCAGTTTGAATGGAGGTCCTTTTACTTAGAAAAAGTATTTTTTAAAGTAATATTACGCCTACACTCATTGATATCATGGTTTTTTTTGTAGAACTTTATAAATAAAAACCATGTGGCACCATTTTTTTTCAGATGTATAATTAGATATAGTTTGCTGTGACAGTTTGAAAACATTGTGTCCACCTAATTTTTTGGCACTTAAATGTTAAGACTATACTTGATACACATTTAAAATAAAAGACATCATTTTCCTCCCTCCGTCTCCCAAAAAAAAAAGATATCAGTTTTCCTCAATAAACAACATTTCTTTCTCTCTGTCCCTTTGTCTGTGCACATGTATTAATCCCAATGTTCACGATTCCACTTCCATCCTTCATTTTTCTCCAGCTACTACTCCACCAAATCTGCTTATCCCCGCAGCACCAAATCGCCGGCTCTCTTGCTTTTGTCCCTCATCCAACAATTAATTTGAGATTCAGCCGTTGTAGGATCTTGGCTCAATGCCGTAAGGGAAGTAGTTGGATCCTGCAGGTTTTCATTCGATGCGCCGGAGAAAGGCGGCCGGTGGACTGCGCGGCCGGAGAAATCTGCGCGTCCGAATGAATTTACTGGTGGTGGTTGTTTGCTGGATCCGGTGAGGACATGACCATGAATTAGTACCACTTGCTTTCAGATTTTTAGTTTTTCTAATGCCTAGATCGAACAATTTGGTAATCTATTTTTTTTTCATTTATCATATGTTTGTCCGATGAAATTTAGTTTTTTCCATGTTTATGTTTATCCGAATGATTACTTATTTTTGTCCATCTAATTAAAGTACTCCATACGATCCAAATTATTTGACTCAAATTTGTCAAGATACAGATGAATGTAATAATAAATCATGTTTAGATACAATCAAATCTACACAAATCTAAGTCAACTAATTTGGGTCGTAAGGAGTAATATATATTTTAATGTAATATTGTTATTAACTGCATATTTTTATTTTTAATGCCCCCTCCACTTTTTCCGGGCTTGGGACCGGCATCGGCAGTGTTAGGCCCCCCCATCCCCATTTATATGCAACAAATTTAAGTACCCAGCATTTAAAGTAATTATGAATCAAAAGATAGAAAAAAGACAGACTGCATTGTAAATATAAAAAATGTAGATATAGTATGTAAAAGTCACGGAATATGAAGTATATATAATATAAACACTTATTTCAGCTGAAATGCATCTGTAGTTCGTAGTAGAGCATTTCCATCCTGCCATATAGTGGAAAACAATCAGATATTTTAATCTTAAGATTTTTGCAGCTAATAAATCTCCATTTACTTATGCTTATCGAAAATGCAAACAACATTATATAAGAATGATGATACAGAAGTTTTTATTTGGTTTGTACCTTTAGAAAATTTCTTTATATACTATGTTCTTGACTGCATCATCCTCTTTGCTTTCTTCATCGTCTACCATTACACGTAGTCCTTCCCTTTTTGTGACCCTTGAGAATGCTACATATAGTTGACCATGTGTGAAAACTTGTTTAGGTAGATATAGTCCTACCCTGTTTAGAGATTGCCCCTGGCTTTTGTTTATTGTCATAGCAAAACACACACTGATAGGATATTGTCTTCTTTTTAGCAAGAATGGCCATGGTGATTCAGTCGGTGACATGATTATCCTTGGAATATACACCTTGTCACCTATGTGGGTTCCTGTTATAATCTGTGTTTCGATGAATTTTCTTCCAAGCTGAGTTATTGTCATCCGTGTACCATTGCATAACCCAGCACTCTGGTTAATATTACGCATCAGCATCACCGGCAGTCCTATCTTTAGTCTGATCTCATGATTTGGAATTCCCGGGAACTTCAGGCTGTTTAGGAACTCTTTTGAATATAGCATATCTATATCTTCACTTAAAGTAACAGCTTTGCATACAGTGTCACAACTACGGTAAATTGTGTACTCACCTTGTAGCTGATCCATTATATATTCATTGATATCGCTTACTGTTTCGTTCCTAGGACATAGTATTGCTCTTTCTTCCAAGAATTCTCGCTCGCGATATCTTTGTTGCAAATTTGGATAGATGTTTTCAACTATTGTTTTCTTTGGATCATTTCCCTTCTTCAGTAGTATGTCACTTGGTATTTTTATCCACTCCTCACCTTCTAGTGATGTTGTTGTTCCATTTCCAATATTCAAAATCCAGCTTGCAAATTCTGCTACTTGTCTTTTCTCGGTCTCCTTATCTGTCATGCAAGTGAGTCGCATGTTCTCTCTTAGTTTTAATATTTTGAAGTGTTTCCAAAGATAGGACCTTTTAATGGATGCACTGACTATGTTGTGTCTTCTTCCTTTTGGCAGAACGGGAAGAATCTGGCGGAAGTCCCCTCCTAGAACCACTGTCATTCCGCCGAATGGTTTCTCGCTACTGTTTTCATTCTTATGTCTTAATATATCTCTAAGGGTTCTGTCCAGTGCCTCAAAACATAATTTGTTTGCCATTGGAGCCTCGTCCCATAGAATTAGCGATGTATTATTTATTAGCTCTGCCAAGTGTGTACCTTGCTTGATGTCACATGTTGACTCTTCTGTAAGTATTAGAGGGATATGGAACCTTGAGTGTGCTGTCCTTCCTCCTTGTAGAAGTAGAGCTGCAATACCACATGATGCCACCGCTAGGACTATCTTTCCTTCGGAACGCAATTTTGTTGTGATTGCTTTCCATAGGTATGTCTTCCCTGTACCACCATATCCGTCCACAAAAATCTGTTTTCCCAAATCCTTGTCTACTGATTCGATTATGGAGTCAAATGCGTGCAGCTGTTCAGAGTTCAGATTACCAAAGATACTTAGATGTTCATCTTTTTGCTCCTGTTTGTTGTAGTTTTTCTCTTCATTGAGCAGCCTGTTTCCAAGTTCCTTTAGACCTGAAGAGTTTGGCATTTCGATTCCTGGGTATTCCTTAAGTGTCTTTCCAGTCTCTCTCATGAGCTTTTCTATTTCCACCAATGCGTAGTCTTTCTTTTGTTTTTCTGTTAAACGCAACGTAGGATAGTTCAATATTTTTCTGTGTTTGTACTCCATGTCTTCACTTAGAACTTCCCAACATGTTTCCCACACAGTTTTTGGATCTGTAACCTCACAGTGGCATAAGATGGTTGTGAAAAGTTGTCGTAGCTGATTTCCAGTTGCCCAGCTTGATGCCTCGTTGATGCAGTCAATCCACTCTTTGTCGTCATCGAGAAACCCTAATGCTTCACATGCTGCCTTGTATGATCTGTGGACAACTCCATTGACAGTTCTTATGTCTTCGAAAGAGGTGCATCCTTTGACGACGTTAAGTAGCATTCTCATGTATTATTTTTCACCACTTGCTGGATGGGCATAGTAAATCCTTCCAACAGATCTTCCTTTTTTACGCTTGCTCCATTTTGTCTTTCCTTTGTTCCACACCCATTTTGAAGGGAACTCTGCATATGTCATTTTTCTTGCTTCTTCACACTGCTTGTTTGTCTCCATCCATTGTGTAAACTTAGTGATTCCCGCCCTTTCCTTTCTTACTATCTTTGTTAAGTCTGCAGAGTCTGAGAAGATAACATGTTGTTCATTCTGTAGGTGGAAAGGCAGCCTTTCAACACAGGGATCTCTGAAGTGCATCTCAAATTGAAATATTCGCCAACACGCATCGTGTGCTGAGATGTATGTACACTCGAGGTAACTTTTGATCTCATCATTTTCTATCACAGCCGTAGCTTGGTCGTCACCCTTGTTTATGTATTTAAAGAGGTACTTTATTGAGAGAGATCTGTTGCATATCTCGACATTTATGTGTGCTTGATACTTTACCAGTAGATCTCTATTGTATGGGACCACGTATCTATTGTCCAACTTCACTTCTCCCTTCTCTATGTATCTTCCATCGTCGCGCCTTCTGTATACTGGGTATCCATCTTCATCTATGGTTGTGTTTCTGTTAAATTGTCTTGGGAAATTTCTTATGCATCTGTTATCAATCATGCATGGTGAGTTTGTATTGGCCTGCCCACATGGTCCATGCATCATGAAGTTTTCTACCGCTGCATAACCTTCTGGATCAATTTCCTTGTCCGGGATCTCTGCGCTTGTTATCTTATCTACCTGCTCTGGTTCTGGATTTTTGTAACTTTTCTCTTTCTTGTCAAGGAATATGACTATGTGGGCGTGTGGTAGACCCCTTTTTTGGAACTCTATTGTGTATATAACTGCAATCAAGACAACAACTGTTAGTTACTTTATATAGGAAATTTTGCTGTGTAAGTTAGAGATCATTACTTGCTAGTGTTTTTCCAAAGTATTTCCTTTCCTTTATGTCTCTCATGAACTCCTTTAGTTTTATGTGGAACACTCGGTCAACAATGTCAGGTCTTTCCGATGCTATTTGCCCTACCTCTAATAGCATAGATTGAATTTCTGGCCAAGCTGCATTGCATGTGAACGTCACAAATAGGTCGGGGTATCCGGCCCACCTACATATTGCCATGGCATCTTGGAAGTTTTGTTTTTTGTACCTCGGGCTATCCGTGACAGTTGATGGAAGTAGTATTCTCTTCCCTACCATGTCAGCTCTTGTATCTCCCCTTCAATCATTGCAAGCCAGCATATAGATCTGTTCTTAGTTTTCCTTGATTTTTCTTTATCCACTCCAGCCTGAAATGTAAAATGCATGCAAAGGCGTCTACGATGAATTGCAGTGTTAGCTTTTTACACAACATCAAGTGCATTGTTTGGTTCATGCGCTGTTGTATCCGATATGCATAGTATTCTAGCATTGTAACATTGTTTCTCTTGCATGTTGCACCTTCTTTTAATATGTATTTTTTTCTCTGTACCCATCTTCACCATAGGGAAAGAGTAATGGATATTGCATGGACATGAATTTTGGATGGTTCTCGGATATTCTTCTGGGCTTCATGTCTTTGTACTGAACGATGATGTCACGCCCTTGTCTATTTTCTGTTGTTTCATTGACAATGAGGGCTGCCACTTCAGATGCTGATGGCATGTTATACTGCCTTCCATCTCTCTGCCTTTTATTGATTATTTTCAGTTTCACGTCATGATAATCACCTTCTTTGAATCTATCTCTCGCCATTCTGAATGTTTTTGCTAGTATATTGTCTCTATCCAACATATTTTTGAGGCCTTCAACGATGTGTGGATCTAAGGACTTCCTCTTATCTATGGAAACCGTTGATGCTTCTATCCTGTTGTTGACCTCGTTTTCCGTGTCGTAGATGTATAACTGAGCCCATCGTGGCTTGTCTCCTTCTTCTTTTGGTAGAAGAGTTCCAATCCGATGGTAATTCAGCCCATTCATTTTGAATACATAAGGTCCACTTCCTTTGTTTATTTCTTTGTCAATCTTTCCTCCCATTGATGTGAAAGCAAACATGGAGTTATACAATCTAATATTTTGCACGTAGTTTTTTGACCTCTTCCCATTTTGTTTCCTTAGCAATTTCATAAGGTAAGCTGGCGGCTCCTTTAATACTGGCAATTTGACCTTTCCATTTTGGCAGCATAGTCCAAATGTGGGGTTGCTGCTGCCTTTACCCTTGGTTCTTTCTTCATACCAGAAAGTTGCTCCGCAATGTTCACACGTGCAAGTTGGTTTTCCAAAGTTCCAAATCTTCATATCAGTTCTTTTTGACGACCTGTTCATTATTTAGCATTATCTTTTATGCTAGATATCAATGCCTGAATATACAGATTATGCAAAATGGTATACAACTATAGATTACCTCTTTCCGTTGGCATCTTCTTTTGGCACTTGGTCTCCTTTAGTAATTAGTTCGAGTTTTCTTTTCCTACTTGGCCTCTGTTTTGTCGTTAATTCCATTGAATTTCTTGTGCTGAAGAGGAATTTTTAGTTTTTTAAAAGGCAAGTATAGTATTATATGATGAATCGAGTTTATACACGTTACCTCTCCTGGTCATTAGTTTGTTCGTTTTGAACAGTAGTGCATTCTGGCTCATCTCCATGTAGTATTGTAGGCTCTCTCCTTTTGTTGTCCTTAATTTTTTTCATCCTTGCCAATCTTGCCATTTTTACTGTTTCCCTATATTGACACATGTATTTTTGGTTAAAAAAAAGAATTTTGAAATCATGTCTAGTGAATTGCAGTTATGACAATCATGTGCTATCCTTTTTTTTCATATAATTTATTCTCTGAATTTTTTCCTTGTTTGGAAATTTGAATGGAAGTATATGGACGATAAACCTCAGACAATTGGCACATATAATGCTGAAATCAGTGATCTACCAGAACTGAGGCATGCACAATGAAGGTCAATGATTTCAGTCTATTGGACACAGTTAACTTATCAGCCAATGAACATATTAGCACTGATATGATTTTATCAGATATAAGAAGGCAGAACTATTAGATATCTGTCTATATATTTTTTATTAGTCTACTTGATTCAAAGCTTACTATTTTTTTCTGTAGGTCAATGATCTATGCTTTAGTTGGGAAACAGGGGCGCTGAGGCAGGATTGGAGTTCAAGGGGTGACAGACTGGCTAATCCTCTCACATAGCCCTATTAAAGTTTTATGATCACTAACATAATAATTACCTTGACATATTGCATATTTGATTGGTTTTGAGCATCTTGGCAGTTTTCTTTGATGTCTTGCTATGTGCCTCGGCTTTTCTCTTCATTGAGTATTCCTGTATGTCATTGAAAGTATAAATATAAACACCTTCATTGATAAGAAAATATGAAGCTCTAAAGATCACATAGCTAGTTAGTTTTGAATCTATGGTTATTACTCAGAGAGATTTGAAAACAAAGGCGGTTTGGATTATTACCTTGTTCTTTCGTAGAGATCAAACTTTTGAGACAATGATTACGATCAAAGCTCTGGACAATCAGCTGTACTTCCCTAACGCATGCATGAAGAACAATTGGTATGAGATTTTGTGGATGACAAATTCATTGTGGCAAAGACGTAGTTACATACCGTACAGATTGATCTGCTGTAGGATTTTGGGTTGCCGTATTTCCTGGGATCTTGGTCCTCTTTTATGTATATCTTGTAGATCGTGTACTTGATTTTAAAGAAGAGAGAAGAGAAGAGATCGGACATTGTTATTATTGTGACGTGAAGTTGTATTATATATAGTCAATTAGGCATACACAGTACCTTTTGTCTTTGGATAGTAACCGTCCTTTTTAAAAGATGTTGGACTCTGATAAGAAGTCTTCTATATTATTCTGTTTAGACATTTTCCAAAAAAAATTGTGACGTGAAGTTGTATTATATAGTCATTATAGTTAGGAATACCAGGAAATATCCTTTTAAAAAGATTTTGTGTATATCTCTTAATCCGTTTTAAAAACTTGGAAGAAACTCTATTTTTTTACAGCAGCAATTTTTTTATAGCTTCATGAACAATAATCAACATCTGTATTGTAAATTTCAGATACTACCTCCAGTCTGTTTTATTAGGCCGACACGTAGTTGAAAAAAAGTTTTTTGGAAAGAACCGAAACAGACAGAGTATTTAATATCTGGTTATACGACTTCCGTTCCAATTTATTCCATCTATCCCAAAATAATAATTTACCGAATCCAACTTATCTGATACCTTAGTGTTGAAGCGCGGCTACAATGATTTCGTCGACTTCCGTGATTTTGCACCAGCACCAGCAAATAAAACATTTTGGAGAAGATGCTATGGCTTGGATTCAGGGAGAGAAGCTCCGCACTGGCGAGCATCAGCAGGTCAGTGCCTGTTTTTTCTAAATTTTCTCCAGGTTGTCAGTTGTTTAATACTCAATACATACATATACTTAGTTGGCTCCTACCTAGTTACTAATGGGTCAGCGTTTGGATGTAGGAAGCATAGCTATGCGTCAAAGAACAGTACTCCCTCCGATCCATATTAGTTGACTTCAATTAGGATGTATCTATCAGAAAAACTTGTCTAGATACATCCAAATTGGAGTCAACTAATATGGATCGGAGGGAGTATATGATTTGAAGCAATTATATATTTGCACACCTAAATCATAAGATTGCCACGACTAAATGTTCATAGACTTCACAGCGTATGTCTGCATGCACAGACATGTTATAGTAAAATTCATGCGCTCATAGAGATTACAATAATGCGTACTAAGTATAATAGAGTACTTGAAAAGATTTATACTAAAGCAAAAGCTAATAGTAGTACTATCTATTTGAGGGCTAAAGCTATTGCATTTGATCCTAGTATGTGAACCTATCGGGTGTTTTCCTAATCCTCTTTGGTCTATCCTCAATGAGAGTCAAGTCTACAATATTCTCCTCTTTTGATGATACTTTTCTCTTGGTGTTGTTATCAGTTCTCTTCTTCTTTGTTGTCCTTGCAATTTCTTCATTCAACTCTTCAATTTTCTTCTTCTTTGTTGTCCTTGCAATTTCTTTATTCAGCTCATCAGCGCATTCATTTGTGATAATACAATCACGGTTCTCATCATGATTGTAGCTGTCTCTCTGTCAAATTGGGTAAAAAATCAGTGGTATTGTTAAAACAAAGAAATTCGGCTACATGGTACATGTGAAACTTGTACATCATCAGTTACCTTTTTAGACTTTTTAATTTGTTTCTTACAAACTTCATTCTTCCACTCTTCTTTAACCTGTAAAATAGAATAGCTTACTTAGAGAATAGGATGGCATTTCATTTGTAGTGAATTAATATAAGAAATAAGCACCCTATTATTGATCTTTCCCATTTTCATTACCTTTTTATCAGTACTTTTGTTCTTTGTTGTCCTTGCAATTTCTTGGTTCAACTCACATTCATCTATGATGATGCAATCACTGTTATCATCATGGTCGTTGTTGTCTCTCTGTCAAATTGATTAAAAAATCAGTGTTACTGTTAAAACAACGAAACTTTGCTACATGGTACATATGAAAATTGTATGTCATCGGTTACCATTTTAGAATTTTTATTTTTCTTCTTACATATTTCATCCTTCCGCTCTTCTTTAACCTGTAAGATAGAATAGCTTAGTTAGATTCTTTCCCACTTTGGACAAATTTCATTTTATTTGTAGTGAAATTAATATGAGAAATAAGCACCAAATTATTTATATTGTCTACTTTCAGTACCTTTCTAAATTTGTTGATTGTAGGCTTTTGTAGATGGGATAAATATTGTTTTTATTAACAATATTACATTACAATATACACAAACTTAGTACGTATAGATTATGAAAAATAATCTGAACAGAATACCTCATCATCCAACATTTTATTTTTCATAGTAACTTTTTTCCTATTGCTTGAAGTAATGTTTTCCTCTCTTTTATTACATATCATGCGATGTCTCCTTTTCCCAATATTATCCGAATTGTTTTTAGACTCCTACATATTGTTTTAATGGAATATTACCAAAATTTCTTGAGCTATAAGAAAACATAACAATGCTACAGTTGACGTTTAATCAAAAATTGGCTTACCTTGTTCTTGCCGTTTATCCCCTTGACAACCTTTGTTTGCTTTTTGAATGTAGACTTTTTCACCTTTTTATCTATATTTCCACACTCTTGATCCGAGCCATTTATTATAATTAAATTTTCACTTGAAGTTTTACAATTTTGTAGGTTCTCTGTTGTTAATGTATTGTTTTCATCTTCTTTCAACTCCTTTGAATCTGTCTCTGATGCTTCCTGCATTTTTTGGTGTTGTATGACATAGAGAAAAGAGCTTAATATTAATAGAAAAATAACAATAAAAATTATCATACCTCATAATTAGAAATTTGCATTTTTCGAACAGATTTATTGCTCTTCTTGGAGCCAATCCTTCTCACTTTTCTGCTAGATCTCTTCCTGGATTTATCTTCTTCACGCTCTTGATAAAAGCTTGACTCTTTCTACATTATATTTGGCAATATCATTATACCACAACATTCTATGCATGTACGATTAAAAGCCTTACGTTACCTCATCATGGTTACTTGTTATGGAAGTAACCTTATAGTGCATTACGATGAAACCATATATTAGCTTACCTGATTCTTTAAATCATGTATAATAGAAGTAATCGGGTTTCCACATCGTTGATGGTCAAGTATGTCCTATAAAGTATTTTTCATTAAGATGTTGTACGTCCTTTGCCAAGAAAAGTAATGTAGATGGGCATACCTCTTCAGCCTTTTCATTTGAATATTCCATCTCTAGCTTCTTATTCGGCTCAAAGGCATAATTCACTTTATAATTTTCCATGCACTCTTGCAAATTCCTTGAATTTAACTTCAAACGGAATATGAGTGTTCTTCCACATAGGTTGCGAATAGCTTCCGGGATCGTCTCGGATAATTCATCTTGCTCTAGCAGGGTTGAAACTGACCTATTCCCCAAAAGTCTTTGTGCCACCTCATTAAATATTGCACATGTTGTTGTTCCTGTGTCGTCACTTATCCTTATATTGATTATGTACCTAATATCATACTTTAGTGTTAACATGTACCTCGTAGTATGACTTTTGGTAATAAAATAGAACATGGAATACTCACCGTAGATCTGCACTTTCTGCTATTTTGTTACATGATTTGCAAACAAAGTTACTTGAGTTCTTTCTTGCTGCACAGTAGCAATAAATACATGCCATGTACCACCAACCTCTATCTGATATAATCTCATCAATCGTTGCTTTTGTTGTGCATATATATTCCTACTTTATGTTAAGAGCAAAAGGTTATTAATGTAACAAAAAATATGTAGAACATAGTTGAAGTTAAGGGTATTAGCTGACCTTTGTTTGCACATCAGTGTACCTCAATTCTGTGATCTCCCTTAATGTTTTTCTGTTGTAGAACATCTGTTGTTCTATTGTTCCCTGCGTGCTTGCATCAACTTCAATCATTGTTGGGAAGGTATCCACTATACAATGCCTGTATATTATTGGTAACATTATCAAAATGGACTCATTCATAAAGAGTGTACTGCATTACTACTATATATCATACCTGTTGATGATTTCTTTTGTCTCAGGAATTTCCATGTCTAAATAGACCTTTGATGCATTTGTTGTTCGTAGTGATAAGCCTATTTATAAATGAATCAGTAAAGGCATATTATGCAAAATAAAAGAGACTAAAGATTCTCACCATAGAAATCCTTGACCATATTTGAAGTGACAATCACTACCGTTTGTTTTCCCAAGAAATTCTCGTTTACCATATCCGCTAAATTGTCCCCCCATAAAGAGACCTTAATTTTCTCACCACTGCAGAAATTTAATCATGTAAAAGTAATTTAAAATTATATGAGAACTTAAATCATAAAAAAGCTAAATAATGCTGTAATTTACTGACTTACTCTAACAAAAGGATTTCAATTTCACGGATTTTTGAAGTTCGCTCCTTTGAGGTGTCCTTGGCTATTGTTTTTTGTTGTACTGGTTTTATCCCTCTAAGCAGGCCAATAACATCTGCATAAAGATGTATAGATCTTACTTTATTGATATATAATCATTTTTTACATGCATGTATGATTTACATACCTGAGCATTGTGCATCATTACTTTCCCTACTCCATAAGGTAATACTATCAGCAAACTCAAAGTAATAGTCTAGAAAGTTCTCTGGTTCTTCTAGAACTTCCTTTTGTTGTATCGTAGATAAAATAATTTTCAGATTGTTCTTCAAAGGCCGATACTTGTCATATTCCCAAACATTGAAGTTCTTCAATATGTAGATGGAGTTTTCCTTAAACTTAGACTTAAACTTGCTCATCAGTTTAGTTCCAATAGAAGCATGAATTGTATTTCCCTATGTACAAATAATATGTTAGGAAAATGTAAAATATGAAATACTATACAAATTATGCAAACTTAATACTTGTACCTTCTTATCTGCCAAAATCATATCAGCACTAATGACTTCATTAGTTGATAGGTTAACTGAATCCCAAAGTCTTAAAACCTTGACCTTGATTTTCCATGACTCATTTATTGTAGAAAGCGCACTTAGGAGTGTAGGTTTCATCTGTCAAGACAGGTGAAATATGAGTGCAAGTTGTTAACATAACAAATTATACAGGGAAAATATCACTGTCATAGAGAATACGTATAAGAGATTTTATCAAGGATATATGTGTTTGTTCATTGCATGTAAGATCAAAAGAGAAAAGGTGAATGTGACACCAAATTTTGTCCATATTGACGAAAATTTACACATATAGTAGCTATGATGTCACATCGTGTAGCTACCAGTACTTGATTCCCTTTGACTTGAAGATTGCAAAAGAAGATCCATCTACGTAGATTGTATTTAGATAGACAAACAATAAAATCAAAATAGAAAAGAAACTAAACCTAATACCTCGGAAGTACAATCTTGGATCGAAAGAGAAAAGGAGAAGGTGAGAGCAAATTTTTTCTATATTGATGGAAGTTTACACATATATTAACCGTGACACCATCTAGCTACCTGTACTCGATTACTTTTGAATTCAAGGTACTCCCTCCGACCCATATTAGTTGACTTGAATTTGCAAAATTTAGATGAACCTATATACTAAATAGTGTCTACATTCATCCAAATTTTGATAAATCTGAGTCAACTAATATAGGTCGGAGGGAGTAGCAAAAGAAGACACATCTATGTAGATTTTATTAGATAGATAAACAATAAGATCAAAGGAGAAAAGAAACTTAATATATGAAGATTGAAGTTTACACATATATTAACCATGACGTTACACCATCTAGCTACCTGTACTTACTTCATTAACTTTGACTTGAAGATTGAAAAGAAGATTCAATAACAATAAGATCAAAAGATAAAAGGAAATTAACCTGATCTGTGTGAAGTACTGTCTTCCCGTGATGGATGATTGTCAAATTGACGGATGTTGACGCTGATCTGAAATCGTGGAGTTGCAGATGTTCAAGGGTCCAAGTTCTGCAAGAGCTTTAAAGATATTCTATGAAAGGAGAAGCACCGGTTGGGTGCAATAGCTTTGAATAAATCTGGTGGATATGTACGTGCAAGATGGTTATATTGAATCTGAAACTTGTGTATGCAAGGGTCTCTATTCCTGGTGTGTTTCCTTGTTGCTCACGTGTTGTAGTGACCGGAACATCCACGGCTGGGGATATATGTGTGTATTATATTTGAACCGGAGAGAAGTCGTGATATGTAGAAGCCATGAGTCGTGGCATGTTGGCACCGTAATGTACGTAATACTAATTAAATCATAGCCTTAAGTAACAGATCTAACGGCTCATATAATTCAGGTGATGTGGATCAACCTGGTGTCTCGAAAAACACCCTTATATTGCTTTTAGTATATAATAGATAATCCACTTTTTCTATAAATAGTCTCGATTTTGTTGCATGTACCAGAAAACGATTCAATCTAGAAAAAAAAAGATAGACTAGACCTCGCTGGAGAGTTCATCAGAGACCTTGTCGGCGAACTTGTAGCAAAAAGCGTCCTAATATAGCAAAACCGACTTCACCGAAGATTTTCACCAAGAGACCTTGTACCAAAAATTTTATGCTAATGTAGTAAAACAGAATATTAATTGTAGCGAAAAAATTATATTAGTGTAGCAAAACACCAACTTCGCCACCGCCCAGGCCAGCGATCCTCATAGCGAGGTGCTTTGGGATGGAGACCCCACCTCCATCGGCGGTAGCATGGGCTTTGCCCCGCCACGTTTTCCAACGGAGGTGGAGGAGAGATAGCTAGGTGGAGAGGGCGCCTGCCGGCCGCTAGGGCTTGGCCCAGGGTGCTGCCCATGTGAACGTACGGACATCGACCGGTCTGGTTGCCCTAACCCAGTACTTGTTGTGTCAGCCCCCTAGTAGAACATTAATTACCCTACCTTATGCTGGCAAGTTGATATTTTTTTTGCTTCCTTATGTGCATGCAGGTTGTTGGTCGAACGAGAGTGAGAGGCGATTGCTAGAGATGTGCTGCTAATTGTGGAGCTAGAAGAGCAGATTAGCTTGCTTGTAGCAAGGCAGGCATGGGAGGCACGTCGGCCATGAAGTGGCTTAAGGTACCCATGGCCATGGAGTGGAGCAGCTGGAGCATCTCCAAGATCCATCCAAGGTCATCAAGTACAACAGCTAGAAAGATAAATAAGGTACATGGTCATCATGTGCATCCAAGGTTATCTTTCTTTTTCGAGAAAACGTAATAGACTATTGCGTTTCATTTCATTGACATGTCCATGGACATGGGTACCTTATTTATCTTTATCCATTGAAAGACATGGGTCCATAGCTAGAAAGATAAGGTTTAGGGTTTAGGTACCCATGTCCATAGACTATTGCGTTTCTTTTTCGAGATTTTCAATGTGTGCCTTCTTACTTCAGATTATTCTGTGTGTCTTGTTGTTTATGGCCAAAGTGCACTTCTTAGATGTAAGAACTAATATTGTGGCAGTAGACTTTGAAACTAGAAACTGGAGAGTTATTTATATTCCACCAAAATATGGTTTCTACACTTCTACTACTACTACTACTACTACTACTACTACTACTACTACTATCCATGAGTGGTTATGTAAGTAGCATGATTGCTTGTGTTGTGGGGGTGCCTTTGTTCCAACAACAATACCTTCTACCTTATTTATCTTTATCTGTTATTGTTGTCTTGGATTGAGGGCTTGAGGTTTAGTACTCCGTATGTTCAGTAGTCTGCGTGTATGTGTATTGCGAAGGCTTTATTTTTGGTATGACCAAGTGGCTTTTGTCTCGGTTGGTCTATGTGTTCAATGTTGGCTTTGAGGGCTGAATCTTCATGGCCACGTATTCTTTATGAGCCCTACTTTCATGGTGCTTTTATCAGTTTATCTAGTAGCAAGTACATTCCTTTTTCTTTTGGAAGACATGGGTAGTGTATTTCTGACTTTGTGAAAGTGCCTTATTTATGATCCTTGTTATGCTTCTTATATGGAGTAGTCAGTAGTCATAGGAAGTCCCATGTATTCCTATATTTGTGAAAGAGTGCTAGCTTTTATATGATGTGTCCAGCTTGTATGTATCTCTGTAATGGACGTGTACAATTACATTGATGCTTTTGATATATTCCTTGTGCTCTTTCTTGGTATTTAGAGTTCTGATATGCTATCCTAATTGCTCGCTGAACAAAAAATCTTATCCTTTTTGACATCTATGCTTAAAATATAGACTAAAATCTTATCCTTTCTTTTGTAGTTTTTTTCCCATCAATATTCACTTCACTACCAGAAGGATTGATTTGTATTAACTTTGATTAAAAGATCTGCTATCTTTCAACATGAGAATCATGTGTTATTACTGAAGTACTAAGATAACGATATCTTATCCATCCAAGCGGATAGCTTTCTACTTTTTTTACTTGCTGTTGCTTTCCACTTTCTATATTGATTGCTTCAATCGCTTGGGCACTTCATTACTACCATATAATATTTATGTGTTAGACAGCTACACCATCTTATGATATGTATATTGTAGTTTCTGTTTTCAGCTGAAACATGCACATGTTAGCACTATCTAACTGAAGCTTGAACCTGCTACCACATCTCTTTTATTAGTTTGGTCTAAATGAAGAATCCCGCATTCTATTCACAAACGTACTAATGCTTCTAGAGTTTGAGTACACTTCCAACACTCCAAATTTGGTCGTGTGAAAGATGAAATCAACTGAATCTGCACGGTCATGCATAGAGTTTCCTTAGTTATGTTTCTACAAATAAATATTATCTCACGGTTCTGGCTAGTCTCTACTTCTGTAAATGCAGTTGGAGGTGGATATTGAGACCAATCTCACCTCAACAAGCAGGCTGGATTAAATCGCAAGAGCTACTAAAAATTACCGCCACGCGAGCCTAATATTTTTTATATCTTTGCCTTGTCATTTGCTGCATGCTCCAGCAGGACTTTGTGTTATGCACTGTTTGTAGGCATGTAGTTCTTGTTATGCACTGTCCTGCCAAAACTACAACTTACGCTAGCTGCGAGATTTATTCCCCACCAGAAGCGTGAGCTGTTTTAAACTTCTGTTGCTTTGTCTCGATCATTTTAGATGTCTGGAATGAGTCGCTGATGTGTTTTTTGGGTGACAACACTATGATAGTACCATGATCTATAGGTTATATCCATTAGTATTGATCTCACTTTTATATATCCTAGAATAGATGAAGTTGTGCATCCTTGGCTATGTCTGTGGCATCATCTACGCACTAATCTGTGTACTCGTTCCTCTCAACTCGGAATGTATGTCGGGTATTCGTTCCTTTTTGCAAATGGACGGATCTATTGTTCTTTTGAATTGTGTATGGTCGGGAATTCTAGATTTCACATTAATTGTCCAAGTATCAGTGAAACCCATCAGCAATAGATGACTCTGAGGTCAAGTCTCATATGTTTTTGGGTTTAGAACTTGTAGATAGACATTTTTTCATGGGGATCTTACTTATGCTGGCTTTCATATAGCTAGTGTGCTGGATGTGTACCAGTGGTTGGTAATTGTGTGGTCTTGGTATTTGATTGATTTGGAGAAGTGTAGAATTCTATCCAACTGTTGTGGTTTAGATATTTCCCGTGTCTACATCCATGGAAGTATCATGCTAGAGAAAGTAGACATATTTTCCCTGTTTAAGACATGAAGGCATTACTTGTTAGAGTAGACATGTCCCGTTACGTTGTATTTGGTGCTCTAGTATCGTCTATCGAGCTAACTGTTGTAGTCTACATTGTCCAACTTCTCTTGTAAATGTTTTATCTTTAAAACCTCACACATGGTTAACTCTGGATCAATATTCACTTCAATTCCATAAGTATTGATTTGTATTGACTTCGATTAAAGGATCTACATGAGAATCACGTGTTGATACTGAAGTAGTAAGATAAATATATCCCATCTATCCAAATGGATAGCTTTCTGTTTTGTTTATCTGGTGTTGCTTTCCACTTTCTATATTGATTGATTCGATCCCTTCGGCACTTCATTACTACCATGTAGAATTTATGTGCTAGACAGCTACAACTACTTATGATATGAGCTGGGTATATTGTAGTTTTTATTTTCAGCTGAAACATGTACAACTTAGCACTACCAAACTAAAGCTTGAACATGCTACCACCTTTTTTATTATTTTTTTCTAAATGAGTAATTCTACATTCTATTCACAAACATATCAATGTTGTTTGAGTTTGAGTGCACTTCCAACACCAAATATGGTCATGTGTTAGAGTCTGCATGGTATTGCATAGAGTTTGAGCTAGGTCAAGTCTCATATGTTTTGCATAGAATTTGCCATGTCGATGTTGTCCCAACATCCACCTTTGGTAAGAATAATTCTTTAATCTAATCTCTGGCTTCCCAAGTTGCCAGTCGTGATACATATACATGTTTCCTTCTCGACGAGATGAGATGGTTGATACCATGCATGCCCAAGTTCAGATGTGCCCACTTTCAGACAATATGTAGAACTTCTGTTTGAGCGATTGATACATTTATGTCCTCTCTTTGTATGGTTTGATTAGCCTCAATTAGAACAAATGATAGTCTCTGATGCATTATGCATTCTACTGTTAGCTTGTTTTCCTTTTCCTGTTGGTTGTTTATAAGGTATTTCCATGTTTATAAGAAATTTCTTAAATTAATTTCCATTTCTGATTGTGTTGTGCGAGTTAATGACGTGCCTTGGATAGTGCCTCTGCGTGCAACCTGGAGCTACTGCTGGCCTCCTGTGCCTTGCACGCAGTGGTAGGCTCGATTGGCTCCCGGCTTTTACCACCTTGAAACCACCCCGCAACAGTGGTGGCGGTGACTTTTGGCCTCTCGGCTATACCCCCATCAAGTGAGCTCGTCGGGTTCCCTTCCTATCTTTACGTGCTCTTTTTTGATTCAACACATATTATAACGATGAGTTATGCTTACTGTTTGAAATGCCTATGTTTCTGCTTACGAAAAGATGAATTTCTGATTTAGTCCAGTGATATCCACATGTGCCTTTATTTTTGATATGCCAGGTGGCTTTTTGTCTCGGCTGGGCTTGTGGGAAACATGTTTGCTTTCTAGTTAGCTGGCTAGCTGAATGTTTGTGAAATCAAGAACCAAGTAGCTAGCTGAAGGCACGTTTATGCCAAGTGAGTTTTGATCAATCAGTCACATGCCAAGTAGATAGCTAAACGTTTTGATGGAAAGATGTGTCATTCTAGTTAGCTTGTGTGGTTGGGTAGGTCGGCTTAATCAATGTCATTCTTAAAACCAGACTTTTATTTATTGTGGGCTTAACCTGGGAACTTGAGGTCTTTCTATCACGATATATGTAATGTGGCTGTTTGCACTTGTTGGAGCTGATATAGACCATATATCCGAAGTGGCCAAGTTGTTTGATCTTTTGTAATTCAACACAATTAAATGTTGCATAAGATGAATTCTGTTGCTGGCTTATTGATGACTTTTGTGCTTGGTGCATATCTTGAAAATTGTCATTTTTACTTATATGATCCATATCCAACGAAACATGGTTAGAGATGTATCAGGTTTCATTGTATAGTTTCAGGTTAGCTACCAACACCCGCATAATTTAATTATCTTGAAAATTTCCATTGATACTTGTCTTATCCATATCTAATGAAACATGACAGCAGCCAATTAAACCACTTGCAATGTGCCACTAGAAATAATTTGGTCATGTTGCCAGGCTCTAAGGCACAAGTTTAATGGTGTTGCTTAGGGAAGCAAAGTTGTATCAATTGTTTTAGGTTGCTGTGAATCCATGAGATGCATGTGGTTTCTCAAGCTTCTTGCTCTACTAGCTATCATTTCCGTTCTTTAATGTATATATGGGCAGATGCTTCCTTTTGCAATTTGTATTGTCATGCTGATCATATCTGGTTCTACAATTTAATGCAGGTGAGGCTTCTGACTTGTCCATAGCTCTGTGAGAAGCCTTGCACGACGGCTGGTTCCTCTTACTTGGTCTTGGTGGTTTATGTGAGTAGTATAGCGCTAAGAGTGTTTTCTTGTTTGTGTGTCGAGTAGCAGTTTCTGTGTCGTTCATGGAGGTGAAGCTTTCTTAGTGTGATTTTGTCATGCAGGTGAAGGATGGGTTAGTCCCCTTTGGATAGCCGCAACATGCTGGAGGTGTCCAGGAGAGATCCTTGGCTGTCGGCTGGACGTGATTCTGCTTTTACCAGCACGGATGTGTTTGGTATGTGTGGTTGCGGTGATGTTTGTATCAATATGTATAAACGACATACAATCGGTGAGGGGGGAGAGATGGCGCTGGTGGTGGCCAGCCTTTAGAACAAACGACGTATAATCGCCGATTGTCTATTTCTTTCATTATTCAACTTGATGGATTGTTACGTGGTGAAAGCGATGTGGCTGATGTGGTGTCCTGGAAGTTGGATGACCACCAGTAAAAATGAGAGGATGGAAAGATGTCACAGGAAAATGTGCATTCAAGATTGAGCTAGACAGAGATTACTCATGGATGGAACCGTGACTATCTATCTGGTCTTGCGATTTTCACTTATGTAGTTTATTTGCTGGATATGTTTGCAAGAGTGTAAAACATCTGTTTGCTCGGTACCATCCATATGATACGATGTAAAGGTTTTTTGCACTTGGGAAATCCTAGCTAGATATGTTCTCTGCTACTTGTTGGTCAACCTTTTGTTCTAAAGGTGCCGAATGGAATTCGTTGAACCTGTGGGATGAATTCTATGTTTAATAAATATTAGAGGAGTTGTGTACTTTACGCACATCAACCTTCTTTTATTATCCATTATTATTTTGCTCTGTCATCAAAATGTCCAGAAAAGTAGCAGACTTGCCTACAGGCATGGCTAGCAAGGTTGTACTCGTTGGAGCTATCTTGTAGTGGGTTTTGTGTCCTTGTCTAAATAGTAGCTTTATCCGGGTCTACACGACGTGCGAGCTGAGACCCGTGCCAGCAAGAACGTCTCCAGGGGTTCGCTGTCGATTATGCCGTCTGTGGGACGTCGGAGGCGACGGAAAGATGATGCCACGGTGTAGACTTGGTGATGGCCGGAGTCGAGTCGATCGAGGGGAAGATTGCTTTTTTACACGTTAGTTCCGGCTACTAGTAGTACTAAACCGTGTATGCGACGTGTCGAGCGAGAACGGCTCCTGGTGTATGAAGTCGGCGGCGCCGCATGTCCCACTTGTTTGCCGATGTCGGAGTCGAGGGAAAGATGACTGTACGGTGTAGAGTTGCTGGTGGCCAGGGTCGAGGGAAAGATGACGCCATGGCATAGACTTAACGGCGGCCCGCCGGAATCGAGGAGAAGATCGTTTTTTCTCAGTTATGGGTGATGGGAAGCTAGTTTCCGAACGCTCTTGAAAGAAACATATATCTATCAAGTCTGCATGTTTTCCAAAGCATTTTTTCCCACTTCCCCGTGCTACCACGGACCGGTCCACAGTTAATGGGACGGGAAGAGACTGGATCAATTTTCGGCTCATGCATGCATGCCACGGAGCAATTAAAGGGACATCGTACCAGTAACCAAAAGCAATTAAAGGGCACAAGGCCTTCCGCGAGACAGTTCATGTAGAAGTTGTTGACGGCCAGGTCAACGATCCGTGGCACTAATAATCTTGGCCATCCATCCTTTCAATCTAGCAGCAGCAGCGGACCAGGAGGAGAGAACCCAACAAATCGGGTCTCCTTCCCGTCTAGTACTCCCTAGTACTATTCTCTTCCCCTCATCAGAACTCAAACATGGCCTCCGCTATAAATAGAAGGCCACCGTCACCGGCCGCGTGCGGTTTGCGCGTGCGACTTAGACTTTGGCTTTGTCAAGGAGAGGAGAGTGAGAGTGAGAGTGAGAGTGAGAGTGAGCGCCATGGCCGGCGGCGAGATCGATTCGGCCGGTATGTTCCATGTATCAGTTGATATGTTGACTTGAGTCTGCTTGGATTATCTTAGCGTTTCTTTCTCTCCGGTCGGCCGGCTTAACTTCACCATTTTCCTTTTTGGTCGCATGAACTAGCTACTTTGTGGATCTGTGAGGTGAGATGCGAGTCCTTGGATGATTTTGAGTTTTCGCGGCGCTTCCTGGTCGTCGGGCTGACCAAGCGGACGGCAGAGAGCTGCTAGCGCTTTGTGTTGGCTCCTAATGGAACGAGGCATCTATGAAGTCGAGTCGTGTACGGACGGAAACAGAGACGGGTTCTGCTAGCGCTTTGCCCCGCCACGTTTTCCAACGGAGGTGGAGGAGAGATAGCTAGGTGGAGAGGGCGCCTGCCGGCCGCTAGGGCTTGGCCCAGGGTGCTGCCCATGTGAACGTACGGACACCGACCGGTCTGGTTGCCCTAACCCAGTACTTGTTGTGTCAGCCCCCTAGTAGAACATTAATTACCCTACCTTAACATAGACATAGTACCAGGGTACCTGGTTTTGTACGTCTCTGAACCACTAAGCATATAATCATAAGATTATAGCCATGAGTTAGCATCACATGTATCTGACACCGAATCTTGATGCGACTTGCCAACGGTGGGATGCCGGGGGTGCAATACAAGCGTAGGGATCAGATCGCTATAACAAAAATGTAGTGCCCTAGCTATTTTAGGCCAGCTGTTACAGATGCTCTAAGAACTTTGTAAACTATGAACGTATGGATTCCATCAATAGCTGCATATATGTATTCCATGCAGTAGCTGCACGTATCAACTTTTTTTCCATGTCCAACTCAAAAGAACATAAAAATTGGATGGTTTTTCCTTCAAGTTTTTTGAACATGCACCAGGGCAGAAACAAATTATGAGAAAAAGCAAAATTCTAACGACCTTTTATTTCTCCGACCCTCAAACTTCTTCTATGCTTCCCTCCCCACCCACACAACGTAAAACCAAACACCTAGCATCCTAACTTTCATGGCCATCACTACTCAAAGTGTAAATGCGTGTTTTGCAAAAAAAAAAGTGTAAATGCTTCATCATATATAAAATAATTTCCATATAAGAATATGATTTATTGGAACTAAAATCGACCGTGCGAAACGAGACACATAGACTATATGTAGCACTATTTTACAGCCTTTTTTCTTTATGTAATATAAACTAGTAATCTAGTATCAATCTGTTCCATAATAGAAACGGATGGAGTAGATAATAAAGCTAGGTTGTGTGCATCTAGAGGTAATGCAATCTTCCATATTCAAAAAAGAACACATTGAACCAAGTCCTCAATTTAGTTGAGACAAACTAATCGACGATATTTCATCTAACCAATCGCACCTGTATCATAATAATATCTCTAACATGGGTATCCCTGCTTAATACTATCAGGAGTAACAAATTACCAAGCTTGCTTTAATTGTCTTGCTAATATTGAGTATCATAATAATGGTCTTACACTTTCGCTTTACGAGGAGAAACAAATTAGCTACATAGCCATTGCATTACACTTTCGCTCCTGTCGTGTCGTCGGCCATCTCCTTGTTCACGAACAGCTCTAACAGAGCAGAGGGGCAAACTTTCTTTAGCCGTCCAATCCCATCCGCTGCTATGAATACTTCAAAATTACGAGGAGAAGAGAGGAAATGCATGCACGCCTTCCACAGCACGGGGCAGCGATGCCGCTCGGCAAATGCTAGTGTGGAATCCACAGAGCCCATGTCGATGTGCCAGCACAGTGTCTCCTCACATATGAGTTTCAAGTCTTCCAGCTCGTACCTATCCGCCGCGACGAGCATCCTCTCCGCTGCTGGTGCGGACTCGAGCACGGGGGACGAATTTGTGTAGATGAACCGGAGCATAGCCTTGAACACTTGGACATCCATGTCCTCGATGCACAGTTGGGCTGTGCCGGTGGATGTCGATGCGAGCGATAGATCCGCCTTGAAGACGGGTGACCGTGCCTCGAGCATCCAACGGTGTGCCGGGAACGTCTTCCCTCTGACCTCGATCTTCACGTCCACTTCCTTCTTGTTCCAGATGGCTTCCTCGAGTTGCCCGTGCAATTCGAACGGTGGCGCTGCGGGTACTACTGCCACGACCCTAGGTTTTGGGTCCGGTGCGGCAAGGTCGTCGATGTAGTCGTCCATGCCGGGCCCGGTGGTGGTGACATCGCACAGGACGGTGAGGCAGTCGTCGTTGAGAAGCTTCTCCTTGGCAAGATCCTCGTGCTTGATGAAGTCTCTCCAGCCCCAGGTGAGCGAAGTGGACTGCGAGAAGCGATGGTCTGTGACTCGGTTGCGCGTTGGCTCCGAGGCCATGTCAGGTAGTATACTCAGTCCGATCTTGGCCGTGGTATCCCCCGTCTTTTGGTGACTCCAATGCTCGAGGAAGAGAGAGATGAAGCCCTCGTGTTCCTTTTTATAGCCGTTTGGGTAGCACTTGATACGCCAGTCGTGGCCGCCGACGCTGAAGGTGCCTGATCTGATCGGCTGGCCGTTGGGCAGCATCTTGCTGATTTGCGAGTACCCGTCGAACCGGAGCAGGTGGGAGCGGGTCGCCGGTGTGGCGGAGATGGTTGAGGCGGTGATGTGATGCCGGCCGGCGGCGCGCAGGGCAGACACGAAGGCGGACGTCGACATGATGCGAGATTGGAGCAGTGCGTACGTAGAGGAAGGGGATCACGATCGATGACAACCGGGACTTCCACACGACGCAGGTGGTATATATATGTGCGGCAGGCATATCTCAGGAGGTGCAAGCGCGTACGTTATAATATGGCTGTTTCAACGCGACGTGTATAACTGGGTTTGTATGAAAACCGATAATGTGCAAGAGATCAGATCGTATAATCCCAGCTTTCAGTCATCATGACTTGGGCGACAATTTAGTACTCCATTAGAACATCTCCAAAACAGCTATACTATACCCAAAAACTGCGGCCCTGCCCAATAAACCGTTTTCTTAGGGCACCAACGCCGGAAAACACCTTGATGCCCCTTTTTCCGGCGTCCTCTAAATTTTTTCCAACGCGTGTAAAAAAGAGGTCACCAGCTATGCAAATATCCGGCACAACGACGGACACCCGAAAACTAATTTGTGTTATATGTTGATCCAAATTCTACAAAGTATAGGCCAACTTCTGACGAGTGGAGCGAGACCCGTCGCCGGGAGGCTTGGGCCGAGTGTAACGAGTCTGAAGTTGGCCCACACCGTGCCCAACGGGGACGCCTGTGAAGGGCGACAACCCCAGCAGTGCGGATGGATCAAGACCTAGGTTTCCACCGATATATAAACCCCTTGTAAGCCGCCGGTTGGGAGAGTTGCATCTGTGAAATCCCCGGCGTTTGTAAACACTCCTCGATATAGTGAAGTTTCGCTGGCTGGCGCCCGTGGTTTTTTCCTCTCTTTGTTGGAGAGGTTTTTCCACGTTAAATCTGTGTCCCCCTTGCTGTGTTTTGTTTTCGTTCTTCGTTATCTTCTTGTCGCAATTGTAACAATTTGCTCATTGCATGCATTGCAGCCGCCGAGCTGAAAATTCCCCGTGCGCCGCCACCGTCGCCTCCCTCTCTTCCCCGACCACCGGTGGTCATTACACTACGCCAAATCGCTCCACCACCTCTCCGCCATGCCTCCACTCCCTGGCTTTCAATGGCCGGACGAGCCCACACTAGTGAAAAAGAGGGCTTACGTTCGGTGTCGAACTAGGAACCAGTCCCGGCTTGTTACGGACCGGGACTAGTGCAAGCACTAGTTCCGGTTTATAACGTCTCCAACGGCTACGAACAGGAGGAAGCACTAGTTCCGGGCCGTTTCAGGTCTTTAGTCCTGGTCTGTAATACAGGCCCGGGACTAGTGACCTCGAGCCGGACAGCTGTACTTTACGGGACAATTAGTCTCGGGCCGTATCACGGACCGGGACTAGTTGATCCTCTATATAATGCAACTTCGTTCATGGCCCGAGCCATGGCCATTTTTCTTCCAAACAAGTCGAGTTTATACCCTTTTTCTCAAGATTTGGTTGTAACCCCTAAATCCAAGGTTTTAAAAGGATAGGAACTTCATCCTTTCGTCTCTTATTATTACTTTAACTCAATGCGATAGAAGTAGAGATGAATTTGCATGCATACTCTAGAAGTAGAGGATTTTTAGATGTGTAACAAATTTTGATTAGGCACAAAATTACCAAAAATAGAAATGTGTAGTTTTTAGAGTTTCATAGCTTAGAATGGAATGGCTTTTTTAGTGATAGAACAATAATAAAATACTCCATATTTTTTATGTTAATTCTTTTCTCCAATTCAAAAATTGGTGCATGTAAATTTTTCAAAATTCAAAATTAATGCTCTAGAAGCTCTCATTATAACTGGGTTATACATATATGGCTGTTTCAACGTGACGTGTATAACTGGGTTTGTATGAAAATCGATAATGTGCAAGAGATCATATCGTATAATTACGATCAAAGTCATTGAGTTTATATTTCTATAACAACTTATGAAGTGATCCTAATCCTTAGACCATGAGATCATGTCAATCACTAACACTGGAAGAGTTTCTTGATGACATCAAACATCACACCGTAACTGGGTGATTATAAAGATGGCTTCAGAACTATTAAAGTGTTATGTTGAGGCTCATGGATCGAGAGTGGAATTTGTTCATTCTGATGACGAATAGATATACTCTGGGCCCTCTCGGTGATATCACATTGGTTAGCTTGCAAGCAAGTGATTTGATCACTAGAATGTTATACCACGGGAACGAGAAAAGAGTGCATGTCGATAACGAGATCAAACTAGGTATGGAGATACCGATGATCGAATCTCGGACATGTAATATATCATGAAACAAAGGGATTAAGATACTAGCATAAAAGGTTTCGACGATCATGGGAAAGTCATTGTTAAATGTGTGGGAGTCAGTATGGATCTCCAGGTCCCGCTTCTGATTATTGATCGGAGAAGGGTCTCAATCATGTCTGCATTATTCACGAACCTTAGGGTGGCACACTTAAGAGACACCGACATCCAACTGGAGCAAAACTTTCATGCCGGAAAGAATAACAAGCGCAGGAATTTATTTCACTGGATACCGAAACAGGTTTTCGGGTGAAATTGCAGAAAGTGTTTTTGCGTGTGAAATGAAATACTAGCAAGGGGTTTTATGTGAATGTTTGTCATTAAAGTAATTGACAAAATTATGAATAAATAAAAGGAGTTTTATCTATTGAGAGTTTGCATTAAATTTGGTGAAAATTTAATAGCAATTTTGAGTGGGATTTTGAGTGGAGGGAATTGAAGAGATTTTTGTGAGTGGAGTGTCCACCCACATGAATGAGGGGAGGGAAAGGGGACAGCCCCATGCGCCGACCACCCCCTTGGGGTTCCCCCACTCTCCTATAAAAGGCACCCCCCTCCTCACTTCTCACTCACACCTCCTCGTGAAGGATCTCTCTCCCCCTCTAGAATTTATCCCCCATGGTCTCAGACTAGCGAGATACATGTTCCTGATGGCTATTCGGCAAGAAAGGGTTGTGCTTCTGCTGCATCGCTGGAGCGAGGAGGTGGAGGTTGCTCGGTGTCTTGTACGTGTGTGCGAGCACAGATGCGCTGCTGTTTTGCGGCGCTAGGACTTCCTCTCGATCTTGAGATCGGTAAGAGATCGTCTACATCAACCACGAGTTTAACTCGTTAAGCTTTGTCGGTCTTCAAGGGTATGTTCTCTACGGATATACATCCGTCCGTTGTTTGTATATAGTAGATAGATCTTGGTACATAGTTCCCATCGTAGAATTTTTTTTGTTTTCTATGCTGCGAACCCTACAATCTCCCTGACATTAGTCCCCGAAGCCGGTGAGGCCTAGCAGGTTTTACTGTTAGGCGTCTCCAGGTTCCTTTAATGAATCTGAAACTTCTCTTTTTCTTCCGCATTTCTTTATGCAGGATGACCCATTTGGCCTCACCTCGATCTTTGCCGAGTTCAACAAAGCTTTGCTCTAACACCCTCAGAATCGACCCTATGCAAGTTTAGCGCTTCCCGCCAAACCCGCATAGAAGCGATTCAAAGGTGCCCACCAGGCACTTGCGTGCGGGTGGAAAACGAAGTAATATCATTACACAATAGTCCTCGATGGAACCCACAAAACATATATATGTATACAACAGCGACTCAAAGAGTCAAGAATACAGATATACAATACAAAGATCCAAATCACCTGGAAAACGATATAGTGCCCGAGTACGGACAAGATGCAAATTGAGCTAAGAGCCCTGAAGAATAACCAATGGCGTCCATAACCCTGCCCAGGCCAAGCCGGAAGGGTAACCCTGCTAACGACGTCGATCTCAAAACCTGCTTAAACAAAAGGGGTGCCGACAAAGGGCAAAGGAAAAAGAGAGCGGTCGATCGAGGCGACACGGCGAGACTAGAATTCGGGGGTCCTCGCCTACATAGGTATGGTGGACTGAAGCGGCAGCGCAGCATGCACTAAACAACCTATAGAGACTCGATATAACTGTTGGCTATCAGAGAGGGATAAGAAAGACCTATCCGGAACCAACCTGATACTACCACCAAACATACCCATCCTGGGATTTCCCCCTCGAGACCAGACGAGGAAGTCAACCGAGGAACTCACACCGTTGGCAGTTTTATTTATTCAGTTATCGTTGCAGCAATTGCTAGTCAGGTATAGATAGTCATCCTGATATAATAAGCAGTGGGCACTTTTAGTTAACCATTCCGTTGTAGTTGCAACACTTACTAGTCAGATATGATTAGCATGAGATATCCCCAATCCTAGTAGTTGTTGGTACTTTTATTTAGCCATTCCGTTGTAGTGGAGCTGATTACTAGTCACATCGGATACAAGTCAATTTATTACAGTAAACTTTAGTTATGGTTGTCTATGATCGAGAACTGTGCTCCAAGTCGTCCATAACCGCGGACACGGCTTCTCGAAAAGATTAAACCCTGCAGGGGTGCACCAAAGTATCCACACGCACTTCGACCCTTTTTGCCAGATCAGTTAACATACACTCATCGGTATGTCGGCGGGGCCTAAGTCATGACGTTTCCCAGACCCAAAGCAAGTACATGGGGGCCACCCCACTAAGCTACCATAGAAGTCGGCCGGTCTCGAGACGGACTCGGGGTTTGTGTAGACGGTGTAAACGATCGGGAACCCGAAAGTGTGACTGGCTTGTCGACAAATAAACGTGTCACGGTCCTAAACAGTACAGGTGCTCCACGCACAATCTTAAATAAAGCAGTAAAGCATGGCATAAGTACAAGATAGTAATAAAGCCCCAAACTACTTGTGGCCCCCGGTACAATACATTGAAATCAGGTACTAATCGATGGGGGTGCCCACACACCCCACCTGTGGTTAGCGCGCTCGATCTCGGAACATGTGTCAAGAACTCGGGGTCCTACGGGACACCAGTGAGCGGTTAAAAACCAAAAATTGTCTATCACCCACCGGTGCCTCTGCATTTACCTACTTTCAATTTTAGTTATTAAACAGTAATTAAAGTCATGATCATCTCCAACATTAAACATGCGGCAACACTCCAACAATTGTGGTACTTGACGACACGCAACAGCACTTGAGCAAGCAACTACGACACGCAAGTCCAACTATCTACCAAACAACAGGTTATAGGATGTGTCCAAGGCAATATAAGGCTGCAAGGGATATCACGGGTACGAAAACTAGAGCATCGCAACACAGATGGCAATAGATCAACAAGGGGAAATAAAGACTATAAAAGTAAGATAGGTAGAAAGGGGGAGAATGCTCGCCTGAAAACATTGCCGAAGGTTCATCCGAAGATCGGGTCGACACTCGCATCAACTCATCGGCCTAATCCGTGAAGAAGCAAAGCACTAGAAGAAACACCGGATGGACTATTTAATACTACGGTAGAAAATCGGGCATGATGCATGTATGATGTATGACATGGCAAGATGCGATGCGATTAGGCAATATTAAACGGAACCGGGGTCCCGATAATTATTTACTAGGTTCATGTTGTTTAGATACCCCACATTTTAAATGTTGTCTTAACAAGGCAAAAGATAGCACCGGTTCGCTACACAAATTTAAATGAGACCAATATAAGACAAGATTTGTCCATATATAGGCGCCATATTTATTATTAGATGATTCGACAACATACCCCCAACCCACAATATGTATGCAAGCATGGCAATTTAATATGCAACAATTGTATATAGCATTTAATAAAAATAGGGGCTCGGATTTGGGATCACACATTGAGGGGTCTCGACGATCTTGGGGTTCACCGAGGGTTCGGGTCGGCGCACCGGGATTGGTCTTCAGGGTCTCGACACCTTCGGTTCCATGTGGCGGCTTTGGCATCCGGGAATAGGGTCTTGCGGTTCGGGAGGGAGATCTTGGGGTTCCATGGTGCCATTATCAGGGAGAACTCGTTGGCGTCGGGGTCTTCGGAATGGCGTCGGCCCTTGCACGATTCATGGGATTCAACCGGCAATTGTAGGAGAACTTGCTCTCGGATCAATTATCCTTTGAAGATCTTACCGAGAGGTTGATCCGAAGGAGTGGCCATAGCTTCACGATTTTATCACCCTCGAAGAACCATCTTATCAGCGTCAGAATACACATACAACACCCATCCACAGGTACATCACCACATGGGCAACACCATCACCACAACACCACCTTACCATATACTAGCCACCGTTTCTCATCAAAACTTCAACACGACAGCCACATATGGTCGGAACAGGGGCTGCTAGGGCACGGGGTCGGCAGGCCGGTAGGCGATCTCGAGGTCAGACAACGACGAGAGGGCGCGGCGGTCACTGGCAGTAGAGGAGCAGCAGGGGTCATCAGAGATCCCCGACGAGGTGCTAGCGACAGCGGCGGCCCGGTCGAGGGAGAGGGCATGCCGACGGTGGCGCCCGGGCTGAAGCAGAGGCGGCGGCTAGAGGCGGCAACGGCGCTCGGGCAAGGCGCGGGAGACGGGCCCGCGGGAGACGGGGTGCTGGCCGCAGCCGAGCGAGGAGAGGCGGCCGGCTCGGGTGGCTGAGGCGGCGGAGGAGGGAGCTTGCTGCAAGCGGGGAGGCGCGACCGGGGAGAGGAAGGACCGGGTGGACGGAGAGGTGGGCGGAGGCCATGGGCGTCGCAGCCTGATTGTGTTTCTGCGGGTCGTCGTCAAGCCGGCGAGGCGAGGGCGCACAGCGAGGGGAAGGGCGGGTCAAGGGAGGAAGAGCGGGCTATGAGCGCAATGAGCCGGAGGCGAGGGCAGCGAGGCGCCGAGGGCCGACGGAGGAGGCCGGCGCGGGCGGAGCTCACAGAGGAAGGCGGGGAGGCGGCTCGCCAGCGGGGAGGCGGATCCAGGCGGCGGCGGCACAGAGGGGGGGTCCGGGTCAGCGACGAGGAGGCGCGGGGCCAGCGGCTTGCAGGGCGACGAGAAGGCGGCCAGGGCGAAGCTTGGTAGGCGGGGTGGGTGAGCGGTTGGTGGGAGAGGCGCGGGGATTGCGGGAGATGGTGCCTGCGGGTGGGGCTGAGCGGGACAGGGGCAGGTGGTGGGGCCAGCAGTGGTGGGCGGTCGGTGGCCAGGATGGAGGCGGGCAGGGCCACGTGTGGCGGCTGGGGGGATTAGGGGTGAGGTGGCAGAAGGTGGTTGGGTGGATTAGGGAGGAGAGATGAGGTGGCGAGCACCGATTGGGTGGGATGAGGTGGAGGAAGGGTGGGTAGATTAGGTTGGAGTAGGAAAAGGGTTTAGGTAGTCCGGTTTTGTACTGGGGGTGGCCGACTGGGTCGGATCGGCCCGGTACGGCTGCCCCTAAAAATAAAATAAATATTTTAATATTTAAAATGGGGCTTTTGAAAACCGTTAGTAGACAAAGCAAAATATTCTGGAGCCCCGGGTTTTGTGTTTGAATAAAGACAGGGCGTTCAGAAGACAGAAATAGATTTTTCGAAGATAGTTTTATGCAAACGAATGCAAGATGACATGACGATGCTCAAATGCAATGTGGCATGATGACATGAGCATGCGGTCATGATGATGCAATGCACAAAAACAACGCGATTTTCTAGTAGTGGTTTTGGCGGGGCGCCACATTTGCCGAGTCTTTTTTTACTTAGCAGGATTATCTTATGATGTGCGGAGTCATTTGGCATATGCCGAGTCATTTTTGGCTTTTAATATTAGCCATAGTCACTGACAGATTGTAATCAATAGCGGTTTGCCTCAAATTTGTCTCAAATCCTGACAACATAGTAACGGCAGCGCAGTTACGCTCGTCATTGTGGTACTCCCATCGCGCATCGCCTCGGGTCCTTCGCTGCGTGATGTGGTGTGGCCCAAGTCATGTATTTCACACACGTAGTCCCTACTGATGCATCCATCATCTGACGAGGTTTAATCTCGTCAATGCCCATTGTTATGGACTTGGGTTTTGGAGAAGATGGGGATGCTGGAGATCGTGGAACGGTTAGCAAACAAGCAACACGAGACACGAGGTTTACCTGAGTTCGAGGCCGGAGGGAAAACCCTACTCCTGCTTATGCGCTCTTGATTACTGGCGGAACCGAAGGTTCTGAGGGTGCGCAGATGCAATCTGGCGTGGAGGTGTCTATCACGAAAGTATGAGGTGAGAGATCTAGGTCGTGCCTCCTAGCCTTTATATAGACTTAGGCAGGTCGAGCATGCACCGAGTCGATTCTGAGTTTTAGGGTTTACCCCTTTGAGTTTTCTATCTACTCTAGTCTTGTTCTCCAAGGATCCGAAGGCGTCATGGGCCTTGGCCACCCGAAAGTCTTCATGGGCCGGTGTATATTTGCCGTGGGCCTTCCTTGGGCTGGACCAGGTATGCTGAGATCATGTACCCGCGGGGTATAACCATGTCAGTAGCCCCCAAGTGATTAGTCGAATCGTAGATTCGGCTGAGGACTCTTCAATCCTTCAGGTGCAACTCTGTCTTTCAAGAGAAAAGTGTAGGGATTGTTGATGCGTGTGCCTAACTCACCCGACGGATCAGGGTCAGTTAACTGTCTTAGGACAAAACAACATGATCTTCTTCAGGTTCGAGTCCCTCGACTCGAACCCGGAACATATGCTGGCGTAATTCGACTCAGGCCGCGGAGGACTTACAGGAGTGGAATTCCAGTGAATTTAAATGATGTACCCAACGCGTCCGTCGGGATTTTTTATCGCGCCTGTTGGCACGGGTTTATACTAGCAGAGCGTAGTCATGTGCGTTACCAGGCCATTAGATGATATCTGTAGGTATTATCTTTGCGTCGCAGACACATCATCTGAATTTTTACCACCGCGGAGGTGTTTCGGGTGGCCAAGGAGAATGTTGCTCACTTAGCGTTTAATTGGGGCAAAGTTGCCGAAAAGTTTTTGCATGCTGATCCGAAGGATCGCAGTCGAAGAATTCATAGGGTGCGCGACCATCGCTCCCTATGGGAGTAGCCCCCGAGTGTCTGTTCGAGTCGTAGACTCGAGCAGAGACTTTAATTCATCCGTTGTTCAGTGTCAGGTCCGTAGGACACAAAATTTTCGGATGCTTAAATCCATCCTCCCTATGGGAGTAGCCCCGAGTCCGTAGTGGAGTCGCAGACTCGACGTAGGACTCGAAGAAACAGTTTAGTGCTGTAATGTGTTGTTCTTTTTTCGGGTGCGCGGCCAGCGCTCCTGTTAGGAGTAGCCCCCGTGTAGTTAGTCGAATCGTAGATTCGAGTGAGTACTCTTAGCTTTGAAGCCGAAGAAATTGTGAATGTTGCTAGTATAGCTGTTGATGACGTTATTGCTGACGATCAAGTGACCTCAAGCGTCTGCTGTGCCAGAGATGACATGACTTGACGAAACATGGGTCCCACCTTCTGACCTTGATTGGACCGGTCACGCGCGGAGTGGAGATAATTACGGCGTCTCCTTGATTTCCGCGCATAGTGGACGGCGGTGAGCGACGGTTCGTTGCGATGCTGACACGTGTATGGTCAGATCTTGCCGTTGGCGTTAGGTCTTCTTGGTGGATGGTTATCGTGCATCTTCTTCGTCCTTATAATTGTTGGGGGAAAACTTAGGCTGTTTTCACCGCAGCCATTCTCGTTTCACTGCTCTGTTGTTCTCTGAGATTTTTTTGCTGCGTGCTGGAATATCCTCGGGCATTTCCTTCCTCGATCCTACGCTCTCACCGCCGGCGCCGCCGCACCGCAATGGGGAAGCCTAAGAAGTCTTTGTCTGCGGTTGGTACCAGCGCTGCTGGAGGCAAGAAGAGTGCTGCCGCTACCCGTGTCACCGACGGTGGCTAGCGGCGATCGGAGACGCGGGAGAGTGATCTCCGCAAGCTTCGTGAGCGGGTCTTAATCCCGCAAGATAGGGAGGCCGTCCAACTCCCAGGCAATGAGGTAATTCCCCGTCCCCCCGCTGGGTTTCGGGTTATGTTACTTGATTTTGTTCTTCGGGGCTTTTCCTTCCCAGTCCACGACTTCCTTTGTGGACTGATTTTTCTTTACGGCATCCAGCTGCATCATCTTTCCCCCAATTCTCTTCTGCACATCGCCTGCTTCATCACTTTCTGCGAGTGTTGTCTTGGTATCGAGCCGCACTTTGGCCTCTTCCGGAAACTCTATTCCGTGAAGAGGCTGTATTGTTCTGATGGTGTTTATCCCATTGGCGGTTGCATCATCTCTCTCAAACCCAATCTTCTTTTCTTCTCTTTTTTCATGTCTGAATCTGTCCAGTACTGGCGGAGGCGATGGTTTATATCCGTGACTCCACGGTGGCTGGGCAAGATTTTGGTCTTGTTCCTTTCGACCCCTCCCAAAAGATCGAGCCGAAGAGGTCCTGGAAGAACTAGATCTTGGATGGCGAGGTAGCGGAGATAGAGTCTCTCTATCGTCGAGTGGAGGATCTCCAGCTGATTCCTGATAAGGAGGTGAACGGTGTGGATATCATCTGCACTTTCCTCAAACGTCGGGTGCAACTGCTCCAGGCTAGGGCGCAACCGATGTTTCTTTATGCTGGTCGTCGTGACCCGACGAGGGTTTCGGCTGAAGAATTCTCCAGGGGAGATCTCGACGGTGTCCTTCGCCCGCTGCTGAAGTTCAAGGCTGGAGAGGATATCCCGGGGAAGTCGCTGACTTCTCCGTTCTCTGCTTCGCGCCCTGTTCCACAGGTGTAGATCCGGGACGTGCGTGTAGCGCTATTTTCGACTACATTGTTCTTGTATTTGTTGGCTAACAAATTTTCTTCTTCTGTGCAGGAGTTAAAGGTGCCGGGCATGTCGCCACCGCTTCCCGA
Organism: Avena insularis; assembly: GCA_023614405.1. Taxonomy (NCBI): domain Eukaryota; kingdom Viridiplantae; phylum Streptophyta; class Magnoliopsida; order Poales; family Poaceae; genus Avena; species Avena insularis. Next base: position 469,060,603 of record CM042697.1, on the reverse strand, counting down.
ATTGTTTCCGGCTGCACCGGACAATGAGGTGGTGGATTCCATGTCCGAGCTGCTATCGGCGCGATCTCCGGCTGAAGAGGCCAACGAGTCGAGCGAGGACCACACTCGCAAGCGGGCACGGAGCTCCAGCGAGTCTTCAGATGACTCGACTCCGCCAACTCCTAGGAACCCACTGTGCCTTGACCGTCACAGTGATGGGCATGGGGGATCTTCCTCTCCGATTCCTGCCGTTCCTGTGCGGGCTGTGGCACCGCATCCGCCAGCGAAGCGGAAGAAGGAAGATAAGAAAGAGGAGAAGAAGGTCCGAAAGACTCCTCCCGTGTTCGACTTGAGCGAGCTTGACTCGTAAGTTTCCTTAGTCCTGTATTGCCTTTTCTTGCCTGTTTCCTTTGTACTTGTGCTAATTTGTCTTTGTGCATCCACTCCTCCAACGACTCCTCCAGTGATGCTGCTCGGGAGATGATGGGGGAGTCGAAAGTCGTGCTTCCGCCTCCTCAGACGGTGGCCACCTCTGAAGGCGCTGCTCTAGACCCTTCTCCGCAGGAGGTTCGGGTGGTTGTGCCTCAGAAGGCTGCAAGCGGACCTTCGGAGTCGCCGTCGAATCATGTAAGTTATTTTTCTTCCTGTCACGGGGGGAGCCCCCGAGCCTTTTTCAATGATCTGTTGATTTTCTCTTTTCTTCCTTCCTCGGGGGGGGGGAGCCCCCGGGCATTTGTAGGGTAGTTTGTTGTTCGTTCTTACTTCGAGTCTCGGGGGGAGCCCCCGAGCACTTTCGTGTGTGTAACTTGCTTCTGCTCGTTCTTTTGGGCGTAGCCCCCGAGCCCTTCTTTTGACTAGTAGGTCTTTTTTTCTGCAGCCTTTTGTGCAAGATGCCAATCGACTGGTGCAGCAGCACCTGTCGTTGGAGGCCAACCTGAAACAGCTTCAAGGTACTTTTATGCCTTGATCTTTGTTTCTTCTTGCATTCTTGTCCTGTTATCCCACATTTGTATTTTTTTATTGCAGAGGATGACAACACCTCCCTTCGTGAGATTGATGCTCTCAAAAAGAGCCTCGGTCAAGCGGAGAAGAAGGCCGAGGTCGCCTCTACTGCAAGGGAGCGCCTCGAGCTGGAGTTGGCCAATGCGTCCGAGGCGAAAGAGCGCCTGCAGCAGGAGGCTACGGACCACGAGGAGCAGCTCGCCACCGCCACGGCTGCGCGCGAAAGAGAGTTGGCTAGCAAGCTTCTGGCGTCTGCCAAGGCTGTTTCGGGTGAGTATCTTCATCTTCATCTTTTGATTTCCTTGTCTTTCTTTTGCAGTGCTTTCGCTCATTCTGCTTCCTTATTGTCTTAGATGCTGCGAGCATCGTGTTTGATCGCGGTGCTCTGGAGCACGGGAGTGCTCTGGATGATGCCACTGTGGCGGTCGAAGATCGCTGCAGCACTGTCGTCAACTCGCTTGCCAAGGCCAAGGAAGTCCTTGGGCTCTTCTACAAGGAGCTTATCCCCAAGGGTGTGGCCCTTGATGATGTTGATGCCCTGGTGGAGGCGCTGTCAGCCGAAGCACCTGTGGCGTACAAGCGCAAGCAGAAGGGCATCGGTGCTTCCGTCGAGCTGGCGATGGCCTTGGCGGCTGGAGCGGAGCTGGACCTTCATTAGGTCACTTCCCGGATGCCGACGACTGCTGACGGATCCGAGGTAGCCTTCGCCACCTATGCTGCTCACTGTAAGCGTTACGGCCGAAGCTGATTGATCTGCTGGCTGAGTTCGCGCTAAGGCAGCAGGGGGAAGCCAAGGCGAGGCAGTCTGGATCCGAGGCGACTCAGGGTGCCGCGCCGTAGGCGTTGTAGCTGTAGGGTAGTTGTAGCTTCTTTTGTTGTAATTATTTTGATGAAAAATCCTTGTGCCACGTAGTGGCTTTTGCTGCACTTAATGAATTTGTTGAGTTCTGTGCTCCTTTATCTTGCGTGTTCATGTCTTTGTCTTTCTGTTACTCTAGGGTCCTTCGGGTGATGATCCCGTTGACACTTCGTCTGCGGCGTAGCTGCGACCATCCTTGGATGATGCGTCGCATCTTGTGTTTCTTCGAGACCGTATCTGTAGCCTCGAGAAAGATTTGCTAGTGGTGCGTGGCCATGCTGACGTTTGGAGATCCAAGGCGGATCGCGGCGCTGCCAGAGAGGAGTACTTGATGGCGGAGTTGCTTCGCTTGTCCGAGCAGCTTCAGTGTGAGTTTTTCGAGATGTTGCCCGTTACTTCAGATGCGCCTGTTGGCATTTCACCTTACTCTTTTGCAAGTATTGCAGGTGCTAACATTGCTCCGAAGGAGGAAAAAGAGCGTGTTGCTGTTCAGATCAACTGCTTGACTCAGCGGGACATGGAGGCCGGCGGGTTCTTCTAGATGGACTATGACCGTGCCATTGTCCTTGCGACGGTGCAAGATCGCGTTCACCAAGTTTCGCGAGTGCTTCATCAGGTGAAGACTTCACTCGCATCGGTTCTGCATGTGATGTTTCCGCTGGATGGTGCGCCATCAACTCTCTCTGTTCTGCTGTCGAAGTTTCGGAACGTGCATCATGTCAAGGAATTGGTGCGGCATCAGCTCGTCGTAGGGGTGAAGGCTGCGCTGTCCCTTGTGAGGCTACATCTTCCTGATTTAGATCTATCTGTTGTGGCGGCTGGGCCGCCTCTTTGGTCATATGGTGGCGAGTGGGATATGTGTCCGCATTATGTGGCTGTAAGGCAGTATGCCGAACAGATCGTAGATCTGTTTGAGCAGCGTGCTCAAGTTATTCTTGAGAATAGTTAGTACTTGTAAAAGAGACAGATGTAAAATTTGTATATAATTGACTGAGCGTGTTTTGCCCCTTGTTATGAAGGTTTGGTTGTTGTTTTAGCATGTAGTGCTTTGTTCGTATGCGTGCCCTTTTCGTTAGCCTGACATGATCAGCTACTCAGGTGTACACGTGTTATCCTCAGTCGACGAAGTCGTGAGGTAGGGGGAGCCCCTGAGTGCGTTTGTAGCATGGAGTAAAGTGCGAATAATAAACAAAATTTTGGGGCAAGACACTTACATTTATTCATATCGTAATGGAGGAGGTACATTGTTCGGCTGAGTAGCCTTGGCTGAATAGCCTTATTGAAAGTAAAGAGGGAGGTAGCTAGGGGTAGAACCATCGCAGCTGTGCGACGTTCCATGGGTTGGAGTATGCGACTCCAGACTCCACGTGCTTGAGGCGATAGGCGCCACCTGGGATGACTTCGGTGACGATGTAGGGTCCTTCCCATGGCGACTTGAATTTCTTTGGTCGCTCTTGCTTGAGTCGCAAGACTAGGTCTCCTTCGACGAAGGACCTTGGGCGCAGCCGTCGGCCGTGGTAGTTGCGGAGACTGTGCTGGTACACCGCTGATCGAGCTGCTGCTATGTCTCGTGCCTCGTCGAGTATGTCGACGGCGTCTTTGAGTGCAGCCGTGGATTCGGCTTTGCTATAAGCGACGACCCAGGGGGCCTGGTGGCGTACTTCGGCTGGTAGCGCGGCTTCGGCTCCGTGCACCATGAAGAACGGCGTGTAGCCCGTTGAGCTGTTTGGCGTGGTGCGCAGGATCCATAGGACGGAGGGTAGCTCTTTCGTCCAGGCTCCAGCGAGTCGCTCGAGTGGGCTCATGAGGCGCTTCTTGATGCCAGCGCCGATTAGGCCGTTGGCCTTTTCCACCTGCCCGTTCGTTTGCGGGTGCGCCATGGAGGCGTATGTGATGTTGATTCCGAGGCCTTCGCAGAAGTCTTGGAATTCTTTGGAGATGAAGTACGATCCATTGTCGATGATGATGCTATGCGGTACGCCGAATCTGTAGACAATGGATTCAAAGAACTTGATGGCAGTCTTGCCCTTTTGGTTAGTGACCGGCATGGCTTCAATTCACTTGGTGAATTTGTCGACTGTGACCAGGAGGTAGACGTGCCCTCCTTTCGAGGACCTTGGCAGTTTGCCGATCATGTCGAGGCCCCATTGGGCGAAAGGCCAGGCCAAAGGTATGGGCCTGAGCTCTGACCCGGGTGCGTGTGGTTTGTCGGCGAACCTTTGGCACCCTTTGCATCTTCGGACGATGTCCTTTGCGTCTTTCATGGCCGTTGGCTAGTAGAATCCAGCTCGTAGAGCTTTGGCGACAAGGAAGCGGCTGCCTGCGTGATGGCCGCATATGCCCTCGTGGATGTCTTGGAGTATGGTTTTCCCGTCACCGATGGTGACGCACCTTTGTAGTACACCAGAAATGATGCTCTTGTACAACTCGCCATTGATGATGGTGAAGGCTTTTGACCGGCGAGATATGCGCCGGGCATCCGTCAACTATCGAGCGATTCTCGTCTATCAAATCTGGAGGTACGGTCGGGTCCAAGTTTCTTCGACTGCCATGACTTGCATCAGGTTGACCTACGGCGACCTCTATGTCCAGTTTTTCGGGTCCTTCATGACCTTCGAGTAGCGTGGCCCCCGAGTGTTCTGCTTCTTCGGGTGATCCCTTGGGGAATTTCCGCTTGATATCTCCATGCTTACGACCCCGAGAAACCTCTGAGGTGACCGTTGGTCGGCCTCCGGCTCTCGCCGGCGCCTCGCCGGCATAGGCTCGGCATGGATTTCTCTGGAGGTTGCTGGAAGGTCACCTACTCTGGTGTGACCACGGGTGGTAAGTTTCTGGAAGGATCTCTCGCTGTCTCGGCTGATTCTTGGTTGGTACTTCTCAACGCCAAAGGCTCCCCCCTTGAGGGGCGATGTTTGGAAATTGGGGAGATGATCTCTGTTGGATCGGTTTTGAGGTTCCCCTCTCACCTTTCTCGTGTTAATGATTCTTTGGTTCCCTCATCTGGATTTCTTGGTAGATCTCCTACCATCGCTGGATCAGATGAAGACACTGGTCTTAAATGGCATGCCCTTTGCTACTCTTTGCCGACTGATGATCTTGAGCCTTCTAAAGGTTTTCTCATGCTTTTTCCTAGTTCAAAACGGCTTGTTCTCCTCAATCATAATGAGGTTGTGATCGATGCTAGATACTTGGTCCATGGTGAGGTGGTGGCTTCTAGCATCTCTATTGATCTCCAGGTGAAGAGGGTGGTGGTTGGTTCTCAAATTTTACCAAGCCCTTTGGTTAAGAAATTTTCCTCCAATATTGAGAAGTTGGTGCCTAGATCTCTGGATTTCTCGGAAAATCTCCCCTCTGGGTGTGCTTTTGAAGATGCTGCCTCGTGTCGACCTGCACTGGATTTTTCTTTAGGGCGTGATTTTGAGGAGAAGATTTTTGATAAATTCAGGCATCAAGTTAATTTCATTGGTGGTTTCAGGAAAAGACCTTTTATCTGATGCATTCTTTTGGACGAGCAAATTTTAAATTGGATCTTCATACTGTTAGTCTTGCTCTTCAAGCTTGTTTTGGAGGTAATGCTTCTAAATTCCAGGTGAAGCTTCTTCAAGATAGAACCTTTCGATTCTCGGTTGCTTCAAGGGCAGTGGGTTTTGAGATCTACAATATCTCAAAGTTTTCATGTTATTCTTTTGTGATTCATGTCAATCTTTGGGGTAATGGGGGTCCGAATTGGATTCATGAAGAAAGGGAATTCTACAAGGAATCTCCTAAGGAATGGAAAGTTGTCACGTACAAAAAAGAAAGTGCAAAAAAATCTCCTTCTTTAAAGCATTCCAAACAAGTGGCTCGGTTTTCAAAGACTCAAATTTCCTGCGTCACATGGGTCATTCGTGATTGAGCAACGTATTAATGGTGAGATAAAAACCAGTCTTAAAGCCAGATCTTATGCTCGGTGCTCACTAATGATGGTGTTAAGTCGATGGTAACGCGGTCGTCAGGGAGGCGCCAATCACGCTGCATTTAAATTGCTGGTCTCCTTCCTTTTCTGAAATTTCCCTCTTTCCCTAAATGTAGCTGGCGACAAATCGTATGAGGGGTGGTTTAAGGCCCAGGTGGTTTCTCATTCCCGGCCCATATTTCAAGGCAGTTTTCACGAGTTAATCTCTTCGCTGAAAAAAACAACAAACACCTCCCCTGTCTCCTCAACTCCCCGCTGAAACCCCATTCCCTCACCGCCGGCCGAAGGCGTCGCAATGTAGAACTTTCAGATTGATCCTGCGTCTTTCATGCAGAATGGTTTCCAGATTATGCAAGTGGCTGGGCGGAATCGTGTTAAAAGGGTGGTGGTGCCTCGGAGGTCACGAGCACATGAACAGTATGCTATTGCTAACATTTTTCCCCTCCCTCCTGGTCCAGTTCCGTTCTTGAATATTCATGGTGTCTTAGTTGATTTCTTCAACAATGAGGTTGGAGTGCACTTGAGACATCCAGATTGTCCCTTTGGGTGCGCATATGTGCGGTTCCACCATGTCGATGACCGTGACGGCTCATTGCGGCAAGTCCGATCCCGTTTCAAGATGTGCATGTTTCTTTTGTTAAGCACAATGAGGGTGATAACTGGCGTAGGACTCAGTTTAATAATGAGTGCTGGGTGATGTTGGTAGGGCCTCCCCTTGACCACTGGCATACGGAGGATCTGAATGCTATCTTTGCGGACATTGGAAAAGTTCTCTGGGAGAGGGACCCTGATCATAAGGGTAGGATTATAGCCAAAATTCGTGTGACTGATTTGGTTGACATCCCCAAGAGTGTGCGGTTTACCATAGGAGACCTAGTGGAGACAGTCATGGACTTTTTCTGTTGAAGTTCTTCAGAGTCACTTGCTTGGTGGGGGCCCACTGAAGAGGACCTTGCGGATGACGATGTGGACCCACACCCTGTTCACATACATGGTCCAGTCCTTGGGCCTCGGTGCCACCTCCCCCTCCCCCACTGCTCCAGGGGGTGATTGGGGTCGATGGATGGCTCTGCAGGACCACTGCTCTGAGGGTGGGAATGCTGAAGGTTGGGGCCCAGGAGGCTGCTGCTCCTGTTCAAGGCCCTATCATTGCTCCTGGAGAAGACATGCCTGTTGACAATCAGCATCTACCACCTCAGGATGTGAATAGTGGAGTTACAGGTGTCATTGTTCAAGACTGGGAGTCTGATGATGATGAATCTGTTAATGTGCCTGAGGCTGTGGAGGAGCTTCATGTGATTGCACTTCACAGGGGTTGGCATTGGGGAAGGCCTGCAAAATATTTTTCAAAACTATCTGGCTGATGAGGAGGAAGCTAATCCTGATGCTGAGGAGGAGACAGGAAGTCATATGGACTCAAGTGTTGTGGCCCCTGAGAATGATGATTGGATGCTGGAGGATCAGCACCTTCTGTCCCCAAATGAGGCTCACCTTCAGGTTGGGATGGTGAGAACATTTATTACCATTCCTGATGTGCATGTTGCCAAGCAGGGATTTTCCCAACAAGGCTTGGAGCTCTGGGAGAATTATTTTGCTCCCCATATTCAGAAGGAATCTTCTTCTAAGGGTTCTCTTAAATGTGATATTCCTGTAAGTTGGTTTAACTTCATTACTCTCATGCTTGCTACTCCTGAGAAGTTTAATTGGGTCAAAGGATTTCTTACTTCTCCTTTATGGGTAATTATTAAGGAACCTATTGCTGAAGAAAGTTCAATATCTTTCATCATTCCTAATGAGAATTTTTCCCAGATGGACCCTTCTTGCCTGGGTATTGAAGTCAATAAATCTTCAGGCTCCCCCTCCACCCCTGCTAGAAAAAGAAAGGGCAAGGAACCTCTTGTGGAATCTGAGGTGAGAAGGAGTCCTAGAATTGTTGAACTAAATGGGGGTTTTAAAAGTCACTTAAATTGTCAAATTGTAGATTGCCTGGTTTGTAATGCTGCCCCTCCTTGCCTGAACTCCAAAGTGGTTAAAAATCTTGCTGCTTCATTCTGCAAGGTAAAAGATGGGGACCTGGAGAAGAGGTTACTTAAGAAAGGGAAGGCCAACGATGTGACTATTAAGGCTCCTACAAAAAGCAGCATTAAAGGAGGACCCTCTTCCAGCTTGGGCATTGGTGGCAAGAAGAAGCCTGGGGCTGCTGGTACCTGTGGACAGCAAGCCAAGAAGAAGACCTCTTCTTAAGTGTGTTAATGTATCAAACTAAATCTTTTGTTGGAGTCTTGTTGACTCCCTGTTATGTGTTCTGTGTTTGTGATATTGCAACATGGAGGGTACTTGTTGTGGATCATCTCTGTGGTACTCTAAATTGGTTGAGCTTTTGTCTCTGATTTGTTTCCTCTTACGGGTGATTACATTATTTACATCACCCCACATCTATACTTGCTCCTGGTTTCTTAATGAATAACAAAAGAACTTGGAAGATCCTGAATTGGAATATCAGGGGAATCAATTCTGAAAAAAATGGATTGCTCTCAGAAGCAAAATTGAGGAGTCTGGCTGTGACATTATCTGTCTCCAAGAAACTAAGTGTGAGGATTTTGATAGCTCCTACATTAAAAAATTCTGCCCCTCTAAATTTACCAACTTTGAATTTCTTCCCTCCAGAGGTGCATCTGGAGGTTTGATCACCATTTGGAATGGCTCCTTGTTTTCTGGACAACTTTCTTTCCTCAATGAGTTCTCTATCTCCATTACCTTGACATCTCTCTTGTCCAATAAATCCCGGATCCTCTCCAACATTTATGGGCCATGTTTACCTGAAAAAAGTCTGAATTTTTGGACTGGTTTGGCAGCATTGATATGCCTGATGATGTGGATTGGCTTATTGTGGGAGATTTCAACTTGAGATGCCTTCAGATAGAAACAAATTGGGGGGAGATGTGAATGGTATGCTTCTCTTTAATGAAGCCATTAATAATTTGGGTCTTATTGAATTACCACTTAAGGGTAGAAAGTTCACTTGGAGTAACATGTAGAAGGATCCCCTCTTGGAAAGATTGGATTGGTTTTTTACTTCTGCTGTCTGGACTCAGAGTTTTCCCTCAACCTTTGTTGTTCCTCTTTCTAAGCCCACTTCTAATCATCTTCCCTGTGTCATTACCATTGGCACAATGATTCCAAAAGCTCAGGTGTTCAGATTTGAAAATCATTGGTTACATCATAAGGAGTTTAAAGCTATTGTGCAAAATGCATGGAATATTCCTGTGGGTTTTCTGGATTCTGCAAAAAAAAATGCTAAATTCAAAAATGTGAGAAGAGGGCTGAAGCTTTGGGCCAAACAGTTACCTTGCCTAAAGGCACAAATTTGTAATGTTAATGCCACAATTGATTTGCTTGATATCATGGAGGAAATGAGAACTCTTACTGTTCATGAGTGGAATCTTAGGGATATCTTGAAAGATCTTATTATTTATCTTTTACAAAACCAGAATACTTACTGGAAACAGAGAGGGAAAATTAAATGGGTTAAGCTGGGGGATGAGAACACCAAATTCTTTCACTCCAGAGCTACCATAAGTTTTAGACATAATTACATTTCCATGCTCAAGGATGATTCTGATCTTGAGGTCTATGATCATGATGGAAAAGCAGATCTTCTTTGGAGCTCCTTTAGAAATAGAATGGGATCTTCTGATAAGCCTGAAATGCATTTCAATCTTAATGACTTGGCTGGTGACTGCTTAACACAGGAAGAAAGAGATGCTTTGGAGAAGCCTTTCTCTGATGAGGAGATTGATGAAGTCATCACAAATCTGCCTAATGATAAGTCCCCTGGTCCTGATGGTTTTAATAATGAATTCATGAAGCAGTGCTGGCCTATTATCAAGGATGATGTAAAGCATCTACTTGTTGAGTTCTATGAAGGGAATGCCTCTTTAGAAAGCATTAATTCTTCTTTTATCACCCTCATTCCAAAAATTGCTGCTCCTTTGACTCCTGCTGATTTTAGGCCTATTTCTTTGCTAAATAGTGTCCTTAAGATTATCACCAAGATTCTAGCTAATAGACTGCAAAAAGTCATCCTTAAACTTGTTCATAAGAATCAATATGGTTTCCTCAAACAAAGATCTATCCAAGACTGTTTAGGTTGGGCATTTGAATTTCTTGATCAATGCCACAAGTCAAAGGAGGAAATTTTAATTCTTAAGTTGGATTTTGAGAAGGCTTTTGACAGAATTGAGCATTCTGCAATCATCAAGATCCTTAAAGCCAAAGGTTTTGGAGCTAAATGGATTTCCTGGATTCAGATGATCTTGGGGTCTGCTTCTTCCTCTGTGCTTTTAAATGGTTTGCCTGGGAAAAAATTTACTGCAAAAGGGGTGTCAGGCAAGGAGATCCTTTGTCTCCTTTATTGTTTGTTATGGCTGCTGATCTCCTTCAAAGTATCCTCAATAAGGCAATGAACCTGGGTCTTCTTTCTTTGCCCACTGAGAATGTTTTCATTCCGACTTCGTGGTTCAGTATGCAGATGACACTTTAGTAATCCTTAAGGCCGATTCTGAGCAACTCTTGTGTCTTAAGGCAATCCTTCATACTTTTTCTCTTTCCACTGGACTCAAAGTCAATTATTCTAAGTCCAGCATGATGCCAATTAATATGGATTCAGAGAGGCTTGGGCATTTTGCCAATACCCTTTCTTGCCTCACTGGTTCCTTGCCTTTTACCTACCTTGGTTTGCCCCTGAGCTTGAATAAACCTGCTGTGGAACACTTCTTGCCTATTGTTCAGAGAGTTGAAAGAAGGTTGTGTGGAATAGTTGACTTCTTGAATTATGGGGGGAAATTGCAGTTAGTTAATTCTGTGCTATTCCCTTCCCATATATTACATGAGTTGTTTTGATCTCCCTGTCACTATCAAGGAGCAGTTGATTAAATATATGAGGCAATGCTTGTGGAGAAAGAAAACTTCTGATGTTCAAGCTAGAGGTACTGCTCTTGTTGCATGGAAGAAAGTTTGTAGACCCAAAATCCAGGGAGGATTGGGAGTTCTTGATATTAATGTTCAAAATTCTGCTCTTCTTTTGAAGAATTTGGATAAGTTTTATAATCATAAGGATATTCCTTGGGTTCACTTGATTTGGAATACTTACTATTGCAATGATAAGCTACCCGGAAGAAGTCTTGAGGATCCTTTTGGTGGAAAGCTCATCTAAAACTGATTGACATTTTTAAAGGACTTGCAAAGTGCTTGGTTGGAAATGGGAAATCCACACTATTCTGGACTGATATGTGGAATGATAGTTGCCTCCAACATAAGCTTCCTCACCTCCTTTCATATGCAAAAGACCCTCACATCTCTCGGTGAGTTCACGCATACCGCAAATACTCGGATCTCTTTTATCTTCCTTTGTCCCAACAAGCTTATCAGAATACCAAAGTCTTGATCAAATTCTCAATTCGCGGGAAGGGGAATCTGATTGTTGGTCTTACATTTGGGGCAGTAATTTTCGTCAAAAGGCTTATCGCTCTTTAGTCGTTACCAACCAAAGGCACCACATTTCTCTTGGATATGGAAATCTTCTTGTCAACAAAAGCACAAATTCTTCTTATGGCTCTTCTCGCTTGATAGACTCAACACGAGAAATCTTACGAAAAGGAAATGTTTTTCTCGACATCTTATGATTGTGTCTTCGAGGCTGCAATAGTGAAGAAACCAGTTTACATTTGTTTTGGGAATGCCCTTTGCAAGAACTCGCTGGCTGAAATTTCACAGTCAATTCCTGATCAAAGCATCTTTACGCTTTTAGACAAGATTAAAAAGATCTCAAGGTCCCTTTTGCAATGGAAATTCTGATTATTGGAACTTGGAGCATCTGGATTTGCAGAAATAATGAAATTTTCAACAATCAGCATGCATCGATGGAGACCTGGAAGGCTATTGTAGCCCAGGAATTAAGATGGGTCCTTTATAGAATTAAGAAGTATTATCAGGGCCTTAAGATTTGGATTGAAACCAATTTAGACAGGAGATAGTTGATTAGCATGTTATCCCTCTTTTTTGAGGTGGAATATGGTTGTAAATATTCTTTTGTAACTCTATATAATCTATAAAAGTTGTAGTGGGTTTTTTTTGCCCTACTGTTTTACCCTCAAAAAAAAATTCCGCTTGATGGATGGCACGCAGATCTGTTCGAGGAACACACCTGGCGGCACCCTTGCGCAGGTGGAGCTGATGTTGGCGAGTCTGTCGGCCTCCTCGTTGCTTTCTCTTCCAACGTGCCGAAGCTCGCAGCCGTCGAAGCCTCCTTCGAGTGCATTGTAGAGTGCGCGGTACACAATCATGTTGGTGGCGTGCGCGTCGCACTCGTTCATCGTCTATTGGACGACGAGGTTGGAGTCACCGTAGATGACCAGGCGCGTTGCGCCGCAGATCTTTGCCATCCTCATGCCGTGGATGAGGGCCTCGTATTCTGCCTCGTTGTTGGAGGCTCGAAACTTCATCCGGAGGACATACTTCATCTTATCGCCCTGCGGGGAGATCAGTATGACCCCGGCTCCTGCTCCGGCTTCACGCTTGGAGCCATCGAAGTGCATCGTCCATGACTGCGTCATGTCTAGGGTGTCTGGCAGCTGCAGCTCTATCCAGTGTACAAGGAAGTCCGGGAGGACTTGAGACTTGATCGAGTGGCGCTTCTCGTAGATTATGTCAAGAGGTGACAGTTCGATGCCCCACAGGGCCACGCATCCTGTGGCTTCCGGGTTGTTCAGGATGCTATTCATGGGTGCTTCATTGACGACCATCACCTGGTGCTCCTGGAAGTAGTGGCTCAACTGACGAGCCGTCATGAACACGTCGTAGGCGAGTTTTTGGTAGTGAGGGTACCTCTGCTTTGTTGGCGTCAATACCTCGCCGAGGTAGTAGATTGAGCGTTGGACCCCATGGGTCTTGCCTTCTTCGGGTTGCTCGACCACCAGCACGGTGCTTACCACCTGGTGTGTGGCTGCTATGTACAACAGTAGGGGCTCGCGCTCCTTTGGCGTGACCAAGACGGGCGAGGTGGAGAGCAGCCGCTTTATATCTTCGAATGCGTCGTCCGCTTCGGGCGTCCACTCGAATTTGTCTGCCTTGCGTAGCAGCTGGTAGAATGGCAGGGCTTTTTCGCCCATGCGGCTGATGAACCTGCTCAATGCCGCCATTCGCCCTGCAAGCTGCTGGACACCCTTGAGATTCTTCGGCTTCTCCATGGCCATTATAGCCCAGATTTTCTTCGGGTTCGCTTCGTTTCTATGCTGGGAGATGAAGTAACCAAGCAGCTGACCCGATGGGACGCCAAAGGCGCACTTCGGGGTTGATCTTGATCCTATATCGGTCGAGATTATCGAACGTCTCATGGAGATCGTCGATGAGCGTTCTCGCCTCCCTGGTTTTGCTGACTATGTCGTCGACATAGACTTGGACATTGCGACCGATTTGGTCCTTCAGGCATGCCTGCATGCACCGTTGGTACGTGGCACCTGCGTTCTTTAGCCTGAAGGGCATTATGTTGTAGCAGAACACTCCGAACGGCATGATCAACGCCGTTTTCTCTTGATCTTCGACCTTGAGTTGAATCTAGTTGTAGCCTGAGTATGCGTCAAGGAAGGAGAGTTTCTTGCATCCTACAGTCGAATCGATGATCTGATCGATCCGAGGGAGAGGGAAGTGGTCCTTTGGGCAGTGCTTGTTCAGCGACGTGAAGTCCACACACATACGCAGGATGTCCGTGTCATTTTTGGGGACCATCACTGTATTGGCGAGCCACTCGGTTTCTTTAATCTCCCTAATGAAGTCTGCAGCGAGTAGTCTGTTGATTTTGATCCTGATGGCTTCGGCCCGTGGCTCGGACAGTCTCCGGATGGACTGCTTGACAGGCTTGGTGTATGGAAAGACGTTGAGTGCGTGCTCGGCGAATTCCCTGGAAACTCCTGGCATGTCCGCAGGACACCAGGCGAAGATTTCCCAGTGCTCATGGAGGAATTCGACGAGCGCGCTTTCCTATGCGGGGCTGAGATCGTTGGCGATCAACGCCGTCTTGGAGGCATCCGTCGGGTGTACCTGCACCTTCTTTGTGTTGACTGTGGAGTCGAAAGACATATCATGTGCGTTTTGTCGCTCTGGATGACTACAGCACATTGGTAGCGCTCGGAGATTGGTCCGCTGCTGCCGCAACTTTCGGATCCAGAACTGTAGGTCCCTTCGTCTGATGGCGGATCGCACAGATCGGAGTTGTAGCTGCTGCTGTCATAGGACTCATCTATTGATGGTGATGTGCGTAGAACAGGGTGTCGGGCTCATGAAGCGAGCCTGATTGATGGCAGGGGCACCCGCTCTGGGAGGCAGAGGGTGCCGGTTTGCCCCACCTGGAAGCAGAAGCTCCCAAATAGGATCTCGAGCCCGTCGCCTACGGGCTCGAAGTCCTTCATGGTGGCCGGTGAGTGGGCGGTGAAGTCAAAAGCGCCGAAGAGGAGGTGACTCTCCATCGCCGCGGAGTTGTAGATCGCTCGGGTTGGGACCGTCACGATCGCATAATCAGCGTCCCCAGTTCCCACAGACGGCGCCAATTGACGAGGTTTAATCTCGTCAATGCCCATTGTTATGGACTTGGGTTTTGGAGAAGATGGGGATGCTGGAGATCGCGGAACGGTTAGCAAACAAGCACCACGGGACACGAGGTTTACCTAGGTTTAGGCCCCCGGAGGGAAAACCCTACTCCTCCTTGTCTGCTCTTGATTACGGCGGAACCGAAGGTTACAGGGGTGCACAGATGCAATCTGGCGTGGAGGTGTCTATGCGAAAGTATGAGGTGAGAGATCTAGGTCGTGCCCTCCTAGCCTTTATATAGACTTAGGCAGGTCCCAGGCACAGACCGAGTCGGTTACAGGTTTTAGGGTTTACCCCTTTGAATTTTCTATCTACTCTAGTCTTGTTCTCCAAGGATCCGAAGGTGTCATGGGCCTTGGCCACCCGAAAGTCTTCATGGGCCGACGTATATTTGTCGTGGGCCTTCCTTGGGCTGGACCAGGTATGCTGAGATCATGTACCCGCGGGGTATAACCATGTCATCATCCGCATACATGGCCACACCTTGGCCACACAGCACACGCAGATCCCACATTTGGGTTTTTTTCTCCCCTTAAGTAGAGGCGTGGGGGGAAGAACCGTCATGTCGCTTAAGTTTTCCCCCACCCTTTCTTCCTTGCACCATTCCAATCTCCCTCTGCCTCTCATATCTTCTTCTTGCTTCCATTACTGGCTTTGTCTAGGCTTTTTCCTCTGCCTTCTTTCTTCTTCGATCCCTCGACGGGTCCTTGGCAGTCTAGGCCGCTTCCGATGGAGGAAGCGCCCGAAGCACTGGAGCACATGGACGCCCGCGATGATGGCGAGGAGGTGGAGGAGCATGAGACCTCCGACGAGCGCGGTGCCTGGGGAGGTTCGGAGGTTTCCCTCCTGGAATTTGAATGGTTGCGCTCCACCAGGTGCATTCCTCTAGGCATCGGGTGTCGCCTCCCATTGGGTGAGATTTCTCCCAAGCCCGGGCCCAATGAGCGTGTCGTTTTTCTGTCTCAATTTGAGTGTGGTTTTGCTCTTCCCGTTAGCAATTTATTCAAATCTTTCCTGTCGACTTTTCATCTACAAACACATCATCTCCCTATCAATGCTATTGGCTCTCTGTCTTGTTTCATTTCTGCCTGTGAAGGCTATCTCGGTCTCTGGCCCACTGTTCTTCTCTGGGCCAAGTATTTTTCTTTTCGCATTCAAGTGGTTCCCGATCCTGGTGTCCCTTCTTCTGAGAAAAGGCCCACATAGTGCGGTGCTGCTAGTATCATGCCTAGGAGGGGCTCCATCTTTCCCCGAGTCACGAGATTGGATTCTTGTAAGAAGTGGCATAGAACTTTTTTCTATGTCAAGAACACCGGGCACAACGATTTCATTCGTCTCCCCCCCTTAAAATACGAAGTTCCTAACAAGGACTTCTAGAAGTTTGACCCACAGGATAAGTACCCGGCGGTGAACGAGGCTCACGCCGTTATTGAGAGGTTCCTTGACCCGGCAGATGGGTTTAACTTGACTAGGAGGAATTAATGTGCACCTTCATCAGCCGCCGAGTTAGCCCCCTCCAAGCCAGGTGTCACAAGATTTGCTTCATGAGCGGCTCGCCTGATCGCACTCACCACTCAACTTTTGAGCTTGCCAATGACGCCGTTGCTCGCTGAGTCGGCTCTATCTTCAAGCTGACTATGGCGGCTGACTGGACCTGGAGCCGTCCCCCTTTATCCGTGAGAAACTCATCCCGTGGGCTAGTTTCCGAGTAATTGGATCTTGTCGTCATACTTCTTACTCGAAATTCACTTGACATTTGTTATTCGGCTTTCCTATGTTGACTTCATTCTATTTGCTTTTCGCAGAACCTTGTGGCCCAGGGTGATGACAGCGCCGTTCCTCCTATTGGCTATTATGGAGATCGTCCTGACGAAGATGAGGAGGAATTTGACTTGGAATGCTTCATGCCTATTCCATTTGCCACTTCCCCCCGTCTCCGGGTAAGAATCCTACCCGAACTGCTTTGAGGTATTGGCCAAATGATGATGATGACTGTCAAATTCTAGAGGTACCTGATCCTTGCCTTATGCTTTTGGCTTATCCCATTGAATCTTGCATTTGCTGATGTAGCCGGTCAGGTACATGAGGTTCCTCCTCTTTCCACTGGCGGTCGCGGCAAGATCCCCGCTACCAAGCCGAGTAAGCGGCGTGGGGCCTCCTCCAGTGATGCCCCACCTTCTAAGAAGCGTCGAGTCAATGTCACCGCGGTCCCTGAAGCTGAGACTTCGCAGCCCCGCAAGACTCGCAAAGTTGGTTGACGCGTGCCACGTGATCCCATCGTTTTTGGGTAAACTCCGCAGTTTGTTATTCCTTATCTTACTCGGAATGCTTCCTTTACGAGCTTTTAACTTTTATTTTCAGCCATGCCATGTCTGTGATTCAATCCACCACATGCATGGCGTTATCTATCTCCAAGCCAGTTTTTCCTGTTCATGCTGATCTCGAGCTACAGAGCCATGTCTGGGTCTTCGCTTCTACCGTTGGGGCTTTCGAGCCTCAGCCCGAAGCTGATCCGGCAGCCTAGCCAGAAAGAGAGACTCGGCCTGCATCACCAGTTGCCCAAGAAAGTTTGAACCAAGGACTCGGCGCTTGCAACATCGATGCCGAATCCACCCAGATTGCCCCCACTTTAGCTCCTCTTATGAATGACCCGAAGGATAAGTCTGCATCATCTTCTTAGCCAGGTACTCAGCCAGCTCACTCGGCACCTCTGTCGTAGCCACAACGAAGGAGAGCTACTCCTCCACCGCCAGCGCAAAAGAGTCAGACCCGGCCTCCTCCGGCTGGTCAGACTCAGGCTGCTTCCGTCAAAGCGATGAGTTCCAAATAGCAGACCTTGAGTTTTGTCCAAGGCATAGCTCCATATAAGAAGCCAACAAGAACAACAACAAAGGCACCCGCTCCGGCGGGTTCGTTGGGTAAATCTGTAGTTGTACCTAGATCTAGTGACGCTCCTGGAGCAACCACTTTGCATGCTAGCCCCGCTGCCACTCGTGCCGCTGTTGGAGCGGCCTTGAAGAAAGGTCACATTCTTACTCAGACTCTGAGTGGGCACAACCTAGGTTCATCTGATCCCTTTGCGTTGGAATGCTGCAGGTGATTACGAGGTGAACTATGGCCATCCTTCGGCATCTGGTCAGCAACAGGTGCATCTGGGTCCTAAAACTGTGTCTGAGATGACTCATCAAGCCATCAAAATTATGACGCGGGTCCACCGGGTGAATGAGGTATGCAGTTGTTTCACTCTTTTATGTTCTTGGTGTTTTTATATGTACGTAATCCCTAGTCCCCGAGGTTAGTGCCTAGTAAAGCATTTACTCGGTCGTAAGCTCATAATTAGGGCATGTCTTTTCCTTCTATTTGCCATGATCTTGTGTTGAAAATCTGACCCCTAGCCCCCGAGGTTACTGCCGAGTAAAGCATTTATTCGGCTGTAAGCTTAGAACTAAGTTGTAATTCTTTTTTGTTGCTTGGTCAGATCATAAATTTGACCAAAAGCAAACCCTAGTCCCCGAGGTTACTGCCGAGTAAGGCACTTACTCGGCTGTAAGCTTAGAACTAAGTCATATCCCTTCTCCGCTGTTTTGCTGGATGTCGACTATTTTGATCAATTTGAAACTTTTCTACTCATATTCCTTTCCACACCTTACGCATAATCAGCGCACCAAGATACACCAGACTCTGCTATGGAAGTACTAGAAGCTTTCTGCTGATCACGATGATCTCGTTGCTGAGAACCAAGGCCGAGGTATACTTCCTTACTCCGCCTCTTTTTGACTGAGCATCTTGCCTTTTGACAAGGGTTCGACTCATCAATGCCCATTGTTATGGGCTTGGGTTTTGGAGAAGATGGGGATGCTGGAAGTCGCGAGACGGTTAACAGGCAAGAAATTCGGGGACACGAGGTTTACCCAGGTTCAGGCCCCGGAGGGAAAACCCTACCCCTGGTTGTCTATTCTTGATTATGGCGGAACCGAAGGTTACAGGGGATGCACAGATGCAATCTGGCGTGAGGTGTGTGTATGTGTTGGATGATCCTCCTCGTCGTGCCCTCCTGGCCCTTATATAGATAAGCCAGGTCTCGGGGGTAGGTCGAGTCAGTTACAAATTAGAGTTGAACCCTTCAAAATTCTATCTACAACTAGTCGTGTCCTTCAAGGAGTAGAACTTGTAATGGGCTTGGGCCACCCGAAATCTTCTTGGGCAACAAGTCTTCACGTGGGCATTCCCTGGGCTGGACCGGGTATACCAATGTGAGGCACCCGTAGGGTATAACCATATCAGTACCCCCCGAGTGTTCAGTCGAATCGTAGATTCGACTAGAGACTATAATCTTTCGGGTGCTTCCCATTCAAACATGTCTTTATGAATAAGCATGTTAGTTCATAGGGATTGTTGATACGTGTGCCTGACTCATCCGACGGATCAGGGTCAATTAACTGTCATTGAAGAAAACAACACGATCTTCTTCAGATTCGAGTCCCCGGACTCAAATCCGAAACAATGCTGGCGTGATTCGACTCAGGCCATTGACATCTTATAGGAGTCGAATCCCAATGTTTAAGTTAAGTACCCAACGCATCCTTTGGGATTTTTCATCGTTCCTGCTGACACGGTATGTTTCTGGCAGAGCGCAGTCAGGTGCGATACCAGGCCATCAGATTATATCCGAAGGGCTTATCTTTGCGTCGTAGACACAACATGCGAAGGTTTATCACCGCGGAGGTGCTTCAGGTGACCAAGGAGACTATTTTATCGTACTTAATCCGAAAGATCACACTCGAATAGTTCATAGGGTGCGCGAGCTGTGCTCCCTATGGGAGTACCCCCGAGTGTCCTTTCGAGTCGTAGACTCGAGAGTAGACTTTAGTCCGTTCATTTGCGGATGCTTCGATTATATGTCCAAAGGACGCATTTTTTGAATGCGCGATCAGCGCTCCCTATGGGAGTAGCCCCCCGAGTCCATAGTGGAGTCACAGACTCGGCGTAGGACTCGAAGATCTTTTCGAGGTGATGTTACCATTGTAATTTCTCAGGTGCGCGGCCAGCGCTCCTGATAGGAGTATCCCCCAAGTAGTTGGTTGAGTCGTAGACTCGAGGAAGTACTTTATGTTCATTTGAAATCTTCGAGTCGTTGCTGGATTTGCTTTGATGACATCATTGCTGAGGATTGGTGAGTTCAACCGTCTATGGCAGCAGAGACGATGCGACAGGACGATCGTGGGTCCCACCACCTAACATGAATTTGACTAATCATGCATAGTCGTGGTGAAAATTATGGCGTCTCCTCGATTTCCGTGGATAGTGGGAGGCATGCTTGCGACGGTTCAGGTTGGTGTTGACACTTGGACGGTGAGATCTAGGGCACGCGTTAGGTCTTCTGTATCGATGGCTCCGTGTCATCGACGTCGCCCTTTTAGACCTTGGGGAAAAACAGAGAAGTTTACCCCTTCGTCATTTGTTTCTATCTTCCACCATTGCTACCATTCCTGAGCTCTTGCACACTGGACATCCTCCAGGTCTTCCATTCCTCCTTTCTCCATTCGCACCATCGTGCTCGCCGCTCCTCGATGGGCAAGCCGAAGAAAATCTTGTCCGCCGCAGCGGGCTCAAGCACTAGTGGCGCCCCAAGAAGGTTGTCGCTCCAAGCCGAACCATCGATGGCAGGTGCCAGCACATGGAGATGCGGGAGTCAGACTTGCACAAATTGCGTGAGGCCGGTTTGATTTCGAAGACCAAGGGCGACGCCATCCTGCCGGATCAAGAGGTAATCCCACGCCCACCCGAAGGGTTTCGGGTTATGTTCTTTGCGTTTGTCCTAGGAATCGACCTAGGTGGGTTAAAACCAGTACTAGGTGAGCGACGAGTTGGTTTGTCTACTTTGAGGGCTTGTGGAATTCTCACTAGGAGAGGCGGTGTTTATTATTTGCATATTGCTGGAGCTGGGCGTCTCTACCCCGCTCCTTTGCCTAATGGTCTCTTCTCTATCGAGGAAGGATGTGTGCTTTATGACTTGTAGGTTGAGCAACACCAACCCGAGGAGGAGATTCCGGAAGAGGATGAGGACCAAGAGGAGGAGCAAGAAGTCCACCATCAGATTTGCTACAGATCAAGATTTCCAAGAACTTGGAGGAACTATGGAGGGAATGCATAATCTCGCCCTGAATCTCTGAGAAACAACAAGTAACCTCTCAACTCAATTTGCGAACTGGAGTTACAACTATTTCCTCCCACCACAGTGATTTGAAGGGATTGCAAAAGCCTAAGCTTGGGGATGTTTTCTATCTATTTTTATTTTTTGGTTTTCATTTGCTTTATCTTATTTTCGAGGTTATGCTTTTATTTGAGTTTATAAGCACTCATGTTGATTTTCCTAACACTGTATCTTAGTTATTTTATTTTGTTTGAGATTTTCAAGCCGAGCTTTGCCTCCAATTTTCTATTATTTAATCCCCCTTCTCAAAAATCACAAAAAGATTTCTTCGTTTATATATATTTTCCCTCTCTCTTTTTCTTTTTGCCTCGCAGTCTCGTTGATTTGCAGGAGAGTAATTGACTTCGAGTTTCCAAGAAACAAATAAAAAGGGAAGGGAGAAGTGAAACCAAACATGAGAGGTATGCCTTATGACTCTCCACTTTTGAAGTTTGAGAAACCCATGCTAGTTAGTCGTAATGTTGAGATGTTATATCGATGGAGTGAGTCTCTATATTGTAGTACAATTTTGTTTGCATGGGTATTTAATTGGGTACGTTTTGTTCCAGCTCTTATAGTTAACTAAAGTCTTGCCTAAAAATTTGCTAAACAAATTGAAACAAGAAAAAGTCTCACAAATTGAAGACTTGGGTGTTATAGTGTTTAGTCTTGAAAGCTTATTTCCTAGAGACACTCAACACCAAAAAAATAATGATTGACTTGATAGCTCTCTTTTAAAAGATTTGTTCAATTGAATTAATGTTTAGCATTTTTTGTGAGCATGCCAAAGTTTGACTTGTAATCATAAGAATGATATAGCTTTATGCGTGTCAAATTTCATGGGATGTCAATAACTCCGCTAGCCTACAAACGATCTTCATGGAGGAAACTCCTAGATTTCGGCTATGAGTTGATTAAACATATGTAGGAGCAATGCTATAATGGGTAAGATTCTTGGCACTCTCGGGTAGCTTTAGAATAATGGAATCACTCCTCTGGCTGATATGAGTAATCATTATGCAAAAGGAACAAAAACCTTAGTGATGCCACGAGTGTCCATCCCAACCTGATAAACTAATGAATTTTTTTGGCATGCTCTCAATTACTTAAGAACTGAAATTCTTGAAGGACAATGAATAGAAAAGTAGTGCTTGAAAAGTCTTGATTTATTGATTTGGGAGGATTGAGATACTTTAGTATATATGCTTTTCATGACAAACTCTCACACTCTTAAATTCTACATGATTACATTTTATTGTTCAAAGGCAAGCTTATGAGTTGATTACATGACATGGAATAAAGTTTACTCTTTCGAATAATCCATGCTTACAATAATTTTTCTGCGCTATAAGGATTCATGAAACCCGTATGATATGCTTGCCATTACTTTATCTATGCTGAAGTTTTTCAGATTAATAAAGTGGAGAAAATATGAGACTACCAATCATGAGTAAGATCATCATCTCTTTATTTTAGTTTAAATGCTAAGTTCCCTTTTGATTTTGGTTTTCTTGATCGAGGACGATCAAGTTTAAGCTTGGGGAGGTTGATGGCTGTGAAATATAGCCATCCACGTCTACATTTAAACTAGATATTATTCATATATTTAATGAAATATCTCTCTAAAACCTGCCACTAATGCCTAATGATCAATGGGGTATGCAATCCTTGCTTGCTATTTTCCATGCGCAGATAATGGGAATCACTACATAAATACCAAAGATACGAGATTTCCAACACGTCAAAGAAACCAGGAGCCGTGAAGACAATACTACAAGCTTAACGACCAACTATACGGGCCGTCGTCGTATAGTTGTCACTGTATAGTTTGCACCGACTTCATTAGGTCAAACAAAACAACTTTCGTGAAGGGACCCCTATATAAAGAGGCTTCGGGCGACGAGAAACAAGCGCTTCTTTTCGACCTCAACTCTCCCTGCCACCAGAAGCCGCCACGCCGGAGGAATAGATCTATATCTAAACCTCTAAACCCTTCTCCACCACCATAGCCATCTTCCACCACTTGTAATAGCAGACCTCTTCTCCAATTGGTGACATTGTAAGACTATTTTCTATCAACCTTATGATCTATATTACAATTTTTATGATTGTAGATTTCATATCTATGTGTGAGTAATCCTCCTTGGTCTAAGGGCTTCAGCCAAGCCATGTAGCTTTTGTGCATGTTATTTATCATAGATGGGATCATGTATTAGTTTGTATGACATGATGATTGTAGTACCCTCTCTTGCCTCAATCTAAGGACTTATCAGGTACCCAAGACCCGAAGGATTGATCTAGGTAAAGGGAGTGTGAGTAATGACTGATCTGCAGGATAGGAACCCTAGTGACAGAAAGGGTAGTGATACATCCAATTTGCATCACCATTCTATATCATAATTTGCCTCTATTCATTGATATGTGTCTTATTATGAGGTGTTACATATGTCTTTTCCTCTATTTTTGCATGTTGGATGATTCTTGGAGGATGGACTGCCGGAGTCAGGATTCTGATGGAAAAAAGAGGTGTTTTAATGCAATTTCGTGAAGATCAGAAAATACCAGAAAAATCATGAAAAATTATATTTTCCTAGAATACGAAGGAAGACAGAAGGGGAGGCGGAGTTGGGCCACAGGAGGGCCACACCCCCCTAGGCGCGGGCCCCCTGGGCCGTGCCTAGGGTGGGTGTGACCCACCGGGCCGGCCTCTGACTCCGCCCTCTCGCCTATATCTTCCTCTCGGAACCCTAATACCAGGAGAGCAAAAATAGAAAGATTCCGCCTTTGCAGGGTGGAAAACACCAAGAGAGAGCTCTCCGGCAGAAAGATTTCTGCCAGGGAAATTCCTTCCCGGAGAAGGGATATCATCGCCATCAACACCATCATCAAGCTAGACTTCATTGGGATCATCAGCATCCACACCATCATCTCCACTAGAACCATCATCACCACTCCATCTTGCTGTAACAATTGTGTTGAATACTTGCATAGTTCTTAGGGGAAACTTTCCCGGTGTTGATTACTATTGTAGTTGATGCTTGTGAGTGGAACCATTGGATTATTGTTTATGTTCAGATTGTTATCCATCACCATATCATCTTTGATATCGATCCATATGATGTCGCGTGAGTAGTTCGTTTAGTTCTTGAGGACATGGGAGAAGTCATGTTGTTAGTAGTGGATTTGTGTTGAGATATTATGGTTTAGTATTTAAGTTGTGGTGCTATTCTTCTAGTGGTTTAATGTGAACGTCTACTACATGATACTTCACCATTTATGGGCCTAGGGGAATGCATTGTGTATTTGGCTACTAATTGTGGGATTGCCGGAGTGATAGAAACCTGAACCCCCGTTAGGACACCATTGCACAAGGGAGTGTAGGATCTCATAGTTTAAGGGTGTGGTTAGGTTTATATCTTAATTGCTTTCCTATAGTTGAGGATGCTTGCAGGGGGTTTAATCACAAGTATGTATTAGTCCAAGTAAGTTTGGTACATTAGCACAGGTTAACCCACACAACACTTACAACACCAGAGAAGAGTACTCAGCTATTTGAAACGAAAGCACTTGACAGAATTCCCATGTGTCCTCGAGAACGTTCGGTCCTTATAAGTATTTCCACCGGCTTGTCCTTTGCTAAGAAAGGATTGGGCCACTTGTTGCAGTTGTTCATTGTCTTTATTACTTGCACTTTGTTTCTTTTGCTTTATAAGAAAACCCCTAAAAATCTGTTTGCTAAGTATTTACAGAGATTTCCTGCTCCATACCACTAGTCAACAACTTCTGCTCCTCGTTGGGATCGACACTCCTATTTATCAAAAGTACTATGATACACCCCCTATACTTGTGGGTCATCAAGACTATTTTCTGGCACCATTGCCAGGGAGTGAAGCGCTATTTTGAAGAGTGGAAGTGGTAAAGGAAACTTCTACTATGAGTATTGCTTTTTATTTCTGTTTGTTACTTTGTTTCCAATATGGATAACCCACTTGGTTTTCTGTTTGGGAAAACTACTTCCACTATTAGGGTAGTAGATGAACCACCACCTGTTGAGATAGATCCTTTTAAGATACATACAAGTATTGTTGATCGTGTTATGGATAATTATTATTTTGGGGATGGAACTATCCACCCTGGTGATCATTTGCTTTTTATCCATGAATTATGCGGGTTGTTTAAGTGTGCAGGTATCACAACTAAACAGGTGAAGAAGAAGTTACTCTCTATAACCTTGAAAGGGAGAGTTGAAGAATGGACAATCCATGGAATGGGAGGAAATATCATATCTCTTTTATTCTAAATTCTATCCTCCCAGTGGGATTCATAAGGATAGAAATCTGATATATATAACTTTTGGCCTCGTGATGGAGAGAGTACAGCTCAAGCTTGGGGGAGATTGAAGTTACTAATGCTTAAATGTCCTATTCATGAATAGGGCTGGACATAAAACTCGAAACTCGACGAGTTTAACGAGCACTCATTTGCTCGGCTCGTTCGAAATCAACTCGTTTCCTCAACGATCCAAGCTGAGCTGCAGTTTTTGCTCGATATCCTTAATGAGCTAAAAAATTGAGTTAACGATGTTCGTGAGCTACTCGTTAAGCTCGGTAACAACCAAGATATGGCCCACTTATGTTGCTACATGCTAAGCTGGCAGCATATCTGAAGCAAACAGCTCGCCCATTGAGCATTTGTACAATTTGAGTAAAATATTTAACTTATATCACTTCTTTTGCGGCAAGATGACATCGATGTTGATGTGGAATTCATACCATTTCCTGATTCTTATGTGGAAAGCAACTAGCTATCTTCTCTAATCGTTTTCTGATTTAGAGACCTTAATTGTTGGAGACCTTTCTATTGAAGTACCTTGTTGCAATGTTGGCTAGTTAGCAATTGTATTTTTTATATATTTCTGTTGGGTCGAGTTATTAAGGTATTGTTGAAGTGTCAGCGAGTTAGAAAGTGTTGATCATGTGTGTGGAACTGTTATTGATAATTATATGTTATTTTTAAGTACATGTATATATGTGGTTGTAACTCTCGTTTTAATTATCAGTATGCCTCTGTCTGAGGCTCATGCATTTTCTTAACGAGCAGCTCGTGAGCGCTCGTTAACATCTAACGAACCGAGCCGAGCTTTACTTTTTGCTCGTTATCCTTAACGAGTTTAATGATCCGAGCTTTAATGAGCACGAGGCTTAACGAGCCGAGCATTAATTAGTCGAGTTGCTTGATAGTCCAGCCCTATTCATGAACTCCCTAACAATATTATTATAAATAACTTTTATGCTAGGCTTTCTCTTCATGATAAAGATTTACTAGATGCTTCTTGTGCTGGATCATTCACACGTATGAAGGAAGAAGACAAATGGGATCTCCTAGACCATATTCAAGAGAACACTAAAGCTTGGGAGAATGACAAAGGAAGAAAGTTAGGTAAAACTATGATTATGAATGCATAAAATCTTTTATGGGAACTGATGACTTTCGTGATATTAGTAATGAGTTTGGTCTTGATCCCAAAGTATTGCCAACTATTTTAAGGCCTTTGCCTTTTACATAGAAATTCCCAAAAAGAAGTGGAATAAGTACTCCCTCTGTTTCAAATTACTCCGCGCGCACTCTTATCTAGGTGGGCTAGTACTCTCTTATTTTTTATTCAAAAAAATCCTAAATTTTTTGAACTAGATAGTATGAAATGTGTACTAGCTATTTCAAAAATCTCGGGAATTTTTTGAACAAAAAATAAGAGAATACTAGCCCACCTAGATAAGCGTGCGTGCGGAGTAATTTGAAACAGAGGGAGTACCATGCACCTTATAAAGATGTTGTTAGTCATGTTCCTATTAGAAGCACTGAAGTTTGTACTATTGATCATATTTTGCCAGAACCTTATGTTGAGAAAATACCTTTCCCAGCTAGGGTAAAGGAGTATTCTATGATGATTAGTGCGAATAAAAAAAGGTACTAAGAAAACTGTGGAACCTGATGAGAAAATGAATAATGAACCTGTGTTAGTGAAGGATCTTGTTGGTACGTCGTAAAGTATGAATAATTTTTTATGCTCCATGCTTGTTTAGTATCCACTTTGCTCTGTTTTGTCTACACTTTGAGGTATTTTTATACACTTTCTGGAACTAACCTATTGACAAGATGCCACAACGCCAGTTGCCTGTTTTCTGTTGTTTTTGGTTTCAGAAAGCTTAAAAATGAATATTCTCGGAATTGGACGGGACAAAAGCCAAAGTTCATATTTCTCCCTGAGCGATACGGAAAATCAAAGACGAGACGGAGGAGGACACCAGGGTGGCCACACCCTAGGTGGGCGCGAGGCCCACCCTGGCCGTGCCCACATGGCGTGTGGACCCCCTGGCCCTCCACTGACCTTGCACCTTCTCCTATAAGAAGCCTCTGACCCAAAAACCATAGGGAATTGACCAGAAAACCACGAAAAGTTCCGCAGTGCCACCGCCACCGAAGGGGGGATTCGGGGGACAGAAAGTCTATGTTCCGGCACCCTGCTGGGACGGGGAAGTGCCCCCGAAGCCATCTCCATCTATCTCCACCACCATCTCCATCACTGTTGCTGATTCCCATGATGAGGAGGGAGTAGTTCTTCCTCGAGGATAAGGGCTCTACCGGTAGCTATGTGTTCATCTCTATCTCTATGCATGCTTTGTAATCAAGTAGATCTACCTTGCTACTCAAGTGCTTTAATAGATATCGGCTCTCCCCATGTGTGTGAAAGTGACAGCGTGCACTCCATGGTGGCACTTAGGCTTGAGTCTACCTAAATACTCATTGTGCTTTAATAGATCTATGCTTTTCCCCACGTGTGTGAAAGTGACAGCGTGCACGCCATGTGTGGCACTTAAGCTAGACTACATATATTTTTGTTATGAGTGAGTTGGGTGTCTTTATGAAATTGTGGTGTTTGTTGGAACCGTCTAGCGCTCAAGGTGATAGTGTGGAGTTATATAGATTGGGGAAGGCCCTACCATGGATTAGAGGATACAACCGGAGAGTAGTTCAGGGTAGTATCATGAAGAGAATATATTTATATGAATGAGTGTTCACTAGTGAAAGTGTTATCCCTAGGCCTTGTTTCTAAGCATTGAAACACCTTTTGCATCTAGATCTGCTGCATGTTTGCTTGCTTCCATCTTTATTTCAGTTTGCCTTTAGTCTCTCCCACGTCAACGACAAGTCAGCAGCTCTTTTCTGGCACCATTACCACTTGTATTTCATTATCTCTTCGCCGAACTAGTGCACCTATACACCTGACAAGTGTATTGGGTGTGTTGGGGACACAAGAGACTTGTATCTTGATTGCAGGGTTTCTTGAGAGGGATACCTTTGACCACTTCCTCCTTGAGTTCGATAAACCTTGGGTAATCCACTTTAGGGAAACTTGCTGCTGTTCTACAAACCTCTGCACTTGGAGGCCCAACAACTTTCTACAAGAATAGAAGTGCATAGACATCAAGCTATTTTCTGGCGCTGTTGCCGGGGAGTAAAGGTAAAAGGCACTCACACATGTTACCCCATGGCAACAGCAAGCCAGAAAGCTATTTTTCTGGGGCCGTTGCCGGGGAGATAAGGTAAAAGGTACTCACATCCCCTTGGTGTGTGATCGCTCGAAGTTGTTTCCTTTAGATTCTGAAATTTTGTCTTTTTGTTTCTTGCTTTCACTAGTTAGGCTTAATGGAAAACAATAACAAAACTAGAGAGCTTTATAGTATTTATCTTGAGTTAGGACATGAAGTGTTTGAAGAGAAAATTAAAAAACCTATGGATCTTTATTTGCATGCTAATAGCAACTTTATTAGTATGAATTCTTTGAACACCATTATTGCTAATGCTATGGAAAGGTCTATGCTTGGGGAATCTAGTTTTTATGAAAATGGTCTTTTTAGTTCCTCAGCTTTGGACGATAGCTATTCTATTGCTTATGATGATATCAAACCTCCAATATATGATGATTACACTAATGAGGATGATATTTTCAGTCCACGTACTATTGAGGAGAAAATTAATTATGATTACAATATTCCTCCTATATTTTATGATTATGGTGATGAGAATAATAATGATAGCTATTTTGTTGAATATAGAGGTCCCAACCTGATAAGGTAGAGATCCCTGTGTTTATAGTGCTAGTCCCTGTATCGAATAGCTAGCACCCACAGTTTAAGATGTAATATCAAGAAACAAAGGTCATATTACAACTTATAACCAGGAATAAAATAATTCATTACAACTTACATTGCTCATATGGCTTATTACAAAGCAGCAAATATAACTATATAGCATGGAGTTCTTCATCTTCATACGCCACAGGCAATCATGTTGGTTGTAGACTTGTAATCCCTACTCAACAAACTTCACTAACATCAAACAAACCTGCAACGTAATAAGTTATAGCCACAAGGGTCAATACATTTAAATTGTATTGGCAAGTGATATCATATTAATATGAAGAATCTATCATCTACATGAATATATGGCTAAGTGGAGTTTTGGCTGGCCTTTGCATAAAATAAGCTTTACTTATCCTTTGAAAAAAATAGTTTTCTCTTTTGCAAAACATTTCATCACACAATGGCACACTGGATACGCACCAGGTGCTTCCCTTGTTCACCCAATAAGTTTTAACTTAGAGAAATTGGGATGAGGAGATCCTTGATCATTTCAATGTCTTTGATGCTCAAAATGTCCATTGTAGGGGACACGACTAAGTACTTAGGTTTTACCCTCTCGAGCGGTGGTGCACTTTTCCCACCAGACTCAACATGCATCAAGACGAGACTTTTCAGAAACAATCCTCAGATCAGCACAGACGCATTCCATCCTATCATCACTACCACCAATTGTCTGCATGTCTGAGTTCTTGCAACCTATGTAGTCAAGACAGAGCTCATATGCCATGTGGATGCACTTGAAGCTTCTCAACACAAAACATCTCAAATATCTTTGTTCCTGGGTGGCCATCCACCAGTGAGATACACAAGGTAAACCATAGAAATGGGCCTTATGTAATCACTCAACACAAATCCATCCAAGCAATTACCATTCCACCTAGGTGTTTCATTCACTTAGTTGTTTTATTAATCAAAAACTTAGTCATAGACTTTGCATAATATCATAGCATGAATATTCCACCCTTGTATTTTCTACCATCTAGGCTAAGCATACTAGCATAATTTGTCTCTTGTCTTAGGAATATTCCTACCAAGATATATTCTATAGGGTCTACTATAGCATAGCAATATATAAAATAGTTCTATCATGCATACTACAAAAATATCACTAATGCAATATTGAAAAGATAGGACTTTTGATGACCAAAGTATCACTTGCCTTTTTGGTAGAGAAACTAGGTACTCTTCTTGATCTTGAAATTTTCACACTCTTCAAAGTTCACTACAATTAAATCAAGCAAGGCACACATTCAAAACTAGCATTCAAACAATTCACCACATAAAATGATAAAAACAAGGAAATGCATGCAAGCATGAAAAAGGTTGTTTTATTAAAAAAGTGGTTTCTAACAAGGCTCTAAACATTTGAAAACACCTAATGGTCTTTTATAAAATGTGGGAATTCATTTAAAATCAAGTTAGTGAAAATAGGCCTTTTAAATCATTTTTGTTTTGCTAGAAATGCTTTTATTCTAAGGAATAATTTCTAGTGTTAGCCAAATATATTTTTAAATTCAAATGTTAGTGTTTATGGTCAGGAGGTTCAAATAAAATCTATTTGCAAAAGGTTTCACTCAAAAATCATTTTTAAAACAATTTTTATACTCAAAATAGTCATATTAATATTTCTGCAAAAAACACCTAATTTTGCAGAAGCAAGTGACCAAAATAAGGTAACAGTTGCAAGGTTTACATTTTTATGAATCCATTTATATAAATTTTGAAATTTTTGGACATACGGATCAAAAGTTATGATTTTTGTAAGTTTGAACATTCAAAAACATTTTCTAGAATTTGTGTGAACTGCACTAGCCACGTGGCGTGTTTTTACTGGACGATACCGTTCGGCAGGATCATGCAACGTGGGCCGCAGGATCTAAATGAAATCGTACGGCACAGATCACGCGTACCGCTTCGTTTAAGTCATCTATTCTACACCTACGATCTGGATCTAACGGTGCCAGAATGCTAGGTCATAAACGGGCGGCACTGGCGACGGTGCACGGCGGCGGCGCGGCGGGTGGACGGCATTCCGATGATTCTAGGAAGCGAGAGGAGGGAAGGAGGGTGTTACCAGGTTCGCAAGGTCGCGGTGATGCTCAAGGTAGTCGCCTGTAACATCCCAGCATTAGAGCTTAGAATTAAGCTGAACACAGATGTGTGCATTGCATTCATGCATAGAAAATCCGAATAATTTTTGCGCTTTTGAATAAAACTTGCCAAAGTGATTGAAGCTTCTCTCAATTTGATGGAATTAAAGTAGATCATCAAGTTGACTACGATAAGTTTCAATATGACCTTTGCTAAAACCTTATTTTGGGTAAACATGATTTGATCTAAGGGTAGATCAAATGTAATAAAATTAAACCCTAATACATTACCTAATGATTTATATTTGATCCTTAAGTGATCATTCCATAGTGTTCATCATAACAATCCATGAGTACCAAGCTATGGATATAATTCAAGTGACAAGAATGTAATAACTAACTCTTGACCTACTTTATCCTTATTTATTTCTACGATGTGGATCGTGGTAATACTTAACCCTAACTCTTTAGTTATATGGAGTAGTAAGGAAACCAATTCAAAGACCATTCACCACATATCTTTCTTTCCATATCAATCTTTATCATCTCTAATGAATCTTAGATTAATATCTGTTGTTCATCAATATTGAGTAATCAACTATTGATTCACCAATTATTAATCTATAAATTCTTGATCTATCAACTCTTGACCATATTATAGCATTCACTTAAGGTCTATAAAGAAATAAGTAAGAAGGGGTAAATAGTAATGCTAGATTTGAATATCATCTATAGGATGGGAGAGTTGGAAGAGAATAAGATCAATGTGATCATTGATGGAGTTAACTCATTCCTGTAATGATAGAAGAGTTAATTGGAATATATATTCATATGGTAACAAAGAGGATTACAAGGATGGATATTGAAGATAGTTACCAAGGAGCAATCCTATTAGATCAAGTAGGATTAGTCAATGAATAATATCTCTTAGTCTAATAGAGATAGATAGAAGATAATTATAATACAACTATAATGTTGTATGGATGAAAGCCTTTATTAGCCAATTGGAAACCTAAGCCATAAATGATCAAAGGATTCTAATGATCATGCTTTAGTCACCAAGATTGAATGCTTATATCATGTATAAGTGACATTGGTGGATAGAACATGATTGAAACCCTAGTATAGATAAGTTATCCTAGAGTAGTCATTACAAGTCACATTAATATAGTGTGATGTTGGAGTATGAGTTATTAGAGTAAAGTAAATATAAGATAGTATGATTAAGCTAAAGCTAGTGTAGCATGGAGTTATAGAAGTAGTAGTATTCCTCTTAAAGGATAGTAAACTTTTGAGGAGAGTAGTTTGATATATATACATCTACTAGAATAATATTAGTGGAGGATGATCAAGGAAGTGTATGAATGGAGTTAGAAGTAACTACTTGTTGGATTGGAGGTTATCAGTAGTAGAGTAATGGATAGAACCAAGTGTGGTTATGAGAAGATTATGAAAAGGCTTTAGTGTCAAGCTCATTAGATTTATAAATGGATTCAGAAGAATAAAAGGTGGATAAGAATATTCTTGTGTAGTAAAGCTCATCATGTTAGCACATGATGATGGATATGAAGTAGTAGAATATCTAGGAAAGGAATTCCTTAATTAGAAGTCCAGGATTGTGAATTATGGAAGTTAGGAATTCTTGGTAAACATTAAACCCTAAATCTTTAACCAAACATAGTATTCATTTCATCTGATTGATCTATCATCTTATTTAGACAAAGCTTTGTAGGAATATTTTCCTATAGCAAATCACTTAAGCACATCTTTCTCATTTCCAATTAGCATAACTATAAATTCTTAGGAGTTATATTTATCAATTCTTTTCCATCAGACATTTCAGATAATAACTTTCTATTGTAAAGCGTGATATCATTAAAGATCACAAACATAAAAACAATATGTTTAGCCATTAATCTTTATTCACATCAACAAAAGAATAAAAGTATAGTAAGTACCCTAAACTCTAGGGTAAACAATTACCATTCAGAACCCTAAAATTATTAATGAGTTTTCTCATCAACATCTCACAAATATTCTATCTATATTCATTAGGAAAATTCTTTGATTCATTTCTCTAACCACTCATTCCATATGAGCATAGAATAAGTAGGGATGCAATCATTATAAACCACCCTATACTTTACTATGTGATGGAATACAGATAAATAAACCCTATGAATATTATTAAACATCTTAAGATTTCATTACTCTTAATAAAGGTGAAAATAGTGTTATAAAGAATTCTTGAGATATAAACCCTAAAACCCTAATTTCTACTTATTTTATTTAATACAATAATCTATATATGGTTTAAAAAAATGAAAGTAATAAATAAAATATATTATCATAATAAATAAACTCATATGAGAATTTGAAATACATTTTTATGGGTTTGCATTTGTCTAAATAATAAGTTCTATAAAGAAAGAATTAAAACAAAACATAAATTACAAAACAGAAAATAGAAAAAGGAAAACAGAAAGAAAAATGACCTGGCCCGAGCAGCAGGCCGGCCCAGTGTTTCCCTCTACCTATCTACCGCCCAGCAGCAACCCTTCTTCTCCCGCTCACTTCGCTACAGCCCAGTATCAGCCCAAGCCCACATACCTTTTGGCCATCCAATCCGTCGTCTTCCTCCTCTGGACATGCAGCTCGTTGGAGGGGTCACCGACCACCCGATGCCGCCCGTCGCCGTGACGCCGCCACCGAGGCCTCCGCGAGGATAAGAACGACACGACAACGCCCTCATCCTCATCCTAAACATTCCTCACACGCTCCCTCTCTCATTTCCTTTACGACACCGAAGTCACCGTCGGTGAGCTCCGACTAGCCACGGATGCAGGCCACCTCGAGGATCGTGAGTGGACGAGGAAAGCGCAGCTTCACCCTCTTCATCTTAGGATGCTCAATCGAGTCAGGGGAGTTCCAAATTGATGCAATCGAGACACTTCCTCTCTCCGGTGATCGTCGGAATTCGCGAAGAATAGCCCCTCTCCGGCCACCATCTTCGACATGGACCACACAGCTGCACTCAGGGTACACCTACGCATCTCTGGTCCTATTATTGCTTCCTAATTTCATCTTTAGCGTGACTTCTTCGTGAGGCCGATGAGCGCCACCGTTGTTGCTCGCCGTTGAGCTATTTCCGATGACCAAATAGGAGCGGTGCCACCACAACTATGCTCAGCGAACTCTCCTGCATCGGAAAAACCTAGCCACGCTTCCCAGAATCCTCTCTGTCGCCGTTCCGAATGCGATTCCGGCGAGACTCCGGTGAGCCCGCGTGGCAGTAAAACGTGGCCACGGGCCCACTTGTTCATCTCTCTGGCTAGGTTAGTTTGGGGTGTAAAAAGATTACAAATTCGTGTTGATGTCATCATGGCATCACGCCTGCGTCATCTTTGACCAGGTCCACTATTGACTAGTCCACTGCCTAGGTGTCATCCAACGTGGCCAGTACCCCGCATGTTAGTGACCAGGGTAGGTTAGGTCTGGGTAAGAAAAGTAATTCTCTGTTTGTAATAGTATTTAGAGTTTAATTAGAAAATGATTCAAATTTAAAAATTTAATAACTTTTGTTTTATAATTCAAAAAAATATGTATAATATATGAAAATTTCAGAAAAATAAAATCTATAACATTAAACTATTATCAAACATTATTGTGAGAGTTATTTAAATAAATATTATTTAATAAAGGTCTTATAAGTAATAAAACTTTGAAAATTCATATTTTTATATTTGTAAATCTTAAAAATATAAATAAAATACCAAAAATCTTAGAAAAAATAAGAACTATAATTTAAAACTATAATCATGCATTATTATTTCACTTAATTAAAATATTTGTATTTATTAAGTATTTATAAAGTAATAAATCTTATAAAATCATATCTTACTATTTATAAATCACAAAAATAAATGTAATATACCAAAATAATCAAAATAATAATACCTACATGTTAAAAATATAATATTCCACTTTTGAGTTAAATAAAATTCAAATATTTTAATAACTTGAATTTAAACCTATTTCCTGAGTTGTTAAGTCATATAAGGGTAAATAAAATTGTTAATATTTCTAAAAATTGCCAATTTAGGTCTAATAAAGATACCAATAAGTAATACTAGTTTTAAATACTTATAATATAAAGTCAAATTGGTCCAACATATTTTAAATACAATTTTATTGAATTATCCTTCAACCACATGTATAGTTTATATTCTAAAAGAATCTTTTATAAAATCTTCAAGAATGATATTTTTAACCAAATAAAATCTTTTACCATTGTTTCACTCACAACTTTATAATGGACTAAATCCAAAGATAATTCATTAGTGGTAAATAATATTGTTTACTTATTCACATGCCATAACCATACCCTTATAAGGAGATAAATCCTTTTATACATTTATATGGTTAGGAAACCACTATTCAAATAGAAGTGTTAACATTCTTAAAGTATCATTAGGTAAACCTTATAAAGTGAATGAAGTACAATACCATAAGCATTACACCTTAAATCCATTTATGTCTTTAAAGTTAACTTTAGTCTACAAGACTTTTGTAGTGACCTCAGATCAAGTAAGATCCTAAGTCCCTGTGAATAACATGCTAGTCCCTGGATCAATAGCTAGCACTCACAGTCGATGAAATATCATGTAAAACACAAGTCTTTATTACATGAATCGAATAATCCAGAGTTTACATTATTACAACAAAAGCGATATAAATACAACTTGGAGTCCCATCAATGCCACAAGCAGGTTGAGTGAAGACCCGCGATCCTAGCGCACCTTTCAAAGATCTCCGAAATTCTGCACATGAAACGTGCAACCAACAAGTTGGGTCAATACTTTGAATGTATTGGCAAATTACACCAAGGAAGGAAAGACTAACTCTACATGCAAGGCTAGTTTAGGCTTTGGAGTTCATTTGCATAAAGCTAATTTTCTCTAAGTATGGAGAAAAGAGAGGGAGAGTTTTACCCTACTTTGTAAACATTTGCTTAGATAAAATAGGGTCGAATGGCACACGAGGATATTACGCACCAAGTGTCCAAACAACCAAACACTTGGATATTACGCACCAAGCGTCACTTGGATATTACACACCAAGTTCCCAAATTCCCACCCATTAGCGATATTACGCACGCCATGGGGTTTTAAAACTTCGTTTTAGAAAAGAGAGAGGAAGATCCTTCAGAGGCTCCATCCTTCAGATGCTCAATGTTGTTCTGTTTCCGTGAACACGGTGATCGATCAGATTGCAATACTCTCGAGTTTGTGCACTTTACCCACAATCCACGATCAAGTCCTTTTCTGACGAGACCATGGCGAGGCTTTCCCTTAATAGCCCTCTACCTACGGATCCAACCGTGCCAAGAACCTCCAAATGTTGGTACCGGTGAGGTTTCCCACTAAGTACTAGGCCAAGACAGAGCCCATAATGTATTGTGGTTGCCTTTGGAAGCTTCAATTCTGAAACATGGCAGACTTCTTTGATTCCTGGGCGGCCGTCCTCCACCAAAATCTCACTCGTTGACCCGACAACCATTCCGCCCAGAAGAAAACTTAGTTTTATTTTGAAGTGGATTTGAGAAGAAAGTTTGCTCTAGAGAGCCTTTATACTTAGAAAAATTCTTTGTCTTTCGAACCCCCCAACGGTACTTTGTATATATAGCATAGCAAGCAATACTTAGCAAAAACAGGGGTAACCGATTAGGATGGAAATCCTAAGTATAGAGCTACTCATGGCATACTACAAAATGATCGCACTTGCAAAATAATACTAAGGAAACATTCTACTAGAATATCCTACACATGCATACTACAGAATTTTGAAGATCACATGCATAGAATCAAAACTGGGACAAAATTATGAACAAGTGGTGTAACTTGTCTTATGTTGATTGTATTTCTCCGCAGCAATCGCACTCTCCGAACAATCTAATACGAGGGCAAGGTAGTTCCAATCAAAACAATTGCAAACATAACAAACACAACAAGGATGATCGAAAACATGCATGATGATTTAACATGACACAATGGTTATAATTAGTTTTATGAACATTTATATACCATATGATGCATGTATGAGTTCATTTAATGCAATAGGGTACTTGTTATTAATAATTACTTGCCAATATAAGGGTTTTGATAGTTCTGTTGTAACGCCTGTTCTAACTGTAGAATTAAATTTGTTTCTTGGGTTTACTGGATAGAGGACGTTAATACGAACCAGTAGGCGTTGGATTCACCCTAATCAGAGTTATAGATCTTTTTATATGATTTAAATAGTGTTTAATGGGTTTTAAATGATTCATACAGTTTCTGTTGCCTAAAAATCAAACAAAAAATTATATCTGTAATCTCCACGGAATTGTGATTTCAGGGACATATTATTTGTAATTTTCTGAATAGTATTTATTTTCTTATGAATTTATTACTCTAAATAGGCTATTAAACCATTTAAACCTTCACGGCAAATCCTTACAGTAAAATGCTGAACTACATGGAATATCATTTGTATTTTTGTGACAAGCAATTAATCCTCACGGCAAATTGATGATCTACATGGAACCAGCTTTCCATCGGTATATCATTTGTATTTTTGTGACAAGCAATTAATTTTCTATAAATTTAATGATTTATAAAGCCATTAAAACTAATTAAATTGCTACGGGTTAAATAATCTGCAAAGGATAGATCCAACCAGGTATTATTAAAGTACATTACAGTAGCTTCAATTTGATATATTATTCATATTTTTCGGAGTTACAAATAATATCCTATGAATTTATTAACCTAAAAGACCATTAAAACTAATTAAATTACTGCAGTAACCACGTACAGTAAAAGTTGGATCTATTCTGATAAGATGATTCTACGTGAAATTATCTTCAATTTGGTATATTATACGCAATTTTTGGACATGGTATGAATTTCTAATGAATTTTACAAGTTAGATCTATAATATACAAATTTAAATTCGAACGGAATATTCCAGGGAATATTCCGCTGACTGGACAGGTTGACTTTGCATGCTGACTGGGACTAGATGTTGACCTTACGTTGACGTGGCGTTGATGAGGAAGATGACCGGGATGACGACATGGCACGCACCGGTTTGATTGGATCTCGACCGTCTGGATAGGATCCGGTGGCTAGAAGAAGAGATTGACCCGATTTTGGCTCAGAATAGAAAAAAATAGATCTGTATTAGAGAGACAAATCCATAGGTCAAATCAAAAACTCAGAACATGAAAGTTGTGGGGAATCATTATTCCTACCTTCTCACCAAAGGAATTTGGATTTGAAGAAATGAGCGCGAGTACATCTTGGATTTACACCGTAAGATCTGAAATATTGCGATACGAAATTCTCCGGCTGTGGTGGATGAAAAGAGGTGAGGTTTGTCGGGAAAGATTTCGACGCGATCTTCAACTTTCGTTTTTTGACCGAAAGCAAACGACGACGTCTAGATGGGTTAAAAAGCGAAACAAGATTCGGGAATATGTAGATTCGGGATTTGGAGAATAGAAACTCGTACAGCCGTAGCTCCACGAGTTTATATGGAGATTTAGGATGGTGTAGAGATAGGCCTTGGAGTAGAGAACAAGTAGAAACAAACGGAAGTCGATTCGGAGTTGTAGATAAAAAGTTATAAGAGTTTGAATAGAGATAGGTTAGAGAAAAACTGATTTGCACGGAAATTAAAGCAAACCTGGGATTGTGCTTGTATGTGCGTGCTGCTTCGGTTGACTGGGTCGGTCCGGTCCGGGTGGGCCGGCCCGTTCAGGTTTTTTTAATAGTTGTTTCCCTCATATCTTTTGCATACGAACTCCAAATGACATGATTCTTGTTTCTAAATTTTTCTAAAATGGAATAGATCATTATAGGATCAAATTTGTAATCTTTTTACTAGTTTGGAAGTAGTGGATTTATAAATCCTTGTATATTTCATTTTATTTATATCTTTATGTGTTTGTATTTATTTCATAACTTTTTCATACTAGCTCCAAATGAGCTCAATTTTGTTTCTAAAATTTTGTAGTATTAATTGGATCTCTTTAGGCTATGATTTAGCAATAATTTATGCCTTAGCAACAGTGGGTTTTAATAAGTCAATTTAATTACCCTTAGGAACATTTGGGCGAATCAACTATAGGATTTAGATACCAGGATTTGGATTTAGTTTGTGAGAACTTTGCATGGATGAAATGCATATGAATGCTTCATGATTTTCATTTTGAAATCTTGCACACCAATTCTACAATCCATAATCAATCCATGCCCTTTTGCCTATATGGCTACTTAGGTCTTAACAAAAGAATATAAGATTTTGAATTCAAGGTTGAGAGGATTTTCTATTCAAAAAGTTTCTTCTCTTTGAGAATTTTCAACAAAGTCAAACAATCAATCAATCTTATTTATTTGTTTCACATTCCAAAATTAGGAGAATTTTGGGATGTGACAACTTTAGATATAATGTTAAAGACTTTATTATATGCTTTATAGTTAACTTTGGTTTATTATGGTTAAGTCATAAAACATCTCAAGTTCAAACTGTTCAAGCCAACACAACCAACATCGACCACATTTGATTAACCACAAAGATTTTTTAGACCTTAGAAAAGAAACCTTTTCTTCAAATGTTATTCTTTTTGCCACTTCAATCAACAAATGACAACTAATCATAATCACATTACTTTATACTTTCCTCGTAGATTAGGATTGTTAATACTTAAGTTCCTTATAAATGACAATACTTGTAAAGTAAGATTTAAAGATAAGGCAATTCTTATATAAGTAGTCTTTGAGTAGCATTCCACATTCGTGTATCTTATTGTTGTATACCATTATAATTACATGTTGTTTCACACACATTCACAAGCCTTAATAAGAAGCACAAGTGTGAAACTTATCTAAAAGAACAACCCATTCTAAAGAAACCATTTACAGTTTCCAAACCCTAGGTCAACATTATCCCCGGGATTCGAGTTTACGAAAATGCATTACATTACTTATTCATAATAGCATCTTGCTTCTTTAAACATTAGTCCTTACCGGACCAATGATGCTGATTTCAGATATTGGATCTTTTATATTGTCTCGAAGACCGTGAGTGCATAATCTTGCAATCACACAAGGCAAGTTCACACTTGCTCATGTCCTTTGATTATTTTCTATAAAGTATTTTGCAAATCCAGTGTTGACATCACCTACATTTGAAAAAGGACAGAAAACACTATTTTCATAATAATGTGATTATTGGCATAAGAGTTTCGGTGGTAAAGGAACATATTATCTAGGACTTAACAGCCAATGTCGCTAGTGATTCTTGCACCGTATATCATGCGTTGACCATGAGATTTGGAATGGGACGGAGAAGTCAGCTGTATCTTTTCCCTCTCGCATGGATCCGGATGTGCGGTTCGTGGCTGTTATCACTCGTAGCATGCATATTAATTGGTAAGTCATAGAGGATATGCATCATATGGTTGGGAGCCCTCAACGTCCCACGATAGTTCTTGCATCTGAACGGTCTGTACTGCCAATAGCCGTAATTCAATAGGTGGGCTGGCGTACACCAAGGAGACATGCGGGGTCGTGGAGAAGGCAGTGATTGGCTTGGATCTTAGGTTGGGCCTTAAACCAAGGAAGTTTGAACGGGGACATATTCTCGATCATGCAACAAAACCTAAGGTCTCTCATGGGTAAAGTGACACACCTCTACAAAGTGTAAGAACTGTAACTTGTTACTCCCTGTTCCGGGAAGGAGCTACGAACGCGGCGGGAAAGGAACTCCATGAAAGTTCTGGTAAACCCGTGAAGGC
Organism: Avena insularis; assembly: GCA_023614405.1. Classification (NCBI taxonomy): domain Eukaryota; kingdom Viridiplantae; phylum Streptophyta; class Magnoliopsida; order Poales; family Poaceae; genus Avena; species Avena insularis. Next base: position 469,019,837 of record CM042697.1, on the reverse strand, counting down.
TGACGGACATAGCTTTTCAGAATAAAAGCAACCTTTGAAGAAATTTTTACGAAAACCTGCATTGCCTACGACCTCTGTTCTGTGGCTGTAGATATAGTGCATCAAACACTCCTTTTCTAGTGAACTTGCTGAGTACCCTCGTACTCAACGTATCTTCTTAATCCTTGCTAGATTCTGAAGCCATTAAGACGACGTCTACATCAAGTTATGCTCCAGGAATCATCATCAAAAGCCAAAGCTCTTCAATAAAGTCAAGAAGTTCAACATATACACCAACTCAAGTGAAGACAGAGTTACTGATTAGATAAGAATATAATCTCTAGCCATAAAACCTATTTCTGTAGTGTATTGCAATAGCAGCAATGCCAAACCATTAGTTAAGATACTAGTCTTAATAGTATGATAGTTTTTGAGTTGTTTATTCCTGATTCTTCTTTGTAAGAAGTTTCTTTCTCTCTCTTTAACCTAGAGTGTTCTCTGGATCTTGTGTAAAGAGTTGAGTTGTAACCTATAGTCATGTCTTGGACCTGCTGTGTTTTTGTTGTACTACTCTGAGGGATGTAATACTAGTGAACGGTGTTTCATTGGTTTTATGTCAATGACTATAGTGTACTACATCATGTAGTGGTATGCTGGGTCACCGCATCGCCATTGACGAAAGGGCGCATGGGGTCGATGGGGATTGCTCGCCGGAGTCGGGTTCGTCGTCGGACACGCACGGGCTTCCTCGGTGGCGGCGTTACAGGGCACGAGAAGACACACAAACGGTGGTGTTAGACATGCAAGATAATGGCGAGTGTAGGAGCATCAACCAGAGGGAGAGGTGAGGGCGGAACCTACCAGGAAAGCTCGCCGGAGTCAAGGCATACGACGATGGCGTGCAAGCTATGACGGGGCGAGGCTCTAGGGCATGCGCGAGCAAGCGTAGGCTACTAGAAGAAGCGTGTTTCGATGGTGAGCAAGTCCGTGTGAACCAGGAGGTAGGGGGTAGTCGGGGCTTACCGGAATTGGTGTTGGGGCTCACCGGAGACAACGGTGGTTCGAGCACAAATTGGGGCATCCTGGTGGCTCTCTGGCAGTGGTGTTTGAGGGAAAATGGGGAGGAGACAGAGGGGGTTAAGATAGCATGGTCGAAGGGGAGGATTAACCGCACAATCAAACAAATTTACGCCCAGAAATTATCGCAGGAAACGGTCGGGGAGGGGCAAGGTCAGCGCGAGGGGTGAGGATGACGATGGTGACGTGGCGTGGGTCCGCGGGGTCAGTGGGGGTGCGGGTACGGGTGCGGGTGAGAGAAATCTCGTGGGGAGAGAGGGGAGTGCCGGGTGGACTGGTTACTGGGCCTGCTGGGATGGGGTGTTGGGTAGGTTAGTTGGGTTGGGTTTGTTTCCCTTTTTTCTTCTCTTATTCTTTTTCTTTTCTGTTTTTTATTTTTTGTTTTTGTTTGATTCAAATGATTTAAACATCCATTTGATTTCAAATCTTTTCCAAACTTTCAGTAGATTTTTATATAAGTTATTTAGTGTGTTTATCAGTCCATTTTAGAATATTTGAAATATTCTCTTATGATTTAATATTTATTTAGATTAGGCATTTTTTCTTTATTTAAATAAAATTGAATATGGTTCAAACCCATATAATTTTATTCAATAATCTTCTATTCCTTTATTTTATTTCAATTACTTTTACTCCATTTGCTTATGGATTTGGTCAAGATTCAAATTGTCTTTTAAATATTTCTTATTTATTTAATTCTTTCTTTGTCTTATAAAAATCATATCTTTTTATTTATAGCTCCAAAATTGGCGATTCCACTTTGTAAAATTCTATTTAATATTTGTTTATCCTTTTAAATCCTTTTAGGATTACTTTGCTCACATTTTGGTGTTGATTTTAGTTAGGAGCTTTATTAACCTTGGAAATTACTTCCTTTTATCTTATTAAAATCATAAGTTTTTATCCATGGCTCCAAATTGAATGAAACCAATTTCCATGGTTTTGTAATATTTTTGTTTATCATTTAGAAATGTTTGTTGCAAAAAATTTATATGGATAAAAGCCATGTCTTGGGGTGATTTGAAAATGGTTTCTTTCATTAAGATTTAGGGTTTTGGTTTAACTTTTCCAAGTATTTAAATTCAAGATTCTTTCCATCTATGAATGCATTTGATTTGTTTGGAAATTTGTTTGTTGCCTTTTCATTCAAATTTTGTTCAAGTAAGGTTTTGATGTTTCCATTTAGAAGCAAAATGTTTCTTTTCTCCCTAAATTCAACATTTGTTTCTTTTGTTTATTTATTTTTCACATTTCAAAATTTGGAGAATTTTGGGATGTGACATTGAATTTGCTCACACTACAATTAATAAGAATGACTATGCTTATGTGGAGAGTAATAATCATTTTATGCATGTGGCTCATGATAAGAATGTTTGATGTGATAGTTATATTGTTAATGTTATTCATGATGCTACTGAAAGTTATTATGAGAGAGGTAAAAATCGTCTTATGCATCTCAATAATATTAAGTTTCCCCTCTTTATGTTGAAAATTTTAAAGTTGCATTTGTTGTGCTTTCATGACTTGTTTCTTTACAAGATTCCTATGCATAGGAAGTGGGTTAGACTTAAATGTGTTTTGAATTTGCTTCTTGATGCTCTCTTTTACTTCAATTCATATTTCTTATGTGATCATCTTCTCAAACTATCAAGCCTAACTTAAAGGCATTAAAGAAAAGTACTTGTTGGGAGATAACCCAAGAGTTTTCTTCAGTCTTGGAAGTTATTACTTCAGTAATGACCTCTCCTTATCTTTTTTGTTTGATTTTTGTGCCAAGCATAACCTCTAATGAGAGGGAAGTAAGATTTGGGGAGTTGCTGTCCCGAAACAGATTTTTGTGCTTCACCATAAAAATTCGTGAGGAATCTCTGTAAGTCAGATTGATATGATATTTTCTGAATAAATCCCCCAGTATGTTAGATTACTTTCTTTAGTTCCACACTTTTTGATTTGAGCAACTGAAGGTCTTCTAAAAAATCGGTTTCTACCTGCTCGTCTGTTTTGACAGATTTCTGCCATTATTTGCATTTGTTTCTTATTGATTCCTTTTTGGGTTATTTTTGGGAAATTGAGATTTTTGAGGGAATTTCTACAGTAGCTTATGTTTTTAGTGAAATTTTTTATGTTCTAAATCTAAACCCAAAGGTCTATTATCTTTTGAATACACTAATGTTGCTAATGAAGATTGTGTGAAGTTTTGTATGAAGGAAAATTTTCAGGTATAGAGAAAGAATGATGTAATGAGATGAAGAATAGAGAAAAGATCAAGCTTGGGGGTGCTACCCCGTGTCACCCCAAGAAATATTCAAGAGGTATAAGCGTTAAAGCTTGGGGATGTCCAAGGCATCCCCTTCTTCATGAATAAAAATCTCAGGTCTTTCTAGACACTTCGTTTTTATTGTTTCATGCACAATTGTGTTGTTCTTGGAGTGTCTTAGTTTTCGTTTTTGGTTTTTGTTTGCTTAGTTTGCTTGAGTAAGTTGGTTGGATCCTAGCACACTTGTTTTGGAGAGAGATACACTCTGTTTTCATTGCCTAGAACACTCTAGTTTTCACTCTTATTGTTCCGTGAGTGTTCACTTTTGCTAGCACTATGTTTAGCTTTAGTTTTCTTGTGCTTTCAGCTTAGAACTTTTTAGTTTTTCTTTGTGGATTTGTCATACTTGCTCACTGATCTTTATTGATATTATCTTTGTGAGTTGTTTCAAATATTCAATTGGTGTTGGAAAAGAATAGAAAGTTTCATACTTATAGTGGTACAAAAGAGGAGCTTGCTTTGACTGTGACTTAGACTTTATCATATCATGCTAGATGTTGTTTTGACCTTATGCTTAGTGATTATTGCTGTAGAATGACTAGTTCCAAACAATTAGGATTGCTTAATGTGCCTTGAAGAATCATGTGTTGTTTTAGCATACAAAAGCATAGTATTGTGGTATTCTCCTTTGATGCTTTGTTTGGTTTGACTTGGCACATGCTCACACCATGTTATGACTATGAACAAGTCACCATAGCCTCTATGATCATTTATTCCTTGACTTGTAGTACCACTTTATGCTTTGATTAATAATGTTTTGTCGCTCTGCATGATTATGGCCATTATTGCTCTCTTAGTTGGTCGCTCCCAGTCTTTTGCTGCATCCAACTCCCAAGAAACCAAGTTATTCCAAAGTGTCCACTATAAATTCCTATGCATGGTGTGTTACACCATTCCAAGTATATTCTTGTTTTCATCTATCTTCCAATTAAAAGTTATTTTTTATGTGAAAACTTAGTGATTAAAACTCTCACAAACTTGATGGCACACTTTATTTTTCTTGCCCCTAATAAACTTGAACCATTGTGTCATCTATGTTGTATATGCTTGCACTTATACGTTGGAATTAGCAGAACCATGCTGTCACGGGGAATGCTTTCAACATTGCACTTGTACTTTGTACACAGTTGATATCATGCTCTTTTGTCTATGGATGTCGCCTGTGTGAAATAAAAGAGGAGCTTGTAAGTCCATGGAGTTATGTATGTGTGTTAGAGAAACGCATGGGCCGCTAGCCTAAGCCATGCCTAATCATGGTGGAAACTTGCAGCATCACCATAATGACATCTATGAAGCTTTCTTCTTATATATAAAAAAAGATACATATTGAAAAGAGGAAAGAGAGAAAAAAGCACCATATTCCCATGGTAAATAAGAAGATTGCTGAGATGCTCATTGTCTACTTGCCTTGTCATTTTGATTATGGGATAGCTCATGTATCATGTGCAAGGGGTACCCCGTTTGTACTTACTATGACAAGAACTTACAGGTGACCAAAGTTGAGTAGCATGAGGAGCGACCCTCGTATTCAAGGGACATGAGATTGACAACTTATACTTTGTCAAGCATATACTCCATAGTTTGTTCACTTTAACCTTAATCACTTCAAGATGCTTATGATAGGGGCAATGAGGGCTGAAAGCTAACAAGTACCATAATTTTTGGAAGCTCTTTATGAAACTTGAAATCCATGCTTCCCTTTATGAAGGGCCTTTCTTCCACTATTATATCGAGTCTCCACCTTCTACCTTTAGGCACCAGTTAAGACAGCATAGTTGCCATTCTTAGTTCTATGTGTAGTGTCCCAAAACTTATTGATTGATGCATATTGTTGATGTTGCTTGTTCTTGAACTATTTGTATATAGTCACTCTTATGAACTTTGAAGGTGTCCTATGCATCTACTTGCTACTCCATGAGGGACAAGCTGAATGCCACTATGCCATGTTTTCTGTATGTGAAACAAACAAACGTTTTTCAATGCATGTTATTCATGATCTTTGTTTGTATCCTTTCATGTTGCAACATAGTTGTTATGTCTTATTGTTAGAACTTCATCTTTCATGCTCATGTTTAGAGTACTTTGATCCTAGCTTTCAATGCTTGCAAGTGGTTTGATCTTGATTGTGATGGTGCATGTCACCTAAAAAAATATTCTTTTTTATCACTTACCTACTTGAGGACGAGCAGGAGTTAAGCTTGGGGATGCTTGATACGTCATAAACATATCTATAATTTTTGATGCTCCATGCTTGTTTAGTATCCACTTTGCTATGTTTTGTCTACACTTTGAGGTATTTTTATACACTCGCTGGAACTAACCTATTGACAAGATGCCATAGTGTCAGTTGCCTGTTTTCTGTTGTTTTTGGTTTCAGAAAGCTAAAAAATGAATATTCTCGGAATTGGATGAGACAAAAGCCAAAGTTCATATTTTTTCCTAAGCAATACGGAAAATCAAAGATGAGACGGAGGAGGACACCAGGGTGGCCACACCCTAGGTGGGAGCGGTGCCCACCCTGGCCGCGCCCATAGGGGGGGCCCTCTACCGACCTTGCCTCCTTCGCCTATAAGAAGCATCCGACCCAAAAAAACCTAGGGAATCAACCAGAAATCAATGAAAAGTTCCGCAACACCGCTGCCACCGATGGGGGGATTCGGGGGACAGATAGTCTTTGTTACGGCACCCTGTTGGGATGGGGAAGTGCACGCGGAGCCATCTCCATCGATCTCCACCACCATACCCATCACCGTTGCTGATTCCCATGATGAGGAGGGAGTAGTTCTTCCTCGAGGCTAAGGGCTCTACCGGTAACTATGTGTTCATCTCTCTCTCTATGCATGATCATATTGTGGTCATGAGCTTTATAATCAAATAGATCTACCCTTGCTACTCAAGTGCTTTAATAGATCTCGGCTCTCCCAATGTGTGTGAAAGTGACAGCGTGCACGCCATGGTGGCACTTAGGCTTGAGTCTACATAAATACTCATCGTTCTTTAATAGATCTATGCTTTTCCCCACGTGTGTGAAAGTGACAGCGCGCATGCCGTGTGTGGCACTTAAGCTAGACTACATATATATTTGTTATGAGTGAGTTGGATATATTTATGAAATTGTGGTGTTTGTTGGAACCGTCTAGCGCTCAAGGTGACAGTGTGGAGTTATCTAGATTGGGGAAGGCCCTACCGTGGATTAGAGTGTCCAACCGGAGAGTAGTTCAGTGTAGTATCATGAAGAGAATATATTTATATGAGAGAGTGTTCACTAGTGAAAGAGTGATCCCTAGGCCTTGTTTCTAAGCATTGAAACACCGTTTGCATCTAGATCTGTTACATGTTTGTTTGCTTCCATCTTTATTTCAGTTTGCCTTTAGTCTCTCCCATGTCAACAACAAGTCAGAAGCTCTTTTCTGGCACCATTACCACTTGTATTTCACTATCTCTTCCCTGAACTAGTGCACCTATACACCTGACAAGTGTATTGGGTGTGTTGGGGACACAAGAGACTTCTTGTATCTTGATTGCAGGGTTGCTTGAGAGGGATACCTTTGACCACTTCCTCCCTGAGCTCGATAAACCTTGGGTAATCCACTTAAGGATGAGCACATTGTCTTCTGTGAAGACGCTTCTAATATTATTTCCCATCCTAGTAAGGCTAGAAAAGCAAGTGTCCCTGTGCTTTCTGTTAGAATTGGTGATCATTGCTATTATGGTTTATGTGATATTGGTGCTAGTTCTAGTGCTATTCCTTATGAGCTCTACAGGGAAATTATGCATGAAATTGGTCCTTGTGAGCTTGAGGACATTGATGTGGTTATTAACCTTGCTAATAGAGATACATTCTGTCCCATTGGAATTGTAAGAGATGTGGAGGTTCTTTGTGGTAAGATTAAATATCCTGCTGATTTTCTAGTACTTGGTTCTGAAGCTAGTAAAACCTATCCTATTATCTTTGGTAGACCCTTCTTGAATACTTGTGGGGCTATCATAGATTATAAGAAGGAGAAAGTTTTATCTAAGTTTGATGGAGATTCTTATGAGTTTAACTTTTCCCAATTTGCTAAAGCTCCTTGTGAAAGCAGCTTGCCTAATAAAGATTTCAGGATGGAATAACTTGCATCTATTGATCCAGTTTATGACCTTGGACCTCTTTTTGATGACTATAAGTATGCTCATTCTGATGATAAAGTTGTTGACAGTGACAGTTATATTTTCAACTTTATTCAAAGTGCTACTGAAAGTTATTATGAGAGAGGGAAACATGGTTTTATGCACCTTAATAATGTTAAGTTTCCCTGTTTTATGTTGAAAGCTTTGAAGTTGCATTTGTTTTGTCTTCCTATGTTAATGGATTTTTGTTTCAACAATTTGTTTTCTCATGATACCCCCATGCACAGGAAGTGGGTTAGACTCAAATGTGTTATTTATTTGCTTCTTTATGCTCTCTTTCGCTTCAGATATTCATCTCCTATGTAAGCATCTTTGAACATATCAAGCCTAACTTAAAGGCATTAAAGAAAAGTACTTCTTGGGAGATAACCCAATAGGCGAGTCTTGGAAGTTATTACCTCTGTAATAACCACTCCTTATCCTTTTTGTTTTGGTTTTGGTGTCAAGTTAAACTACTTTTGAGAAATAGAGGAGTTGTGAAAAGTGGCTGTCCTGGGACAGATTTTTGTACTGCATTGTAAAAATTCGTGAGGGAGCTCAGTACTTCGGATGGATCTGTATTTTTTGTGCTTGTTCTCCAAGTTGTTATGCAACTTTCATTAGTTTTGAACTTTCTGATTTGAGCAACAAAAGGTTTTAGAAAAAATCAATCTTTACCTGCTGGTCTGTTTTGACAGATTTCTGCCATCATTTGCATTTGCCTCTCATATTGATTCCCTTCCAGATTCTTTTGGTTTTTTGGAAAGGAGTTGCTACAGTAGCTTTTGTTTTGATGGATTTCAGTTGAAGTGTGTACCTAAAGGTTTATTGTTTTTGCTTACACTAATGTTGCCATTGAGGTTTGTGTATTGCCTTGTGAGAAAGGAATTTTCAGGAGAAGGAGAAAAGGAATCTGCAAAGTTCGTCTTTGATTAGGTAAAAGTGGTAAAAACAGAAGGTTCGTGAAAACCCAATATTTTTTATATTTTTGATGTTTTTATTACATACGGAAGGCTACAAAACGAAAAAGAGGAGGAAATGGAGACCGGGGTGGCCACACCCACCCTAGGCGCGGGCCCCAGCTGGTCACGCCTGGAGGGGGTGTGAGCCCCCGAGCTCCGTCTCCACCTCGTTTTCGCACCAGTACCTTCCTTATACTTTGAAACTTCATAATATATAACCCCCCGGATCCCCTGAGGTTCGTGCATCATGTTCTCATCATGTTTTCGTTTCAATCTGTTTCTGTCAGGAAATCTTCTCAAGTTTAGAGCACCATGGTATCTGCCAACGACAAAGGCAAAAAGCCCGAGGAAGATGATCCTCAAAACCCCAAGGAGGAGGAGTGTAAGATCCCTCCTTTATAAAGGAAAGGATCCCTGTGATTGCAATGCTAGTCCCTGGATCAATGCTAGCATCCACAGTTTAAGATGAAGTACATAGAAACAAAGGTCATTATTACAAGTCATTCCAGAGACAAACATAGTCTTTTACAAACTCCATGGCCACAGGCCTAGTACAAGAGTTTAAATAAGTAATAAGATAAATAAGTCTGCATCTTCATGTGCCACAGGCAAGCATGTTGAGTGTAGACTCATAACCCCTAATCACCATCAGAATAACCTGCAACATCACAAGTTACAGCCACAGTTGGTCAATACATTGGAATATTATTGGCAAGTGATACCTTAGAATAATATTGGCAACTAGATACTATATGCTTTTGGCTAAGTGTAGCTTAGGCTTTCTTGCTCAAAATAGGTTTTTCCTATTAGTTGAAAACACTAAGTTTTCTTTGATAAAATCTTTCCCAAGGAACCACCAATAGAAATTGGGGAACCTTCACCCTTGTTCAACCACAAGTTTTTACTTAGAAATTGGGATGAGGAGATTCTTGATAGCTTCCATGTCTTGATGCTCAAGTTGTCCAATACCAGGGACATGGCTAAGTACTTAGATTCTTCCATCTGCAGAGGTTGTGCACTTTCCCCACAAGACTTGATTTTCACCAAGACAGGACCTTTCAGAAGCCTTCCCTTAGACCAAATGGACGCGCTCCAACCTATCATCCCACTACCACCAACTGTCCAAATGGCTAAGTTATTGCAACCTATGTGATCCAGGCAGAGCCCATATTGCCAAGTGGCTGCACTAGAAGCTTCTTAACATATGGCATCTCAAATCCCTTTGTTCCTGGGTGGCTTTCCACAAGTGAGATACACAAGGTAAACCATAGAAATGGGCCTTGTGTAACCACTCAACACAAACCATTCCTTCCATTCCACCTAGGTGTTTCATTCACTTAGTTATTTTATTAAACAAAACACAAGTCCAAAGACTTAGAAATATTTTCTCATAGCATGAATATATAACCACCCTTGGTTGCTACTAGCTAGACTAAGCATGGCATTGACAAGAATCTTAACTTAGAAATTTCTAGCAATTCTACAACTACTAGGATTTCCCAAGCATAGCATATAGATCAAAATATTCATGCAAGGCTAGCAAAATATTTCTAATGCATAGTTGAAAACATAGGAATAAAATCATGAATAACCACTTGCCTTGGTAGCTTGGGGAGTAGCAACAATCATCGGAATCACAATCACTATTTGCACCAAAATCTACACATAAAATGATGGCACAAAATCACATACACAATATATACAAGAAAAAATACATGAATGTATGCAAAATGCCATGTGATGATTTTCTACACCAAACAAGACAAGTGCACAGTACTAAATCATAAACAAGTACAAAACAAGCCAAATAAACTTTATTTGCATAATAAAAGATTTTCCAAATAATTACTATACTCAAATTATGCCTACAAATGTTTCTACAAAAACAAACATTTTAACAGAGGCAAAACATTAAACACATTGCATAAATGGAAAGTATTTTCTCTCCTGATTCCAATGATATAAAATTTGTCAAATTTGGACGTGGGAATCAAAAGTTATGAATTAAACAAGTTTAAACATCTAATAGAAATAAAATCTGATTTTAAATCTAAGAACTGGCCACGCGACGCGCTCTGATTGGATGGTACCGCTTCGCGCTGGATCGCGCTCGCGCACCGTCAGATCTACTTAAAACCAGCAGCTCAGATCTGCCCGTACCTCTTCGCCTGGCTTCTAATCTAAACCACTGGATCTAGATCCAGTGGATCAAATCTCTCTGCCTCTAAATCGGCGGCGCTCATGGGCACAGCGGCGGCGACGGCTCTGCCGGCGATGGTGCGGTGATTCTAGCGAGGGCTGGGGGGCAGTGGTGAAGCTTACCAGCGTCGCAAGGTTGTGAGGAAGCTCCAGATGTTGTTGGCATGGACAGGGTCAAGCTATTGTGGCCGTGGGAGCTCGTCGGAGTCGGGGACAGCGTCGGGCTTAGGTGGATGGCGATGTTGGCGACGTTCTGATCCGCCCTAACACAAACGGAAGGCATCAGCGTGTGCACATCGTTCAGGCGAACATGATAGGGTCCAGGGGAAGGCACGGGGCGGTCGAACCTCACCGAAATTTCTTTTCGGAGTTGGAGACGGCGTCGGGAGTTTGCGGTGCTCGACGGAGTCGTCGACCTGGGGCAGTACAAGTCGAACCAAAGGTGTCAGAAGAAGCGCAATATGATTGCAAAGCAGCTCGCGTGAACCAGAAAGCAAGGCGTGCTCGGAACTTACCGTGTTGGCTCGCCGGAGTGGTTCGGGATAGTAGCGACGCGAGCTCGATTGTGGACAGCCTAGCGGCGTTCTGTGGTTGGTGAGTGAGGGGAATGGAGCGGAGTGAGGAGGGGTTTAAGTAGTCGGGGCGAGAGAGGGAGTTATGCCTGCAGTAACGCGTAATCAAGCGCGAGATCGTCGGGAAGAAACAGCCGCGGCGGAGCTGGTCGTGGGCGTGATTTGGGGACGAAGGGGTGACATGGAGGTGGGTCCGGGGCGTCAGCGAGAGGGGGGTGCTCGCGTGGGTGAGAAACAGAGAGAGAGGGAAACCCCGGGTGGGCTGGTTGTTGGGCTGGATCCAGTGTTGGGCCAGATTGGCAACGCTGGCCCTTTTCTTTTCTTTATTCCTTTTCTATTTCTGTTTTGATTTACTGGATTCATTTTCAAATGAATTCAAATGCAATTTGAATTCAAATCTTTTCTGGATTTTTGTAGAGTGTAACACTCATATTTTTGGGCATAAAACCATGTGGTCTCTCTGTACTAGCTTGGTCCCTTTGATTAAACAAAATAAATAGTGCTAAAGCACTTGATTTGAATAAGTTTTGAAAATGGTTTTAAAACCATATCTGTTTTTTTAATTTTGGTCCAAGCACTAACATTCAACCAAAACAACAAGAGAGCAAGCAAAGCTTGGTTAAAATAAATAATTTCTCATTGGAGAGTAGCATTGGATCAATGCTTTGTCTACATAAAATAATAGCACTTAGTGCTTCTGTTTACTTGAAATGAGTTTGATATTTGCTTCCTAAATGATATGCATGCATGGATGATATGCAATCCTTGAAAACATGATTTTAGGGATGTTACAAGGAGATTTTGGTAGGGGATGAGGAAGACATTGAGGAGGACGAGCATCCGGACACCCGCGCTACTATCGGAAGCATTGGAGTGGTGGCAAATCCTACCAAGCTTAGGAGGACATCATGGATGTCTACAGGAGGGAAACCTCCATGTCTTATCTTCGTTCCACGGTCACCTCCTCCACGTACCAAGAATCCCTTCCATACTCTTATACATGAGCAACAATACCAACAGGTGCCCAAAGGGAACTTGCCCTCGGTTTGGGATCTGCCTCGCTCTAACCATGCAGGGAAGGAACACACTAAGAAGGAAGAGTAGGGAAAGAATAGCAAGGACTGGCACTCTCGGTCCGATATGATCATGAACCACATTGAGCAAAATTTGGAGTTGATTCGTACTCTGACCTTCAAGATTGAGGATTTGAGGAAGCTAATTAAGGAGCTTAAGGAGTAATTCGTCATCAGGTTTGGCATCCCCTTGGCTTGTTCCAAGCTTGGGGGAGTGCCGCGATATCACATCATTATCTTTTACCTTTTACCTTTTTAGTGGATTCATGTCTTTGGTAGAGAAGTTATCTTATAGGTTGGTTTGCATTGTGGAAGTATCTCTCCTTCAGTTGATTATCTATGTATCCCTTGGTGTGAGTGCCTTTATGGAATATTAATGAGAAGTTTCATCTTTTACTTTTTGCACTTATTATTTTAGTTTGCAATCTCTGTTATATGATTGATCTTGTTGATCAGTATTGGCATCACTATGGGAGCATCAAGTAGATGTAAATTGGTTTTGGCAAACCGAGCTCTGGTTAGTAGCAACACTTTTTGAGGTTTGAAAGGAAAACAGAAAAAGCTTACAGGTATTTTGTATTATTTATTTTCTTCCTTGATTGGCTCATAAGCTTAGTATTCTTTATTTAAGATCTTTTGTGTCTTAAAGGAAGATTGCATGTTTGGATTTATCACTTGTAGGTTTTCTTGTTTCTTTCAACTCTTTTGCTTGCTACCCAGCCTTGCTAGCCAAAAACCTATTTTGAGAAGGCATACTTCTCATGCATCCAATCCCTTTGAACCAAACCTGTGCCATTTGCATCCACCATATCTACCCATTAGCATTATTGCTATTCCAAGCAAATTCTCAAGCTTCATCTATCTTTCGAATTAAAAAGTATTTTGTTATGTGAAAACTAGTTAGTAAAGCTCTCACGAACTTGATGGCACACCTTATTTTCTTGCCCCTAATAATTTTGAACCATTGTGTCATCGAGGTTGTATATTCTTGCATCTATACATTGGGATTAGCAGAATCGTGCTGTCATGGGGAACACTTTCAACACTTATGGATACATATCCAGTTGATATCCTGCTCTTTTGTTTGTGGATGTCATCGGTGTGAAATAAAAGGGGAGCTTGTAAGTCCATGGAGTTATATATGTGTGTTAGAGAAATGCCTAGGCCGCTAGCCTAAGCCATGCCTAATCATGGTGGAAACTTGCATCATAACCATAGTGAGCGATCTATGAAGCATCCTCAATAAAAACCTATACAAATAGCAAATAAAAAGATCGCTGAGATGCTCACTGTCTGATTGCCTTGTCATTTTGATTATGGGATAGCTCCTACATCATGTGCAAGGGGTACCCCGTTGGCAGTTCTTTGTGATACACATGTACTTACAATGACAAGAACTTACCGGTAACTAAAGTTGATTAGCATGAGGAGCGGCCCTCGTACTCAAGGGACATGAGATTGCCAACTTATATTTCATCAAGCATATACTCCATCAGTGTTCACTTTAACCTTAATCATCTCAAGATGCTTATGTTAGGGGCAATTGATACGCCCAATTTGCATCACCATTCTATATCATAATTTACCTCTATTCATTGATATTTGTCTTACTATGAGGTATTACTTATGGCTTTTTCATCTGTTTATGCATGTTGGATGATTCTTGGAGGATGGACTGCCGGAGTCTAGATTCTGATGGAAAAGAAGGCGTACCGGTGCAATTTCGAAAAGATCAGAAAAATACCAGAAAAATATGGAAACATATTATTTCTCCAGAAGATTGGGGAAGCTAGAAGGAGGGACAAAGAAGGGCCTCAGGGGCCCACAACCCTAGGCGCGGGACCACCTTACCCCGCGCCTAGGGCAGGTGTGGCCCACTGTTAGGTTCCCAACCTTTAATAAGGTAGAGATCCCTGTGTTTACAATGCTAGTCCCTGGATCAATAGCTAGCATCCACAGTTAAGATGTAATATCAAGAAACAAAGGTCATAATACAACTTTATAACCAGGAATAAAATAAATCATTACATCTTACATAGCTCATTTGGCTATCACATTACATTGCAGCAGAATATCTACAAGCATGGGGTCCTTCATCTTGAAAGTGCCACAGGCAGTCATGTTGGTTGTAGACTTGTAATCCTAATTCAACACACTTCACTAACATCAAACAAACCTGCAACATAATAAGCTGCAGCCACAAGGGTCAATACATTTGAATTGTATTGGCAAGTTTCACTACTATGTAGAAATAAGTGGATCCTATCATTACATGCATATTTGGCTAAGTAGGGTTTAGGCTCATTTGCAGAAAGCAATATAGTTTTGTCCTATCTTTTCAAAATAGTTTTTGATCTTTGTCAAATCTTTTTGAACTTCTTGGAAAACTCCAAGTGCTTCTAATCCCTTGTTGTCACCCTCAAGTTTTAACTTTGAGAAATTGGAATGTCGAGATCTTCCATAGCTTCAGGCCTTAGTTGCTCAGTATTGTCCATAACCGGGGACACGGCTAAGTACTTAGAATTTTGATCTTCTGTAGAAGTTGTACACTTTACCCACATGACGCAATCTCATCTTGATGCCACCAGTGGCCGCTGGATAAGTACTCACCAAGATGGAGTACTGGCAGATTGAGAATGTGACAAAGTCTTTCCATAGGAGTCCTCCCAATACACAATGCTAGCTTGTCTTCCAGGCACCAATGTAGGGTTCCAAGTTCCCTAGAACAAATATAGTTAACCTGAAGATGCTAATGCATGGGTCTTCCACTATGTAGTTGACTAAGCCAGAGCCCATTTAGCATGTGGATGTACACGGAAGCCACTGTACGAGAAACATGTTCAATCTCTAAGTCCCTAGGTGGTTTCCTTCTAGTGCACAACAAAAGGAGATAGCCATATAAACATGGTTCCTTTTGTTGCCACCTTGTCCAACCTTGAGTATCCTTGTCCACCCAGGTCGTTCATTGAGTACTTGTTTTATTATATAAAACATAAGTCTTTTCAATACTTCATATAATCATAACATGTATCCCATCCCAAATATATAGCTGGGCTAAGCATACTACAACTACATTGTTTCCACTAAGGAATATATAAGGGTATCCTATTAGGATTTAGCATAGCATAAAATATATAATAAAACTTTCCATGCATGTTACAAAATCCACTAAGTGTAATGAAAATAGTAGGACATTGGATGATAGTGTCACTTGCCTTTTGGTAGAGAATGTTGGTTCACTTCTTGATCTTGCTAATATCACACTCTTCTAACTTCACTACAAATCAATCAAGCAAACACATATTCAACTAGCATTCCAACCAATGATCAAACATTTTATCACACATAAAATAACAAAAACAAGGTCATGCATGCAAGCATGCAAAAGATAGTTTTATTTGCAAAGGTGGTTTCTACTAGGCTCTAAACATTATAAAGTTCAGAGTGGTCATTTTCTAAAGTGGTAAAACCATTTGCAAAAGGTTTTATCTATAAACCATTTCTAAACCAATTCATTATTTTATGTGTTTGAAAATGCTTTTATCAAAGCAATAATTTTGTATTGTTCATCAAATAAGTTGTTAATTCACAAAACTTGGTGTTTAGAGTCACAAGGTTTGAATCAAATCATTTCCCAAATGTTTTACTCAAAAATCATTTCCATATCAACATCAATATTTTTATTTGACTAGAAATGAGCTAATTCAAGTATCTATTCCTAAACTTCACAAAATACATTTTTAAATCCATATATTGGTTCCTAGGGTCAGTAGGTTCACAAAAAACCATTTTGCAAAGATTTCACATTAAAATTTTATCTAGAACAATTTTTATATTCAAAATAAGCCTACACAAGTTTATGCAATTTCAACCAATTTTCCAGAAGCAAAACATTAAAAAAAAGTGAATGGTTGCAAAGTACATGTTCTGCTGATTCCATTGATATAAAATTTGCAAAATTTGGACGTGTAGATTTTAAGTTATGAATTTTACAAGTTTGCATATCAATCTGATTCAAAATTCTGTTTTAAATCAAACCAGTGCCACGCGGCGCAACCTAATTGGCCGGTACCTCTTCGGGTGGATCGACCTCTACGAGCGGTAGGATTTAAGTTAGATCTAGTGGCTCAGATGGGCGTGTACCCCTTTGGTTAGATCTAATCTCAGCCAACGATTTCTGATCTAACGGACAATATGATCGCGTGGTCAAGCACTGGCGGCACTGCGCGGCGGCAGACAGCGGAGCATGCTTGCTCGTGGAGGATAAGGCGATACAGGAAGCGAGGAAGAGGGGGAGAGGGCTCACCGTGTTCGCAAGGAGGTGTCGAAGCTCAACGTGGTCGTGAGGAGGCAAGGGGCGCACGGGGGCGGGAGTAATCGCTCGTCGGAGTTGCTGCGGGCGGCGGGTGGCTCTGGAGGTCGTCGAGGGCGAGGCTGCAGATCACCCTAAGGAAAGATAGGGCCATGGTTAGATGCGGGCTGAACTGGGGGTGATGTGAGCATCAGCAGGAGGTGTCGGGGCGGTCGAGACTTACTAGGGGAGGTCGCCGGAAAAAGGGCCGGTTGGCCTGACGAGCCGAAGCGAGCTTGAGGCTGGAGCGAATCCAGTGCTATGGGCAGGTGCGCTTGGCGATGGTGAATGTGCTAGCGTGCAGAGGGAGGCGAGGGGTGGCCGTGGTTCGCCGGAATTGGCCGGGGAAGTTGTCGGTGACAGAAGGTTTCGAGCTCTCAATTGGGGCAGCCCTGGGGCAGAGAGGAGGCGCTGTTTGGGGGAAATGGTAGAGGAGGAATGGGAGGTTTAACGAGCATGGTCGCAGGCAGGATTGATGCAGTCATTTACGCGAATTCAACGCCGCATTCAATCGGCAGCAATGGCAGGGGAAGAACGGTCGTGGGTTGAAGACGATGACACGCTGGCGTGGGGCGTGCCTGTCAGTGAGGGAGAGAGAGGGGGCCACATGTCTGTGACTCTGCGGGTGGGTTCGCGCGTAGAAAAACGTTTCGCTGAGGGGTATGCCGGGTGGGCTCTTGCTGGGCTTAGTGGGCTGGCCAGTTGGGTTTGGTCCGATTCATTTTTTTTATACTGATTGCCTTTTTCTTTTTCTATTTGATTTTCTGTTTTGATTTTCAAACAAACAATTCAAACAACAAATGAAATCAAACTTTTGCCATACTTTGTATCATTTTTAGTTCTGTTTATCAACACAATTCAAATTCCAAAATAAAATAATACTTTTATTCTTTTAGGATCTATTTAATAATTAAATAAAATAGACCTTAGTTGTTATTTCAAATAGGATTTGTTTTATTAAATTCTCCATTTGAAATCTAAATAATACCAAAATCATTTCAGTAGGTTTTATTTGAAAATATAAAATACTTGGAAAACTTATTTAAAATAAATTAATAAGTTTTAGTGTTTATTTAAAATGGAAAAGCCTTTACTTATTTAAAATTGGATATTAAATCCTCATTATTTTATTTAAATAAACCTTTACTCTTTTTATCAAGATAGAAATATTTTATTTTAAAAGCTTGGCCAAGATTTAATTTGGCTTTATAAAATAATCCTTATTTATAATTCAACCTTTGCTTTATAAAAACCATATCTTTTTATTTAAAGGTCCAAAATAGTAATTTAAATTATTAAAACTTTCTTTATTAATTTTTTATCTTTTTAAATCCCTTTAGGATTTTATTTGATCTAAATAGGTTTGAAAGTTTCCAATTGGATTCAAAAATTTTCTTCTCACCCTGAATTTCAACAAAGTTTTATTTTGTTTATTTATTTTTCACATTTCAAAATTTGGAAAATTTTGGGATGTGACAGGCTACCACCCTTAAAATAAATCCTGTCCCGAGATTTGGGAAGGCTAAAGGTTACAAGTTGGCTTCAAGGCAACTAGGGTACTACCACCCTTAAAAATAAAGTCTCATAGGGTTACATTGATGGTTCACTTGACTATAGGTTCAACACTTGATATCCAGACAAGGGATCCTTATTTGACTCTTCTGAGTTAACTAGTTCCTGACATCCACTTCTTCTATCTCTTCAAAGTTTCCATCCATGTCAATGTGGTTCACATGTCCTTTCTGGGTCACATTGGAGTCATTTCCATTGGCTCTTCTAGCATCCTTTTTCTTTTCCTTCTCAGGACAATCTGATGCATAGTGTCCAAGCTCCTTGCAATTATAGCATTGCAACTGGCTAATATCTTTCTTCTTGAAAGTATCATGTTGGTTCTGATCAAGGTCATCTCCATTGTCATTATCATTTCCATTATTCTCACTTCCATTGTTGTAGTGGTGATACTGATGTGGTTCAGAATCTTCATTACTCTTTTTGAATGAATGCTTCTTCTTTGATGATCCTGAGTGATTCTTGAGTTTATGCTTCCTCTTTCTGTTCTCAACTTGATTCATCTTGTTTTCCAAGATAGTGGCTTTGTCACAGAGTGATTGATAAGTTGGGACATAGGCAACAGCTAGCTGCAGGTTCAACTCATCATTAAGTCCTTCCAGAAATTTTTCTTTTCTCTTAGCATCTGTGTCAACTTCATCCGGTGCATAGCGTGCCAGATTGTTGAATTCTTCAATATACTCAGCCACACTGTGGTGTCGTTGTTTCAGATTGTGAAATTCCTTTTTCTTCAAGTACATCACTCCAGGTGAGATGTGAGTTGTTCTAAATCCATCTTCAAAAATAGCCCATGTTACATCTTCAAGGGGAGTGGTGATTTGAAAGTTGTCCCACCATGTTGCTGCTGGTCCTTCAAGCAGAAATGCTGCAAACCTAACTTTTTCTTCATCGGTGCAGCCAACACTCACTAAGTCTTTGTTCACTGAACGTAACCAATCATCAGCTTCCATTGGATCAGTTGTTCCAGAGAACCTTGCAGGCTTAAGTTTCAGAAACTTGGTGAGCATGTCAAGTGCTGGAGGGTTATTCTGATTGTTGTTGTTGTTGTTGTTGTTCTGATTCTGTATATATGTGGTCATCTGTTGCATCAACTGTGTCTGAGCTGCCATCATCTGCTGCATCTCAGGGGTGATGTTGTTGTTTTGGTTGGGGTTGGCACGACGGGGGGGCATCTGTTGGTTTGATAGGGATAAGTATTGGTGGATAGGTTTTTAAGAAGTTTTAACACACAACTCAAAAACAACCAAGTTCAATCAAACAATCAAACCATCAAACAATCAACAAGCAACTATCCACTTAACAACTTATGAGCTTAACTCATGAGTTAAAGGAAACAACAAGTTTTCTTGAAAATAACAACTTAGTATAATCATACCTCATAGGTCAATATGATCCATACTCTAACTTGATATCAATGTCTTTTGTTAGGCAATCTAGTGTCTCTTGGTTTTCACTTGTAGTCCTTAGTGATATCTAAGGTTGAAGTCCTTGGTGAAAATGTTGAAGATGTTGAAGTCATTAGAGTTGAAGATGTTGAAGTCATTAGAGTTGAAGGTATTCTTAGCTCATGGTGAAGTCTTTGGCCATGGGGTAGGTTTTGTCCATCAAGTTGAAATAGAGAGATGTAGAGTCAAAACCAAAAAGGTTGAGGAAAGAGTTTACAAGATTGTTTGTAAATAAGTTTTTGCAACAAAAACAACTCCTATCTTTCTAAGGGATTTTGTCCAATCCTAGGGTTACAAATCCTACAGGCAACACGGTGCTCTGATACCATCTGTTAGGTTCCCAACCTTTAATAAGGTAGAGATCCCTGTGTTTACAATGCTAGTCCCTGGATCAATAGCTAGCATCCACAGTTAAGATGTAATATCAAGAAACAAAGGTCATAATACAACTTTATAACCAGGAATAAAATAAATCATTACATCTTACATAGCTCATTTGGCTATCACATTACATTGCAGTAGAATATCTACAAGCATGGGGTCCTTCATCTTCAAAGTGCCATAGGCAGTCATGTTGGTTGTAGACTTGTAATCCTAATTCAACACACTTCACTAACATCAAACAAACCTGCAACATAATAAGCTGCAGCCACAAGGGTCAATACATTTGAATTGTATTGGCAAGTTTCACTACTATGTAGAAATAAGTGGATCCTATCATTACATGCATATTTGGCTAAGTAGGGTTTAGGCTATTTGCATAAAGCAATATAGTTTTGTCCTATCTTTTCAAAATAGTTTTTGATCTTTGTCAAATATTTTTGAACTTCTTGGAAAACTCCAAGTGCTTCTAATCCCTTGTTGTCACCCTCAAGTTTTAACTTTGAGAAATTGGAATGTCGAGATCTTCCATAGCTTCAGGCCTTAGTTGCTCAGTATTGTCCATAACCGGGGACACGGCTAAGTACTTAGAATTTTGATCTTCTGCAGAAGTTGTACACTTTACCCACATGACACAATCTCATCTTGATGCCACCAGTGGCCGCTGGATAAGTACTCACCAAGATGGAGTACTGACAGATTGAGAATGTGACAAAGTCTTTCCATAGGAGTCCTCCCAATACACAATGCTAGCTTGTCTTCCAGGCACCAATGTAGGGTTCCAAGTTCCCTAGCACAAATATAGTTAACCTGAAGATGACAATGCATGGGTCTTCCACTATGTAGTTGACTAAGCCAGAGCCCATTTAGCATGTGGCTGTACATGGAAGCCACTGTACGAGAAACATGTTCAATCTCTAAGTCCCTGGGTGGTTTCCTTCTAGTGCACAACAAAAGGAGATAGCCATATAAACATGGTTCCTTTTGTTGCCACCTTGTCCAACCTTGAGTATCCTTGTCCAACCAGGTGGTTCATTGAGTACTTGTTTTATTATATAAAACATAAGTCTTTTCAATACTTCATATAATCATAACATGTATCCCATTCCAAATATATAGCTGGGCTAAGCATACTACAACTACATTGTTTCCACTAAGGAATATATAAGGGTATCCTATTAGGATTTAGCATAGCATAAAAATATATAATAAAACTTTCCATGCATGTTACAAAATCCACTAAGTGTAATGAAAATAGTAGGACATTGGATGATAGTGTCACTTGCCTTTTGGTAGAGAATGTTGGTTCACTTCTTGATCTTGCAAATATCACACTCTTCTAACTTCACTACAAATCAATCAAGCAAACACATATTCAACTAGCATTCCAACCAATGATCAAACATTTTATCACACATAAAATAACAAAAACAAGGTCATGCATGCAAGCATGCAAAAGATAGTTTTATTTGCAAAGGTGGTTTCTACTAGGCTCTAAACATTATAAAGTTCAAAGTGGTCATTTTCTAAAGTGGTAAAACCATTTGCAAAAGGTTTTATCTATAAACCATTTCTAAACCAATTCATTATTTTATGTGTTTGAAAATGCTTTTATCAAAGCAATAATTTTGTATTGTTCATAAAATAAGTTGTTAATTCACAAAACTTGGTGTTTAGAGTCACAAGGTTTGAATCAAATCATTTCCCAAATGTTTTACTCAAAAATCATTTCCATATCAACATCAATATTTTTATTTGACTAGAAATGAGCTAATTCAAGTATCTATTCCTAAACTTCACAAAATACATTTTTAAATCCATATATTGGTTCCTAGGGTCAGTAGGTTCACAAAAAACCATTTTGCAAAGATTTCACATTAAAATTTTATCTAGAACAATTTTTATATTCAAAATAAGCCTACACAAGTTTCTGCAATTTCAACCAATTTTCCAGATGCAAAACATTAAAAAAAAGTGAATGGTTGCAAAGTACATGTTCTGCTGATTCCATTGATATAAAATTTGCAAAATTTGGATGTGTAGATTTAAAGTTATGAATTTTACAAGTTTGCATATCAATCTGATTCAAAATTCTGTTTTAAATCAAACCAGTGCCACGCGGCGCAACCTAATTGGCCGGTACCGCTTTGATTGGATCGGCCTCTGCGAGCCATAGGATTTAAGTTAGATCTAGTGGCTCAGATGGGCGTGTACCCCTTCGGTTAGATCTAATCTTAGCCAACGGTTTCTGATCTAACGAACATGGTCGCGTGGTCAAGACCTTTGGCGGTAAGCAGCAGGGAGCATGCTTGCTCATGGCGGGCGAGGCAATCTGAAGCGAGGAAGAGGGGGAGAGGGCTCACCGTGTTCGCAAGGAGGTGCTGAAGCTCAACGTGGTCGTGAGGAGGCAAGGGGCGCACGGGGGCGGGAATAATCTCTCGTCGGAGTTGCTGCGGGCGGCGGGTGGCTCTGGAGGTCGTCGAGGGCGAGGCTGCAGATCACCCTAAGGAAATATAGGGCCATGGTTAGATGCGGGCTGAACTGGGGGTGATGTGAGCATCAAGAGGAGGTGTCGGGGCGGTCGAGACTTACCAAGGGAGGTCGTCGGAAAAAGGGACTGACGCGGCGGCACTCAGTTGATGACGAAGCCGAGCTTCCAGAGCGCGCGGGAGCGAACTGGTGCTATGGGCAGGTGCGCTTGGCGATGGTGAATGTGCTAGCATGCAGAGGGAGGCGAGGGGTGGCCGTGGTTCGCCGGAATTGGCCGGGGAAGCTGTCGGTGACAGAAGGTTTCGAGCTCTCAATTGGGGCAGCCCTGGGGCAGAGAGGAGGCACTGTTTGGGGGAAATGGTAGAGGTGGAATGGGCGGTTTAATGAGCGTGGTCGCAGGCAGGATTGATGCAGTCATTTACGCGAATTCAACGCCGCATTCAATCGGCAGCAATGGCAGGGGAACAACGGTCGTGGGTTGAAGACGATGACACGCTGGCGTGGAGCCTGCCTGTCAGTGAGGGAGAGAGAGGGGGAGAGGGGGCCACCTGTCTGTGACTCTGCGGGTAAGTTCGCGGGTAGAAAAACGTTTCGCTGAGGGGTATGCCGGGTGGGCTCTTGCTGGACTTAGTGGGCTGGCCAGTTGGGTTTGGTCCGATTCATTTTTTTTATACTGATTGCCTTTTTCTTTTTCTATTTGATTTTCTGTTTTGATTTTCAAACAAACAATTCAAACAACAAATGAAATCAAAATTTTGCCAAACTTGTATCATTTTTAGTTCTGTTTATCAACACAATTCAAATTCCAAAATAAAATAATACTTTTATTCTTTTAGGATCTATTTAATAATTAAATAAAATAGACCTTAGTTGTTATTTCAAATAGGATTTGTTTTATTAAATTCTCCATTAGAAATCTAAATAATACCAAAATCATTTCAGTAGGTTTTATTTGAATATATAAAATACTTGGAAAACTTATTTAAAATAAATTAATAAGTTTTAGTGTTTATTTAAAATGGAAAAGCCTTTACTTATTTAAAATTGGATATTAAATCCTCATTATTTTATTTAAATAAACCTTTACTCTTTTTATCAAGATAGAAATATTTTGTTTTAAAAGCTTGGCCAAGATTTAATTTGGCTTTATAAAATAATCCTTATTTATAATTCAACCTTTGCTTTATAAAAACCATATCTTTTTATTTAAAGGTCCAAATAGTAATTTCAATTATTAAAACTTTGTTTATTAATTGTTTATCTTTTTAAATCCCTTTAGGATTTTATTTGATCCAAATAGGTTTGAAAGTTTCCAATTGGATTCAAAAAGTTTCTTCTCACCCTGAATTTCAACAAAGTTTTATTTTGTTTATTTATTTTTCACATTTCAAAATTTGGAAAATTTTGGGATGTGACACCCACCTGCCCGGCCTCCAACTCCGCCCCTTCGCCTATACCTTCCCTACGGAACCCTAAGCCTTTGGGAGCAACCAAAGATAGATTTCCGCCGCCTCTGGGGCGGAAAACACCGAGAGAGAAAGATCTCTCCGGCAGACAGATTTCTGCCAGGGGAATTCCTTCCTAGAGAGGGGAGACCGTCGACATCAACACCGTCATCAAGCTAGGATTCATCGGGATCATCATCATCCACACCATCATCACCACCAGCACCATCATCACCACTCTGTCCCGCTGTAACAATCATGTTGAATATTGCTTAGTTCATTAGGGGAAAACTTTCCTGGTGTTGATTACTATTGTAGTTGATGCTTGTGAGTGGAACCATTGGGTTATTGTTTATGTTCAGATTGTTATCCATTACCATATCATCTTTGATCTTGATCTATATGATGTCTTGTGAGTAGTTCGTTTAGTTCTTGAGGACATGGGAGAAGTCATGTTGTTAGTAGTGAATCTGTGATGAGTTATTATTTAATGGTTAGTATTTAAGTTGTGGTGCTATTCTTCTAGTGGTGTCATGTGAATGTAGACTACATGACACTTCACCATTTGTGGGCCTAGGAGGATGCATTGTGTATTTGGCTACTAATTGTGGGGTGGCCGGAGTGATAGAAACCTGAACCCCCGTTAGGACACCTTTGCACAAGGGAGCGTAGGATCTCAGAGTTTAAGGCTGTGGTTAGATTTATATCTTAATTACTTTCTTATAGTTACGAATGTTTGCAGGGGGTTTAATCACAAGTATGTATTAGTACAAGTACGGTCGGTACATTAGCACATGTTCACCCACACAACACTTACAACACCAGAGAAAAGTACTCAGCTATTTGGAGTGAAAGCACTTGATAGAATTCCCATGTGTCCTCAAGAACGTTTGGTCCTTATAAGTATTTCCATCGGCTTGTCCTTTGCTAAGAAAGGATTGGGCCACTTGCTCTGTTTGTTCGTTACCTTTGTTACTTGCTCCTTGTTTTGTTGCCTTGTCAGAAAACCACTAAAATCCGTTTGCTAAGTATTCACATGGATTTCCTGCTCCATACCACTATTCAGCACCTTCTGCTCCTCGTTGGGATCGACACTCCTATTTATCGACAGTACTACGATACACCCCCTATACTTGTGGGTCATCAAGACTATTTTACGTATGTTGTTGCCGTGGGGAAACCGTAAGGAAACTTTTACTATGAGTATTGCTTTTGTTACTGCTTGTTACTTTGTTTCCAATATGGATAACCCACTCGGTTTTCTGTTTGGTAAAACTACTACCACTGCTAGGGTAGTAGATGAACCACCTCCTGTTGAGATAGATCCTTTTAAGATACCTACATGTATTGTTAATCGTGTTATGGATAATTATTATTTTGGGGATGGAACTGTCCATCCTGGAGATCACTTGCTTTTTATCCATGAAATATGCGGGTTGTTTAAATGTGCCGGTATCACAACTGAACAGGTGAATAAGAAGTTACTCTCCATATCCTTGAAAGGGAGAGCTGAAGAATGGTATAAGCTGCTAAAGAATGGACAATCCATGGAATGGAAGGAGATGGCATCTCCTTTTTACTCTAAATTTTATCCTCCCAATGAGATTCATAAGGATAGAAATCTTATATATAAATTTTGGTCTCTTGAGGGAGAGAGTACAGCTCAAGCTTGGGGGAGATTAAAGTTACTAATGCTTAAATGTCCTATTCATGAACTCCCTAACAGTATTATTCTCAATAACTTTTATGCTAGGCTTTCTCTTCATGATAAAGATTTATTAGATGCTTCTTGTGTTGTATCATTCACACGTATGAAGGAACAAGCTAAATGGGATCTCTTAGACCGTATTCAAGATAACACCAAAGCTTGGGAGAATGACAAAGGAAGAAAGTCAGGTATAAACTATGATTATGAATGCATTAAATCTCTTATAGGAACTAATGACTTCCGTGATATTAGTAATGAGGTTGGTCTTGATACCCAAGTGCTTGCAAAATGTTTTAAGGCCTTTGCCTCTTATATTGATATTCCCAAGAAAGAGTGGGACAAATACCATGCTCCTTATAAAGACATTATTACACATGTTCCTGCCAGCGTAGAGGTTTGTACTGTTGATCCTATTTTGCCTGAACCTTATGTTGAGAAAACTCCTTTTCCTTCCAAGGTAAGGGAGCATTCTATTATGGCTAATGTGGTTAGAAAAAGCACAAATAAAATTGTAGGGTCCGATGAGCTTATTGATATTGAACATGTGGTAGCTATTGTGAAAGATCTTGTCACTAGAAATATAGAGGATAAGCATATTGTCTTCTGTGAAGACGCTACTAATATTGTTTCTCATCCTAAGAAAGTTAGAAAAGCTAGTGTTCATGTGCTTTCTGTTAGAATTGGTAGTCATAGTTATTATGGTTTATGTGATATTTGTGCTAGTTCTAGCGCTATTCCTTATGAGCTTTACAGGGAAATTATGCATGAGATTGGTCCTTGTGAGCTTGAGGACATTGATGTGGTTATTCACCTTGCTAATAGAGAGCAAGTTTGCCCCATTGGAATTGTAAGAGATGTGGAGGTCCTTTGTGGTAAGATTAAATATCCTGCCGATTTTCTAGTAATTGGTAAATAAGCTAGTAAAACCTATTGAAACAACATATTGGGCCCCCATGTGTGGTTTTGGTAATTAATGACAATCTTTATGGACTAATGTGTGTATTAAGTTATACTTGTAGGATTTGTCCATTGGCATCGCTTGGAGCATGTGTTGGCTTCAAGGTTGATGAAATGCAAAGAAGATATGTTGGGCAAGCTCAATATGCGAGGTCGATGATGAGGAATCAAGAAAGGCCTTCCATCTTGAGAAGGGCAAGATCGTCTACATCAAGCTCAAGTGGAATGCTCAAGGCAAAGGTATAATATTGATAGGTTTTCCCTTTTGCTGGTCTCACGTTGTGTGTGTGAGACCGGGTTTAGGATAGATAACCGTACTATCAGGAGGGGCTCTCGTATGAGTAATTCGGTCAAATCGTTCGGAGAGAGCTCAAACCTTTGCATACTTGCATCATCATATTTGGTTGTTATTTGGTCTTATCCATGTGAGGATATAGAGCTTGTGGTAATCTCCATAACAAGCTCTTGTTCATCGAAATCGGATCTCCCATTTGTATCTTGTTGCGATTTTGATTTATGCGGCTTTTCGGTTTCTCACCAAGTGAGGTATATCACATTATTCTACTTGATACTTTCTCACTTGGTGATAATCAATATTTCCACTTTATATTGGGAAGCCCTTGTCGCCCTCTATCCAACGCAATTTGAATCGGGTCAATCGGAGCTACCGTTTAAAAGTTATGACCGTTTGAATATTGGCTGTTATTCGATTTAAAAAGAAAAAGAAAAAGTTGTTTTCTGGGCCGTCCGGTACTACCGGGCCCAGTATCGGACGTGTCTGGCGCGCGCAGCCCATTTTCTGTCTGGCCCGGTACCTCTTTTCGGTCCTACCGGACCGGCCCGGTAGTACCGCCCGGGTGGGCCGGTACTACCGGTCGGCCCAGTTTTAGTTGCACAATTTCTTTTCTCAGATCCGATCTGCTCGCTTACGTTGACCAACTGCTGCTGCGTTGGGCCCGCCGCCTCGCACCGCGCGCTCTCTATCTCTCTCACGCGCGCGCCCCTGCCCGCTCGCTGCCGCTGGGCCCCTCCCGCCGCAGCTGCTACGCTGCTGCCCCGCTGCGCTGCATGCGCGCGCTCGCTGCTGCGCTGCGTGCTGCTGCTGAGCTGGCTGCTGCCGCTGCGCGCACGCATGCGCTATTGCCTGGCAGCTGCTGCTGCTGCACTGCGCCGCTGCGGCTGCTGTCTGCTGCTGCGCTGCTGCCGCATGCAGCTGGCCCACTGCTGCGCGCGCGCGCTGGCCCGCCCGCTGCTGCCGCATGCGCTGCCAGCTGCATGCAGGACGCTGCTCTGCTTTTTCCTCTTCCTGGCTTGCTCGCGTTTGCCTGACCCGATTTGATTTATTCGGTCCGGTAGTACCTGTCACATCCGGTACTACCGGTCCGTCTAGAAAAATAACCCAACGGCCATATTTTGGCTAGCCCTATATAAGTCTTTTGTACATTTTCATCTAGGATAACTTCTTCCTCATTTTCTTGCCCAAGCTTTGCCCCCATTTGCTCTACTCTTTAAGCTTGATTTCTACACACCCCTCCATTGATTCTTGCAAATATTTGATGGGTTGTTGGAGGAGATCTAGCCCCACGTTTTGACCTAACCGATTCATCTCTTTGTGAGTGCATCTTTGGGGATCTAGATTTTGGGGGATTTTGTGTCTCTCTTTGATTCCTCCTCTCTTGTTCCCCCAATAGCTTTAGTAGCTTTGTTGGAACTTGAGAGTGAGGGATTTGGGCATCTTTGTGGTGTTCTTGCCATTTGCATTTGTTGCATCGGTTCGAGTTCTCCACGGAGGATTTGGTTTGAATTGCTCATTGGAGTTTGTCCCTCTTGGGTTCTTGGAACCCTAGACGGTTTTGTGGCCTTGGTGGCATTTGTTGAGGCCTTTTGTGGCGTTTGTTGGGAGCCTCCAATTAAGTTGTGGAGTTGTGCCCCAACCTTGTGAGAGGTTCCGGTTGCCACCGACAAGTGCACTGATAGTGGAAGCGTGGATCGATCCCATTGGGGTGAGATTCACCGGAGAATAAGGGAGGCCTTTTGTGGTGTTGGTGGTTTGATACCACCCCCTCTCCAAACGAGACGTACTCCATGTTGGGAGGAACTCGGTAAAATATAGGTGTCCCCGCGTGCCTCGGTTATCTCTATACCGAGCTCTTTACTTATGCACTTTACATTGTGATAGCCTTCGTGCTTGAAGTAATATATATCTTGCTATCACTTTGTTGCTTGTATTGCTTAGCATAAGTTGTTGGTGCACATAGGAAAACCTTAGTTGTTTCTAGGTTGTGCTTTACAAAGTAAACACTAGTTTTATTCCGCCTTTGTTGAGCCACTCTAGGAAAAGTTTTAATCGCCTATTCACCCCCCCTCTAGGCGACATCCGTATCCTTTCAATTGGTATCAGAGCCCGGTCTCTCATATTAGGCTTCACCGCCTTGAGAGTAAAGATGTCGGCTAGAGGATTAGTGCACAATGACATGCTTATATTCGATGTCACAAATTATGATATATGGAAAAATCGCATGCTCATTCATTTTCGGGACATGGACCCAAATTTGGAGCGTATTGTAGATATGGGTTTTTCTCCTCCTATGGATTTCAAAAATCTATCTTGTGAGGATGAGAAAAACTTATATCTCGATGCTCAAGCTTCTAATGTGCTTGTTAATGCTTTGAGCTATGTAGTTACATCTTCAATCATTCCTTTTTGGAGCGCTCATGAGTTATGGACAAAACTTCAAGATAAATATGTTGTGTCCAACATTATTGAGGATGATTGTTTTGCTTCCACTTCCGGTCGAGATGAGTTCTCATACTCTACCAATTCACCAACATGTGACTTTTCACAAGGTAATGATATGGTGAGTGGTGATAGAAATTGCAATTTAGATAGTGTGCTTACCATTTGTAAACCCTCATCTCTATCTAGTTGCAATGATCTATCTTTGGACTTTAACACTTCTAGCACTACAAACTCCTTACATGCTTGTGTTAATAGTCCTTGCATATCATGTAGAAATGACTTGAATAAGTCTCATGATGATATGCTTGTGTTGTCTTGTTTCCATGATAAAAATGCTTCCATTTCCTCTAGTGCTTGTGTTGCTAACCATGTAGAGGAAACCGAAGATTCTATGGGCCAAGACATGGTTTTGAATGAAGCCACAAATGCAATCTCATCTTCAACTTCTTCCGGTACCCACCTATGCCTTATGGCTAGGGATTCTAAGGTAACTCCTACTTTGGAACCCATTACCTCTTGTGATGAGGAGGATGTGGATAATGTGGAAGAAGAGCTTGATATTGATGATTTATATGAGAAGGGTGAGATTGTTTATCGTGACCTTGTTAAAAAGGATATTGCTTGTTCTAACTTTGTTGAAGTCTTGGACTTTGCTATTAAGAGCAAAGAACATATTGATAAGTTAGAAACACAAATTGAGGTGCATGATAACAACGTTGATAAAATGTGTAGTCTTGAGCGTGAGTATGCTAATATAATTGCAAACCTAAATAAAGCTCTTGAAGAGGAACAAACCACCAAGGAATCTCTTGAGGAGACCTTTGCTTTAGAGCTATCTAGAGTAAAGGAATCTCATGATAGAGATCTTGAGGTGGCAAGTGATCTCAAACATAAAAATGATGAGACTCAAGTTGCTTATGCTAAACTCCTTGAGGATTTTGAGCACCTCAAAAATGGCTCTAGGGTCATAAATGGTGAGCTCATCAAACTCACCGAGTCACATGAGCAACTTAAAGCCTCATATTCAAAAGAGCTTGCCAAGTTGCCCTCACCTCTTGCAAATAGTGATGATGCTTGTGCTACTAACTCTATTTCTTGTGAAGCATCTACTTTGAAGGAGAATGTTGAGCTAAAGGCTCAACTTGCGTTGCTAACTAGCAACTATGGGAAATTAGAAGAAAGTCATGTTAAGCTCTCGAGCTCGCATGAGGATCTTCTAGTCTCCCATGGTAGGCTAAAGTTAGCTCATGAGGCCATCATGTCAAAGGTAACATCTAGTGGGCCTCATGTGGACATTAGCACTATATCTACTCCAAATGTCATATTGCCATGTGCTAGTCCTTGTAATTCATCCTCTCACAACCATGCTATATCTCTTGATGAATTACATTCCGTGCCTTGTTGCTCTAACAATGTAGAATCTACTTCCTCTAGTACTTTTGTTGAAACTAACCATGTATAGGAAATAAAAGAGCTCAAGGCTCAAGTCACTTCTTTGAGAAATGACTTGAAAAAGGGTCATCAAGGGAAGGCCACACTCAACAAAATCTTGAGTGTGCAAAAATCCCCCAATGACAAGAGTGGGCTTGGATTCAACTCAAATGCCAAGAACAAGTCCACTATCAAGTTGAAGCACAAGGATAATAAGAAGATTGTCCAAGATCAAGTCAAGAATCCGGCCAACATTGTTTGCTTCAAGTGCAAGGAAGAAGGGCATCATGTCAAACATTGCCCATTAAAGAAGAAGTCCCTTGGCAAGAAGCAACAAGGGAAGTGGCCTCAAGCTCTACATATTGTTAGAGATGGGCCTCCTCCCAAGAAGACTCAAGCTCTTCCTCAAGTTGTTTCGTCATCCAAAAAGAAAGATGGCAAGAGTAGAACTTGCTACATATGCCGCGAGAAGGGGCACATTTCTTCCTCATGTACTATTGGTATCTCCTCATCCCATCCTATCTTGATTGATGATGCTTATTCTCTTTGTAAGGATGAGGTTGGCAATGTGTTTGCCAAATTTTTTGGTGCTCAATGTGGGTTCAAGAAAAGAACCATTTGGGTTGCCAAGCCTATTGTGACTAACTTCTTAGGACCCAACTTGGTTGGGGACCAACAAGCTAAAACTTGATCAATAGGTAATTGTTGGAGGGCATTGGAGTCTTGGTTACAATATGAAGAATTGAGGGATCTTCATCAATTATTTTTGTCAAGCCAAGCCATTTGGATTATCATGATTATATTATATTTCCAATGTTCCTCCTTGCGGTAACATATGCTTAACTCATTACATTGAAAGTTACTCGCCCCTTGTGCATGTTTTGGTTTTGTATCTTCCATGCTTTTGTACATGTTGTGCTTTCCACTTAATTATCTTGAGATATCAAGTATATTTTTGTATGATTAGGTGGCACTCCATGTATGTGTATTTCTTGTGTTTGAGCCTTACTTGGTTATATTTGGTATCTTATTTGGCTCTTGTGAGAGATTAATGGATTATCCCATTTTGGGGGAGTGTTATGCTTGGGCATTCCACAATCCTAAAAATGTGTGTACATGAGGAATACCACCTAGTATTTATATTGGATTATTGTCTAGTCTCTATGTGGTATAATTTTCATGAGAAATTTAATTTTATAATGTCCATTAATTATCTCTATTTGTATCATTTTGCCTCATGTTGGTTTTATGGTAGTATCACATTATGGGGGAGTCATATGCTTAGTGCATATTACAATCCTAGAAAATGTGAATATTCGAGGTTGTGTCACTTAGAATTGATATTGATAATTATCTAGCACCTATGTGACACATTTGCTCATACAAGTTCCAATTTGATTAAATGGCTTTATTGATCTTATTTTGGATCTTGTATATGAGAGTGGTTCTTGGTATGTGTTTCCTAATATTTAGATATTTATATTCGCATGGAAACCATTTGCTTCAAGTTACTCTAATCACTAGTGATTGTGTGACTATTGGAAGCTACCAAGAGTCTTGTTTGAAGTATCATGCTCAATTCCTATATTTAGTTATATGCTTCTTGTTGTGTGTATATGATCTTGGATATCCGTATGAACTACCTAGGGCAAATTATTCCCAATATTTCTTGTCCTTGGACAATGAGTACTCAATTTAAGGTAGAATTTATTGATCATATTCACTTTGGCCTTGCTTATTTTTATTCTATATTTGGCCAAGAAAATGTTTTGTGTTGTCTCCCAAGCCTTCCTTGCTTCTTGTGGATCTTCTTATTTTATTGATATCCTCTTGTGTTTTACTTATTGTAGGTGCAAGTGATGATTCCATTTGTGTGCATTTTGAATTTAAAAGGAAAATCCTACATAATGCACTATCTATGGGGGAGCTCTCCTATATTATTTAGAACACTCATATTTATGCTTCATTGTTTGATCCATATCGGGTTTTATGTGCTTGGAAGCCCAATCCTTTCGTTTTGGTATTTTGTGCCATCATGAGAAGTTTGGGGAGTTTGGTTTCTTGTTGGAACCTTGCTTTTTGTTGGGAGTTGGTTTTTTCTCATTCCTTGTTTCATGATTTGACCATTTTAGAATGATATAAATCCTTGAGCATTTTTATGTCTATCTATCTTTTGCTCCTTTTGGTTTTATCCTAGTTCATTAGTTGAACTTGTGATCTTTCATGTGTTGAATTGGTTCTTTGATACAATTTGGACATCGTTTGTCATGTCACACTCTTGTGTGTGCAATCTCGATTTACTTGGTGTTTTGTTCAAATTGTATTTCCTTTTGGTTCTTGAAAGCTTTATGCATGCATATTTACTTTATGTTTATATTATGGCATGCTTTCTTTCTTTGATCCAATATATAGGGGAAACTCCACCAAATCCCATCGGCTAAGTTGTGCATGAAATTCAATTTCATATTAATATGCACTTATTTATGTGGAGTCTCTCCTATGTATTGTAGTTTCTCTAACTACTTTGGACCCAATAAGTGTGGGGACCATTTTGTACTTAATTGTGTTTTAGGTACATTGGAGACATATTGGATGCTTGTCTCTCAATTTTGAAGAAGTGGTGCATACATGAAAATTTGAGACAAGCTATGGGATGATCAATGAATTCATATCCTCTACATCCTACCAATCTTATCTCGGTAACAAGTATCTCTTTCTCATGCTCATATATCTTGATTCCAACCGTTTGTCGGTTGCCTTCTAGCATGAATTAATGTATTTGTAATTGTTGTAGTTCTAGCCATGGTTTTAATAGAACTCTCTATTGTAAATGTGTATAAGTTTAGATGAGTACATATAGTTGGGACTATACAAAATCATGCATATGATCCTCCAATCCTAAATATGTAAATCTAGCAATTTTATTGCCTATCATTTCATCAACTTCTCTCATATGCAATAGTGAGATTTTTGCTAGTCTATTTTCTATTATTATACTTGTTGCCTTTCTTCATATATTTCAACTTTCTCCTTTTCCCTTGGAGATAGTTGTAATATATGTAGTGTGTTTGTGTTTGAAGTCCATTATGTACTATAAGATCTATGTGAGCCTTTGGCCATGCTTTGAAGCAAAAATCTTATTGGTATATGTTGTGACTTCATTTTTGCTTCCATGTGCTTTATTGTATATCTTCCTTGTATGTGCTTGTTTCTTTATGGGCATATGTGTTTGTGGTGTCATCCACTTAGATACATATACACATATGAGAAGATAATTTTAGTTGATTTTTAAAATCCTTGGAGACCACCTTTCTATTCCTTTTGATTCTTTGGTGGCTTCCAAATTTAATTGCCTATGAGTGCTTGTTCCTCTTGTTTGCATCTTTTGGCACTCATATTTATTCTCTCATGCCTTGTATTGTTAAATGAACTTGGATGAGTGAGGATTCCATGATTATGCACCTTGATTCCAAATACAATTATCATAATTGGTGCATTATCTTTGGGGAGCTCATCTAATTCATCTAATAATGCAAATTTGTCTTCTTTCTCATTTGTTGTATTTTAAATACTTATGGGGGAGCGAGGATTCCATATTTGTGCAATATGTATTCTAATGCATTTATGTTGAATAGTGCACAAATCTTGGGGAGCTTCTCTATTTGTTATTTAAAGCACTCTCTTGCTCATATCATAATATCTTGTAGGTTCCATTTGGACTCATTTGTTGTTTTCAAATTGGTTTGTCGGACCTTGTAGTTGCTTGCATCATTTGACTTTATTTTTGCAATCTTCGGGTCCTCGATATAGTTCTACTCCCTCCCAAGTATTCATCATTGGATATGTGCGAAGGCACACCTTTGGAGGAATTATTACTATATTTGCCTTCTAGAACTTGTCACCCATTTCGGCAATCGATGCCAATGGGGGAGAAGTTTTAGAGGGTTTAAGGGAAGTTGGTTTATGCATTGAGTTTGTTCTTGTGCATTTATTTCTCATGCTCTTGCATCTTTGTTGTTGCTTAGCATGTGGTATATATAGAGGAAACTCCACCAATGATAATGATTGGCAATATATGCAATGAAATTCACGTTCATCACACATGCATAGATTATGGGGGAGTTTGCTCTATATATGATGGTGGTACCAATATCACATACTTTTGTAGTATTTGATATTGGTATTACCATTTTATTTATTAAAATTCCTTATGTAAACCCTCTTAAAGGGATTGACATCAATTACCAAAATGGGGGAGATTGAAAGAACATGTTGGGCCCCCATGTGTGGTTTTGGTAATTAATGGCAATCTTTATGGACTAATGTGTGTATTAAGTTATACTTGTAGGATTTGTCCATTGGCATCACTTGGAGCATGTGTTGGCTTCAAGGTTGATGAAATGCAAAGAAGATATGTTGGGCAAGCTCAATATGCGAGGTCGATGATGAGGAATTAAGAAAGGCGTTCCATCTTGAGAAGGGCAAGATCGTCTACATCGAGCTCAAGTGGAATGCTCAAGGCAAAGGTATAATATTGATAGGTTTTCCCTTTTGCCGGTCTCACGTTGTGTGTGTGATACCGGGTTTAGGATAGATAACCGTACTATCAAGAGGGGCTCTCGTATGAGTAATTCGGTCAAATCGTTCGGAGAGAGCTCAAACCTTTGCATACTTGCATCATCATATTTGGTTGTTATTTGGTCTTATCCATGTGAGGATATAGAGCTTGTGGTAATCTCCATAACAAGCTCTTGTTCATCGAAATCGGATCTCCCATTTGTATCTTGTTGCGATTTTGATTTATGCGGCTTTTCGGTTTCTCACCAAGTGAGGTATATCACATTATTCTACTTGATACTTTCTCACTTGGTGATAATCAATATTTCCACTTTATATTGGGAAGCCCTTGTCGCCCTCTATCCAACGCAATTTGAATCGGGTCAATCGGAGCTACCGTTTAAAAGTTATGACCGTTTGAATATTGGCTGTTATTCGATTTAAAAAGAAAAAGAAAAAGTTGTTTTCTGGGCCGTCCGGTACTACCGGGCCGATGTCGACGTGTCTGGGCGCAGCCTTCATTTTCTGTCTGGCCGGTACCTCTTTCGGTCCTCTGGACGGCCCGTAATCCGCCGGGTGGGCCGGTACTACCGGTCGGCCCGATTTAGTTGCACAATTTCTTTTCTCGATCCGATCTGCCGCTTACGTTGACCAAGCTTTGCTGCGTTGGGCCCGCCGCCTCGCACCGCGCGCTCTCTATCTCTCTCTCACGCCGCCTGCCGCTTCATTGCTGCGCTGGGCCCTCCATGCCCGTCATTGCTGCTGCTGCTGCCCTTTCATTGTACATACGCCTTCGCTATTCTTCTTTTCCTCTTCCTGGCTTGCTCGCGTTTGCCTGACCCGATTTGATTTATTCGGTCCGGTAGTACCTGTCACATCCGGTACTACCGGTCCGTCTAGAAAAATAACCCAACGGCCATATTTTGGCTAGCCCTATATAAGTCTTTTGTACATTTTCATCTAGGATAACTTCTTCCTCATTTTCTTGCCCAAGCTTTGCCCCCATTTGCTCTACTCTTTAAGCTTGATTTCTACACACCCCTCCATTGATTCTTGCAAATATTTGATGGGTTGTTGGAGGAGATCTAGCCCCACGTTTTGACCTAACCGATTCATCTCTTTGTGAGTGCATCTTTGGGGATCTAGATTTTGGGGGATTTTGTGTCTCTCTTTGATTCCTCCTCTCTTGTTCCCCCAATAGCTTTAGTAGCTTTGTTGGAACTTGAGAGTGAGGGATTTGGGCATCTTTGTGGTGTTCTTGCCATTTGCATTTGTTGCATCGGTTCGAGTTCTCCACGGAGGATTTGGTTTGAATTGCTCATTGGAGTTTGTCCCTCTTGGGTTCTTGGAACCCTAGACGGTTTTGTGGCCTTGGTGGCATTTGTTGAGGCCTTTTGTGGCGTTTGTTGGGAGCCTCCAATTAAGTTGTGGAGTTGTGCCCCAACCTTGTGAGAGGTTCCGGTTGCCACCGACAAGTGCACTGATAGTGGAAGCGTGGATCGATCCCATTGGGGTGAGATTCACCGGAGAATAAGGGAGGCCTTTTGTGGTGTTGGTGGTTTGATACCACCCCCTCTCCAAACGAGACGTACTCCATGTTGGGAGGAACTCGGTAAAATATCGGTGTCCCCGCGTGCCTCGGTTATCTCTATACCCGAGCTCTTTACTTATGCACTTTACATTGTGATAGCCTTCGTGCTTGAAGTAATATATATCTTGCTATCACTTTGTTGCTTGTATTGCTTAGCATAAGTTGTTGGTGCACATAGGAAAACCTTAGTTGTTTCTAGGTTGTGCTTTACAAAGTAAACACTAGTTTTATTCCGCCTTTGTTGAGCCACTCTAGGAAAAGTTTTAATCGCCTATTCACCCCCCCTCTAGGCGACATCCGTATCCTTTCAATTGGTATCAGAGCCCGGTCTCTCATATTAGGCTTCACCGCCTTGAGAGTAAAGATGTCGGCTAGAGGATTAGTGCACAATGACATGCTTATATTCGATGTCACAAATTATGATATATGGAAAAATCGCATGCTCATTCATTTTCGGGACATGGACCCAAATTTGGAGCGTATTGTAGATATGGGTTTTTCTCCTCCTATGGATTTCAAAAATCTATCTTGTGAGGATGAGAAAACTTATATCTCGATGCTCAAGCTTCTAATGTGCTTGTTAATGCTTTGAGCTATGTAGTTACATCTTCAATCATTCCTTTTTGGAGAGCTCATGAGTTATGGACAAAACTTCAAGATAAATATGTTGTGTCCAACATTATTGAGGATGATTGTTTTGCTTCCACTTCCGGTCGAGATGAGTTCTCATACTCTACCAATTCACCAACATGTGACTTTTCACAAGGTAATGATATGGTGAGTGGTGATAGAAATTGCAATTTAGATAGTGTGCTTACCATTTGTAAACCCTCATCTCTATCTAGTTGCAATGATCTATCTTTGGACTTTAACACTTCTAGCACTACAAACTCCTTACATGCTTGTGTTAATAGTCCTTGCATATCATGTAGAAATGACTTGAATAAGTCTCATGATGATATGCTTGTGTTGTCTTGTTTCCATGATAAAAATGCTTCCATTTCCTCTAGTGCTTGTGTTGCTAACCATGTAGAGGAAACCGAAGATTCTATGGGCCAAGACATGGTTTTGAATGAAGCCACAAATGCAATCTCATCTTCAACTTCTTCCGGTACCCACCTATGCCTTATGGCTAGGGATTCTAAGGTAACTCCTACTTTGGAACCCATTACC
Source organism: Avena insularis (assembly GCA_023614405.1). Lineage (NCBI taxonomy): Eukaryota > Viridiplantae > Streptophyta > Magnoliopsida > Poales > Poaceae > Avena > Avena insularis. Next base: position 468,981,671 of record CM042697.1, on the reverse strand, counting down.
TCTTGTGATGAGGAGGATGTGGATAATGTGGAAGAAGAGCTTGATATTGATGATTTATATGAGAAGGGTGAGATTGTTTATCGTGACCTTGTTAAAAAGGATATTGCTTGTTCTAACTTTGTTGAAGTCTTGGACTTTGCTATTAAGAGCAAAGAACATATTGATAAGTTAGAAACACAAATTGAGGTGCATGATAACAACGTTGATAAAATGTGTAGTCTTGAGCGTGAGTATGCTAATATAATTGCAAACCTAAATAAAGCTCTTGAAGAGGAACAAACCACCAAGGAATCTCTTGAGGAGACCTTTGCTTTAGAGCTATCTAGAGTAAAGGAATCTCATGATAGAGATCTTGAGGTGGCAAGTGATCTCAAACATAAAAATGATGAGACTCAAGTTGCTTATGCTAAACTCCTTGAGGATTTTGAGCACCTCAAAAATGGCTCTAGGGTCATAAATGGTGAGCTCATCAAACTCACCGAGTCACATGAGCAACTTAAAGCCTCATATTCAAAAGAGCTTGCCAAGTTGCCCTCACCTCTTGCAAATAGTGATGATGCTTGTGCTACTAACTCTATTTCTTGCAAATAGTGATGTTGTAAGAGGTCCCAACCTTTAATAAGGTAGAGATCCCTGTGTTTACAATGCTAGTCCCTGGATCAATAGCTAGCATCCACAGTTAAGATGTAATATCAAGAAACAAAGGTCATAATACAACTTTATAACCAGGAATAAAATAATTCATTACATCTTACATAGCTCATTTGGCTATCACATTACAATGCAACAGAAATAACTGTAGCATGGGGTCCTTCATCTTCAAAGTGCCACAGGCAATCATGTTGGTTGTAGACTTGTAATCCTAATCAACACACTTCACTAACATCAAACAAACCTGCAACATAATAAGTTACAGCCACAAGGGTCAATACATTTGAATTGCATTGGCAAGTGATACTATGGTAATATGTGGAGTCTATCATCTATATGCAATTGGCTAAGTGGAGCTTAGGCTTGCTTTGCTCAAAATAGTTTTTCCTTATCATTTGAAACACTAAGTTTTTGCTTTGTCAAAAACACCCAAGGAACCACCAATAGAAATTGGTGAACCTTAAACCCTTGTTCAACCACAAGTTTTTAACTTAGAAATTGGGATGAGGAGATTCTTGATAGTTTCCATATCTTGATGCTCAAGTTGTCCAATACCAAGGACATGGCTAAGTACTTAGATTCTTCCATCTGCAGAGGTTGTGCACTTTCCCCACAAGACTTGATTTTCACCAAGACATGACCTTTCAGAAGCCTTCCCTTAGACCAAATGGACGTGTTCCAACCTATCATCCCACTACCACCAACTGTCCAAATGGCTAAGTTATTGCAACATATGTGATCCAGGCAGAGCCCATAATGCTATGTGGCTGCACTAGAAGCTTCTTAACATTTGGCATCTCAAATCCCTTTGTTCCTGGGTGGCATTCCACAAGTGAGATACCAAGTTTTCCCCAGCATACTGGACTTGCATAACCACTCAACACAAACCATTCTTTCCATTCCACCCAGGTGATTCATTCACTTAGTTTTTTATTAAACAAAACACAAGTCCTTTGACTTAGAAATATTCCATAACATGAATATAATCCACCCTTGTTTTCTACTAGCTAAGCTAAGCATGATGGTAGTATTAATCTTAACTTAGAAAATTTCTACTAAGGTTTCATCTACTAGGATTTCCCATGGCATAGTTTATACTTAGCAAAAAATCCATGCAAGTCCTAGTTAGAAATATCACTAATGTATAGTGAAAATAATGGGACAAAAGAATGAAGCACCACTTGCCTTTTTGGTAGAGAATTATAAGTTCACACCTTGATCTTGCAATATTCACACTCTTCAGTTTCCACTACAATTCAACCAAGCAAGCAATATTCAATCTACCATTCAAGCAAACATCACATAAAATAATAGAAACAAAGCAATGCATGCAAGCATGCTAAAGATTGTTTTATTTGGAAAAGTGGTTTCCAATAAGTTATTGACATCATAAAATATCTATTGGTCATTTATAAAGGTGGCAAAATCATTTGATATCAAGTTAGTGAAAATGGCCATTTAAGTCATTTTTTATTTTGCTAGAAATGGTTCAAACCAAAGTAATATTTTCTAGTGTTTGAAAAATACATTTTTTTAAACACAAATGTTGGTTTTTTATGGTCAAGTGCTTAATATTAAAACCATTTGCAAAAGGTTTCACTATAAATCATTTTTACACTAAATCAATATTTTATGTTGTTGAAAATGCCTTTAGCAAAGTAATAATTTATAGGGTTCATCAAAATACACTTTTAAATTCTAAAACTTGGTGTTTAGGGTCAGAGAGTTTAAATCAAAACATTTCCCAAAGATTTTTAAAAGTATTTTTAACATACAAACCACATTTTTATTTGACTAGAAATGTTCTAATTCAAAGATTTATTCTTTTTCCCCACAAAATATGTTTTTGAATCCACAAGTTGGTTTATATGGTCAGTAGGTTCAAAACAATCCATTTGCCAAAGATTTTATCACAAAAAAATATTTCTAGAATAAATTTTATATCCAAAATATGCCTACACAAGTTTCTGCAGAAACAACCAATTTAACAGAAGCAATTTACTAAACAAAGTGCATGGTTGGAAAGTACTTGTCTTGCTGATTCCATTGATATAAAATTTGCAAAATTTATACGTGTGGATCAAAAGTTATGAATTTTACAAACTTGAACATCTAATAGATCAATTCTGGTTTTTATAAAACAGACTGGGCCACGTGGTGTGATTCTACTGGGCGATACCGGTTCGCGCGGATCGCTCACTGTGGGTCGTTGGATTTAACTTAGATCGTGCGGCACTGATCAACTCTTACCCCTTCGTCTAAATCTAATCCTAGCCAAACGATATGCATCCTACGGCTACAACGTGTTTGCCAGGAACTGGCGGCGCTGACGGTGGCTACGCGGCGGAGCGGCTCTGTCAAAGAAGTTGCCGGCGATTTAGATCGAGCGGGGAGGAGCGGTGATGCTTACCGTGCTCGTGTGGATGCAGTGAAGCTCAAGGTGGGGTCAGATACTCGAGGGGCGCACGGGAGATGCGGCTATTGCTCGCCGGAGCTAGCGGCGGCGTCAGGTGCTTCTGCTCGTCGTCGGGGGCGAGCTTGTAGGTCACCAGAAGGCAAGAGGAAGATACAGTCAGATGCGTGCGAGTGTGGCGGTTACAGGAGCATCAACGAGAGGGTCAGGGGTGGACGGAAGTTACCTGGGGAGTTCGCCGGAGGAGTGGCAGACGACGACGATGCTCGGAGGTGGTCCTTGCCGAAGTTTCGGAGCGCGCGCTGGCGAGTGAGTGGTGCAGAGAGAAGCGCCAGGGGATGGGGAGCAGGATCACGTGCACTGGGAGGCGAGGGGTGGTCAGACAGCGCCGGAATTGGCCAGAGAGCTTCGTCGGAACAGAGGTGGAGCGAGGAGGAATTTGTGCAGCCTAGGGGCGTTCTGGCAACGATGTTTGAGGGGAATGAGAGGGGAGAGGATTGCGATTAAGATGGCATGGTTGCGGGGAGGAATTACCGGTGTAGTTAAGCGAATTAAATCGATGTTTAAACAGGCAGAAACGGCCAGAGTAGAGGCGAGGTCAGCGCGGCGGGTGAAGAAGATGACCTGACCGGTGGGGTTTGCTTGAGAGAGAGAGAGAGAGGCAGTGGGGTCCAGCAGTCAGCGGCTCTGCGGGTTCGGTCAGTGGTGCGAAACGTTTTCCTGCGGGGATGAGAGGGATGGGCTGATGCTGGGCTTAGTGGGCCAGGTTGGGTTGGGCTGGTTGGTTTTCATTTTTTTTATACTGATTCATTTTTCTTTTTTTGTTTCCATTATTCTGTTTTGATTTTGTTTAATCATTTCAAACAACCATTTGAATTCAAACTTCAACCAAACTTTGTGTAGATTTTAATACTGTTATTTAACATATTCTAAAGTCAAATTTAGAATAATTCTTTTATTCTTTTTAGGGTCTTTTATTTATTTTATAAATAGACATTTGCCTTTATTTCAAATAGGTTTTAATGTGTTTTAAAACTTTATTTGAAATCCATATTTTTACCAAACCTATTCAGTAGTTTTTTTATTAGGGTGTCAAATAATTCACCTTCAATTATTTGGAATATTTTTAATATGACCTTATTTGTCATTTAAATTGAGTATTTGTCTTTATTCCAATGAAATCAATTATATTTTTAATTCCATAAATTTTATTTAGGTAATTTCCTTGATTCTATTTAAGTTAATTAAATAACTTTTATACCCCTTGGGTATAATCCAAATATTATTTTCCCATGATTTAATTAATCATTCTTATTAGGGATTGTTTTTATTCAAATAGAAATAGAATTTGGTTAAGGCCATATTATTTTATTTGAATATTATTTATCCATTTATTTCATTTGAACTTGGATTATGTTTATTCCATTTGTTGATGGTCTTGGCCAAGTTTTATTTGGCTCTTATAAATATCCCTATTAATTATTTCTTCTTTTGTCTTTTAAAAACCATATCTTTTTATTTATAGATCCAAACTTGGTGATTCCAATTTGTTGACAAAAAATTTATACGGATCAAATCTTTAGTCTTTGAGATAACTTGGAAATGTTTTCCTTCCATTAGGGTTTTAGGGTTTGGGTTTATTTCCCAAGTGTTTTAAATTTCCAGATGCATTTATGAAGAATGCATTTCACTTGATTTGAATTTAGTTGGATTCAAACATTACTCAAGTTAGTTCAAGATGGGTTTTTAAGTTTCCATTTATAAAAAAAAGTTTCTTTTCACCCTAAATTTCAACAACTATTTATTTTTCACATTACAAAATTTGGAAAATTTTGGGATGTGACAGATGTCTTCCTAAAGGAAAGAAATTAGATTGACGAGGTTTTCCTTCGTCGGCCTAAGTTACTTAAGCACAATCTACCTGTGGAAGATTTGGGTACCACACTACCACCCAAAGGGGTTCCTGTTTTCGAATTAAAACCTTTACCTAATGATCTTAAATATGCTTATCTTGATGATAAGAAAATATATCCTGTTATTATTAGTTCTAAACTTTCAGGAAAGGAATAAGAAAGGTTATTAGAGATATTGAAGAAACACTGAGGAGCTATGGGCTATACGCTTGACAATTTAAAGGGGATTTCTCCTACTATACGTCAGCATGCTATTAATATAGAGCCTGACACAAAACCAGTTGTTGAGCACCAACGCCGTCTAAATCCTAAAATGAAGGACGTGGTAAGAAATGAGGTATTAAAACTCCTTGATGCTGGTATTATTTATCCTATTGCTGGTAGTAAATGGGTTAGCCCTGTTCATTGTGTTCCCAAGAAAGGGGGAATAAGTGTTGTGCCTAATGAGGATAATGAGCTTATACCCCAAAGAGTAGTGGTTGGGTATAGAATGTGCATTGATTTTAGAAAGATTAATAAAGTTACTAAGAAATATCACTATCATTTTCCCTTTATTGATCAAATACTTGAGAGATTGTCCAAAAAGACTCACTTTTGCTTTCTTGATGGTTATTATGGGTTTTCTCAAATTGCTGTGAAAGCACAGGACCAAGAGAAAACTACTTTGATTTGTCCTTATGGTACTCATGCTTATAGGCGTATGCCTTTTGGTTTATGTAATGCTCCTGCTACATTTTAGAGATGTATGTCTGCTATCTTTCATGGTTTTTGTGAGGAAATTATGGAGGTTTTCATGGACGATTTTTACGTCTATGGAACTTCTTTTGATAACTGTTTGCACAACCTTGATAAAGTTTTGCCGAGATGTGAAGAAACCAACCTTGTTCTTAATTGGGAGAAATGCCATTTCATGGTTAATGAAGGGATTGTTCTTGGACACAAGATCTCTGAAAGAGGCATTGAAGTTGACAGAGCCAAAATTGAAGCAATTGAGAAGATCCCTTGTCCTAGGGATATCAAAGGTATTCATAGTATCCTTGGTCATGCTGGTTTCTATAGGAGGTTTATTAAAGATTTCTCCCAAATATCAAAGCCCCTTACTAATCTTCTTCAAAAAGATGTACCTTTTGTTTTCGATGATGATTATAAGGAAGCTTTTGAAACTTTAAAGAAAGCTTTCACAACTGCCCCTATTATCCAACCACCTGATTGGAGTTTACCTTTTGAAATTATGTGTGATGCTAGTGATTTTGCTGTGGGTGTTGTCCTTGGACAACATGTTGATAAGAAGTTGAATGTTATTCATTATGCTAGCAAGACTCTTGATGCCGCTCAAAGGAATTATGCTACTACTGAAAAAGAGTTCTTAGCTGTAATCTTTGCTTGTGATAAGTTTAGACCTTATATTGTTGATTCTAAGGTTACTATTCATACTGATCATGCTGCTATTAAGTACCTTATGTCAAAGAAGGACGCTAAGCCTAGGCTTATAAGGTGGGTGTTGCTTTGCAAGAGTTTGATCTGCATATTGTGGATAGGAAAGGTGCTGATAATCCTGTTGATGATAATTTATCTCGTCTGGAAAACATTTCTTTTGACCCATTGCCTGTAAATGATAGTTTTCCAAATGAGCAGTTAGCTGCAATAAGGGTAAGTCCACATGAAAGTCCTTGGTATGTTGATTATGCTAACTTTATTATTTCAAAGTATTTGCCTCCAACCTTTACAGCTCAGTGATACATCGGAAACGTATCTATATTTTTGATGCTCCATGCTTGTTTTGTATCTACTTTGCTTTGCTTTGTCTATACTTTGAGGTGTTTTTATATCTTTTTTGGAACTAACCTATTAACAGGTTGCCACAGTGCTAGTTGCCTGTTTTATTCTGTTTTTGGTTCCAGAAAGGCAGAAAATCTATATTCTCGGAATTGGACGGGACAAAAGCCAAAGTTATTATTTTTTTCCGGAGCAACACGAAACCACGAAGCAGAGCCGGAGGGGGCCACAGGGTGGCCAAACCCCTAGGCTGGAAAGCCACGGGCGCTGGAGGTGTGGGCCCCTGTGCCCCGACCTTACCTCCCGTGCCTATAAGAGCCCCCCCAATGAGAAAACCCTAAGGAATCCAGAAGAAATCCACGAAAACCTCTGTAGTGCCGCCGCCACCGAAGGGGAGATTTGGGGGACAGAAATTCTCTATTCCGGCACCCTGCCAGGACGGGGAAGTGCCCCCGGAGCCATCTCCACCACCATCTCCATCACCTTTTTTGATTCCCATGATGAGGAGGGAGTAGTTCTCCCTCGAGGCTAAGGGCTCTACTGGTAGCTATGTGTTCATCTCTCTCTCTCTATGCATGATCTTGTTGTGGTCATGAGCTTTGTAATCAAGTAGATCTACCTTGCTTCTCAAGTGCTTCATTAGATCTCTACTCTTCCCATGTGTGTGAAAGTGACAGCGTGCACGCCATGGTGGCACTTAGGCTTGAGTCTACATAAATACTCTTTGTCCTTTAATAGATTTATGCTTTTCCCCACGTGTGTGAAAGTGACAGCGGGCATACCGTGTGTGGCACTTTGGCTAGATTGAATATTTGTTATGAGTTATATTTGGAGTTGGATACCTCTATGAAATTGTGGTGTTTGTTGGAACCATCTAGTGCTCAAGGTGATAGTGTGGGGTTATCTAGATTGGGGAAGGCGGACTTTGAGGTGTGCTGTTATAGCCCTACCTTGGATTAGAGTGTCCAACCGGAGAGTAGTTAAGAGTAGTATCATGAAGAGAGGATATTTATATGAGAGAGTGTTCACTAGCGAAAGTATGATCCCTAGGTCTTGTTTCTAAGCATTGAAAGACCGATTGCTACTAGATCTGTTGCATGTTTGCTTGCTTCCATCTTTGTTCCGTTTGCCGGGGAGGTTTTGGTTCTTTACCTTACCTCACCATCAAGATCTTTTCTGGCACGGTTACCCCACGTCAACAACAAGTCAGAAGCTATTTTCTGGCACCGTTACCACTTGTATTTCACTATCTCTTCGCCGAACTAGTGCACCTATACACCTGACAAGTGTATTGGGTGTGTTGGGGACACAAGAGACTTCTTGTATCTTGATTGCAGGGTTGCTTGAGAGGGAATACATTTGACCACTTCCTCCCTGAGTTCGATAAACCTTGGGTGATCCACTTAAGGGAAACTTGTTGTTGTTCTACAAACATCTGCACTTGGAGGCCCAACAACTGTCTACAAGAATAGAAGTGCTTAGACATCAAGCTCTTTTCTGGCACCGTTGCCGAGGAGGTAAGGTAAAAGGTACTCACATCCTCCGGTGTGAGTGCTCGAAGTTATTTCCTTTAGATTCTGCATTTTTGTCTTTTTGTTTCTTGTTTTCACTAGTTAGGCTTAATGGAAAAAACAAAAAAATTAGAGAACTTTATAGTGTTTATCTTGAGTTAGGTAATGAAATGTTTGAAGAGAAAATTAAAAAATCTATGGAGATTTATTTGCATGCTAATAGCAATGTTATTAGTATGAATTCTTTGGACACCATTATTGCTAATGCTATGGAAACGTCTAAGCTTGGGGAAGCTAGTTTTGATGAAAATGACCTTTTTAGTCCCCCAGCTTTGGAAGATAGTTATTCTATTGCTTATGATGATACCAAACCTCCAATATATGATGATTACAATGATGAATATGATATTTTCAGTCCACCTACTATTGAGGAGAAAATTTATTGTGATTACAACATGCCTCCTATATTTGATGATTATGGTGATGAGAATAATAGTGATAGCTATTTTGTTGAATTTGCTCCCACTATAATTAATAAGAATGACTATGCTTATGTGGAGAGTAATAATTATTTTATGCATGTGCCTCATGATAATAATGTTTTATGTGATAGTTATATTGTTAATTTTATTCATGTTTCTACTGAAAGTTATTATGAGAGAGGGAAACATGGTCTTATGCATCTCAAAAATATTAAGTTTCCTCTCTTTATGTTGAAAATCTTGAAGTTGCACCTGTTTTGCTTTTCTATGCGTTTTGTTTTGTGCTTCCATGACTTGTTTCTTTACAAGATTCCTATGGATAGGAAGTGGGTTAGACTTAAATGTGTTTTGAATTTGCTTCTTGATGCTCTCTTTTACTTCAATTCATATTTCTTATGGGAGCATCTTCTCAAGCTATCAAGTCTAACTTAAAGGCATTAAAGAAAAGTAATTGTTGGGAGATAACCCAAGAGTTTTCTTGAGTCTTGGAAGTTATTACTTCAGTAATGACCTCTCCTTATCCTTTTTGTTTGCTTTTTGTTCCAAGAATGACCTCTAATGAGAGGGAAGTAAGATTTGGGAAGTTGCTGTCCTGAAACAGATTTCTGTCCTCCACCATAAAAATTTGTGAGGAGTCTCTATAACTCGGATGAAGCTGAAAATATACGAATAAATCCCCCAGTATGTTAGCTAACTTTCTTTAGTTCAACACTTTTTGATTTGAGCAACAGAAGGCCTTCGAAAAAAATCGATTTCTACCTACTCGTCCGTTTTGACAGATTTCTGCCATTATTTGCATTTGCCTCTTATTGATTCCTTTTTGAGTTCTCTTTAGGGAAATTGAGCTTTTTGAGGGAATTTCTATAGTAGCTTGTGTTTTTAGTGAAAATTCTTGCTGTTCCAAAGCTTTGCCAGAGGTCTAATATCTTTTGAATACACTAATATTGCTAATGAAGATTGTGTGAAGTTTTGTATGAAGGAAAATTTGCAGGTGTAGAGAAAGAATGATGTAATGAGATGAAGAATGGAAAAAAGCTCAATCTTGGGGATACCACCCCATGTCACCCCAAGAAATATTCAAGAGTTACAAGCGTCAAAGCTTGGGGATGCCCAAGGCATCCCCTGCTTCATCAATAAAAATCGCAGGTCTTTCTAGACACTTCGTTTTTCTTGTTTCATGCATTGTTGTGTTGTTCTTGGAGCGTCTTAGTTTTCGTTTTTGGTTTTAGTGTGCTTAGTTTTCTTGAGTAAGTTGGTTGGTTACACCACACTTCTTGTGGAGAGAGATACACTCTGTTTTCATTGCCTAGAACACTCTAGTTTTCATTGTTACTGTCTTGTGAGTGTTCTCTTTTGCTAGCACTGTGTTTAGCCTTAGTTTTCTTGTGCTTTTAGCTTAGAACTTTTTAGTTCTTATTTGTGGATTTGTGAGACAAGCTCACTGATCTTTATTGATTATTACCTTTGTGAGTTGTTTCAAATAAGTTGTTTGGTGTTGGAAAAGAGTAGTAAGTTCTTGCTTGAAGTGCAAGAGGAGCTTGCATTGACTGTGACTTAGACTTCAGCATGACATGCTTGGTGTTGTTTTGGCATTATGCTTAGTGATTATTGTTGTAGCATGTCTTGTTCCAAACAATTGGGATTTCTTAGTGTGCCTTGAAGGAATCATGCGTTGTTTTAGCATACAAAAGCATAGTATTGTGGTATTCTCCTTTGATGCTTTGCTTGGGTTGACTTGGCACATGCTTACACCATGTTATGACTATGACAAGTCACCATTAGCATGTATGATCATTTAGTCCTTACTTGTAGTACCACTCTTTGCTTTAATTAGTATGCTTTGCTGCACTGCATGTTTATGGCCATTATGCTCTCTTAGTTGGTTGCTCCCAGTCTTTTGCTAGCCTCCACTTGTATGAGTAAGTTCTACTCATGCTTCCAACTCCTAAGAAACCAAGTTATTTCAAAGTGTCCACTATAAACTCGTATGCATGGTGTGTTACATCATTCCAAGTATATTCTTGTTTCCAGCTATCTTCCAATTAAAAACTATTTTGTTATGTGAAAACTTAGTGATTAAATCCCTCACGAACTTGATGGCACACTTTATATTCTTTGCCCCTAAAAAACTTGAACCATTGTGACAACTTTGTTGTATATGCTTGCACTTATAAGTTGGAATTAGCAGAACCGTGATGTCACGGGGAACCTTTTAAACATTGCACTTGTACTTTGTACTCAGTTGATATCATGTTCTTTTGTCTATGGATGCCACCGGTGTGAAATAAAGAGGGAACTTGTAAGTCCATGGAGTTTGTCTTCTGTGTTAGAGAAATGTCTGAGCCGCTAGCCTAAGCCATGCCTAATCATGGTGGAAACTTGCAGCATCACCATAGTGAGCTATCTATGAAGCATCCTAAATAAAAAGCTATGCATATGGTAAATAAAAATATTGCTGAGATGCTCATTGTCTGCTTTCCTTGTCATTTTGGTTATGGAAAAGCTCATGTACCATGTGCGAGGGGTACCCCATTAGCGGTTCTCAATGATATGTAAATACTTACAATGACAAGAACTTACCTGGGCCCAAATTTGAGTATGCATGAGGTGTGTCCCTCGTATGCAAGGGACTTGAGATTTCCAACTTATACTTCGTCAAGCATATAATCCATCTTTGCCACTTTAACCTTAACCACTTCAAGATGCTTATGATAGGGGAAATGAGGGCTGAAAGCTAACAAGTACCATAATTTTTGGAAGATCTTTTTGAAACTTGTAATCCCTACTTCCTTTACAAAAAGGCCTTTCTACTACCATTATTAAGTCTCCACCTTCTACCTTTAGGCACCATTAAGAGAGCATAGTTGTCATTCTGTGTGCAGTGTTCCAAAGCTAATTGATTGATGCATATTGTGTTATTACTTGTTCTTGTGCTAGTTGTTTTTAGTCACCCTTGTGAACTTTGCAGGTGTCATATGCATCTAATTGCTACTCTATGAGGGACAAGATGATTGCCACTATGCTATTTTTTTCTGTACGTGAAACAAACAAACGTTTTTCAATGCATGTTATTCATGATCTTTGTTTGTAGCCTTTCATGGTGCATGCATAGTTACTATGTACTATTGTTAGAACTCCATCTTTCATGCACATGTTTGGAGTTCTTTGATCCCATCTTTTAATGCTTATAATTGGTTTGATCTTGGTTTTGATGGTGCATGTCACCTCAAAAAATATTCTTTTTATCACTTACCTACTCGAGGACGAGCAGGAGTTAAGCTTGGGGATGCTTGATACGTCGGAAATATATCTATAATTTTTGATGCTCCATGCTTGTTTTGTATCTACTTTGCTTTGCTTTGTCTATACTTTGAGGTGTTTTTATATCTTTTAGGGAACTAACCTATTAACAAGTTGCCATAGTGCCAGTTGCTTGTTTTCTTCTGTTTTGGGTTCCAGAAAGGCAGAAAATCAATATTCTCAGAATTGGACGGGAAAAAAGCCAAAGTTATTATTTTCCCCGGAGCAACATGGAACCACGAAGCAGAGCCGGAGGGGGGCCACAGGGTGGCCAAACCCCCTAGGCGCGGGCAAGCCTTGGGGGCGCCTGGAGGGGGTGTGGGCCCCCTGGATCCCCACCGACCTTACCTCCCGCGCCTATAAGAGCCCCTGATGATAAAACCCTACGGAATCTAGAAGAAATCCACGAAAACCTCCGTAGCGCCGTCGCCACCGAAGGGTAGATTCAGGGGACAGAAAGTCTCTGTTTCGGCACCCTGCTGGGATGGGGAAGTGCCTCCGGAGCCATCTCCAACGATCTCCACCACCATATCCATCACCGTTGCTGATTCCCATGACGAGGAGGAAGTAGTTCTCCCTCGAGGCTAAGGGCTCTACCAGTAGCTATGTGTTCATCTCTCTCTCTATGCATGATCTTGTTGTGGTCATGAGCTTTGTAATCAAGTAGATCTACCTTGCTACTCAAGTGCTTCATTAGATCTCTTGTAATCTCCCAAAAATCATGATTTATAAAGTTTGCATATCATTCATGCATTCATAAGAATTTGGATCATTTTCAAATAAGGTTTCAAAACATAAGCAAATTGTTGCCTATTATTTTACGTAGGAAAGGCAATGACTTTATTTTTCACTCTCAAATTATGAGAATACTTTGCTTCAAACAGAAAGGTTTGAATATAGTTTTGAATGTTCATTCCAAAGCTTGTTCAAAATTTCAAAACAAAAATCTAAAATTCAAAACCATTCATATGCCTATTATAAATAAATAACTAAGGCAAGGTTTTATTTTAATTTCAATGGGCCAATGTATTTTTGAGCGAACAGCAATGTTTTGAACTCAAAAATGTGCATGTTCACTTTACAAATATCTAGAGAAAGTTTGAATTCAAATTCATTTGAAAAGCATTTGAAAATGATTTCAGAAAATCAAAACAGAAATATAAAAGAATAAAGAAAAGGAAAAGGGTCAGCTTTGCCAATCTGGCCCAGTACTGGATCCAGCCCAACAACCAGCCCACCCGGGGTTTTCTCTCCCTCTGTTTCTCATCCTCTCAAGCACCCCCCTCTCGCTGACGCCCCAGACCCACCTGCCCCGTCATCGTCGTCCCCAAACCCCGCCCACGACCTGGCCTCGCCGTTTCTTCCTCCTCCTTCACTGCCGCGTTTTAATTCGATTAATTACCGTTGATTCCGTGCGCAATCCTCGCTCCTGCTCTGGCTACTTAATACCCTCCCCCTCGCGGCCATTTCCCCCAACACAACCAGCCAGAAGCGTCGCCAGGCTCCACGAATTCCGTTTGCACCGTCGTAGCACCGAGCAGCTCCGGCAACCGATTCCGGTGAGTTCCTACTGCCCCTTGCCTTCTCCTTGACCCTGTCGAGTTTGCCATGTCCTAGTGCATCTCCTAATGCCTCTGGTTTGCCTGCGCATGACCCAGGTCGCCGTCCCCGTTCACTTCCGCAAACGACAGAGTCGTCGCTCAACTCCGACGAACGATTTAGGTAAAACTCGACCGCCCCTCGCCTTCTCCCTGACCCTATCATGTTCGCCTGATCGTTGTGCACACGCTGATGCCTTTGGTTTCTGTTAGGGTGGTCCAGAACGTTGCCAACATCGCCGTCCACCCAAGCCTGACGCTGTCCTCAACTCCAACGAGCCCCCACAGCCACAGGAGCTCGCCCCCGTCCCAACCGCGACCACGTTGAGCTTCCTCGTGCACGTGCGAGTCTGGTAAGCAACATCACCACCCCTAGGCCTCGCTAGAATCGCCGAACCATCGCCGCTAGTAGCGCCGCCGCCAACATCCATTCGCGCCACCCATCCATGGTCGCATGCTCAGCAGCCGTTGGATCTAGATCCAACGCGTAGGATTAGATCACTTAACGAAGGGGTACGAGTAGATATGGCCCGTGCGATTTCATTTAGAGCGTGCGGCTCTCGTTGATCGATTCGTGCGAATCGGTATCAACCAATAGAATCATTCCACGTGGCCTAGTCTGTCTGTTTAAAATTCTAGAAATGATTTTTGAATGTTTAAACTTGTAAATTCAATAACTTTAGTTCTGTTTATCCAAAAAATACAAATAATATACCATTGGAATCACAAAAATAAATCCTACACATCTATGGGCTTAGTTTTGTATTTTGTTTCTGTTAAAATGGAAATTTTTGCAGAGACATTTGTTGGCCTATTTTGTGTATAAAAATTAATTGGAAAATGTTTTAAAAGCCAAATAAAGTTTATTTGATGTATAAATGTTTAGTTTAATGATCAGTACTGTTTTACTTGTCTTGGTTGGTTTAGAAAAATCCTCACATGGCATTTGCATGCATTCATATATTTTTGTTTGATTATTTGAAATATGAATTTGGTGCTATCATTTTATGTGTAGATTTTGGTGCTAGTGGTGATTGTGACTGTGAGGATTGTTGTTACTCCCCCAACTACCAAGGAAAGTGGTGCTTCATATTTTTGTCCCAATATTTTGACTATGCATAAGAAATATTTTGTATAGGGCTTGCATGATAATTTTTGCTAAGTATCTATATGCTATGCTTGGGAAATCCTAGTAGTTATAGAATTGTTAGATTTTCTCTAAGTTAAGATACTTGCTATTGCCATGCTTAGCCTAGCTAGTAGCAACCAAGGGTGGATTATATACATGCTATGGAAAAATATTTCTAAGTCTTTGACTTATGTTTTTGCTTAATAAAACAACTAAGTGAATGAAACACCTGGGTGGAATGGTAATTGCTTGGTTAGATTTTTGTTGAGTGGTTACCAAGGCCCATTTTTCAATGGTTTACCCTGTGTATCTCACTTGTGGAATGCCAGCCAGGAACAAAGGGATTTGAGATGCCATATGTTAAGAAGCTTCTAGTGCAGCCACATGGCATTATGGGCTCTGCTTGGATCATATATGTTGCAATAACTTAGCCAAATGGACAGTTGGTGGTAGGGGGTGATAGGTTTGGAGCGCGTCCATTCTGGTCTAAGGGAAGGCTTCTGAAAGGTCCTGTCTTGATGAAAGTCAAGTCTTGTGGGGAAAGTGCACCACCTCTACAGAAGGAAGAATCTAAGTACTTAGCCGTGTCCCCGGAAATGGACAATTTGAGCATCAAGACATGGAAGCTATCAAGAATCTCCTCATCCCAATTTCTAAGTTAAAAACTTTTGGTTGAACAAGGGTAAAGGTTCACCAATGTCTATTGGTGGTTCCTTGGGAGTTTTTGCCAAAGAAAAACTTAGTGTTTTCAACTGATAGGTAAAACCTATTTTGATCAAAGCAAGCCTAAGCTACACTTAGCCAAATTCATGTAGAAGCTAGATACTATTATTCTACTAAGGTATCACTTGCCACTACTAGTCCAATGTATTGACCCATTGTGGCTGTAACTTGTGATGTTGCAGGTTACTCTGATGAGGATTAGGGTTATGAGTCTACACTCAACATGCTTTCATGTGGCACATGAAGATGAAGACTTTTAATTATATTGTTAAGTTAAACTCTTGTACTAGCCTATAGCTATGGAGTTGTAAAATACTATGTTATCTCTAGAATGACGATGTAATAATGACCTTTGTTTATGTGTACTTCATCTTAATCTGTGGATGCTAGCATTTGTTCCAGGGACTAGCATTGCAATCATAGGGACCTTTACCTTTATAAAGGTGGGGTCTTACAGATGGTATCGAAACTTTGTTGTTGTAGGATTATGACCCTAGGATTGGATTAGACTAAGAAACCACTAAGGAAAAAATTCAACACTTTGAAAAATTTCCACACTTGTCTTTTTCTTCTCGTAAACTTTTCTAATCTTCTTTATCATCTCTATTTGTAGATGAACTCCATCAACGAAGCCGTGAGGAAGGGACCACTCATGACCATGACTTTGGAGTGTGAGACAGAATTTCCCAAGGCCCTCAAGAACCTTATGGTTACCATGGGGATACATGGTGCAGCTGTGTACAAGGGATTCCCTGTGATGGATGAAGGAGAAGAGTATTGGTGGGTGCAACTTCACTTGTACAAAAACAAGGAAGAAAACCACAAGGAGTCAGGATTTTGCATGGTCACCAAATCTGAAATGCACACAACATTCTTTGACTCTACAAGAAATGCAGCTTGGAATGCCATCAAGGATCTTGGTGATAGACTCAAGTGCAGAATGCTCTATAGGGTTTCGTAGCATGGAAAACAAAAAATTTCTATCGCATACAAACAAACAAGCCAAGATCTATCTACTAGATTGTAGCAACGAGTCGATGGAATAACTCACCCTCGAAGATTCCAAAGTGTTTAACGAGAGCGGATTCTCATGGGTGATTTGTCGTACTCTTCCCGATCTCAAGATCGCGTAGACAATCCTTCCGGCGCTGCGTTCCGGCAGCGCTCCCGCAGTCGGTCACATGTTCGGTACTCGACGAAGACCTTCCTCTCCCTTGTTCCAGCAGGCAGCAGAGGTTGTAGCACTCTCCTCGCGATTCCGGCAAAGGCAGTGGTACGGAAGCAGGGGAGATCTCGAGGCTTCGCCTTAAGCCGGAGCGAGTATGGTGGAGTATGAGAGAGTCCCTCAACGATCTAGGGTTTAGACACGCCGAGGAGGGGGCTATGCTGGCGGCTAGGGTTTGACCTAGGAGGCGGCGGCGGTTTGCCCTAGGGCGGCGGCAGCAGCAGGTGGTGGCGCCGGCGTCTAGGGTTTAGAGGTGGAGGAGTTGTGTGTTGGGAGAGGCAGCCCTGCCCCTCCCTTTATAGGTGGAAGGCGCGGCCAAGGGGAGGGGAGTCCCTCCCCAACTCGGCTTGGAGGTGGGCCGGCGGTGGGAGGAGGAACTCCTCCCCCAACTCGGTTTCCAACTCCCTCTCCACTTCCCAAAATAGCCGTTTGACTTTCAAATTGGCGTTTGACTTTTTCAAACTAGGATTTGAATAAACCCTCTATTTTGTTCAGCGATGACACCTAGTACATGATGTAATCATACCAACTTGATATAACACATTCATGTACCCTTCCCCTCCGGAGTGCCGGACATTCTGGAACCTTCTAGAACATTCCCGATGAAATCACCGGAACCATTCTCCAACCCCGAAACAGGATTTTCCTTATATGAATCTTATTCTACGGACCATTGCGGATCTCCTCGTGATATCCCGGATCCCATCCGAGACTCTGAACAACATTCGGTCTCTTACTCATCATTCCATAACTACTCAAACAACGTCGAATCCTTAAGTGTGTCTCCCTACGGTTCGTGAATTATGCGGACATGATCGAGACACTTCTCCGATCAATAACCAATAGAGGAATCTGGAAATTCATATGGCTCCCATATATTTCTACGATTACTTTGCGATCAAATGAACCACTTACATACGATACCAATTTCCCTTTGTCTCACGATAGTTTACTTATCCGAGGTTATGATCGTCGGTATCTCTGCATACCTAGTTCAACCTCGTTTACCGATAAGTACTCTTTTCTCGTTCCTGTGATGTGTGATCCCTTGTGAGCCAGTCACATGCTTGCAAGCTAATTGGATGACATTTCACCGAGAGGGCCTAGAGTATATCTATCCATCATATGGATGGACAAATCCCACTCTTGATCCATGTGTCTCAACCAATACTTTCCGAACACTCAATGCCACCTTTATAGCCACCCAGTTACGGTGTGGTGTTTGATGTCATCAAAGCATCCTTCCGGTGAAGGTGATATGCATGATCTCATGGTCGAAGGAATTAGGTTACTATGTATCAGAAAGCATATAGCAATTGAACTATTAAAATGACTTGATCTTTATGCTACGCTTATCTATAGGAGTATGTCCACCATATCATTCTCCTAACGATATGATCTTGTTGTTAATAACATCTCAATGTTCATGATAGGGAAACCACAATCATTTATTAACCAACAAGCTAGTATTATAAAGAGGCTTTACTAGGGACTCTATTTTAGTTTACAATTCACACAAGTATCAATGTTTCCTTGTTAATACTATTATAGCATGAATGTAAAAATTTATCATAAACACAAAGATATAATAATAACTACATTTATTATTGCCTCTAGGGCATATCTCCAACAGTCTCCCACTTGCACTAGAGTCATCTAATCTAGATTACATGGTAATATACCGAACACCCATGGCAGTTTGGTGTTGGTCATGTTTTGCCCTCGGGAGAGGTTTTGTCAACGGATCCGCCACATTCAGATCTGTGTGTACTTTGCAAATCTTTATGTCCCCATCTTGGACATGTTCTCGAATAGCGTGAAAACGTAGCTTGATGTGCTTCAGCTTCTTGTGTGACCTTGGTTCTTGCGCATTGGCTATGGCGCCCATGTTATCACAGTAGATAGACATTGGGTCCAGCGCACTAGGAACCACACCCAGCTCTGTAATGAACTCTTTCATCCATATCGCTTCTTGTGAAGCCTCCAAATCAGCCATGTATTCCGATTCAGTTGAAGATCTCGCCACAACGCTTTGCTTTGCACTCCTCCAGCTAACTGCTGCACCATTCAAAGTAAATCATTATCCAGTTGTGATTTAGAATCATCCGGATCGGTGTTCCAACTAGCATCGGTGTAACCATTAACAACGAGTTGTTCATCACCTCCATAAGAAAGAACCATATCCTTAGTTCTTCTCAAGTACTTAAGGATGTTTTGATCATTGTCCAATGATCCACTCCTGGATCACTTTGATATCTGCTAGTTAAACTAACAAAGATATGCATTGTCGGGTCTAGTACATAGCATGGCATACATTAGAGATCCTATGGCTGAGGCATGAGTCTTACTCATCCTTTCTCTATCTTACGCGTTGTCGGACTTTGAGTTTTACTCAACGTCGTATTAAGCAACATGGGCAAGAACCCTTTCTTGCTATCTTCCATTCCAAACCTCTTTAGAACTTTGTCCAAATATGTACTTTGTGACAATGATATTAGGCGTCTCGATCTATCTCTATAAATCTTTATGCCTAATATGTAAGCTGCTTCGCCAAGATCCTTCATTGAAAAACTATTATTCAAATATTACTTGACACTATTAAGAAGGTCTACATCATTCCCAATCAACAATATGTCACCTACATATAGTATTAAGAATGCCACTGAGCTCCCTCACTTTCTTGTAAATACAAGCTTCTCCATAAGTTTGTATAAATCCAGAACTTTTGATTACCTTATCAAAACGTTGATTCCAACTTCGGGATGCTTGCTTTAATCCATAGATGGACCATTGAAGTTTGCATACCTTGTTAGCATCTTTAGGATCGACAAAACCTTTGGGTTGCATCATATACAACTCTTCATCAATGTCTCCATTGAGGAAGGCTGTTTTGACATCCATCGCCATATCTCATAATCATAATATGCAGCGATTGCTAACATAATCCTCACAGGACTTTAGCTTCGCTACGGTGAGAAAGTCTCATCGTAGTCAACTCCTTGAATTTGTCGAAACCCTTTTGCGACAAGTCGAGCTTTATAGACGATAACATTACCATCAACATCTGTTTTCTTCTTGAAAATCCATTTGTTCTCGGACCTTCGGCCATCCGTAAGTCCACCAAAGTCCATACTTGGTTTTCGTACATGGATCCAATCTCGGTTCATGGCTTCTTGCCATTTATTGGAATCTGGGCTCATCATCGCTTCCTCATATGTCTCGGGGTCATCGGTGTTATCCACCAACATGACATTCATAACGGATCATACCAATCAGGTGGTACGAGTTCTCGTTGACTGCGAGGCTCTGTAGCAACTTCAAGTTTCATGATCATCATCATTAGCTTCCTCTCTTCTTTGTGCAGGCGTCACAGGAACTACTTCGTGTGCGCTACTCGCAAGTTCGAGAGAAGGTTCAACAACCTCGTCGAGTTCTACTTTCCTTCGGTCACTTCTTTGAGAGAAATTCCTTCTCTAGAAAGGATCCATTCTTAACAACGAAGATTTTGCCTTCGGATCTATGATAGAAGGTATACCCAATAGTTTCCTTCGGGTATCCTATGAAGACGCATTTTTCGCTTTGGGTTCAAGCTTGTCCGGTGTAACTTCTTTACATAGGCTTCGCAACCCCAAACTTTAAGGAACGACAATTTAGGTTTCTTCCCAAACCATAATTCATACGGTGTCGTTTCCACGGATTTAGATGGTGCCCTATTTAAAGTGAAGGCGGCTGTTTCTAATGCATAACCCCAAAATGATAGCGGTAAATCTGTAAGTGACATCATAGAACGAACCATATCTAGGAGAGTTCGATTACGACGTTCGGACACACCATTCTGTTGTGGTGTTCGGCGGTGTCAATTGTGAAAGTATCCTGCATTTCTTCAAATGCTCGCCAAACTCGTAACTCAGATATTCACCTCCACGATCAGAACGTAGAAATTTAATCTTCTTGTTACGTTGATTCTCTACCTCACTCTGAAATTCCTTAAACTTCTCGAAAGTCTCGGACTTATGTTTCATGAAATAGATATACCCATATCTACTCAAGTCATCCGTGAAGGTAAGAACATAACGATAACCACATGACGCTACACTCATTGGACCACACACATCGGAATGTATGATTTCCAATAAGTCCGTAGCTCGCTCCATCATACCAGAAAATGGAGTCTTAGTCATTTTACCCATCAGACATGCTTCGCATCTTTCAAGTGATTCAAAATCAAGTGATTCAAGAAGTCCATCGGAATGGAGTTTCTTCATACGCTTCACTCCAATGTGACCAAGGCAGCGATTGCCACATATAGGTCAAGTTATCGCTCGATTTCAAATGTTTAGCCTCAATGTTATAAATATGTGTATTTCCACTATCGAGATTCAACAAGAATAGACCATCTATCAAAGGTGCATGTGCATAAAACATATTACTCATATAAATCGAACAACCATTATTCTCGGATTTAAACAAGTAACCGTCTCGCAATAAACAAGATCCCGATATAATGTTCAGCTTAACGCTGGCACCAAATAACAATTATTTAAGTATAAAACTAATCCCGATGGTAGATGAAGGGGTAGCGTGCGAGCGATCACATCAACCTTTGATCCGTTTCCAACGCGCCGTCACCTCGTTCTTCGCTAGCTTCCGTTTATTCGCAGCACTGTTTGAGTTACAAATATGAGCAACCGAACCGGTATCAAATACCCGTGCACTACTACAGTACTAGTGAGATACACATCAATAACATGTATATCGGATATACCTTTCTTCTTGATGTTGCCGTTCTTCAAATCCGCCAAGTACTTTGGGCAATTCCGCTTCCGACCTTCTCCCTTGCGGTAAAAACACTCGATGTCGGGCTTAGGTCTAGCCTTGGTCTTCTTCGTCGTGGTAACTTTCTTACCACCCTTCTTGAAGTGTCCCTTTGCTTAGACTTGCCTTTCTTGAATTTGGTGGTCTTATTGACCAACAACACTTGGTGCTCTTTCTTGATCTCCACTTACGCAGATTTTAACATGGCAAAGAGTTCGCAACGTCTTGTTCATGTTACGCATGTTGTAGTTCATCACAAAGTTCTTGTAACTTGGTGGTAGTGATTGGAGGACACGGTAAATCCCCAAAGCATTAGGAATCACTATACCCAAGTTTTGAAGTTTGTTTGCGTGCCCAGACATCTTAAGCACATGCTCACTAACGGAGCTGCCCTCTTCCATCTTGCAGTTAAGAACTTTTCAGAATCCGAATAGCTCTAAATTGCCGCATGGGTCTCAAAGATCAATTTGAGATCACGGACAATATAATGTGGGTCTGAATTCTCAAACCTTTCTCAAGCTCGATTCTAAACCATACAAGATAGCACACCGAACTGTGGAGTCTTGAGTCTTCAGTGAGGTAAACATTCTTTACTTCATCGGTAGTAGCTGCAGGTGGGTCACCAATGGTGCATCCAGCACATAGGTCAAATTACCACTTGTGAGGACAATCCTCAAATTGCGGAACCAATCCATGGTTGCTTCCATTGTTTTCAACTTTTCTTTCTCTAGGAGCATTAAAATTGATGGTAGGGGCTTCCATTGATCTACAACATATTTGTAATAGTTTAGACTAAGTTTATGACAAATTGAGTTCTAATTAATAAAATTAATCTAGGTGAACTCCACTCAAAACAACATCCCTCACATTGTTTTAGTGATCACACGAACCAAATCCACCATATCAAAACCGATCATCACGAGAGTTGATATAGCTTCAATGGCGAACAATCGACATGTTCATCATATCTACTATATGACTCATGCTTTACCTTTCGGTGATCCGTGTTCCGAGACCATGTGCATACATGCTAGGCTCGTCAAGATCAAACCTTAGCTTCCGCATGAGCAAATCTGGCTTGCTCACGTTGTATACACTTGCGGAATCTAACGCACCCGATCATCACGTGGTGCTTCGAAACAACAAGCTTTAGCAACGGTGCTAACTAAGGGTGAACACTTTATGACTTGAAATTTATGTGCATGAGGGATCATCTTATAATGCTACCGTTGTTAACTAAGCAATACAAGATGCATAAAGGATTAACATCACATGCAATTCATAATATGGATATGATATGGCCTTTCTTCTTTGTGCTTCCGATCTCTATCTTCAAGCACGAACATGATCTCCATCATCACCGACATTGCATCAAGGTCCATGACGCTGCTCCATGGTTGTCGTTCACCGGCTTCAACTATTACAACTACTTTGAATAGACACGCGGGTCTTAACAGAATTTAAAGACAACCATATGGCTCCTGCCGGTTGCCAACTTACAATAAGGAACATTGCATACATCATATATAATCACAATCATGGCCATATCACATCACAGCACACCCCTGCAAAACAAAGTTAGACGCCTCTACTTTCTTTGCATATTTTACGTGGTTTGGGGCTTTCAATAAGTGTCGTTCTAACTTACGAACAAGAACCACAACATTGATACTAATATTGACAATCACCCGTTGTAAATTGAATCTTAACTATGGTGGGAGAAACAGGCACCCACAAAGCCACTTATGCAATACAAGTTGCATGTCAAGCGTGGAGCAAGTCTCATGAACGATGTCATGTAAGGTTAGCCTGGGCCGCTTCATCCCAACATCCCGCAAGATGCAAAGTACACAAGAAGCAATCGACAATAAAAGCATCAATGCCCACAATGACCATTGTGTTCTACTCGTGCAACAGATCTACTTATAGACACGGCTCTGATACCACTGTAGGGTTTCATAGCATGGAAAACAAAAAAATTCTATCGCATACAAACAAACAAGCCAAGATCTATCTACTAGATTGTAGCAACGAGTCGATGGAATAACTCACCCTCGAAGATTCCAAAGTGTTTAACGAGAGCGGATTCTCATGGGTGATTTGTCGTACTCTTCCCGATCTCAAGATCGCGTAGACAATCCTTCCGGCGCTGCGTTCCGGCAGCGCTCCCGCAGTCGGTCACATGTTCGGTACTCGACGAAGACCTTCCTCTCCCTTGTTCCAGCAGGCAGCAGAGGTTGTAGCACTCTCCTCGCGATTCCGGCAGCACAACGGCGTGGTACCGGAAGTACAGGGGAGATCTCGCAGGGCTTCGCCTTAAGCCGGTGCGAGTATGGTGGAGTATGAGAGAGTCCCTCGATGATCTAGGGTTTAGACACGCCGAGGAGGGGGCTATGCCGGCGGCTAGGGTTTGACCTAGGCGGCGGTGGCGGTTTGCCCTAGGGCGGTGGCGGCAGCAGCAGGTGGTGGCGACGACGGCTAGGGTTTAGAGGTGGAGGAGTTGTGTGTTGGGAGGGGCAGCCCTGCCCCTCCCTTTATAGGTGGGAGGCGCGGCCAAGGGGAGGGGAGTACCTCCCCAACTCGGCTTGGAGGTGGGCCGGCGGTGGGAGGAGGAACTCCTCCCCCAACTCGGTTTCCAACTCCCTCTCCACTTCCCAAAATAGCCGTTTGACTTTCAAATTGGCGTTTGACTTTTTCAAACTAGGATTTGAATAAACCCTCTATTTTGTTCAGCGATGACACCTAGTACATGATGTAATCATACCAACTTGATATAACACATTCATGTACCCTTCCCCTCCGGAGTGCCGGACATTCTGGAACCTTCTAGAACATTCCCGATGAAATCACCGGAACCATTCTCCAACCCCGAAACAGGATTTTCCTTATATGAATCTTATTCTACGGACCATTGCGGATCTCCTCGTGATATCCCGGATCCCATCCGAGACTCTGAACAACATTCGGTCTCTTACTCATCATTCCATAACTACTCAAACAACGTCGAATCCTTAAGTGTGTCTCCCTACGGTTCGTGAATTATGCGGACATGATCGAGACACTTCTCCGATCAATAACCAATAGAGGAATCTGGAAATTCATATGGCTCCCATATATTTCTACGATTACTTTGCGATCAAATGAACCACTTACATACGATACCAATTTCCCTTTGTCTCACGATAGTTTACTTATCCGAGGTTATGATCGTCGGTATCTCTGCATACCTAGTTCAACCTCGTTTACCGATAAGTACTCTTTTCTCGTTCCTGTGATGTGTGATCCCTTGTGAGCCAGTCACATGCTTGCAAGCTAATTGGATGACATTTCACCGAGAGGGCCTAGAGTATATCTATCCATCATATGGATGGACAAATCCCACTCTTGATCCATGTGTCTCAACCAATACTTTCCGAACACTCAATGCCACCTTTATAGCCACCCGCCACGGTGTGTGGTGTTTGATGTCATCAAAGCATCCTTCCGGTGAAGGTGATATGCATGATCTCATGGTCGAAGGAATTAGGTTACTATGTATCAGAAAGCATATAGCAATTGAACTATTAAAATGACTTGATCTTTATGCTACGCTTATCTATAGGAGTATGTCCACCATATCATTCTCCTAACGATATGATCTTGTTGTTAATAACATCTCAATGTTCATGATAGGGAAACCACAATCATTTATTAACCAACAAGCTAGTATTATAAAGAGGCTTTACTAGGGACTCTATTTTAGTTTACAATTCACACAAGTATCAATGTTTCTTTGTTAATACTATTATAGCATGAATGTATCATAAACACAAAGATATAATAATAACTATGTTTATTATTGCATCTAGGGCATATCTCCAACAGTCTCCCACTTGCACTAGAGTCATCTAATCTAGATTACATGGTAATATACCGAACACCCATGGCAGTTTGGTGTTGGTCATGTTTTGCCCTCGGGAGAGGTTTTGTCAACGGATCCGCCACATTCAGATCTGTGTGTACTTTGCAAATCTTTATGTCCCCATCTTGGACATGTTCTCGAATAGCGTGAAAACGTAGCTTGATGTGCTTCACTTCTTGTGTGACCTTGGTTCTTGCGCATTGGCTATGGCGCCCATGTTATCACAAGAGATAGACATTGGGTCCAGCGCACTAGGAACCACACCTAGCTATGTAATAAACTCTTTCATCCATATCGCTTCTTGTGAAGCCTCCAAATCAGCCATGTATTCCGATTCAGTTGAAGATCTCGCCACAACGCTTTGCTTTGCACTCCTCCAGCTAACTGCTGCACCATTCAAAGTAAATACGTATCCAGATTGTGATTTAGAATCATCCGGATCGGTGTTCCAACTAGCATCGGTGTAACCATTAACAACGAGTTGTTCATCACCTCCATAAGAAAGAACCATATCCTTAGTTCTTCTCAAGTACTTAAGGATGTTTTGATTGTCCAATGATCCACTCTGGATCACTTTGATATCTGCTAGTTAAACTAACAAGATATGCATTGTCGGGTCTAGTACATAGCATGGCATACATTAGAGATCCTATGGCTGAGGCATAGGAGTCTTACTCATCCTTTCTCTATCTTCGCGTTGTCGGACTTTGAGTTTTACTCAACGTCAGATTAGCAACATGGGCAAGAACCCTTTCTTGCTATCTTCCATTCCAAACCTCTTTAGAACTTTGTCCAAATATGTACTTTGTGACAATGATATTAGGCGTCTCGATCTATCTCTATAAATCTTTATGCCTAATATGTAAGCTGCTTCGCCAAGATCCTTCATTGAAAAACTATTATTCAAATATTACTTGACACTATTAAGAAGGTCTACATCATTCCCAATCAACAATATGTCACCTACATATAGTATTAAGAATGCTACAGAGCTCCCACTCACTTTCTTGTAAATACAAGCTTCTCCATAAGTTTGTATAAAACCAAAACTTTTGATTACCTTATCAAAACGTTGATTCCAACCGGATGCTTGCTTTAATCCATAGATGGACCATTGAAGTTTGCATACCTTGTTAGCATCTTTAGGATCGACAAAACCTTTGGGTTGCATCATATACAACTCTTCATCAATGTCTCCATTGAGGAAGGCTGTTTTGACATCCATCTGCCATATCTCATAATCATAATATGCAGCGATTGCTAACATAATCCTCACAGACTTTAGCTTCGCTACCGGTGAGAAAGTCTCATCGTAGTCAACTCCTTGAATTTGTCGAAACCCTTTTGCGACAAGTCGAGCTTTATAAACGATAACATTACCATCGCATCTGTTTTCTTCTTGAAAATCCATTTGTTCTCGATGACCTTCCGCCATCCTAAGTCCACCAAAGTCCATACTTGGTTTTCGTACATGGATCCAATCTCGGATTTCATGGCTTCTTGCCATTTATTGGAATCTGGGCTCATCATCGCTTCCTCATATGTCTCAGGGTCATCGGTGTTATCCACCAACATGACATTCATAACGGGATCATACCAATCAGAGTGGTACGAGTTCTCTTGACTGCGAGGCTCAGAGCAACTACAACCGAAGTTTCATGATCATCATCATTAGCTTCCTCTCTATGGTGCAAAGGCCACAGAACTACTTCGGTGCGCTACTCGCAAGTTCGAGAGAAGGTTCAACAACCTCGTCGAGTTCTACTTTCCTTCCAGTCACTTCTTTCGAGAGAAATTCCTTCTCTAGAAAGGATCCATTCTTGGCAACGAAGATTTTGCCTTCGGATCTATGATAGAAGGTATACCCAATAGTTTCCTTCGGGTATCCTATGAAGACGCATTTTTCCGCTTTGGGTTCAAGCTTGTCCGGCTGTAACTTCTTTACATAGGCTTCGCAACCCCAAACTTTAAGGAACGACAATTTAGGTTTCTTCCCAAACCATAATTCATACGGTGTCGTTTCCACGGATTTAGATGGTGCCCTATTTAAAGTGAAGGCGGCTGTTTCTAATGCATAACCCCAAAATGATAGCGGTAAATCTGTAAGTGACATCATAGAACGAACCATATCTAGGAGAGTTCGATTACGACGTTCGGACACACCATTACGCTGTGGTGTTCCCGGCGGTGTCAATTGTGAAAGTATCCTGCATTTCTTCAAATGCTCGCCAAACTCGTAACTCAGATATTCACCTCCACGATCAGAACGTAGAAATTTAATCTTCTTGTTACGTTGATTCTCTACCTCACTCTGAAATTCCTTAAACTTCTCGAAAGTCTCGGACTTATGTTTCATGAAATAGATATACCCATATCTACTCAAGTCATCCGTGAAGGTAAGAACATAACGATAACCACCGCGCGACGCTACACTCATTGGACCACACACATCGGAATGTATGATTTCCAATAAGTCCGTAGCTCGCTCCATCATACCAGAAAATGGAGTCTTAGTCATTTTACCCATCAGACATGCTTCGCATCTTTCAAGTGATTCAAAATCAAGTGATTCAAGAAGTCCATCGGAATGGAGTTTCTTCATACGCTTCACTCCAATGTGACCAAGACGACAGTGCCACATATAGGTCAAGTTATCGCTCGATTTCAAATGTTTAGCCTCAATGTTATAAATATGTGTATTTCCACTATCGAGATTCAACAAGAATAGACCATCTATCAAAGGTGCATGTGCATAAAACATATTACTCATATAAATCGAACAACCATTATTCTCGGATTTAAACAAGTAACCGTCTCGCAATAAACAAGATCCCGATATAATGTTCAGCTTAACGCTGGCACCAAATAACAATTATTTAAGTATAAAACTAATCCCGATGGTAGATGAAGGGGTAGCGTGCCGACCGCGATCACATCAACCTTTGATCCGTTTCCAACGCGCATCGTCACCTCGTTCTTCGCTAGCTTCCGTTTATTCTGCAAAGACCGCTTCGAGTTACAAATATGAGCAACCGAACCAAGATATCAAATACCTGTGCACTACTACAGTACTAGTGAGATACACATCAATAACATGTATATCGGATATACCTTTCTTCTTGATGTTGCCGTTCTTCAAATCCGCCAAGTACTTTGGGCAATTCCGCTTCTGACCTTCTCCTTGCGGTAAAAACACTCAAGATCGTGCTTAGGTCTAGCCTTGGTCTTCTTCGGTCGCGGTAACTTTCTTACCACCCTTCTTGAAGTGTCCCTTTGCTTAGACTTGCCTTTCTTGAATTTGGTGGTCTTATTGACCAACAACACTTGGTGCTCTTTCTTGATCTCCACTTCGCAGATTTTAACATGGCAAAGAGTTCGCAACGTCTTGTTCATGTTCTGCATGTTGTAGTTCATCACAAAGTTCTTGTAACTTGGTGGTAGTGATTGGAGGACACGGTAAATCCCCAAAGCATTAGGAATCACTATACCCAAGTTTTGAAGTTTGTTTGCGTGCCCAGACATCTTAAGCACATGCTCACTAACGGAGCTGCCCTCTTCCATCTTGCAGTTAAAGAACTTTTCAGAAGCCTCATAGCTCTCAATTGCCGCATGAGTCTCAAAGATCAATTTGAGATCACGGACAATATCATGTGGGTCTGAATTCTCAAACCTTTTCTGAAGCTCCGATTCTAAACCATACAAGATAGCATGAATCGTGGAGTAATCGAGTCTTCCGAGTGAGGTAAACATTCTTTACTTCATCGGTAGTCAGAGTGCAGGTGGGTCACCCAATGTGCATCCAGCACATAGGTCAAATTACCAGCTGTGAGGACAATCCTCAAATTGCGGAACCAATCCGCGAAGTTGCTTCCATTGTTTTTCAACTTTTCTTTCTCTAGGAACGCATTAAAATTGATGGTAGGGGCTTCCATTGATCTACAACATATTTGTAATAGTTTAGACTAAGTTTATGACAAATTGAGTTCTAATTAATAGTAAAATTAATCTAGGTGAACTCCCACTCAAAACAACATCCCTCACATTGTTTTAGTGATCACACGAACCAAATCCACCATATCAAAACCGATCATCACGAGAGTTGATATAGCTTCAATGGCGAACAATCGACATGTTCATCATATCTACTATATGACTCATGCTTTACCTTTCGGTGATCCGTGTTCCGAGACCATGTCTGTACATGCTAGGCTCGTCAAGATCAAACCTTAGCTTCCGCATGAGCAAATCTGGCTTGCTCACGTTGTATACACTTGCGGAATCTAACGCACCCGATCATCACGTGGTGCTTCGAAACAACAAGCTTTAGCAACGGTGCTAACTAAGGGTGAACACTTTATGACTTGAAATTTATGTGCATGAGGGATCATCTTATAATGCTACCGTTGTTAACTAAGCAATACAAGATGCATAAAGGATTAACATCACATGCAATTCATAATATGGATATGATATGGCCTTTCTTCTTTGTGCTTCCGATCTCTATCTTCAAGCACGAACATGATCTCCATCATCACCGACATTGCATCAAGGTCCATGACGCTGCTCCATGGTTGTCGTTCACCGGCTTCAACTATTACAACTACTTTGAATAGACACGCGGGTCTTAACAGAATTTAAAGACAACCATATGGCTCCGCGGTTGCCAACTTACAATAAGGAACATTGCATACATCATATATAATCACAATCATGGCCATATCACATCACAGCACACCCCTGCAAAACAAAGTTAGACGCCTCTACTTTCTTTGCATATTTTACGTGGTTTGGGGCTTTCAATAAGTGTCGTTCTAACTTACGAACAAGAACCACAACATTGATACTAATATTGACAATCACCCGTTGTAAATTGAATCTTAACTATGGTGGGAGAAACAGGCACCCACAAAGCCACTTATGCAATACAAGTTGCATGTCAAGCGTGGAGCAAGTCTCATGAACGATGTCATGTAAGGTTAGCCCGGGCCGCTTCATCCCAACATCCCGCAAGATGCAAAGTACACAAGAAGCAATCGACAATAAAAGCATCAATGCCCACAATGACCATTGTGTTCTACTCGTGCAACAGATCTACTTATAGACACGGCTCTGATACCACTGTAGGGTTTCATAGCATGGAAAACAAAAAAATTCTATCGCATACAAACAAACAAGCCAAGATCTATCTACTAGATTGTAGCAATGAGTCGATGGAGTAACTCACCCTCGAAGATTCCAAAGTGTTTAACGAGAGCGGATTCTCGTGGGTGATGTAGTCGTACTATTCCCGATCTCAAGATCGCGTAGACGATCCTTCCGGCGCTGCGTTCCGGCAGCGCTCCCGCAATCGTTCACACGTTCGGTACTCGATGAAGACCTTCCTCTCCCTTGTTCCAGCAGGTAGCGGAGGTTGTAGCACTCTCCTCGCGATTCCGGCAGCACAACGGCGTGGTACCGGAAGTAGAGGGGAGATCTCGCAGGGCTTCGCCTTAAGCCGGTGCGAGTATGGTGGAGTATGAGAGAGTCCCTCGAAGATCTAGGGTTTAGACACACCGAGGAGGGGGCTATGCCGGCGGCTAGGGTTTGACCTAGCCGGCGGTGGCGGTTTGCCCTAGGGCGGCGGCGGCAGCAGCAGGTGGTGGCGCCGGCGGCTAGGGTTTAGAGGTGGAGGAGTTGTGTGTTGGGAGGGGCAGCCCTGCCCCTCCCTTTATAGGTGGGAGGCGCGGCCAAGGGGAGGGGAGTCCCTCCCCAACTCGGCTTGGAGGTGGGCCGGCGGTGAGAGGAGGAACTCCTCCCCCAACTCGGTTTCCAACTCCCTCTCCACTTCCCAAAATAGTCGTTTGACTTTCAAATTGGCGTTTGACTTTTTCAAACTAGGATTTGAATAAACCCTCTATTTTGTTCAGCGATGACACCTAGTACATGATGCAATCATACCAACTTGATATAACACATTCATGTACCCTTCCCCTTCGGAGTGCCAGACATTCCGGAACCTTCTAGAACATTCCCGATGAAATCACCGGAACCATTCTCCAACCCCGAAACAGGACTTTTCTTATATGAATCTTATTCTCCGGACCATTCCGGATCTCCTCGTGATATCCCGGATCCCATCCGATACTCCAAACAACATTCGGTCTCTTACTCATCATTCCATAACTACTCAAACAACATCGAATCCTTAAGTGTGTCTCCCTACGGTTCGTGAATTATGCGGACATGATCGAGACACTTCTCCGATCAATAACCAATAGAGGAATCTGGAAATTCATATGGCTCCCACATATTTCTACGATTACTTTGTGATCGAATGAACCACTTACATACGATCCCAATTTCCCTTTGTCTCACGATAGTTTACTTATCCGAGGTTATGATCGTCGGTATCTCTGCATACCTAGTTCAACCTCGTTTACCGATAAGTACTCTTTTCTCGTTCTTGTGATATGTGATCCCTTGTGAGCCAGTCACATGCTTGCAAGCTAATTGGATGACATTTCACCGAGAGGGCCCAGAGTATATCTATCCGTCATATGGATGGACAAATCCCACTCTTGATCCATGTGTCTCAACCAATACTTTCCGAACACTCAATGCCACCTTTATAGCCACCCAGTTATGGTGTGGTGTTTGATGTCATCAACGCATCCTTCCGGTGAAGGTGATATGCATGATCTCATGGTCGAAGGAATTAGGTTACTATGTATCAGAAAGCATATAGCAATTGAACTATTAAAATGACTTGATATTTATGCTACGCTTATCTATAGGAGTATGTCCACCATATCATTATCCTAACGATATGATCTTGTTGTTAATAATATCTCAATGTTCATGATAGGGAAACCACAATCATTTATTAACCAACAAGCTAGTATTATAAAGAGGCTTTACTAGGGACTCTATTTTAGTTTACAATTCACACAAGTATCAATGTTTCCTTGTTAATATTATTATAGCATGAATGTAAACATTTATCATAAACACAAAGTTATAATAATAACTGCATTTATTATTGCCTCTAGGGCATATCTCCAACATGCTCAACACCCAAAATGACCATAGAGAAGAAAAGAAGCATACCCAAGAATTAGAGACTACCAACCAACAACTAAGGGGAGACATCATAGACCTAATATGGGAGTCTTGTGTAAGGTTCCCAACCTTTAATAAGGTAGAGATCCCTGTGTTTACAATTCTAGTCCCTGGATCAATAGCTAGCATCCACAGTTAAGATGTAATATCAAGAAACAAAGGTCATAATACAACTTTATAACCAGGAATAACATAATGTATTACATCTTACATAGCTCATTTGGCTTTTACATTACATTGCAGCAGAATATCTATAAGCATGGGGTCCTTCCTCTTCAAAGTGCCACAGGCAGACATGTTGGTTGTAGACTTGTAATCCTAATCAATAAACTTCACTAACATCAAACAAAACCTGCAACATAACAAGTTATAGCCACAAGGGTCAATACATTTGAATTGTATTGGCAAGTGATACTATGGTAGTATAGTGGAGTCTATCATCTATATGCATTTGGCTAAGTGGAGCTTGGGCTTGCTTTGCTCAAAATAGATCTTCCTTATCATTTGAAAACACTAAGTTTTTGCTTGACAAAAATCTTTCCCAAGGCATCTCCCAATAGAAATTGGTGATCCTTTCAACCCTTGTTCAACCACAAGTTTTTAACTTAGAAATTTGGATGATGAGATTCTTGATAGCTTCCATGTCTTGGTGCTCAAATTGTCCTTTGCCAGGGACATGGCTAAGTACTTAGATTTTACACTCTTCAGAGGTGGTGCACTTTCCCCACAAGACTTGGTTTCACCAAGACAAGATCTTTCAGAAGCCTTCCCTTAGACCAGAATGGACGCGCTCTAACCT
Source organism: Avena insularis (assembly GCA_023614405.1). Lineage (NCBI taxonomy): Eukaryota > Viridiplantae > Streptophyta > Magnoliopsida > Poales > Poaceae > Avena > Avena insularis. The sequence continues at coordinate 468,948,337 of CM042697.1, read as the reverse complement.
ATCAATCCCCTACCACCAACTGTCCATTTGGCTAAGTTCTTGCAACCTATATGATTTGAAGCTTCTCAACATTTGACATCTTAAATCTCTTTGTTCCTGGGTGGCCATCCACAAGTGAGACATCAAGTATTCCCCAGTATACTGGACTTGGTGAAGCCCAAGTTTCCCCGACATCTTTGGACTTGCATGACCACTCAACACAAACCATTCCTTCCATTCCACCCAGGTGATTCATTCACTTAGTTGTTTTATTAAACTAAAACACAAGTCCTCAGACTTAGAAGTTTTTCCATAGCATGAATATATATATTCCACCCTTGTTTTCTATTAGATAAGCTAAGCATGATAGTAGTAGGAATCTTAACTTAGGGAAAATTTACTAAGGTTTCATCTACTAGGATTTCCCATAGCATGGTTTATACTTAGCAAAAATTCCATGCAAATCTTACTTAGAAATATCACTAATGCATAGTGAAATTAATGGGACAAAAGTATGAAGCATCACTTGCCTTTTTGGTAGAGAGTATAAGTTCACTTCCTTGTTCTTTGCAATGTTCACTCACTTCAAATCACTACAATTCAATCAAGCAAACAATATTTCAATCTACCATTCAAGCAATTCATCACATAAAATGATACAATCAAAGTAATGCATGCAAGCATGCAATAGGTTGTTTTATTTGCAAAAGTGGTTTCTAGTAGGTTGTAAACATTTGGAAACACCTATTGGTCATTTTATAAAGTGGCAAAGTCATTTGCAATAGGTTTCACTTTATAAACCCTTTTTAAAACAAGGTATCATTTTATGCGGTGTAAAAATGTTTTCAATAAGGCATTAATCTATAGGGTTCACAAAATATGTTTTCAAACCATAAAATCTTGTGTTTAGGGTCAGAGAGTTTATTTCCAAAACATTTCTCAAAGGTTTTCTTCCAAAACCATTTTTAATAAATAAATCATATTTTTATTTGACTAGAAATGGTTTAAATCCAAGATTCATTCTTTTGTTTCACCAAATACATTTTTGATACCACAAAGTGTTTCCTATGGTCAGTAGGTTCAAAACTCACCATTTGCAAAATATTTTATCCCCAAAATCATTTTAGAACAATTTTTATAATCTAAACAAGCATACCTAAGTTTCTGCAAAAACAAACATTTTACCAGAAGCTTTTTTACTAAACAAAGTGCATGGTTGGCTAGGGCTTGTTTTTCTGAATCTATTGATATAAAGTTTGCAAAGACGTGTAGATTTAAAGTTATAGAATTTACAAAATCACATATCTAATAGATTCAAATCTGTTTTTAAAACCAGAGTCTGGCCACGTGTCTTGTTCCTATTCGCCCATACCGTTTCGTCTGGATCACGCTCTCTGGTGCGTTGGATTTAAGTTAGATCGAGCGGTGCAGATCAAGCGTAACGGTTCAGGTTAAGTGATCTATCGCGTCCCTACGATCTTCATCTAATGGCTATCAACACAACAACCATGAACTGGCGGTGTCGAGCGACGGTGAGCGGCGGCGATGCTCGGCTAGCGGCAGAGCTGGCACTAGAGGAAGCAAGGAGGAAGAAGAGATGGCTCACCGTGTTCGCAAGGAGGTGCCAAAGCTCAACGTGTTGTTGGTTCGATGAGGGGCGCACAGGGATGGTGGCAATTCCTCGCCGGAGTCGCTGGCGGCGTCAGGCGGCTCTGGAGGTCGTCGAGGGCGACGCTGCGGTTCACCCCAAGGCAAAACAAAGGCGTGGTTAGATGCGGGCGAGTGTGGCGAGTGCAGGAGTGTCATCGGGAAGGATAGGGGTGGACGACTACTTACGGGGAGGGTCGCCGGAGTTGATGTAGTTTGACGGTGGCGCTCAGTCGAAGACGTTGCCGAGCTTGCAGGGCACGCGCGGGCGAGCTGACGATACGGAGAGGTGCGCCAGGGTCTGGGGAACTTGCCTGCGTGCTCGGGGAGGCAAGGGGTGGCGCGAGGCTGCCGGAATCTGGTGGGGAGCTCGTCGGAGACAGCGGCCTTTGAGGCTAAAATTTGGGCAGCCTAGTGGCTCCGGTTGGGTGAGGTCTGAGGGGAAAAGAAGAGAGGGAAGAGGCGAGTTAACGTGCGCGATTACTGGCCAATTCATTCGCAGCATTGATGTGAATTAGGCTCACGAATTCAATGGCAGAAACGGGAGAAAGGGGGGAAGAACAGATCGCGGGTAGGAACGACGAACTGGTAGGTGGGGCCGTCTGGCAGCGAGAGAGAGAGAAGGAGTGCGGGGTCCATGCGTTAGTGTCGCTGCGGGTTTGATCGTTGGTTCGAATCGTTTTTCTGCGGGAGAGGAGCAGTGGGCTAGGTTGGGCTTAGTTGGGCTGGCCGGCTGGGCTGGCTTGTTTCCCTTTTTTTGTTCTGAATGCTTTTCTATTTCTCTTTCTTTTATTCTGTTTTGATTTTGTTTGGTCAATTCAATCATTCACTTGAATTCAAAACCTTGCCAAAATTTGAGTAGGTTCAAATACTGATTAGTATTATATTTTGATGTCAATTTTTGAATAAAACCTTATTCATTTTGGGGTATTTTATTTATTCAAAATAGGCTCTAGTTTTTAATTAGATAGGATTTAATAATATTTTTAAATCTCCATTTAAAATCTTTAACTTTCCAAATCCTTTCATTAGGTTTTTATTTGATTAATTGGGTTCAAATAATTCATCTTGAATTATTTGGAAAGGTTTTTAATATGATTTATTAATCATTTAATATTTGGATTTGTCTTTATTCCAATAGGATTTGGTTTAAGCTATTTTATTTTATTTTGGAAATTCTTTATCCTTTTATTTTATTTGGATTGGGACTAAATTCATTCCACTTGCTTATTGGATTAGGCCAAGATTTGGTTTGGTCTTTAAATATTCTTTAATTAATATTTCTTTCTTTAACTTATAAAATCCTTATCTTTTTATTTAGAGACCCAAACTTGGTGATTCCAATTTGTGAAATCTTGTTTATTATTTGTTTATCCTTTTAAAGATCTTTTGGATTATTTGCTCACCAATTGGTATGGATTTTTAGATAAGGGCTTTATTAGCTTTGGGAATTCAATTCCTTTTCTTATTAAATTCATAAGATTTTATTTATGGTTCCAAATTGAGTGAAACCAATTTATATGGTTTTATAATATTTCTATTTGTCTTTCTTGATCAATTGTATTTGTTTGTTGACAAATTTTTATATGGATCAAATCCATAGGCTTGGAGATAACTTGGAAATGATTTTTATTCCATTAGGGTTAAGGGTTTGGATTTATTTTCCAAGTGTTTAAATTTCCAGATACATTCATTGAGGAATGCATTTCTCTTGATTTGGATTTTTGTTGGATTCAAACTTTTATCAAAGTTTGTTCAAGATGAGGATTTTAAGTTTCCATTTAGAAACAAAAGTTCCTTTTCACCCTGATTTTCAACAAAAAAATATTTTGTTTACTTTATTTTTCACATTACAAGATTTGGAAAATCTTGGGATGTGACATCTTGTGAACAAGATAGACAGATGGCTACTAAGGATGCCTTGATAGCTATTTTGTCTAGTGAGTGAGAGTTGTAACGTACTTCGTTAGTTGGACCACCACACTTATCGTTTCACTTCCAAAAATTTGTCTAAGTTATGTTGAACCTTTGATGTTGTAATGGATTGGTGTATGTCATGACTTGTGTGTTTGTTGCTAAAAGATGTGCTTGTGATATTTTGTCTTGTGATTTTTCTCTACTTGTGTTGATTCTAACTTTTCTCTATCTTATAAAAATAGATGCCTAATGTTGTTATCAACACAGCCGAGGAGTTCAAGGGAACTCGTTTTGGTACTCGTCTCATTGAGCTCACTAGTGTGCTCAACCTTCCACTTCCTAGCATCATGAAACTTCCATTCACTAAGTTTGAGAGGAAGGACCTATGGGGCTTTAGAGTCACACAGCCGGGACGCCAGACAGAGCCAACCACGGAGGCCATCAATTTCAAGATGATGCATGACGACAAGGACAAAGGCTTAGATGTAGTCATGTAGGAGTTACTTGGGCGCCTGGTAGGGAGGCACTCCACCGAGCTTAGAGGTCTTTACTTTCACCCCTTCGGGAGACGCAACGAGGATGGTGAGACTATAGAGTACGAGGATGCTGCTAGAGAGACGATGGAGCCGATTCGTCTGTACCTTCAGGACCTAGAGGGTCTTATTAGACACCTAGATACTGATAGGACCAACATCATGCTTAGCAATGACGAGCTCCAGGTTCAGCTCCGAGAGAAGGACAAGCTCTTCGCGGAGCAAGACGAGATTGTCAAGGAAATGGAGGGCAAATATGAAAGTCAAGACAAGAAGTTCAAGAGCCAAGAGAAAAGGGTCCAAGACAGGAACAAGAAGATCCGGGAGATTAAGGAAGAGCTAGAGGCCAAGGACTTCGAGCTTGAGCATTAGCAGGGAGTGATTGAGAGGCTTCCCTCACAGAAGAGGGCTCTTAGGGCCAAGATTGAGGCCTTGACTACTAGTGTTGAGGAGTACAAGACCGCCATGGAGAATGCAGGTCTTACCCTTGTTGATGTGGAGATTGATGCAGAGGAGTAGTGTAAACTACTCGTTTATCTTTCATCTAATGTACCTTGATTATTGAGTCGCAATGACCATCCAACATGTGGATGGCTTGCTATGGTGTGTTTGCATTTTGCCAAAACTTGTCGTTTATGTCGTTCAAACTCTATGTTATTTTGATGCTTGGTTATTGTGATTGTCTATGTGATGTATTGTGCATGTTAAGCATCTATAGGTATCTCATTCTTATCCTTATTAAAACCACAGATGCCTCCTCGACGAGCCAACCCCAACCAAAACAACAACAACGTCACTCCCGAGATGCAGCAATTGATGACAGCACAAGCTCAACTGATGCAGATGATGACAACATTCATGCAGAACCAGAACCATAATAACAACAACAATAACAACAACAACAACAATGACCAGAATAATCAGCCAGGATTTGACATGCTCACCAGATTTCTAAGACTGAGGCCTGCAAAGTTCTCGGGAACCACTGATCCAATGGTAGCCAATGACTGGTTACGTTTAGTGAACAAGGACTTAGTGACTGTAGGCTGCACCAACAAAGAGAAGGTCAGGTTTGCAGCACATCTGTTAGAAGGGCCAGCAGCAACTTGGTGGGACAACTTTCAGATCACAACTCCCATTGAGGATGTGACTTGGGCTATCTTTGAGGATGGATTTCGTATAGCTCACATCTCATCCGGAGTGATGAATTTGAAGAAAAAGGAGTTTCATAATCTGAAGCAGTGTCACCTTAGTGTGGCTGAGTACATTGAGGAATTCAACAATCTGGCGTGATATGCACCCGATGAAGTTGATACAGATGCCAAGAGGAAGGAGAAATTCCTCGAAGGACTAAATGATGAGTTGAACCTGCAGTTGTCTGTTGCCTATGTCCCAACCTATCAATCACTCTGTGACAAGGCTACCATCTTGGAGAACAAGATGAAACAGGTTGAGAGCGGGAAGAGAAAGCATAGCTTTGATAAGCACAGCTCGGGATCGTCTCACAAGCGTTCCCAACATGATGATAGTGGGAGTTCAGGATCCCACAAACATGGAAAGTACAACAACCACCACAGCCACAACCGTCATCATGACAACAAGCATCACCGTAGTCATGATAATGACAAGTATAAGAACCACAAGAGTGGACATAAGAGCCACCATAGTGGAAGTGGAAGTGGAAGTGGAAGTCAGCCTGCAAAGAGAGATATCAGTCAGGTTGAGTGTTTCAAGTGTAAGAAGATGGGGCACTATGCTAATGAGTGCCTAGAAAAGAAGGTTTAAGGTGCCAACAAGCCCAATCCCTTCCAAAAGGGACAAGTGAACCACATCAATGTGGAAGAAATCTATGAAGAATCTGATGTTGTGGCTGGTAAGTTCAAACTCAATTCTATTCCAGCAATTGTTCTTTTTGATACTGGCGCATCGCATTCATTCATATCAAGAGCATTTGTTGATAAAAATGGATTTCCAACTGAAAATATTGGGTGTCCTATAAAAGTAAGTTCTCCCGGTGGAGATATGATAGTAAGTCTTGGATGTCATGATCTGGTAATAGAATTTGGAAAGCATAAGTTTCCAGTTAGTTTGATAATCCTAGATTCCCAAGGTTTGGTTGTTATTTTGGGAATGGATTGGATGACCAAGTATAAAGGAGTACTAGATTGTGCCAATCATACCGTTACACTCACAACCCCGGATAATAAAAGGATTAGATTCAAGTCTAACTTTGAATCAAAAGGGAGTAAGCTAAATTCTCTTAAGGGGGTTATCATAGACAGTGTGCTAATTGTGAGATAATATCCGAATGTGTTTCTGGAGGAATTGCCAGGAATGCCACCAGATAGAGATGTGGAGTTTCTGATTGACTTGCTGCCAGGATCTAGACCAATAGCAAAGAGACCTTACAAGATGTCAGTTGATGAGTTGAAGGATTCAAGAAACAACTTGGAGAACAGTTGCAGAAAGGATTTATTCAACCAAGTTCTTCATCTTGGGGAGCACCAGCCTTGTTTGTAGAAAAGAAAGATAGAAGTCAAAGGTTATGCATAGATTATCGTTCACTCAATGAGGTGACCATCAAGAACAAGTATCATTTACCCAGAATCAATGACTTGTTTGATCAGCTAGAAGGAGCCCGTGTGTTCTCAAAGATTGATCTTCGATCAGGCTACTTTCAGCTAAAGATAAGGGAACAAGACATATCTAAGACTGCTTTCACCACTAGGTATGGATTGTATGAGTACACTGTGATGCCATTTGGTTTAACAAATGCACCATCCTACTTCATGAATATGATTAACAAGGTGTTCATGGAATTTCTTGATAAGTTCGTTGTCATTTTTATCGATGAAATTTTGATCTATTCCAAGAGCAAGGAAGAGCATGAAGAACATTTGCGATTGATACTTGAGAAGCTTAGAGAGCATAAGTTGTATGCCAAATTCAGCAAGTGTGAATTCTGGTTGAATGAAGTCGGATTTCTTGGACACATTGTGTCAGGAGATGGTGTAGCAGTTGATCTCGCAAAAGTGTCAGCTGTAACTGAGTGGGCATCACCTAAGTCAGTGAAAGAAGTTCGTAGTTTCCTTGTCTTGGCAGGATACTACAGAAGGTTCATTGAGAATTTCTCAAAGGTAGCTAAGCCAATGACGGAGTTACTTAAGAAAGACAAGAATTTGATTGGACTGAAGGATGTGAACTCAGTTTCCAAGAGTTGAAGAAGAGACTAGTGACAGCACCAGTCCTATGTCTGCCAGATTTGGAGAAGGATTTCCAAGTGTATTGTGATGCATCTCACCAAGGATTAGGTGCAGTTCTGATGCAAGAAGGGAAAGTTGTGGATTATGCCTCGAGACAACTCAAAACTCATGAAGTGAATTATCCTACTCATGATTTGGATTTAGCCTCTGTTGTCCATGCACTCAAAACATGGAGACATTATCTTTTGGGAAAGCGATGTGAACTGTTCATAGATCACAAAAGTTTGAAGTATATCTTCACTCAGAAAGAAATCAACATGAGACAGAGAAGATGGCTAGAACTCATCAAGGACTATGACTTGAGTTTGCAATACCACCCCGGTAAAGCAAATGTTGTAGCGGATGCATTAAGCCGTAAGGTTTATGTGAATGGCCTTACTAAGGGAGAATTGCCAGATGATCTGTGTGCCCAATTCAAAGATCTCAGATTGGAGATAGTGCCTGAAGGACATCTCATGTCATTGGATGTTCAACCCACATTGTTGGAAAAAATCAAGGAAGCCCAAAAGATGGACAAGGAAATTGAAGAGATTAAGGAAAAGATTGGTAAGGGAAAATCCAAAGGATTCCATGAAGACGAACATGGTACTTTATGGTATGGAAAACGTATCTGCATTCCGCAAGATCCGGATCTTTGAAAACTGATTTTACAAGAAGCACACAACTCACCATATTCCATTCATCCGGGTAACACCAAAATGTACATGGATGTGAAGGAAAGATTTTGGTGGAATAATCTCAAGAAAGACATCACCGAACATATTACTTTGTGTGATGTATGTAGTAGAGTGAAAGAGGAACATCAGAAACCAGCAGGATTGTTACAACCACTACCTATTCCTGACTGGAAGTGGGACAATATTGGCATGGATTTCATCACTGGACTGCCAAGGACTAGATCAGGATATGATTCTATTTGGGTCATAGTAGATCGCCTAACTGAAGTGGCTCCTTTCATACCCGTGAAGACAACCTATAAAAGTGTTAAGTTAGCCAAGATCTATATGAATAGGATTGTGTGTCTGCATGGAGTACCCAAGAGTATTGTGTATGATAGGGGAACTCAATTCACTTCCCATTTTTGGAGGCAACTGCATGAGTCATTGGGAACGAGATTGGAATTCAGCACTGCTTTTCATCCCCAGACTGATGGGCAAACAGAAAGGACCAACTAGATTCTAGAGGATATGTTGAGGGCATGTGCCCTAGATTTGGAGCTAGTTGGGATGAAAGTCTTCCTTACGCAGAATTCTCTTACAAAAACAGCTATCAGGCTAGTATTGAGATGGAACCGTTTGAATTTCTCTATGGGATAAAGTGTACTACACCATTACTATGGAATGGTGTTGGAGAAAGAAACTTGTTCGATCCAGAACTAATCAAGGAAGCTGAAGAGAAAGTCAAGTTTGTAAAGGACAGATTGAAGATAGCACAGTCCCGGCAAAAGAGCTACGCAGATCCCAAGCGTAGAGAAGTCACCTATGAGGTGGGTGATAGAGCTTATCTTAGAGTATCACCACTTCGTGGAGTGGAAGAGATTTGGAGTCAAAGGAAAATTGGCACCAAGATATGTTGGACCATTCAGGATTCTGAGCCGTAAAGGAGAAGTAGCATATGAGATTGAATTGCCTGAATCATTGTCTGCCGTTCACAATGTGTTTCATGTGAGTCAGCTAAAGAAATGCCATCCGGAGATGGAAGAGACTTCTTTGAAGGATACTATACCTTTGGAGGAGGTCCAATTGGAAAGTGATCTCACCTATGAGGAGAATCCTATCAAGATCCTTGAGACTGCCAAAAGAGTTAATCGGACTAAGACTATCAAATTCTGCAAAGTTCAGTGGAACCATCATTCCGAGGAACAAGCAACATGGGAAAGAGAAGATGATCTTCGGAAAGACCACCCCACCTATTTGCTAGCCCATCCGAATCTCGAGGGCGAGATTCACCTTAAGGGGGTTAGATTTGTAACATCCCAAAAATCATGATTTATAAAGTTTGCATATCATTCATGCATTCATAAGCATTTGGATCATTTTCAAATAAGGTTTCAAAACAGAAGCAAATTGTTGCCTATTATTTTATGTAGGAAAGGCAATGGCTTTATTTTTCACTCTCAAATTATGAGAATACTTTGCTTCAACCAGAAAGTTTTGAATATAGTTTTGAATGTTCATTCCAAAGCTTGTTCAAAATTTCAAAACAAAAATCTAAAATTCAAAACCATTCATATGCCTATTATAAATAAATAACTAAGGCAAGGTTTTATTTTAATTTCAATGGGCCAATGTATTTTTGAGTGAACAACAATGTTTTGAAATCAAAAATGTGCATGTTTCACTTTACAAATATCCAGAGAAAGTTTGAATTCAAATTCATTTGAAAAGAATTTGAAAATGATTTCAGAAAATCAAAACAGAAATAGAAAAGAATAAAGAAAAGGAAAAGGGCCAGCGTTGCCAATCTGGCCTAGTACTGGATCCAGCCCAACAACCAGCCCACCCGGGGTTTTCCTCTCCCTCTGTTTCTCACCTGCGCAAGCACCCCCTCTCACTGACGCCCCAGACCCACCTGCCCCGTCATCGTCTTCCCCAAACCCCGCCCACGACCTGGCCTCGCCGTTTCTTCCTCCTCCTTCACTGCCGCGTTTTAATTCGATTAATTACCGTTGATTCCGTGCGCAATCCTCACCCCTACTCTGGCAACTTAATCCCCTCCCCCTCACGGCCATTTCCCCCAACACAACCAGCCAGAAGCGCCGCCAAGCTCCGCGAATTCCCGTTTGCACCGCCGCAGCACCGAGCAACTCCCGCAAACGATTCCGGTGAGTTCCTACCGCCCCTTGCCTTCTGCTTGACCCTTCGAGTTCTCCATGTCCTGGTGCATCTTCTAATGCCTCTGGTTTGCCTGTGCATGACCCAGGTCGCCGTCCCTGTTCACTTCCACAAACGACAGAGTCGCCGCTCAACTCCGACGAACGATTTAGGTAAAACCCGACTGCCCCTCGCCTTCTCCCTGATCCTATCATGTTCGCCTGATCGTTGCACACACGCTGGTGCCTTTGGTTTCTGTTAGGGCGGTCTAGAACATCGCCAACGTCGTCGTCCACCCAAGACTGACGCTGTCCTCAACTCCGACAAGCCCCCACGGCCACAGCAGCTCGCCCCCGTCCCAACCGCGACCACGTTGAGATTCCTCGTGCACGTGCGAGTCTGGTAAGCAACATCACCACCCCTAGGCCTCGCTAGAATCGCCGGACCATCACCGTCAGTAGCGCCGCCGCCGCCAGCATCCATTCGCGCCGCCCATCCATGGTTGCATGCTCAGCAGCCGTTGGATCTAGATCCAGCGCGTAGGATTAGATCACTTAACGAAGGGGTACGAGTAGATCTGGCCCGTGCGATTTCATTTAGATCGTGCGGCTCTCGTTGATCGATCCGTGCGAATCGGTATCAGCCAATAGAATCATTTCACGTGGCCTAGCCTGTCTGTTTAAAATTCCAGAAATAATTTTTGAATGTTTAAACTTGTAAATTCAATAACTTTAGTTCTGTTTATCCAAAAAATACAAATAATATACCATTGGAATCACAAAAATAAATACTACACGTCTATGGTCTTAGTTTTGTATTTTGTTTCTGTTAAAATGGAAATTTTTGCAGAGACATTTGTAGGCCTATTTTGTGTATAAAAATTAATTGGAAAATGTTTTAAAGGCCAAATAAAGTTTATTTGATGTATAAATGTTTATTTTAATGGTCAGTACTGTTTTAGTTGTCTTGGTTGGTTTGGAAAAATCATCACATGGCATCTGCATGCATTCATATATTTTTGTTTGATTATTTGAAATATGAATTTGGTGTTATCATTTTATGTGTAGATTTTGGTGCTAGTGGTGATTGTGACTGTGAGGATTGTTGTTACTCCCCCAACTACCAAGGAAAGTAGTGCTTCATATTTTTGTCCCAATATTTTGACTATGCATTAGAAATATTTTGTATAGGGCTTGCATGATAATTTTTGCTAAGTATCTATATGCTATGCTTGGGAAATCCTAGTAGTTGTACAATTGTTAGATTTTCTCTAAGTTAAGATACTTGCTATTGCCATGCTTAGCCTAGCTAGTAGCAACCAAGGGTGGATTATATACATGCTATGGAAAAATATTTCTAAGTCTTTGACTTATGTTTTTGCTTAATAAAACAACTAAGTGAATGAAACACCTGGGTGGAATGGTAATTGCTTGGTTGGATTTTTGTTGAGTGGTTACCAGGGCCCATTTTTCAATGGTTTACCCTGTGTATCTCACTAGTGGAATGCCACCTAGGAACAAAGGGATTTGATATGTCATATGTTAAGAAGCTTCTAGTGTAGCCACATGGCATTATGGTCTCTTCTTGGATCATATAGGTTGCAATAACTTAGCCAAATGGAAAGTTGGTGGTAGGGGGTGATAGGTTTGGAGCGCGTCCATTCTGGTCTAAGGGAAGGCTTCTGAAAGGTCCTGTCTTGATGAAAGTCAAGTCTTGTGGGGAAAGTGCACCACCTTTACAGAAGGAAGAATCTAAGTACTTAGCCGTGTCCCCGGAAATGGACAATTTGAGCATCAAGACATGGAAGCTATCAAGAATCTCCTCATCCCAATTTCTAAGTTAAAAACTTTTGGTTGAACAAGGGTAATGGTTCACCAATGTCTATTGGTGGTTCCTTGGGAGTTTTTGCCAAAGAAAAACTTAGTGTTTTCAACTGATAGGTAAAACCTATTTTGAGCAAAGCAAGCCTAAGCTACACTTAGCCAAATTCATGTAGAAGCTAGATACTATTATTCTACTAAGGTATCACTTGCCAATACTATTCCAATGTATTGACCCACTGTGGCTGTAACTTGTGATGTTGCAGGTTACTCTGATGAGGATTAGGGTTATGAGTCTACACTCAACATGCTTGCATGTGGAACATGAAGATGAAGACTTTTAATTATATTGTTAAGTTAAACTTTTGTACTAGCCTATGGCTATGGAGTTGTAAAAGACTATGTTATCTCTGGAATGACGATGTAATAATGACCTTTGTTTATGTGTACTTCATCTTAAATTGTGGATGCTAGCATTTGATCCAGGGACTAGCATTGCAATCATGAGGACCTTTACCTTTATAAAGGTGGGGTCTTACATCTATGCTCTCCCCATGTGTGTGAAAGTGAAAGAGTGCACGCCATGGTGGCACTTAGGCTTGAGTCTACATAAATACTCTTTGTGCTTTAATAGATCTATGATTTTCCCTACGTGTGTGAAAGTGACAGGGGGCATACCGTGTGTGGCACTTTGGCTAGATTGAATATTTGTTATGAGTTATATTTGGAGTTGGATTCCTCTATGAAATTGTGGTGTTTGTTGGAACCATCTAGTGCTCAAGGTGACAGTGTGGGGTTATCTAGATTGGGGAAGGCGGACTTTGAGGTGTGCTGTTATATCCCTACCTTGGATTAGAGTGTCAAACCGGAGAGTAGTATCATGAAGAGAGGATATTTATATGAGAGAGTGTTCACTAGCGAAAGTATGATCCCTAGGCCTTGTTTCTAAGCATTGAAAGTCCGTTTGCTACTAGATCTGTTGCATGTTTGCTTGCTTCCATCTTTGTTCCGTTTGCCAGGGAGGTTTTGGTTCTTTACCTTACCTCACCATCAAGATCTTTTTTGGCACCGTTACCCCACATCAACAACAAGTCAGAAGCTATTTTCTGGCACCGTTACCACTTGTATTTCACTATCTCTTCGCCGAACTAGTGCACCTATACACCTGACAAGTGTATTGGGTGTGTTGGGGACACAAGAGGCTTCGTGTATCTTGATTGCAGGGTTGCTTGAGAGGGAATACCTTTGACCACTTCCTCCCTGAGTTCGATAAACCTTGGGTGGTCCACTTAAGGGAAACTTGTTGTTGTTCTACAAACCTCTACACTTGGAGGCCCAACAACTGTCTACAAGAATAGAAGTGCATAGACATCACTCAGCAAAGAAGGAAATTATTTCATGATCTAAGGCATTACTTTTGGGATGATCCACACTTATATAAAGGAGTAGATGGCATTATGTGAAGATGTGTTCCAGAATTTTAACAACAAGAGATATTGAGAAAATGTCATGCCAGTGCTTATGAAGGACATCATGCTGGGGATAGGACTGCACAAAGGTTTTACAATCTGGATTTTATTGGCCTGCCCTTTTTAAAGATGCAAGGAAGTTTGTCTTATCATGTGATGAATGCCAATGAGTAGGTAACATCTCTAGACGCAATGAAATGCCTATGAATTATTCTCTTGTTATTGAACCTTTTGATTGTTGGGGATTTGACTTTATGGGGCCTTTTCCTCCTTCAAAAGGGTATACACATATTCTTGTTGTTGTTGACTATGTTACAAAGTGGGTAGAAGCCATACCTAAAAACAGTGCTGATGGTAAGACCTCTTTGAAAATGTTTAAAGATGTCATTTTTCCTAGGTTCGGTGTGCCTAGATATCTCATGACTGATGGAGGCTCTCATTTTATTCATGGGTTTTTTAGAAAAACTCTCGCTAAGTATGATGTAAACCACATAATTGCTTCAGCTTATCACGCCCAAACTAGTGGGAAAGTAGAACTTTCCAATAGGGAAATTAAATCTATCTTGCAGAAGACTGTCAATAGATCTAGAAAAAACTGGGCTAAAAAGTTGAATGACGCTTTGTGGTCTTATAGAACTGCTTATAAAAATCCTATGGGGATGTCTCCTTACAAAATGGTTTATGGGAAAGCTTGTCACTTGCCTTTAGAATTATAACACAAAGCTTATTGGGCAGTGAAAGAGTTGAATAGAGATTTTAGACTTGCTGGAGAGAAAAGACTGCTCAACTTAAGTACTCTAGATGAGTGGAGAGGTGAAGCTTACGAAAATGCTAGGATCTTTAAGGAAAAAGTAAAAATATGGCATGATAGGAGAATTCTCAAAAGGGAGTTCCATGTTGGTGAGAAAGTTCTTTTGTATAGGTCTCGTCTCAGATTTTTTGCAGGGAAACTACTCTCCAAATGGGAAGGACCTTTTATTATCAAGGAAGTGTACCATTCAGGTGCCATCAAAATTTCTTCTCTGAAGGATGACACAACACATGTGGTTAATGGTCAAATACTAAAACATTATATTTCTAGAGATTCTTATAATGAAGATGTAGATGTTATTCAAATGGTGACTCTAGAAGAATTATCAGAAGCCAAACACCAGAAACTGCAAAGTTCATATTTGAATAGGTAAAAGTGGTGAAAACAGAAGGTTCGTGAAACTCCAATCTTTTTATATTTTTGATGTTTTTATTACATAAGGGAAGTTACGAGACGAAACTGAAGAGGAAATGGAGCCCGGGGTGGACAAACCCACCCCAGGCACGGGCCCAGCTCGCTACCGAGGGGGGGTGTTCCCCCCTCGAACTCCGTCTCCGCCTCGTTTCTGTGTCAAAACCTTCCTTATGCATTGAAACTTCATAATATATAACCCCCCGGGTTCCCTGAGGTTCTTGCACCGTGTTATCATCGTGTTTTCGTTTCAATATGTTTCTGTTAGGAAAATTCTCAGATTTGGAGCCTCAATGTCTTCCTCTGGATCACCCACGGAGGGTTCCTCTGTAGACGTCCTCAACCCGTACATGTATGAGTTGAGGATTCATCCCAAAGAGTTGATCCTCAAGGAGGGGAAGGTAGAAATGAAATAAGTTCAAGGCCCTAAAGGAGAAGGCAGTCTGGAAGACAGGATGGAAGCATTAGAACAGGAAGTTTTCAGGTACAAGAAGATGGCAGAATGCAAAGTGGATGTTATTCACAAGATAAGTTCAGAACTCATCACCAAGCACAAGGGAGAAGTAGTTGAGCTCCAAGAAGAGATCATTTCACTCTGTCAGACCACCAACCAATTGCGAGCACAACTCTATGACATACAGAACCAAAACTGTGAGTATGAGGCTAGATTTGACCGCATAAGCTCTGCTTCTAGTTTCAGGATTGCGGAGACAAGGACATCCTTTTTGGATGGGTAACCATTGCCTTGGAAGTTTTATGATGACAAAAGAACACCACCACCAAAGGAGTAATTCGTCATCAGGTTTGGCATCCCCTTGGCTTGTTCCAAGCTTGGGGGAGTGCCGCGGTATCACCACCATTATCTTTTATCTTTTACCTTTTTAGTGGATTCATATCTATGGTAGAGAGGTTATCATATAGTTTGGTTTGCATGTGGAAGTATATCTCCTTTAGTTGATTATCTATGTACCCTTGGTGTGAGTGCCCTTATTGAATATTAAAAAGAAGTCTCATCTTTTATTTTTTGCACTTCTTATTTTAGTTTGCAATCTCTATTATATGATGGATCTTGTTGATCAGTATTGGCACCACTTTGGGATCATCAAGTGGATCTAAATTGGTTTTGGCAAACCGAGTTCTGGTCAGTAGCATTACTATGAAAGAGAAAAGGAAAGAAAAAAGCTTACAGGTAATTTTTATCATTTGTTTTCTTTCTTGTTGGCTCATAAGCTTAGTATTCTTTATTTAAGATCTTTTGTGTGTTCAAGGAAGATTGCATGTTTGGCTTTATTACTTGTATGTTTGCTTATTTCTTTCAACTCTCTTGCTTGCTACCCAGCCTTCCTAGCCAAAAACCTGTTTTGAGAAGGCATACTTCCCATGTTTCCAAAATCCTTTGAACCAAAACTTTTGCCACTCGTGTCCACCATATCTACCTAGTATCTTTTGCTATTCCAAGCAAATTCTCAAGCTTCATCTACCTTTAGAATTAAAAAAATATTTTGTTATGTGAAAACTAGTTAGTAAAGCTCTCACGAACTTGATGGCACACCTTATTTTCTTGCCCCTAATAGACTTGAACCATTGTGAACATCGAAGTTGTATATGCTTGCATCTATACGTTAGAATTAGCAGAATCGTGCTGTCACGAGGAACATTTTCAACATTGCACTTGTACTCTGTACACAGTTGATATTGTGCTCTTTTGACTATGGATGTCAACGGTGTGAAATAAAGAGGGAACTTGTAATTCCATGTAGTTTGGATCTTGTGTTAGAGAAACGCCTGGGCCGCTAGCCTAAGCCATGCTTAATCATGGTGGAAACTTGTAGCATCACCATAATGAGTCATCTATGAAGCATCCTCAATAAAAATCTATGCACATAGTAAATAAAAAGATCGCTGAGATGCTCATTGTCTGCTTGCCTTGTCATTTTGGTTATGGGAAAGCTCCTATACCATGTGCAAGGGGTACCCCGTTGGCGGTTCTCAATGATATGCAAATACTTACAATGACAAGAACTTACCTGTGACCAAAGTTGAGTAGCATGAGGAGTGGCCCTCATATTCAAGGGACATGAGATTGTCAACTTATATTTCGTCAAGCATATACTCCATCTTTGTTCACTTTAACCTTAATCATCTCAAGATGCTTATGATAGGGGCAATGAGGGCTCAAAGCCAGTAAGTACAATAATCTTTTGGAAGCTGTAACTACCTCGGTGAATTACGCTCCTAGTTACAAGCCTGGATGAGCAGAAATGGTTGAAATAGTACGGTGGGGCCCAAATGCCACTCACAGGTAGACCTTTCGGCCGTCCCAACCATTTCCAAACATCGGGACAAGAACGGGCGACGTAATCGGCAGGCGAAGGGATCAACTACATACACAAATGAGTATGTATGCAAGCCACCATACAATGGTTCTCAGAGTCATTCCATCTAAAAAGAAAGGAAATATTGCAACGCCATATGACAAGATCCAAATATCCTAGATAGATATAATAGTTTAGGATATCTCCTCATACATCAAACATCAGAGTATCAGGCGGAAGCGGAAGACAAAATCCGAGTACGGATAAGAAGTAAATCGGCATAAGATGCCCCATAAATAAACACATCCCGCCCACAGATCTCACGGATCCCCGTTCCCGGAATCTCTACACCGAATGATCGTTGCCCACATCGTCTGCCTCCTCCACCCAAAGATCCATCTTGCGAGTTTACTGCTCATCTGAATCAAACAATTTATCGTGTGAGACCCTAGGGGTACTCAGCAAGTCTTTATGCCTCTAAAGGGACACAACCTGGGTGACGAATTGCAGCAAAAGATAAACCCTAATAATTCTATAGATACGCTAACCATCCGCCTAACCGAGAGATAGACGGATGTCCGTGAATTAATAACAATGCTTATAACAAGATAATATCAACAGATCCATCCTCCTCCTCGCCATCGACGAGGAAGCGGACGAACAACCCCCATCCGGTGGCAGTTTTATTAACCATTCCATGAGTGTTGCCCTATTTACTAGTCAATTACTTAGTCAAATTAAAAGCCGTACGTTAGTTATGCTTGTCTATGATCGAGAAACTGTGCTCCAAGTCGTCCATAACCGGACACGGCTTTGAAAGTTTTACCTAGGGGTGCACAAATAGCAACACACACTCGATCAACCTCGGAAAAACCAAATCAAAACCCAACGAGGCAGTCACGACAAAGCGATCACAGGATTCAGAAATATTTTAGGGGGCCACCCCATTAAGCTACCCGCGACGAAGTTGGCCGACTCCGAGACGGACTCAAGGTTTGTGCCAATGGTCAGTAAACGATCGGGAACCCGAAGTGTGACTGGGCTTGTCGATACCGCGAAAACACTCCGCTTACCTAAATGACAGGTGCGACTCGCACAATTTTAAATAAAGCGAAAGCATGGCATAAGTACAGGATAGTAAATAAAACCTCAAACTAGTTTGTGGCCCCAAGAAATAAGAATGAATCAAGCTCGCTCGGGGGGTTCATAAGCCTCCGGATGTGGATAGCGAATATTCAAGGAACAGGAATCAAGTACTCGGGGTCCTACGGGACACAAGTGAGCCTGAAAAACCAAATAGCAAATATGGCTCACCGATGCCACTTTCATTAGTTATCCCATTACTACTCAGGTTAAGTTGTTTAGGTACCTCGTTATCCATCAGACACTCACATACCCTACACATGATGTTCTACGACTCGCATGGCTCAAACAACTCCTGTAGTAATGGCTCATGGGATGGAGGAACAAGCTTCGGTGGAGTTTAAAAGTAAAGGCTATGCAATACTTGGGATTCAAATTAATGCAATCGCGACTCAATGATGCAAGAATAAGATAGAGGCAATAGGTACTATATGTATGCAAGCATGTGGTAGTGCTTGCCTGGCAGCTCAGGTGAAGCGAGAGAAGGATCTGGGTAGTGCTCCTGGGTCTCTTGGTATATCCCCTGCTCAGCGTCTATTCGAAGAAGAACCAAACAAACAAGGGCCAACATAAATAAGTGCACAATCATATGAATAAAATGCGACAAGCAAACAGTCATGCCATGATGAATGATGCACAATTTGCATGGTAATAATGTAGCATGGCATGGGTGAGGTGTGGAGTACAAGAAATAATCATTTTGTGGAGTTTTAATCACATTTTAGCCTCATATTAGTTGCTGTACACATTATATTTATATGATGCATGCTGCAAAATAGAACAAGGAATGCATAAACAGATAGGTCTCGTCGAGCTAATCATTTTAGACATATTATTTGTCAAATTTGGAGTTATAAAACAAAAGTTATTAATTAATTAAGGTAAAAGGGCATTTTATTGTAATTTTAATCAACTTGGAAAAAAAATAAAGTGTTCAAAATATATTTTGAAGGCCATATTTGAAATCCTCACATTTTTCTGATTTCAAAACATATATTATTTGTATTATATGGATTTATATTTTAAAAGTTATTTAAAACAGAATTAAATTTGAATTTAAATTAATTTGAAAAAGGTTTAAATTTAAATGCATGCATGTAAATACTTTTCTCACCTGCAACAACCTAGCCATAGACAATGACAGGTGGGGCCGCGCTGAGCTGGCGATACTGCGCGTGGCAGCGATTTTTCTCACGCGGGGCTACGCCAGCCACCGAGACCGATCAAGTGGACCGAGGCTCGACGGGCCATCACAAGACGCCACCAAATAGGGCTGAACACGTGGCAGAGCTAGGGGCTGCGGAGCGATGGCGGGAAAAGGCGGAGTCCCTTTTTGCAAAAACGATAGAGGTTGAGGGGCCGACAGGTGGGACCAGGAAGGACCGCGGGTTATCGGAGCAAAAACGGAGGGTTAATCGAAGCGACCCCTCGCCATCGTTCTTCTTCCAGCGTTCTTGGCGGTTTCGACGCCGCACGCAGAGCGCAGCGGAGACTCGAAACGTGACTGGCGCTGGCGGTGTGGCGGCTACGCGTGGCCGGGGTTGTTCGGGTAACGGGCTGGCTAAAAGAGGCTACCGTGGCGGGTCGGCGAGTGCGACATCACGCAGTGAGAGTGCTCGACTGAAAGATCTGCTCGTCTAGCAAGAGATGTGGCGCGAGAGGATGTCAGAGGGGGTCAGAGGCTCACCGCGGGGCTCTCGGTGGTGGTGGGTCAGTATGCAATGTGGATCGTTGACGAGGCTCACGACCGGTGAATTAGGGTTTCGCGTCGGGCGGCGCTGGTACCGGCGCTCCTGGGGCCTCTCCTCCTTGTCGACGCGTGCAGGGAGCAGCGGGGAGGTCTCCTCGGTCTCCCAGGCCACCTCCACAACGTTCTGGCCGGCTCGAAAGAAGGGCGACGCGGTGCTGGCGGTGATCTGCGGCAGGTGCTGGCGGTGGTGGAGAAGAAAGGGAGGAGAGGAGGGCAGGCTCGGGCGGATCTGGATAGGCCAGAGGTGGCGTGCGGGAGGGGGAAAGGAGGGAGAGGGAGAAGGCCAGCTGTGGCAGGTGGGGGGTAGATAAAGGTGGTTTTCGGTGCCACCTTTTCCTCCTCTCACGTGCTCGGGCTGGAGCTCGACTTGGGCAGGGCAGGAGCATGGCAAGTGGGCCAGGGGAAGGGCAAGGCGGGGCAGACTCAGGAGTGGGACCTGCTGGGCAGCGAGAGAGAAAGGAGAGGGAGGCTCGGGTTAGATCTAGGGTTAGAGGAATGGGGGTGGCTCAGGTTAGGGCTTTAGGGTTGGGTGGGCTTCGGCCTGGGGTAGGGTTAGGGATGGTGGGGCCAGCTAGGTGAGAGAGGAGAGAGGCCGAGAGAGAGGGTGGAGCTAGGGTTAGCTAGAGAGAGAGAGGCTAGGGTTAGGTTAGATGGGGGTGTGGTTTAGAGAGGATGGTAAAGAGAGGAGATATGAGTGTATGGTTTAGGGTTTAGAGAGAGAGATTAGATGGAGTGGCTTTCTTTTGACAAGACCAAGCTAGAACAAGTCAAGCTCAACAAGATCTAGACAAAAAAAGAGAGGGTGAGATAAAAAGGTGGTGAGGGTATGGATGGAGGTAGATGTAGGTTTTAGGGTTAGATGCTTGCATGCATCAAGCAAGATCAAGCATAAGAGGGTAGAGAGAGATATGGGGAAAAGATCCACTCAAAGATTCAAATAAAAACCAAAAGGCTATAAAAAGGTGGTACTTGCATGGGCCATGCATAAATAATTAATACCATGTTTTAACCTTGTGAAACAAAACAATAAACATGGCATTATTCTTATGCATTTCCAAAAGTGGAATTAAGCCAAGCAAAAGAATTTAAAAGAAAGTTCCAAGTGGAGTAGATGGAGATGATCACATTTGATTATAATTGGGACTTGCTAGTGTGTATATTCCACTAGATGCCTACTAGTCCCAAAAATATTCCCACATGAGCATAAATCCATAATAATCCATATGGAAGCTAGGAAAAAAGGTTCCACTCACAAGGCATGCAAAGGTGGCCATGTGGCTCTCATATATCAATAATGTGAAAACAACATGATGCTAAGATGAGAGTATGTGGAAATAGAATTGGATCCATCCCAACCCATATGAGCTAGAGGTAAAACCCAAAAGAAAAACAATTGCAAGCTCATGGATAATGGAATGGTGGAAAGATGGGGTGATGACAAAAAAGGTGGTGGAGTTAAATAAAAGATATGCCCCCAACTCAACTTGGGCATTAAACAATATATCAATATCCAAATACAATATCAAGAGGCAAATACAATTAATAATGCATATGAGATAAGAACCAAATGAAAAGGGGTTTTATATGATGCTCAAATGCAAGGTGGCATGATGACATGAGCATGATATAATGATGATGCAACAATTATATATATGAAGTAGCCATTATATTACTAGACCAAGTAGCATTACAATTGTTAGACAATTGGGATGCTACAGAAGCTCTTTATGACTTGTAACCCCTGCTACCCTCTATCAAGGGACCTTTCTCCTAGTTACCAGTTGAGTCAGTAAACCTACTTCCTCTCTATCTCCAGCAAGCATTTGAGTTGTTGTGTTTCAAGCATTCATATGGTGATTTATTCAATCATGTTCTTTATCTTCCTTGTTTGCACAAAAATCTTATCTATTGATTATTACTTTGAAAGCCTTCACTTGTGAAAAACCTTTTTGAGCAAAGAGTGTTCCTGTTTTGAAACTTCTACAAAAAGCTTTTGTGAAACTGTTTGCTAAGTGTTCTCTGACCAAGAACAAGTTTGCCAATTCCAATTATGATTTATCTTTATGCATCTCTATTGTGACTGATGTACTTGGTTGCAAGCTAAGTTATATAATGGTGAGTTGCTTTCTTCTATGAGTTGTGCAATGGTAAGTGTGATGCTTCTTGTTCGTATTATTTTATCGACACTTCACTCCATAAACATGTGGACATGTTTACTGAGCTCAGTATTCGCTTGGGGACAAGCGAAATCTAAGCTTGGGGGAGTTGATACGCCCAATTTTCATCACCATTCTATATCATAATTTACCTCTATTCATTGATATTTGTCTTATTATGAGGTATTACTTATGGCTTTTTCATTTGTTTATCCATGTTGGATGATTCTTGGAGGATGGACTACCGGAGTCTGGATTCTGATGGAAAAGAAGGCGTATAGGTGCAATTTCGCAAAGATCAGAAAAATACCAGAAAAATGTGGAAACATATTATTTCTCTAGAAGATTGAGGGAGCCAGAAGGAGGGACGAAGAAGGGCCTCAGGGGGCCCACACCCCCTAGGTGCAGGCCCACCTGACCCCGCACCTAGGGCAGGTGTGGCCCACCTGCCTGGCCTCCGACTCCGCCCCTTCGCCTATATCTTCCCTACGGAACCCTAAGCCTCAAGGAGCAACCACAGATAGATTTCCGCCGCCTCTGGGGGCAAAAAACACCGAGAGAGAAAGATCTCTCCGGCAGACAGATTTTTGCTGGAGGAATTCCTTCCCGGAGAGGGGAGACCTTCGCCATCAACACCATCATCAAGCTAGGCTTCATCGGGATCATCATCATCATCCACACCATCATCACCACTGAAAGGATATAGATGTCACCTAGAGGGGGGGTGAATAGGCGATTAAAACTTTTCTCAGAGTGGCTCGACAAAGGCAGAATTAAACTAGCGTTTACTTTGTCAAGCACAACCTAGAACAACTAGGGTTCACCTATGTGCACCAACAAGTTATGCTAAGCAATACAAGAAACAATGTGATAGCAAGATATATATTACTTCAAGCACGAAGGCTATCACAATGTAAAGTGCATAAGTAAAGAGCTCGGGTATAGAGATAACCAAGGCACGCGGGGACAACGATATTTTACCGAGTTTCTCCCAACATGGAGTACGTCTCGTTTGGAGAGGGGGTGGTATCTAACCACCTACGCCACAAAAGTCCTCCCTTATTCTCCGGTAAAACTCACCCCAACGGGATCGATCCACACTTCCACTATCGGTGCACTTGTCGGTGGCAACCGGAACCTCTCACAAGGTTGGGGAACTTCTCCACAACTTAATTGGAGGCTCCCAACAAATGCCACCAAGGCCACAAAACCGTCTAGTGTTCCAAGAACCCAAGAGGGACAAGCTTCAACGAATATCACGAACCAAATCCTCCGAGGAGAACTCAAACCGATGCACCGAATGCAAATGGCAAGAACATCACAAAGATGATCCAATCCCTCACTCTCAAGTTCCAACAAAGATACTAAAGCTATTGGGGGAACAAGAGAGGAGGAATCAAAGAGAGAGACAAAATCCCCCAAAATCTAGATCCCCAAAGATACACTCACAAAAAGATGAATCGATTAGATCAAAACGTGAGTCTAGATCTCCTCTCTCTTCCACTCAAATATGGGCAAGAATCATTGGAGGGGAAGAGATTAATCAAGCTAGAGAATGAGAGCAAGTATGGACAAAGCTTAGACTAATAGAGGAGGAAGAAGCAACCAAAATGCAAAACGGGCAAATCTATATATAGTGTTGGACTAAATCTTCCTATTGGGACGTTTTTCAGAATGGGCCGGTAGTACCGCTTAGAACCAGTACGCTGGCCGAAGGTGACAAGTCAGGACCAACGAAAGCGCAGACATGAGAAGGCCACAGCTTAGTAGCAGGGCGCTAGCCTTCCCAAGAAGCAGCGCGCGAGGCAAAGGCGCTGGGAGACATCCTAGCAGCGAGTGACGGTCAACGCGGCTCCAGAGAGCGCATGCGAGCGAGCGGGCGGGCACGGCGCGCGCGTGCGACGCTGTAGCAAGCGAGCGGTGGGAGCAGGGCCAGCGGGCCAGGCAGCGCGCTCGAGAGGCGAGAGATAGCGAGGCGGGGCAGTAGGCGCGAGGCTGCGCGGTGTGGGGCCTGCAGCTACAAGCGCACGAGTGTCGGGGATATGACCCTAGGTACCCTAGAGTTGAGGTATAAACCAATCACACTAGACAGATGGACGTTTCTATGAAGAAATATGGACATATAGAGAAGATGTATCAAAAGATATAAGGCATTAAGAGAGTAATACAAAGGGGAAAAGGAAAACGGGATCTGGGCCAAACTAAATAAAAGTTGGCCTGGTTAGGAACTCACCAGACCGAATGAGGCCATCCTGGGCCGAATCAGCTACAGCATGCGCCGGATCAGACTTAGGAGGGGCCAAATTCTCCTCTCGGGGTGGGCCGACAGAGACTGATTCGGCCCACCACGGGTTTGCACCGCTCCAGCCTGCCGAGCATCACCATCGCACCACGCTCCCGCCAACTCCTGCCAGCGTCATGACATCCCCGCGCCGAACATCCTCCTCACCACCTCGCTTCCTCAACGTCCCCCGGGTGGGCCAGCACTATTTGATTTGGCCCACCACGGGCCATCTCCCAGGAACCGCCAGGCTCCCCGGGTGGGCCGACATCTGCTTCGACCCGGCCGGCCCACCACGGGCCATCGCACCTCTGCCAGCTTGGGCCAGCGTCTTCAACCCGGCTAGGTAGAAAGAATAAGCCGGTTGGGCTGCAACCAGTCTGGGCCGACTATGGGGAAACCCGGCTGGGCCACCTAGGAATTCGGCTGGGCTGTTTTCTCTCCCTAGGCCGAGTTATTTCTTCCCTGGGCCAAGTTTCCCCTATATCCAAAGCACCCAGGCCGAATCATCTCACTCCAGGCGCCCTTTTATCTATCCCTGGATGAACCTTAAACCTCCACGAGAGCACGCCATCAAGCCAGGACAAGCTCCTCAAGAACCATGCCAGTCTTGGGACGTATGTGGCTCAGACTGGCACATGCGATAGGGAATATGCCTTTGGCATCCAGGAATATGCTAAGGAATATGCCTTGGCATCTCCAAAGATTCCAAGGCATATGCTGAGCATCTCCAGAAGATGCCTGGAATATGCTGAAGAGATGCCAATCATAGGGAACAAGATTTTTCCCCTGGGCTCCCCTTTATAAGGAGCACCAGGGAGGTCGTTCAAGAGAGAGGCCCCGAAGGGCTCTTCTCCTCACTGCTCACTAGGAGCTCTCCTTCTTCCTCCACTCTCATAGAGAGATCTAGATAGAGGCATAGGAAATACAGCTCAAGGAGCATGATTGTAGCCACAAGTATGGCACGAATATAAGAGATTAGATGTAAAGAAAGGGGTGTTATCTCCACATGAGATCCTCAATCCTAGATACATTGTATTTCTCTTTGTTCATACGAGTGCGGTCTTCACTCCATCATCCCTCCCCGGATTCCTCCACGTCCATCGGCCCCAACTTTAGCCTACCCATGGCATATGTCGTGATACCACCACGGCAACGAGCGAGCGTGTCATTGCACGCGGGGGCAGAGCCCAACTGCGGCGATGGCAGATAAGCAGCAGCGAGGCGCTCGGCCAGCAAACCTGGAAAGCAAGGTGGGTCAGCCGGTAGTACCGGCCCACCCTGGCGGTACTACCGGGCCAGACCGGTACAGCCGGATGCGGGTACCGGGGCCAGACTGAGAATGGGATGCGCGCAGCAGACGCGTCCAGTATTGGGCCCGGTAGTACCGGACGGCCCAAAAAACAACTTTTTCTTTTTAAACCGAATAACAGCCAATATTCAAACGTGAATAACTTTTGATTGGTAGCTCCGATTGACCCGATTCAAATTGCGTTGGAAAGGGGACAACAATTGCGTTGGAAAATATTGGTTATCACCAAGTGACAATGTATCATGTATTATAATGTGAGATACCTCAATTGGTGAGAAACCGAAAGACCGCCAAGATCAAAATCGCAACAAGATATATACGGGAGATCCGATTTTGATGAACAAGAGCTTGTTATGGAGATTACCACAAGCTCTAAATCCTCACATGGATAAGACCAAATAACAACCAAATACGATGATGCAAGTATGCAAAGGTTTGAGATCTCTCCAAACGATGTGATCGAGTTACTCAATCGAGAGCCCCTCTTGATAGTACGGTTATCTATCCTAAACCCGGTCTCCCACACACAACAAGAGACCGGCAAAAGGGAAAACCTATCAAGATTATACCTTTGCCTTGAGCTCGATGTAGACGATCTTTCCCTTCTCAAGATGGAATGCCTTTCCTGATTCCTCATCATGGATCCATGATCACCGAGGATGGCAAGCATCAAACATGAGATCTTCTATAGATGGCGCATTTTGAGCTTGCACAACACATCTTCTTCTCATTTCATCGACCTTGAAGCCAACACATGCTCCAAGCGATGCCAATGGACAAATCCTACAAGTATAACTTAATACACACATTAGTCCATAAAGATTGTCATTAATTACCAAAACCACACATGGGGGCCCACATGTTCTTTCAACCACCAGCACCATCATCATCACTCTATCCCGCTATAAAAATTGTGTTGGATATTGCTTAGTTCATTAGGGGAAACTTTCCCGGTGTTGATTACTATTGTAGTTGATGCTTGTGAGTGGAACCATTGGATTATTGTTTATGTTTAGATTGTTATCCATAACCATATCATCTTTGATCTTGATCCATATGATGTCTTATGAGTAGTTCGTTTAGTTCTTGAGGACATGGGAGAAGTCATGTTGTTAGTAGTGAATCTGTGATGAGTTATTATTCAATGGTTAGTATTTAAGTTATGGTGCTATTCTTCTAGTGGTCTCAAGTGAACGTAAACTACATGAAACTTCACCATTTATGGGCCTAGGGGCATGCATTGTGTATTTGGCTACTAATTGTGGGGTTGCCAGAGTGACAGAAACCTGAATCCCCGTTAGGACACCTTTGCACAAGGGAGCATAGGATCTTAGAGTTTAAGGCTGTGGTTAGATTTATATCTTAATTACTTTCCTGTAGTTACGGATGTTTGCAGGGGATTTAATCACAAGTATGTATTAGTCCAAGTACGGTCGGTACATTAGCACAGGTTCACCCACACAACAATTACAACACCAGAGAAGAGTACTCAGCTATTTGAAGCGAAAGCACTTGACAGAATTCCCATGTGTCCTCGAGAACGTTTGGTCCTTATAAGTATTTCCATCGGCTTGTCCTTTGCTATGAAAGGATTGGTCCACTTGCTCCATTTTTTTGTTACCTTTGTTACTTTATCCTTGTTTTGTTGCCTTGTCATAAAACCACTAAAAATCCGTTTGCTTAGTATTCACATGGATTTCCTGCTCCATACCACTGTTCAGCACCTTCTGCTCCTCGTTGGGATCGACACTCCTATTTATCAAAAGTACTATGATACACCCCCTATACTTGTGGGTCATCAGCAATCAGGGCTCAAAGCTAGTAAGTACCATAATATTTTGGAAGCTCTTTTTGACTTAAAAATCCCTGCTTCCCTCTATGAAGGGACCTTTCTCCTACTTCTAAGTTGAGTCATTAAACCTACTTCATCCCTATCTCAAGCAAGCATTTGAGTTGTTGTGTTGCAAGCATCCATATGATGATTTATTCACTCATGTTCTCTATCTTCCTTGTTTGCACGAGACTCTTATCTACTGAGTATTACTTTGAAAGCCATCATTATGAAAAACCTTTTTGATCAAAGAGTGCTCCTATTTTTGAAGAATTCAACAAAGGCTTTATTTGTGAAACTGTTTGCCAGCTGTTCTCTGACCAAGAACAAAGTTTGCCAATTCCAATTATGATTTATCTTTATGCATCTCTATTGTGACTCCTGTACTTGTTGCAAGCTAAGTTATATAATGGTGAGTTGCTTTCTTCTATGAGTTGTGTAATGGTAAGTGTGATGCTTCTTATCCGTATTCTTTTGTCGACACTTCACTCCATAAACCTGTGGACATCTTTACTGAGCTCAGTTTTCGCCTGGAGATAAGCGAAGGTCTAAGCTTGGGGGAGTTGATACGTCCAATTTTCATCACCATTCTATATGCCTCTATTCATTGATATGTGTCTTATTATGAGGTGTTACTTATGTCTTTTCCTCTGTTTTTGCATATTGGATGATTCTTGGAGGATAGACTGTCGGAGTCAGGATTCTGATGGAAAAAGAGGTGTTTTGATGCAATTTAAGATCAGAAAAATACCAGAAAAATCATGGAAATTTATATTTTCACAAAAGACAAAGGAAGCCAGAAGGGGAGGCAGAGTTCGTCCACTGGGGGCCCACACCCCCTAGGCGCGGGCCCCCTGGGCCGCGCCTAGGTTGGGTGTGGCCCACCTGGCCGGCCTCCGACTCCGCCCTCTCGCCTTATATCTTCCTCTCGGAACCCTAATACCAGGAGAGCGACCACAGAAAGATTTTGCCGCCTCTGCAGGGCGGAAAACACTGAGAGAGAAAGAGCTCTCTGGCAGACAGATTTCTGTCGGGGAAATTCCTTCTCGGAGAGGGGAGATTGTCGCTATCAACACCATCATCAAGCTATACTTCATCGGGATCATCATCATCCACACCATCATCTCACCAGCACCATGATCACCACTCCATCTCGTTGTAACAATTGTGTTGAATACTTGCATAGTTCTTAGGGAAAACTTTCCCGTGTTGATTACTATTGTAGTTGATGCTTGTGAGTGGAACCATTGGATTATTGTTTATGTTCAGATTGTTATCCATCACCATATCATCTTTTATCTTGATCCATATGATGTCTCGTGAGTAGTTCGTTTAGTTCTTGAGGACATGGGAGAAGTCATGTTGTTAGTAGTGGATTTGTGTTGAGATATTATTCAATGGTTTAGTATTTAAGTTGTGGTGCTATTCTTCTAGTGGTGTCATGTGAACATCGACTACATGATACTTCACCATTTATGGGCCTAGGGGAATGCATTGTGTATTTGGCTGCTAATTGTGGGGTTGCCGGAGTGATAGAAACATGAACCCCCGTTAGGACACCATTGCACAAGGGGGTGTAGGATCTCAGAGTTTAAGGCTGTAGTTAGGTTTATATCTTAATTGCTTTCCTATAGTTGTGGATGCTTGCAGGGGGTTTAATCACAAGTATGTATTAGTCTAAGTAAGTTCGGTACATTAGCACAGGTTCACCCACACAACACTTACAACACCAAAGAAGAGTACTCAGCTATTTGAAGCAAAAGCACTTGACAGAATTCCCATGTGTCCTCGAGAATGTTTGGTCCTTATAAGTATTTCCACCGGCTTGTCCTTTGCTAAGAAAGGTTTGGGCCACTTGCTATAGTTGTTCGTTGTCTTTATTACTTGCACTTTGTTTCTTTGCTTTATCAGAAAACCCCTAAAAATATGTTTGCTAAGTATTTACAGAGATTTCCTGCTCCATACCACTAGTCAACACCTTCTGCTCCTCGTTGGGATCGACACTCCTATTTATCGAAAGTGCTACGATACACCCCCTATACTTGTGGGTTATCAGGTAGTACGGCTATATGTGAGGAATTTAGTTGGGATTAACGGTGACATCATGGTGCATATCATTAGTTCTCTTTCTTCTATGGATGAGACAAGTAGGTTATTGCTATAAGAGGTTGCGGAGGCGATAACAATTATGGATGCACTACCCACATATAATTATCTTGATCTAACAATTACATGCATACTTTATTATTATATATTATTCCCATCAGATGTTTTGCACAGCTACTGGTGAAAACCGAAGACCCTAGGCCCTCTCTCTCCATCATCAACAACAACAAGATCGCAAACTCTTGGTTCAGTGAAAACGCAATAGGAATTCTAAAACTCTCGAAGGTCCGCTTAAGTAATCTCACTTTGCTTTCTGCTTCCCGAGGATTCGATAAACCTAGGTCTACTAGGGAAAAAGATCTATACTACATCCGTAATCCGGATCGAAGGTATCACTCCATCATACCAGAAAATGGAGTCTTGGTCATTTTTCCCATCAGACATGCTTCGCATCTTTCAAGTGATTCAAGAAGTCCATCAGAATGGAGTTTCTTCATACGCTTCACTCCAATGTGACCAAGACGACAGTGACACATGTATGTAGAATTATCATTCAATTTCAAATGTTTAGCACCTATATTATGAACATGTGTATAACTACTATCGAGATTCAACAAGAATAGACCATCTATCAAAGGTGCATGACCATAAAAGATATTACTCATATAAATCGAACAACCATTATTGTCGGACTTAAACAAGTAACCATCTTGCAATAAACAAGATCCTGATATAATGTTCATGCTCAACGCAGGCACCAAATAACAATTATTTAAGTATAAAACTAATCCCGATGGTAGGCGAAGAGGGAGCATGCCGACCGCGACCACATCAACCTTTGATCCGTTTCCAACGTGCATCATCACCTCGTATTTTGCTAGTCTATGTTTATTCTTGATGTTGTCGTTACAAATATGAGCAACCGGACCAATATCAAATACCCAGGCACTACTACGATTAATAGTAAGAAACACATCAATAACATGTATATCGGATATACCTTTCTTCTTGATGTTGTCGTTCTTCTGATCTGCCAAGTACTTGGGGCAATTCTGCTTCCAATGACCTTCTCCCTTGTAGTAAAAGCACTCAGTAGCAGGCTTAGGCCCAGCCTTGGTCTTCTTTAAAGTTACCCTTTTTCTTAGGCTTTCCTTGCTTCTTGAAATTGGTGGTCTTATTGACCATCAACACTTGGTGCTCTTTCTTGATCTCCACTTCCGCAGACTTCAACATAGAGAAGAGTTCTGGTAACGACTTATCCATGCGCTGCATGTTGTAGTTCATCACAAAGTTCTTGTAACTAGGTGGTAGTGATTGGAGGACATGGTGAATCCCCAAAGCATTAGGAATCACTATACCCAAGCTTTCGAGCTTATTGGCATGCCCAAACATATTAAGCACATGCTCAATAACAGAGTTGCCCTCTTCCATCTTGCAGTTAAAGAACTTTTCAGAAGCCTCATAACTCTCAACTGCCGCGTGAGCCTCAAATATCATTTTGAGTGCACAGACAATATCATGTGTGTCAAAGTTCTCAAACCTTTTCTGAAGCTCCGATTCCAAACCATACAAGATAGCACACTGAACTGTGGAGTACTGATTCTTCCGAGTGAGGAAAACATTCTTCACCTCATCGGCAGCATCAACTGCAAGTGGGTCACCCAGCGGTGCATCCAGCACATAGGTCAATTGACCAACATTAAGGACAATCCTCAAATTGTGGAACAAATCCGCAAAGTTGCTTCCATTGTTTTTCAACTTTTCTTTCTCTAGGAATGCATTAAAATTGATGGCAGGGGCCGCCATGATCTACAACAAATCTGCAATAGTTTAGACTAAGTTTATGACAAATTGAGTTCTAATTAATACTTAAATTAATCTAGATGAACTCCCACTCAAAACAATATCCCTCACATTGTTTTAGTGATCAAACGAACTAAATCCACTACATCAAGTCCGATCATCATGAGAGTTGATGTAGTTTCAAAGGCGAACAATCAACATGTTCATCATATCTACTATATGACTCATGCTTTACCTTTCGGTATTCCGTGTTCCGAAACCATGTCTGTACATGCTAGGATCGTCAAGATCAACCTTTGTCTCCGCATGAGAAAATCTGGCTTGCTCCCATTGTATGCACACGTAGAATCTATCACACCCGATCATCACGTGGTGCTTCGAAACGACGAGTTTTATCAACTGTGCTAACTAAGGACGAACACTTTATTACTTGATATTTTGTGAGAGGGATCATATTATAATGCTATCGTCGCGATCTAAGAAATACAAGATGCATAAAAGGATTAACATCACATGCAATTCATAATATGTGATATGATATGGCCTTTCTTCTTGTGCTTCCGATCTCCATCTTCAAGCACGAACATGATCTCTATCATCACCGGCGTGGCGTCAAGGTTAATGGCATCTCTCCATGGTTGCCGTCCACCAGTATCAACTATTACAACTACTTTGAATAATAGACATGCAGGTCTTAACGAAATTAAAATACAACCATAAGGCTCCTACCAGTTGCCAACTTACAATAAGGATCATTGCATACATCATATATAATCACAATCATGGCCATATCACATCACAGCACACCCCTGCAAAACAAAGTTAGACGCCTCTAATTTTCTTTGCATGTTTTACGTGGTTTTGGGGCTTTCAAATAAGAACTGTTCTAACTTATGAACAAGAACCACAATGTTGATGCAAGTACTATCAAGTGACCGTTGCAAATTGAATCTTCACTATGATGGGAGAGACATACACCCGCAAAGCCACTTATGCAATACAAGTTGCATGTCGAGCATGGAGAAAGTCTCATGAACGATGTCATGTAAGGTTAGCCCGGGCTGCTTCATCCCACCATCTCGCAAGATGCAAAGTACACAAGAAGCAATTGATAATAAAAGCACCACCACCCAAAATGATCATTGTGTTCTTCTCGTGAAACAGATATACTTATAGATACGGATCTGATACCCCTATAGGGGTTCGTAGCATGGAAAACAAAAAAATTCTACCGCATGAACACATACAAGCCAAGATCTATCTACTAGATTGTATCAACGAGTCGATAGAGTACTAACCCTTGAAGATTCCAAAGCGGTTAACGAGATCGGATTCTCGTGGGTGATGTAGTCATTCACTTGCCGATCTCAAGATCGCATAGATGATCCTTCCGGAGCCGCGTTCCGAAAGTGCTCCTATAGTCGGTCACACGTTCGGTACTCGATGAAGACCTTCCTCTCCCTTGTTCCAGCAGGCAGCAAAGGTTGTAGATCTCTCCTCGTTATTCCAGCAGCACGATGGAGTGGTGTCAGAAGTAGAGGGGAAATCCGACAGGGCTTCGCCTAATCCGGAGCGGGTAAGGTGGAGTAGAAGAGGGACTCGGTGATCTAGGGTTTAGAGGGCCGAGGGGAGGTGGTGGTCGGCGGCTAGTAGAGGGTCTAGGAGCGGCTACTTTTAGAGGCTCTAAATTGGCTGCAACTTGTTTAGAGGCAACAACCAATCTAGGGTTTTTGGTGTGTGGCAAGGGGGCGCCCTCTCCCATCTATTTATGATAGGGAGAGGCGGCAAGGGGAGGGGAGTCCTCCCCCAACTCCCCTTGCTTGGCCGGCGGCATGGAGAGGGAGGAATCCTCCCTTAGGTAGGATTCCTGCTCTCCCTCCACTAGGCAACCATTGTTGGGATTTGACTTTTCAAACTAGAGTTTGATTTCTATCTTCCCATTGCCCAGCCAAGTGACCTAGTACATGATGCAACCATTCCTCTTTGTCATGACACATCCATGTACCTTCCCACTCCGGATCGGTGGACCTTCTAGACCATTCTAGAACATTCCGGTGAAAACACCGAAACCATTCCCAAACTCCGGATTTGGACTTTCCTTATATGAATCTTATTCTCCAGACCATTCTGGATCTCCTCGTGATTTCCTGGATCCAATCCAAGACTTCGAACAACATTCGTTCTTCTTACTCACATTCCACATCTACTAAACAACATCGAATCCTTAAGTGTGTCTCCCAACGGTTCGTGAATTATGCAGACATGATCGAGACTCTTCTCCTATCAATAACCAATAGAGGAATCTGGAAATTCATATGGCTCCCACATATTTCTACGATTACTTCGTGATCGAATGAACTATTTACATACGATACCAATTTCCCTTTGTCTCGTGATACTTTACTTTTCCAATGTTTGATCGTCGGTATCTCTGCATACCTAGTTCAACCTTGTTACCGATAAGTACTCTTTACTCGTTCATGTGATATGTGATCCCTCGTGATCCAGTCACATGCTTGCAAGCCAACTGGATAGAATTCCACCGAGAGGGCCTAGAGTATATCTATCTGTCATATGGATGGAAAAATCCCATTCTTGATCCATGTGCCTCAACACATACTTTCCGAACACTCAATGCCACTTTATAACCACCCAGTTACAAAGTGGTGTTTGTTGTCATCAAAGCATCCATCCAGTGATGGTGATTAACATGATCTCATGGTTCAAGGATTTAGGTTACTATGTATCTGAAAGCTTATAGCAAACAAACTATTTAAATGACTTGATCTTTATGATATGCTTAACTATAGTAGTATGTCCATCACACCATTCTCCTAATGATATGATTGATGACCCACAAGTCTAGGGGATCGCAACAGTCTTCGCGGGTAGTATTACCCAATTTATTGATTCGACACAAGGGGAGCCAAAGAATACTTGCAATCCTTAACAACTGAGTTATCAGGTTAGCTGCACCTGGAAATAGTTCTTGCTCACAGAAGTTTATCAGTAGCAACAGTTTGGTAGTAGCAACAGCAATATTGAAGCAGTAGCAATAGTAACAATAACGGTAATAGTGGGATTCGAGTGCGGTAGGCATAGGGATGGATGGATGGGCGTTGCATGGATGAGTCTAAACATGTAACTTCAAGATCTAGGGCATTGCAGATAAATAATAACAAGCATCCAAGTACTAAACAATCCTAGGCATGTGCTCCAAATATAGTCATACGTGCTCGCAATGAGAACTTGCACAACATCTTCTGTCCAGCCAGCCCGTGGCAGCGGGGCCTCTAGGGAACTATTGGCGATTAAGGTGCTCCTTTTAATAGAGCACCGGAGCAAAGCATTAACACTCCATGAACACATGTGATCCTCACACCACAGCCATCCCCTCCGGTTGTCCCAATTATTGTCACTTTGGGGCCTTTGGATCCGGACAATGATATGTGTACACAACTTGCAGATAAGTTCACAAACAATACTATCATAATGATTCAATAATAAGTTTAGATCTAAGATCATGGCACTCGGGCCCTAGTGACAGGCATTAAGCACAACAAGTTGCAACAAAGTCAAATAGCACTAATAGAGATACTAGGCATTATGCCCTAACAGATCTTATTCGGCTACATGATAGAACTCATCCAATCCCTACCATCCCCAAGCCTACAGCAGGGGATTACTCACTGATGGATGAGGGAAACATCGATGGTTGATGGAGAGGCGTTGGTGATGACGATGGCGATGATCCTCTCCAAATTCCCCGTCCCGGCAGGGTGCCAGAACGG
The DNA here is from genome assembly GCA_023614405.1 of Avena insularis. Lineage (NCBI taxonomy): Eukaryota > Viridiplantae > Streptophyta > Magnoliopsida > Poales > Poaceae > Avena > Avena insularis. Next base: position 468,913,186 of record CM042697.1, on the reverse strand, counting down.
AGTTTCTGGATCCGAATCTTGGTTTATGGTGGTGGCGGTGGAGCGGAACTCTTTCTAGAAAACTATCAAACCCCCTCGGTTTTTAGGTCGAAAGGCAACTTATAGGCGCAGAGGGAGGCCGAGGGTGCACAGGTGGCTGCGGCCCCCTGGTGGCTCACAGATGGCATGGGTGTGGGCCCCCTAGGCTCCTTCCCCGTCTCGTCTTCTGGCTCCATGGATCTCCTGGTGAAATATAATTTTTGGCATATTTTCCGGGAATTTTCCTGATAGTTCATTTTCTGCACAAAAACAAGACACCACGGTAATTCTGCTGAAAACAGCGTCAGTCTGTGTTAGTTGTATCCAAATCACACAAGTTTAGAGGAGAAACAATAGCAAAGTGTTCAAGAAAGTAGATACATTTTGGACGTATCAATGATCTTGTTGTTAATAACATCTCAATGTTCATGATCAGGAAACCATGATCATCTATTAACCAACAAGCTAGTATAACAAAGAGGATTTACTAGGGACTCTTACAAGATTACAAATCACACAAGTATTAATGTTTCTGGTTAATACAATTATAGCAAGAATATAAATATTTATCATAAACACAAAGATATAATAATAACTACTTTTATTAGTGCCTCTTGGGCATATATCCAACACCTAGCCCTTGACTCACTCCTTTCCCAACTCGGCCAAGGGAAGAGGTGGGAAAATTCCCCCTTTCCTTATTTAGGGTTTGTGCCCAAATCCTTTGGTGGCCGAATTTTCCCCTTGGGCTTTGGTGCGGAAGGACCTAGTGCTCCCCTGCGGCATGCCTCAGCCCAAGTGCACCCCTTACAGGGTGGTGGTCCCACTGGTGGCCCCTCTAGAACATTCTAGAAGGTTCCGGTCAAAATACCAAAAACATTTCCGAACCCCGGAAAATGACTTTCCTTATATGAATCTTATTCTCTGGACCATTCCGGATCTCCTAGTGATGTCCTGGATCCAATCCGAGACTCCAAACAACATTCAGTATCCAACTCATATTCCATATCTACTTAAACAACATCGAACCTTAAGTGTGTCACCCTACGGTTCGCGAACTATGCAGACATGATTGAGACACCTCTCCGGTCAATAAACAATAGAGGGATCTAGAGATCCATAATGGCTCCCACATATTCAATGATGACTTCATGATCGAATGAACCATTCACATACAATATTGATTCCCTTTGTTGCGCGATACTTTACTTATCCGAGGTTCGATCGTCAGTATCTCTATACCTAGTTCAACCTCGTTACCGATAAGTAATCTTTACTCGTTCCATGATGTGACATCCCTTGTAACCTAGTCACGTGATTGCAAGCCAATTGGATGACATCCCACTGAGAAGGCCCAGAGTATATCTATCTATCATATGGATGGACAAATCCCACTCTTGATCCATGCGCTTCAACACATACTTTCAGGATACCCAATGCCACCTCTATAACCACCCAGTTGTGGAAGTGGCGTTTCATGTCATCAAAGTACTCATCCGGTGATGGTGATTAACATGATCTCATTCTCAAAGGATTAGGTTACTATGTATCTGAAAGCTTGTAGTAAAACGAACTTAATGACTTGATCTTATGCTATGATTACTATGGGTGTATGTCCATCACATCATTCTCCTAATAATATGATCTTGTTATTAACAACATCCAATGTACATGATCAGGAAACCATGATCATCTATTAATCAACAAGCTATTTTAACAAGAGGATTACTAGGGACTCTTTTATGTTTACAAAACACACATGTATTAATGTTTCCATTTAATACAATTACAGCATGGGATGTAAACAATTATCATAAACACCCCCTTAGGCATATCTCAAACAGCTTCACCATGGTTTGCTGATTATGCTAATTTTATTGTTGGAAAATTTATTCCACCACACTTCACATACCAACAAAGAAATAAATTATTTTTGGGATGACCCATTTCTTTATTAGAAAAGTGTAGATGGTATCATTAGATGTTGTGTCCTGAGTTTGAGCAGCAGACTATCATAAGGGATTGTCATGACAGTACTTATGGAGGACATCATGCTGGAGACCATATTGTTGCAAAGGTATTACAATCTGGTTTTTATTGGCCTACTTTATTTAAGGATTGTGCTAATTATGTTAAAACTTGTGACAAATGCCAACGTGTTGGAAATATCGGTAAGAGAAATGAAAAACCTATGAACTATTCACTTCCTCTTGAACCATTTGATATATGTGGATTTGACTTTATGGGACCATTCCCCCCATCAAAAAATAAACACACTCATATTTTGGTTGTAGTGGATTATGTCACAAAATGGGTTGAATAAATTCCAACAAAAAGAGCAGACCATGCCACATCAATGAAGATGCTTAAGGACATCATATTTCCAAGGTTTGGAGTACCTAGATTTTTTTCATGGAGTATTTAGAAAAACTTTAGACAAATATGGTGTTAATCATAGAACTGAATCTCCATATCATCCTCAAACTATTGGGCAAGTTGAACTAAGCAATAGGGAAATTAAACTCATATTGTAGATTACAGTTAATAAAGCTAGGTCTGATTGGCCAACTAAAATTAATGGTGCTTTATGGACTTATATAACTGCTTTTAAAAATCCTATGGGTATGTCTCCTTATAAAATGGTTTACAGAAAAGCATGTCATCTTCCAGTGGAATTAGAGCATAAAGCTAGATGGGTCGTTAAACAACTCAACTTTGATTTTAAAACTATTCGAGGGATAAGAATTCTTGATTTGAGATTGTTAGATGAATGGAGGATGAAGCATATGAAAGTGCTAGACTATTTAAGGAGAAAGTAAAAATTTGGCATGATAAGAAAATAAAAAGAAAGGAATTCAAAGTTGGAGATCAAGTATTATTGTTCAACTCTCATTTCAAGTTTTTTGCAGGAAAGTTAGCTTCAAAGTGGCAGGGTCGATTAGTTGTGCAGGAGGTGTATCGCTCCGGAGCAATCCGTCTTCATGGAGACTTTAACGGTAAACCTCATGTCGTTAATGGACAATGTATTAAACATTATATTGCAGGCCAAACATTTGTCGAAAGGGTTGAAGTAATGAATCTCCAAAGTCTGGAGGCTGCAATCACAAAAAATTATCCCCTGCCAGATACCAAAAATCACCAAAATTCAAGAAAAGGTGCGTAATGATATCGGAATATCTTCATATTTTAGAAAAGTTATTATTTTGTAAATAGAGTGTTGAGGAGGGAAAGAGACCAGGTGGCGCCCCTGCTGGGCGTGCTACTCGAGGTTTTTCCCTCTTCCTAAGTCTGTTTTGCCACGGTTTCTTCCTCAACGCTTTGTATTACCATAAAAAAACCATCTATATACACTCCTCTCTGTCGATCTAATCCTACATCGAGTCTTTTTCGAGTGAACCTTGTTTTCTGCCTGTTTCTTCTAGATCTTACCTTGTGCCAAGACATGTCTTCAAGGTGGAGCACCCGAGATGGAGGATTCCCATGTGCACCCATCAGAACCTCGGAATGGAGTTCTCCACCAAGAAGCCAAGATCCAAGGAGAGGGGAACCCCGGAGGAACAATGTCATCTCGAGAAACAACTTGAAAATGGAGCTACAAGGATGAGGGAGATTGAACCACTCGCATCAAGCACAGTAGAAGTAACATCATGAGCATCAAAAGCGGTTTCAGATTCAGCAGTAGTAGCAGTGTGTGTAGCATGTGTATGTGGTGGTGGTGTAACAATCTTACTTATAACAGACGGTGAATCAAGAGCAGCACATGTGTTTAGGACTGTACCTCTTCTTGTAGTGGATGGTAAAATAGGAAACTTTCCATCACGAGACTTCCCCATGATGAAAGGAGTAGCAGTGAACAATAATAGATCCAAGTGAACTTACAAATAAAGCTATGCTCCCTGGCAACGGCGCTAGAAAATAGTCTTGATGACCCACAAGTATAGGGGATCACAATAGTCTTTGCAGGTAGTATTACCCAATTTATTGATTCGACACAAGGGGAGCCAAAGAATACTTGCAAGCCTTAACAGCTGAGTTGTCAGTTCAGCTGCACTTGGAAATAGTTCTTGCTCACAGAAGTTTATTAGTAGCAACAAAAGCAAAGCAATGAGTGAAACAAAGTAGCAATAATGTGATGAAAGGTAGGCATAGGTATAGATGGACGAGTCTAAACATGTAACTTCAAGATCTAGGGCATTGCAGATAAATAATAACAAGCATCCAAGTACTAAACAATCCTAGGCATGTGCTCCAAATATAGTCATACGTGCTCGCAATGAGAACTTGCACAACATCTTCTGTCCAGCCAGCCCAAGGCAGCGTGGCCTCTAGGGAACTACTGGAAATTAAGGTGCTCCTTTTAATAGAGCACCGGAACAAAGCATTAACACTCCGTGAACACATGTGATCCTCACACCACAGCCATCCCCTCCAGTTGTCCCAATTATTGTCACTTTGGGGCCTTTGGATCTGGACAATGATATGTGTACACAACTTGCAGATAAGATCACAAACAATACTATCATAATGACTCGATAATAAGTTCAATTCTGATATCATGGCACTCGGGCCCTAGTGACAAGCATTAAGCACAACAAGTTGCAACAAAGTCAAATAGCACTAATAGAGATACTAGGTTGTAAGGTTCCCAACCTTTAATAAGGTAGATATCCCTGTGTTTACAATGCTAGTCCCTGGATCAATAGCTAGCATCCACAGTTAAGATGTAATATCAAGAAACAAAGGTCACAATACAACTTTATAACCAGGAAATAAATAATTTATTACATCTTACATAGCTCATTTGGCTATCTCATTACAATGCAGCAGAATATAACAATAGCATGGGGTCCTTCATCTTCAAAGTGCCACAGGCAAACATGTTGGGTGTAGACTTGTAATCCTAATCAACACATCTCACTAACATCATTCAAACCTGCAACATAATAAGTTACAGCCACAAGGGTCAATACATTTGAATTGTATTGGCAAGTGATACTATGGTAGTATAGTGGAGTCTATCATCTATATGCATTTGGCTAAGTGGAGCTTTAGGCTTGCATTGCTCAAAATAGATTTTTCCTTATCATTTGAAAACACTAAGTTTTTGCTTGACAAAAATCACCCAAGGCATCTCCCAATAAAAATTGGTGATCCTTCAACCCTTGTTCAACCACAAGATTTTAACTTAGAAATTGGGATGAGGAGATTCTTGATAGCTTCCATGTCTTGATGCTCAAATTGTCCTTTACCAGGGACATGGCTAAGTACTTATTTTACACTCTGCAGAGGTGGTGCACTTTCCCCACAAGACTTGGTTTCACCAAGACAAGATCTTTCAGAAGCCTTCCTTAGACCAGAATGGAATGGCTCCAACCTATCAATCCCCTACCACCAACTGTCCATTTGGCTAAGTTATTGCAACCTATATGATCCAGGCATAGCCCATAATGCCAAGTGGCTGCACTTGAAGCTTCTCAACATTTGACATCTCAAATCTCTTTGTTCCTGGGTGGCCATCCACAAGTGAGATACACAAGGTAAACCATAGAAATGGGCCTTGTGAACCACTCAACACAAACCATTCCTTCCATTCCACCCAGGTGATTCATTCACTTAGTTGTTTTATTAAACATAACACAAGTCCTTGACTTAGAAATATTCCATAGTATGAATATATATTCCACCCTTGTTTTCTACTAGCTAAGCTAAGCATGATAGTAGTAGGAATCTTAACTTAGGAAAATTCTACTAAGGTTTCATCTACTAGGATTTCCCATGGCATAGTTTATACTTAGCAAAATTCCATGCAAGTCCTACTTAGAAATATCACTAATGCATAGTGAAAATAATGGGATAAAAGTATGAAGCATCACTTGCCTTTTTGGTAGAGATTATAAGTTCACTCCTTGATATTTGCAATATTCACACTCTTCAAATCACTACAATTCAATCAAGCAAGCAATATTTCAATCTACCATTCAAGCAACACATCACATAAAATAATAGAAACAAAACAATGCATGCAAGCATGCCAAACTTTGTTTTATTTACAAAATTGGTTCATAATAGGTTATAAACATTCTATAACACTTATTGGTCATTTTATAAAGTGGCAAAACTATTTGCAAAAGATTTTACCTATAAACCATTTTCAAACCAAATCATTATTTTATGTGGTTAAAAATGCCTTTATCAAAGTAGCAATCTTTATATGGTTTACCAAAAACATTTTTAAATCATAAAACTTGGTGCTTGGGGTCAGAGAGTTTACTCCAAAACATTTCCCAAAGATTTTCTTCATAAAGCATTTTTAACAAATAAACAATATTTTTATTTGACTAGAAATGGTTTAAATCAAAGGTTTATTCTTTTGCTTTACCAAATATATTTTTGAAACCACAAATTGATTTCTATGGTCAGTAGGTTCAAAACAAACCATTTGCAAAAGATTTTATCTCAAAAATCATTTTAGAACAATTTTTATATCCAAAACATACTTACACAAGTTTCTGCAAAAACTTTCAATTTAATAGAAACATTTTACTAAACAAAGTGCATGGTCAGAAAGTACTTGTCTTGCTGATTCCATTGATATAAAATTAGCAAAATTTGGACGTGTGGTTTGAAAGTTATGAATTTTTCAAAATTGAACATTTAATAGAATAGTTTCTGTTTTTAAAACAGACTCTGGCCACGTGGTGTGATCTTATTGGTCAAAAACGTTTCATGCGGGTCGACCTATCTGGTGTGTTGGATCAAAGTTTAATCGCGCGGCTCAGGTTCGCCCATACCCTTTCGAGTTACGTTCTATCGCATCCATCAGATTACGATCCAGCGGCTCAGGGCACTGTGACCAAATGCCAGCGGCGCTGACAGCGGCGTGTGGCAGCGCGCGGTCAGACGGTGATGGTGTCGATGTTATAGGAAGCGAGAGAGCAAAGTGAGATTCTCACCAGAATCGCGGGGTCGTGGTGATGCTCGAGGTGGTGGTAGCTCGTCGAGGGGCGCACGATGGTGACGACAATCGCTCGTCGGAGTTGCTCCTGGCGTCGGGTTCGCTCGGCCGTTGTCGAGGACGTCGCTACAGGGCACGGGAGAGGGAACAGAGGGTGTTGTTAGACGCGTAGGAGAGTAGGGAGTACGGGAGCATCAAAAAGAGGGGCGGCGCGGTCAGAATTTACCTCGAATGCTCGTCGGAGAAATGGCAAACCACGACGGCGCTCAGACGTGGATGAAGTCGAAGTTTTAGAGCGCGCGCGGTCAAGCGGGAGATACTGGGAGATGCAGTGAACGATGGGGAGCACGCTCATTTTCTACAGCGAGCAAGAGGTGGCGTAGACTAGCCGGAATCGTTGCCGAAAGGTCGTCGGAGACAGTGGCTTGCCGCAAGGAATTGGCGCAGCCTTGGGGCTCCGGTGGTGCGATGTCTGGGGGAAATGGAGAGGAGAGCGTGGCGATTAATACTACATGGTCACGACGAGGATTAAACGCGGCATTAAGGAGAATGGATCGCGAGAAATCAGTGGCAGAAAACGGTCGCGAGGTGAGGGGGAGAAGAAGTCGCGGAGAGGAAGAAGCTTGCGTGGCGGTGGGGTCTGGCGTCAGTGAGAGAAGGAGAGGGAGAGTGGGGTCGACATGTCGGTGTCGCTGAGTCTGAATGCAGCGTGAAGAAAAAAAACGGGGAGAAGGGTTAGTTGGGCTGCTGCTGGGTCAGTTGGGCCGGCTGGGCTGGGTCGACCTTGTCCATTTTTTTGTTCCTGTTTCTTTTCTTTTTTTTCCAATTCTTTTATTCTGTTTTGATTTTGATTAAACAATTCAAACACTCATTTGAATTTAAACCTTTGCCAAAAATTTTGAATAATCAAACACTGATTAGTAATACATACTGATGTCAAATTTAGAATAAATCTTTTATTCTTTTAATGTCTTTTAATTATTTAAAATAGGCTCTAGTATTATTTAAATAGGATTTAATAATATTTTTCAATCTCTATTTGATTTCAAATCACCACCAAACTTTGGGTGAATCTTAATTCTGTTTATCAACATATTTCAAAGTCCAAAATAAAATAATTCTTTTAGGATCTATTAATAATTAAATAAATAGACCTTAGTCTTTAATTCAATTAGGATTTAATTTATTTAAAAACCCCATTTGAAATCTAAAGAATACCAAAACCTTATCAGTAGGTTTTATTTAAAATTATAAAACACTTGGAATTTTTATTTAAAATACTTTAACAAGTTTTAGTGTTTATTTAAAATGGAAAAGCCTTTACTTTAATAAAAATGGATATTAATAAATCCTCATTATTTTATTTAAATAAACCTTTACTCTTTTTATCAAATAAAAGAATACTTTATTTCAAAAGTTTGGCCAAGATTTAATTTGGCTCTATAAAATAATCCTTATTTATATTTCTACCTTTGCTTTATAAAAACCATATCTTTTTATTTAAAGATCCAAAATAGTGATTCCAACTATTATGACTTTATTTATTATTTGTTTATCTCTTCTAAATCCTTTTAGGATTATTGCTCACCATTTGGTATGTATTTTGGATAGGTGCTTTATTAGCTTTGGAAATTACTTTTCCTTATCTTATTAAATTCATAAGATTTTATCTATGGCTCCAAATTAAGTGAAACCAATTTCTATGGTTTTATAATATTTCTATTTGTCTTTCTTTGATCATTTTGAAATGTTTGCTTGACAACTTTTTATATGGATCAAATCCATATTCTTAGAGATAACTTCAAAATGATTTTCTTCCATTAGGATTTTAGGGTTTTGGTTTATTTCTCAAGTGTTTAAATTTCCATATGCATTTATGAAGAATGCATTCCACTTGATTTGAATTTAGTTGGATTCAAATGTTAACCAAAGTTTGTTCAAGATGGGATTTTAAGTTTCCATTTAGAAACAAAAGTTTCTTTTCACCCTAATTTTCAACAATTATTTATTTTGTTTATTTATTTTTCACATAACAAGATTTGGAAAATCTTGGGATGTGATAGGCTACCACCCTTAAAATAAATCTCGTCCCGAGATTTGGGGAGGCTAGGGGTTAAAAGTTGGCTCAAAGCATCTAGGGTACTACCACCCTTAAAAAATTTCCAACTAGATTACATCTTGGCTTTCTTGGGATTTTGATGAAGCTTCTCTGGACAAACATCTGCATTGTGTCCTTTGTTTCCACATTTGAAACATGTGTCAAGGCTTAGATCCTTCATAGGCTTGTTTATCTTGTGCTTCATCTTTTCTGGACAATTGCTTGCATAATGTCCTGGTTCTTTGCAATTGAAACACATCACTTGGCTGATATATTTCTTTTCCTTTGGTACCATTGCCTCTTGTTTATTTCCTTGGTTCTTCTTCTTTTCTGGGCATTCATTGGCATAGTGTCCCATCTCTTTGCAAGTGTAACATTGCTCTTGGGTAATATCCTTCTTGCTAGGGTTGGGGCATTTCTTCTTCTTCTTGGGTCTCTCCAAAGCTAGGAGTTCTTCTAGTTCATGCTCTTCATACTTCACCACAAAGGTGGGAAATCTTTCTCTCTTCTTGGGGCAGTTACTAGAAATATGACCTTCTTCTCCACAAGAGTAGCAACATTTTGAGGTCACTTTAGATTTGGCCTTATGATGCATAGTTTTGACTTTGCCTTCATCCTTCTTGGTAGAAGTTGTTCCTTCATGAGGGTTTACAAACTATTGATGCACTCCACCTTGTTTCCTTTGTTGAACTATGGAATAGATGGGGCATTGGATAGGGACATGATTATTTCCTTCACATAGGAAACAAGTAGCTTGAGATGTGGGGCATTGATTAGTTGGATGTTTCTCTTCACAATTGGGGCCTTGATCTTCATGCTCTTTGGAAGTGTGATCCTTGTCTCCACAAATATTGCAAGCTTGGGTTCCTTCTAGAATATCATCTTTGACATCCTTGTTGTCACAAACTCCTTGGGAAAGGTTGTCTCCCATGTTGATCATTTGAGTGGCCATCCTTTGCAACAATTGGGATTGAATTTCCAAAAACTTTTGTATGGTTGGGTCTAATCCATTGTTGTTGGCTAAAAATTGAGTTGTCACTTGGTTCAACTGGGTTTGCTTTGCTAGTAGTTGTTCTCTCATGTGCATCTCTTGGCTGTTGTTGTTGTCATTTTTGGTGTTGAAGTCTCTTGGAGAAGTCATCTGTTTGGGTTGGATTGGGATTAGAATGGCAAAATATTTCTAAGGGAATAATTCTAATCACACACATCACAATTCACACAATCAAAGTGCAAGCAATCACAAACAAACATTCCACTCAAACAACAAGTCTCAAGCATATTTTTAGGCAACCAAAAATATTTTTGTTACACCACATAAGTTGGTGGGTTTGACTTTAAACTAAATATGGTGGTCCATCTATATGGTTCACTTGAGATTTTTCCATCCTTCTTAGTTGATTCTTCTTGAATGAGATCATGGATTCCTTGGGAAAATTCTTGTGTCTTGGTCACAAAGCTTCAAAGGTGATGATGATTCCTTCTAAGTTGTGTTTCCTTAGTCCTCAAGTCTTGAGTAACATTTCTTGTCTCACTTGTAGTCCTTAGTGATATCCAAGGTTGAAGTCCTTGTTGAGAATAAGGTTGATCTCACTTGAAGATGTTGAAGTCATTAGAGTTGATGAAGTCCTTTGCACATGGTGAAGTCTTTGGCCAGGGAAAGGCTTTGTCCATCAAGTTTGAAGTAGAAGAGATGTAGAATCAAAACCAAAAATTTGAGGAAAGGGTTCACAAGATTGTTTGTTAATAAGTTTTGGAACAAATACAACTCCTATTTTTCTAAGGGGATTTGTCCAATCCTAGGGTTACAAATCCTACAGGCAACACAGTGCTCTGATACCATCTATAAGGTTCCCAACCTTTAATAAGGTATAGATCCCTGTGTTTACAATGCTAGTCCCTGGATCAATAGCTAGCATCCACAGTTAAGATGTAATATCAAGAAACAAAGGTCACAATACAACTTTATAACCAGGAAATAAATAATTTATTACATCTTACATAGCTCATTTGGCTATCTCATTACAATGCAGCAGAATATAACAATAGCATGGGGTCCTTCATCTTCAAAGTGCCACAGGCAAACATGTTGGGTGTAGACTTGTAATCCTAATCAACACATCTCACTAACATCATTCAAACCTGCAACATAATAAGTTACAGCCACAAGGGTCAATACATTTGAATTGTATTGGCAAGTGATACTATGGTAGTATAGTGGAGTCTATCATCTATATGCATTTGGCTAAGTGGAGCTTTAGGCTTGCATTGCTCAAAATAGATTTTTCCTTATCATTTGAAAACACTAAGTTTTTGCTTGACAAAAATCACCCAAGGCATCTCCCAATAGAAATTGGTGATCCTTCAACCCTTGTTCAACCACAAGATTTTAACTTAGAAATTGGGATGAGGAGATTCTTGATAGCTTCCATGTCTTGATGCTCAAATTGTCCTTTACCAGGGACATGGCTAAGTACTTATTTTACACTCTGCAGAGGTGGTGCACTTTCCCCACAAGACTTGGTTTCACCAAGACAAGATCTTTCAGAAGCCTTCCCTTAGACCAGAATGGACGCGCTCCAACCTATCAATCCCCTACCACCAACTGTCCATTTGGCTAAGTTATTGCAACCTATATGATCCAGGCATAGCCCATAATGCCAAGTGGCTGCACTTGAAGCTTCTCAACATTTGACATCTCAAATCTCTTTGTTCCTGGGTGGCCATCCACAAGTGAGATACACAAGGTAAACCATAGAAATGGGCCTTGTGAACCACTCAACACAAACCATTCCTTCCATTCCACCCAGGTGATTCATTCACTTAGTTGTTTTATTAAACATAACACAAGTCCTTGACTTAGAAATATTCCATAGTATGAATATATATTCCACCCTTGTTTTCTACTAGCTAAGCTAAGCATGATAGTAGTAGGAATCTTAACTTAGGAAAATTCTACTAAGGTTTCATCTACTAGGATTTCCCATGGCATAGTTTATACTTAGCAAAATTCCATGCAAGTCCTACTTAGAAATATCACTAATGCATAGTGAAAATAATGGGATAAAAGTATGAAGCATCACTTGCCTTTTTGGTAGAGATTATAAGTTCACTCCTTGATATTTGCAATATTCACACTCTTCAAATCACTACAATTCAATCAAGCAAGCAATATTTCAATCTACCATTCAAGCAACACATCACATAAAATAATAGAAACAAAACAATGCATGCAAGCATGCCAAACTTTGTTTTATTTACAAAATTGGTTCATAATAGGTTATAAACATTCTATAACACTTATTGGTCATTTTATAAAGTGGCAAAACTATTTGCAAAAGATTTTACCTATAAACCATTTTCAAACCAAATCATTATTTTATGTGGTTAAAAATGCCTTTATCAAAGTAGCAATCTTTATATGGTTTACCAAAAACATTTTTAAATCATAAAACTTGGTGCTTGGGGTCAGAGAGTTTACTCCAAAACATTTCCCAAAGATTTTCTTCATAAAGCATTTTTAACAAATAAACAATATTTTTATTTGACTAGAAATGGTTTAAATCAAAGGTTTATTCTTTTGCTTTACCAAATATATTTTTGAAACCACAAATTGATTTCTATGGTCAGTAGGTTCAAAACAAACCATTTGCAAAAGATTTTATCTCAAAAATCATTTTAGAACAATTTTTATATCCAAAACATACTTACACAAGTTTCTGCAAAAACTTTCAATTTAATAGAAACATTTTACTAAACAAAGTGCATGGTCAGAAAGTAATTGTCTTGCTGATTCCATTGATATAAAATTAGCAAAATTTGGACGTGTGGTTTGAAAGTTGTGAATTTTTCAAAATTGAACATTTAATAGAATAGTTTCTGTTTTTAAAACAGACTCTGGCCACGTGGTGTGATCTTATTGGTCAAAAACGTTTCATGCCGGTCGACCTATCTGGTGCGTTGGATCAAAGTTTAATCGCGCGGCTCAGGTTCGCCCATACCCTTTCGAGTTACGTTCTATCGCATCCATCAGATTACGATCCAGCGGCTCAGGGCACTGTGACCAAATGCCAGCGGCGCTGACAGCGGCGTGTGGCAGCGCGCGGTCAGACGGTGATGGTGTCGACGTTATAGGAAGCGAGAGAGCAAAGTGAGATTCTCACCAGAATCACGGGGTCGTGGTGATGCTCGAGGTGGTGGTAGCTCGTCGAGGGGCGCACGATGGTGACGGCAATCGCTCGTCGGAGTTGCTCCTGGCGTCGGGTTCGCTCGGCCGTTGTCGAGGACATCGCTACAGGGCACGGGAGAGGGAATAGAGGGTGCGGTTAGACGCGTAGGAGAGTAGGGAGTACGGGAGCATCAAAAAGAGGGGCGGCGCGGTCGGAATTTACCTCGAATGCTCGTCGGAGAAATGGCAAACCACGACGGCGCTCAGACGTGGATGAAGTCGAAGTTTTAGAGCGTGCGTGGTCAAGAGGGAGATACTGGGAGATGCAGTGAACGATGGGGAGCACGCTCGTTTGCTACAGCGAGCAAGAGGTGGCGTAGACTAGCCGGAATCGTTGCCGAAAGGTCGTCGGAGACAGTGGCTTGCCGCAAGGAATTGGTGCAGCCTGGGGGCTCCAGTGGTGCGGTGTTTGGGGGGAAATGGAGAGGAGAGCGTGGCGATTAATACTGTGTGGTCATGGCGAGGATTAAACACGACATTAAGGAGAATTGATCGCGAGAAATCAGCGGCAGAAAACGGTCGCGAGGTGAGGGGGAGAAGAAGTCGCGGCGAGGAAGAAGCTTGCGTGGCGGTGGGGTCTGGCGTCAGCGAGAGAAGGAGAGGGAGAGTGGGGTCGACATGTCAGTGACTGCGCGGGTCTGTCTGCGCGTGAAGAAAAACGTTTCGGGGGAGAAGGGTTAGTTGGGCTGCTGCTGGGTCAGTAGGGCCGGCTGGGCTGGGTCGACCTTGTCCATTTTCTTTGTTCCTGTTTCTTTTCTTTTTTCCAATTCTTTTATTCTGTTTTGATTTTGATTAAACAATTCAAACACTCATTTGAATTTAAACCTTTGCCAAATTTTGTGAATAATCAAACACTGATTAGTAATACATATTGACGTCAAATTTAGAATAAATCTTTTATTCTTTTAGTGTCTTTTAATTATTTAAAATAGGCTCTAGTATTAATTAAATAGTATTTAATAATATTTTTGAATCTCTATTTGATTTCAAATCACCACCAAACTTTGGGTGAATCATAATTCTGTTTACCAACATATTTCAAAGAACAAAATAAAATAATTCTTTTATTCTTTTAGGATCTATTAATAATTAAATAAATAGACCTTATTCTTTAATTCAATTAGGATTTAATTTATTTAAAAACCCCATTTGAAATCTAAAGAATACCAAAACCTTATCAGTAGGTTTTATTTAAAATTATAAAACACTTGGAATTTTTATTTAAAATACTTTAACAAGTTTTAGTGTTTATTTAAAATGGAAAAGCCTTTACTTTAATAAAAATGGATATTAATAAATCCTCATTATTTTATTTAAATAAACCTTTACTCTTTTTATCAAATAAAAGAATACTTTATTTCAAAAGTTTGGCCAAGATTTAATTTGGCTCTATAAAATAATCCTTATTTATATTTCTACCTTTGCTTTATAAAAACCATATCTTTTTATTTAAAGATCCAAAATAGTGATTCCAACTATTATGACTTTATTTATTATTTCTTTATCTCTTTTAAATCCTTTTAGGATTATTGCTCACCATTTGGTATGGATTTTGGATAGGTGCTTTATTAGCTTTGGAAATTACTTTTCCTTATCTTATTAAATTCATAAGATTTTATCTATGGCTCCAAATTAAGTGAAACCAATTTCTATGGTTTTATAATATTTCTATTTGTCTTCCTTTGATCATTTTGAAATGTTTGCTTGACAACTTTTTATATGGATCAAATCCATATTCTTAGAGATAACTTGAAAATGATTTTCTTCCATTAGGATTTTAGGGTTTTGGTTTATTTCTCAAGTGTTTCAATTTCCAAATGCATTTATGAAGAATGCATTCCACTTGATTTGAATTTAGTTGGATTCAAATGTTAACCAAAGTTTGTTCAAGATGGGATTTTAAGTTTCCATTTAGAAACAAAAGTTTCTTTTCACCCTAATTTTCAACAATTATTTATTTTGTTTATTTATTTTTCACATAACAAGATTTGGAAAATCTTGGGATGTGACATAGGCACTATGCCCTAACAGATCTTATTCGATTACATGATAGAACTCATCCAATCCCTACCATCCCCAAGCCTACAGCAGGGGATTACTCACTCATGGATGAGGGAAACATCGATGGTTGATGGAGAGGCGTTGGTGATGACGATAGCGATGATCCTCTCCAAATTCCTCGTCCCGGCAGGTTGCCAGAACAGAGTTTCTGGATCCGAATCTTGGTTTCTGGTAGCGGCGGCGGAGCGGAACTCTTTCTGGAAAACTATCGAACCCCCTTGGTTTTTAGGTCGAAAGACAACCTATAGGCACAGAGCGAGGCTGAGGGGTGCCTGGGGTGGCTGCACCCACCCCCCCCCAGGCGTGGCCAATGGTGGTCCCGCGCCTGGCATAGGTGTGGGCCCCCCGGGCTCCTTCTCCATCTCGTCTTCTGGCTCCATGGATCTTCTCGTGAAATATAATTTTTGGCATATTTTCCAGGATTTTTCCTGATAGTTGATTTTCTGCACAAAAACAAGACACCAAGGTAATTCTGCTGAAAACAACGCCAGTCCATGTTATTTGTATCCAAATCACACAAGTTTAGAGGAGAAACAATAGCAAAGTGTTCGAGAAAGTAGATATGTTTTGGACATATCAACTCCCCCCAAGCTTAGCTTATTGCTTGTCCTCAAGAAATTCAGTTGAAAACTGAGTGCGATAAAAGAACTTTCATAAACACTTTGCTTCATATGATGTAAATATTCTCAGCACAGGAGTAGATGCTTAGACAATTCATAATAAAGAGTATGCAACTAAGTCTACTCAGTAGTCATTGCAAGCTATGAAGAGAAACCAACTCAATAATAATGAGTAGCATGAAACATAAACATAAGCAACATTGCAATGCTCATAGTAAGGTGTGATAGAGTGTTATCTCGCTTGCCTTTGTTTGAAGAGCACAATATAAATGTTGAGGCACCTCTGAAGTTCAAGTGAAGACTAGAGATAAATATATCAGATATACAAGCATCAAAGTCATGACATAATTAACCAATTTTTGAAACAAACACAAGAATGACAACTATGCTCTCAAGAAGGTGCTCAAAGAATAAGTGGTGACTCAACAAAGTTGTGAAAATAGTTTTTGGAAAGTTTGAAAGGCTTCCAAATGCTGAAAGGAAGGTACTCATTAGCTTTGAGCTCTCATTGCCCCTATCATAGGCATCTTCATATGGTTCATGTGAAAGTGAGGTCCACTCTGAATTATATGCTTGACAGACCATAGACTGGAAATCCCAAGTCCCTTGAGTACGAGGGTCATTCCGCATGCTACTCAACTTTGGTCACCTGAAAGTTCTTGTCATTGTAAATACATGCATATCATAGAGAACCACCAACGGGGTACCCCTTGCACATGGTACAGGAGCTTTCCCATAACCAAAATGACAAGGCAAGCAGACAATGAGCATCTTAGCTATCTTTTTATTTACCATATGCATAGATTTTTATTGAGGATGCTTCATAGATGCTCATTATGGTGATGCTGCAAGTTTCCACCATGATTAGGCATGGCTTAGGCTAGCGGCCCAGGCGTTTCTCTAACACAATGCTTGAACTCCATGAACTCACAAGCTCCCCTTTTATTTCACATCGTCGACATCCGTAAAAAAAGAGAAAAGTATCAACTGGATAGGATATCCAAAAAGTGTTGAAAGCGTTCCCCGTGACAACACGGTTCTGCTGACTCCCAGCATATAATTAGCAAGCATATAACTTTCATGGACTAGTCACAATGGTTCAGAATTATTAAGCGCAAAGAATAAAGTGTGCCATCAAGTTCGTGGGATCTTTACTAACTAACTTTCTCAAAACAGACAAACATTTTTTTTGGAAGAAAACACAGCATATAGAATAGGCGCTAAAGTAGAAAATGATGCTAATAGGTAGGTATGGTGGACATAGCTGGCAACATTGGTTTTGGGAATTTTGGAAGCACAGGTAGAGCACATACTCAGTGCATGTGAAGGCTAGCAATAGAGAGGGAGCGACAAACGAGAGAGCAATTGCTGTCATAATCATGCTTGCAACAAAACAGGACTAATTATGGCATGAAAGTGATACAAGACCTCTGAGGCAAAATAAATCATCAAGGCTTACTGACTATTGATTAGTCATATGCATGCGTGAGCATGTGCCAAGTCGATTCTCATGAACAGTCAGAGGAGGATACCACAATATCATACCAAAATATGAATAAAACAATGCAAGCAAACATTCATATGACATGCTACAAACTATTAGCAAGCTGGAGCTAATCATAGACAAGCAAGAACTACTAAGCATCCATAATTACATACACCTTACACAAACAGGCTAAGTATGCTCACAATGAAGAGTATATGTACAAAAATGAAACAAATTGAGTTTGTTACCAGCCTCTTACCACACCTCGAGTTGTCTTACTCTTCATTATTGCCATTCACTTGTGTGACTTGAATATTAACATGAAACCAAAATCCACTAAGGACGGCTGAACCGTGCAAAGAACTCACAAAACCAAAGAAGAAGAACAAATATTTTTGGTGTTTTCGATTTTTAAAGAAAGCAAACAAAGCAAAAACAAACAAAGAAAAAGCAAACCAAACAAAGCAAAATCTTTTTGGATTTTTCTTTTAAGGCAAACCAAAGCAAAGAAACAAAGAAAGAGAAACAACAAAAATATTTTTGGTATTTTTTTGTTTTTGAGAAAGAAGCAACAGGAACCAAAAAGAAGGCAAAACAATGGATATACAAAGAACCGACCGAACATGATATATATATATGAGTGTGATGTCGGTAAACCTCCCCCCAAGCTTAGGCTTTTGGCCTAAGTGGGGCTCAATCCCATGGTGTCCAAGAGGATGCACCTCCGTAGTATGTCGAGGAAGCTCCCTCGTCCTGGTATGAGCTCGAGGACTCCCCCGTGTAGTGTACCGCGGGGTCATATGAGGGTGGTTCCTCCTGATAGTGCCCGTGGAAGTTAAGAGAGCGCAGCTTGTCATCCATCTCCGCCTTCAAGCGTGACCAAGGTCCCTGAGAAATACTGAACAAAGTGGTTTGCGGTAGAGGGATCTCTCTCTCTTCCCCGTCAATAAACAACATTCTATAAACCAAGTTCTCAAGAGTAGAGCCAGTGGTGACAAAGTGGTGCGCCTTCATGGCAGCAAGATCAAGCCTCTGAGGGGCCAAAACTGTATCATGTGGATCAACAGCAATGTTCAAGGCAGCAGCAATACGAGTAGCAATAATTCCCCCATAAATGGGTCCCTTAGCTGCTAAGCGACGAGCAATGAGAGAACCAAGATTATACTTATCTTCATTGTTGAGCGCAGCAGCTAAGAAGGCCAATTGATAGATGGAAATATTACTAGTGTTCTCCCTACCAAGAACACTAGTGGCAAGATAGTAGGCAAAGTACATGATGGCTGGGAGTTGAATATTCTTTATCTTCCCTCGCTGAGCTATGCGGTCATCATCATTGGTTATTCCTCGGTAAAGCTCCAACAAAACAGCGGGTATAGCTGGAATCTTCTTTGATGACCCGGCTGTACCAAGCCCCAGGGCCTTGCAAAATTGCTTCAGAGTCATAGAATGAGCCCTGCCATAAATTTTGGATGACACAACAGGCTTGAACACGCTGTTAGTAAAAGAAAAGCTCTCCACAAATGTTTTAGTGAGCAAAGCATATTGTGCACTCTCATCTTGCATGTAACTTGTTAGTCCAGCCTTCCGAACCAAAGTCATAAAATCATTAAGAATCCCAGCAGCCCGCAAAGGTTTGACAAGGAAAGGTGGAGGGGTGAGCATCCCCTTCATCTCCCTCATCACCAAATCGTGGAGTAATGAGATCCTCATTGTATGAGGGTCTAGTACTGGTGGATGACCTTGTAAGCCTTGCCCTTCTAGGTGCATCACCCTCAAATATTTCACCAAATGTATGGTTGTCCATGACCTTGCTTTAATTCTGAAATTTTTAGACAAACATCAAACCAAGTGATTTCTAAGTTGATAAATGATGAGCAACTACTATAGGAACTTACTAGAGGACTACACATGCATCAAAACATAGTTTCTCAGCATAGAACAAGCATGCAAGCTCAAACAACCTTTCACCTATAGCAGAAAAATACTCAAGATACAATCTACCAATCACAAATCTAATTGGACAAGTGGAGGAGGCACATACCAAGGAGCAAACCCTCCAAAAATCAGCAGCAAAGAGGGGCTGAGCAAGGAGATCGAAAATCGTGAGCAAGAATAGCAAGAACTCGAGCTTGAGCAAGTTTTCTGATGTTTTTCGGGATAGAGAAAGAAGATGGCTTTGAGGAGGCAGCCTGGAGGGGCCCAGGTGGGCCAAACCCCCCCTAGGCGCCACCCCCTGGTAGGTCGCGCCTACCATGGGTGTGGTGGCCTGGGGTGGCCCCCTGGGTCACTTTAGGTGTCTCTCTGCCCCTTTTTCGAGGAAAAATTTATTTTGAATTTTCTGGGATTTTTTGGGAAAATTTATTTTTGGCCAATTTTCAGGGTATGAAAATTGATTTTCTCGCAGAAACAGTTTTTTTTCAGAAGAAGCAAAATCGAACAAAAGCCAAACTACAGGAGCTCTAACAAACAAACAACTAACAAAACCAAAGCTAGCAAAAGAAAGGCAAAGGCTAGGAAGGAGAAAAGTAAAAGAAAGCAAGTATAACCATAGTGGAAACATTATTTTGTTCATTAAAATCCTTTTGTTAACAAGGTTGATCAAGTCTTGTTACCAAAACAATCTTATATGAAACAAAACTTTGCATTCCACAAGGTGATTAAGTTACCTCATGCTTGATACCAATGGTCCCAATCATAATAGTTTCAAAAATTTCTTGTGGAATGAGACAATATATTTCTCCAACCTTGATGCTCTCAATATTTTCAATGGAATTTAGGTAATAGCTTTTAGCAACCTTCTTGGGGAAATAGACAGTGTGCTCCTTGTCATTAATATTGAATGTTATTTTTCCTTGATTGCAATTGATGACAGCACCTGCAGTATTAAGAAAAGGTCTCCCAAGAATAATAGACATATTATCATCTTCAGGCATTTCAAGCACAACAAAATCAGTTAAAACCATGCAATTATGAGCAACTTGAACAGGAACATCCTCACATATACCAACAGGAATAGTAGTTGACTTATCAGCCATTTGCAAAGATATATCAGTTGGTATCAACTTTTCTAACCGGGGTCTCTTATAGAGAGAAAAAGGCATAACACTAACTCCAGCTCCCAAATCACATAAAGCAATTCTAACATAATTATTCTTAATAGAGCAAGGAATGGTCGGTATACCTGGATCACCAAGTTTCTTTGGAACCTTACCATTGAAGGAGTAATTAGCAAGCACAGTAGAAATCTCCTCATTAGGAATCTTCCTTTTATTAGAGACAATATCCTTCATATACTTTGAATAAGGAGGCAATTTAATAGCATCAGTCAAAACAATTTGCAAGAATAAAGGTTTCATCCACTCACAAAACTTGTTGTAGTGTTCTTCCTCCTTTGACTTGTGTTTCTTACCTGGAAAAGGCATAGGTTTCTGCACCCCAGGTTCTCTCTCTTTACCATGTTTATTAGCAATAAAATCTTCCTTGGTTTACCTAGTGTTCTTAGAGTGTTTCTCAGGTTCTTCCTCATCTTCCTCCTTATCAGGAGACTCATTTTTTATCATTACCACTCTCAGTTTCAGCATCAGAGACAGATATACTACTAGTATCTACAGCAGGTTCAAGTGGTTCCTCAACTATCTTATGTTTCTTTTTCTTCCTCTTACGAGGACTACCACTATCTTCACCTTGTTGAGAATCCTGCTCAATTTTTTGAGGGTGTCCTTTAGGATATAAAGGATCTTGAGTAGCTATACCACTCCTAGTTCTAATTCCATAAGCATGTTTATCTCCTGAAGCATTAACTAGCATATCCTTTTGTACCTTAGCAAGTTGATCAAGTTGGGTTTGAACCATTTGAAAGTGTTTACAAAGCATTTTAATATCATTAGAAGTTCTTTCCACAATATCTTTCAACTCATTGATAGCTCTAGAGTTTTCCAATAAATGATTCTGAACTTGTTTATTAAAATACCCTTGTTTAATAATAAATGTGTCAAGTTCCTCTAAGCATTGATCAGGAGGCTTACCATAAGGAATATCACCTTAATCAAAGTGTTGGAGAGATTGTACCTCAATAGTGGATGAGTGGGGAATTGGCTTACATAATTCTTCTATAGGAGGTAGATTCTTCACATCTTCAGCTCTAATACCTTTCTCCTTTAGACACTTCTTAGCTTCCTTCATCACTTCATCATTTAATATAATGACTCTCCTCTTCTTTGTTCTTGGTGTTGGAACTGGTTCAGGCATAACTGGTTCAGGAGTAATAGGCTCCGGTGCATTCAGCTCAGTTGAAGTCCAATCATCATAATTCTTGCTTATTTTAGCCATTAATTCTTCAGCATCTGTAGGAGTTCTTTTCCTGAAAACACAATCAGCAAAGCTATCTAGGTATGTCCTAGAATCATCAGTTAGTCCATTATAATAAATATCGAGAAGCTCATTCTTAGGCAATGGACATCCAGGATGTGCATGAATCAAGCCACAGAACCGTGTCCATGACTCAGGCAATTTATCTTCTTCTCCCTGTTTAAAATCAAAAAGTCTCTGCAAAGCAGCATGTCTAGCACTGGGAGGAAAATATTTCTGGAAGAAAGAAGCAATCAAGCAATCAGGGCTATCAATGGAACCAGGAGGTAATCTATTAAACCAAGCCCTAGCTTCTCCTTTTAGTGAAAAAGGGAAGATCTTAGTAACAAAGTACTTGTGCATCTTAAAATAATCAGAGAACAAAGCACTCATAGTAGAAAGCTCATTCATATGAGACACATCACTCTCATTTTCAGTCCCACAAAAAGGTTCTTTCTCAACAATATCTAAATAATATAAATCAACAGAGAAATCATAATCTTTATCTTTAATATCTATGGGAGAGGTAGCAAACTTAGGATCAGAGGAAAACATTGGCATAATAGTACGTCTAGCAAGGATACTCTTAATAGCACTAGTACCATGTGTGTTTCGGCATTCTTCAACAAAATCATCAGTGAACTCAATGTAACCATCATTAATATCATAACGCTCACTAGACTCAGGTGAGCTAACAGGTGTAACAGTGTCTTCACTAGGAGTTTCGGTATTTCCTAGACTAGCGATAGTAGCATCTAGAAAAGTACCTAATGAACCACTCGCATCAAGCACAGTAGAAGTAACATCATGAGCATCAAAAGCGGTTTCAGATTCAGCAGTAGTAGCAGTGTGTGTAGCATGTGTATGTGGTGGTGGTGTAACAAGCTTACTTATAACAGACGGTGAATCAAGAGCAGCACAGGTGTTTAGGACTGTACCTCTTCTTGTAGTGGATGGTAAAATAGGAAACTTTCCATCACGAGACTTCCCCATGATGAAAGGAGTAGCAGTGAACAATAATAGATCCAAGTGAACTTACAAATAAAGCTATGCTCCCTGGCAACGGCGCCAGAAAATAGTCTTGATGACCCACAAGTATAGGGGATCGCAATAGTCTTTGCAGGTAGTATTACCCAATTTATTGATTCGACACAAGGGGAGCCAAAGAATACTTGCAAGCCTTAATAGCTGAGTTGTCAGTTCAGCTGCACTTGGAAATAGTTCTTGCTCATAGAAGTTTATTAGTAGCAACAGCAGCAGTGAAACAGTAGCAATAGTAACAGTGAAGGTAACAGTGGGATTCGAGTGCGGTAGGCATAGGTATGGATGGACGAGTCTAAACATGTAACTTCAAGATCTAGGGCATTGTAGATAAATAATAACAAGCATCCAAGTACTAAACAATCCTAGGCATGTGCTCCAAATATAGTCATACGTGCTCGCAATGAGAACTTGCACAACATCTTACATCATTCAGCCCGGCAAGGCCTCTAGGGAACTATTGGCAATTAAGGTGCTCCTTTTAATAGAGCACCGGAGCAAAGCATTAACACTCCGTGAACACATGTGATCCTCACACCATAGCCATCCCCTCCGGTTGTCCCAATTATTGTCACTTTGGGGCCTTTGGATCCGGACAATGATATGTGTACACAACTTGCAGATAAGATCACAAACAATACTATCATAATGATTCAATAATAAGTTTAGATCTAAGATCATGGAACTCGGGCCCTAGTGATAGGCATTAAGCACAACAAGTTGCAACAAAGTCAAATAGCACTAATACAGATACTAGGCACTATGCCCTAACAGATCTTATTCGGTTACATGATAGAACTCATCCAATCCCTACCATCCTCAAGCCTACAGCGGGGGATTACTCACTGATGGATTAGGGAAACATCGATGGTTGATGGAGAGGCGTTGGTGATGACGATGGCGATGATCCTCTCCAAATTCCCCGTCCCGGCAGGGTGCCAGAACGGAGTTTCTGGATCCGAATCTTGGTTTATGGTGGTGGCGGTGGAGCGGAACTCTTTCTAGAAAACTATCGAACCCCCCTCGGTTTTTAGGTCGAAAGGCAACTTATAGGCGCAGAGGGAGGCCGAGGGGGTGCCTGGGGTGGCTGCAGCCCCCCCTAGGCGCGTCCAGTGGTGGGCCTGCGCTTGGCATGGGTGTGGGCCCCCTAGGCTCCTTCTCCGTCTCGTCTTCTGGCTCCGTGGATCTCCTGGTGAAATATAATTTTTGGCATATTTTCCAGGAATTTTCCTGATAGTTCATTTTCTGCACAAAAACAAGACGCTAGGGTAATTCTGCTAAAAACAGCGTCAGTCCGTGTTAGTTGTATCCAAATCACACAAGTTTAGAGGAGAAACAATAGCAAAGTGTTCAAGAAAGTAGATACGTTTTGGACGTATCAATGATCTTGTTGTTAATAACATCTCAATGTTCATGATCAAGAAACCATGATCATCTATTAACCAACAAGCTAGTATAACAAAGAGGATTTACTAGGGACTCTTACAAGTTTACAAATCACACAAGTATTAATGTTTCTGGTTAATACAATTATAGCAAGAATATAAATATTTATCATAAACACAAAGATATAATAATAACTACTTTTATTAGTGCCTCTTGGGCATATATCCAACACCTAGCCCTTGACTCACTCCTTTCCCAACTCAGCCAAGGGAAGAGGTGGGAAAATTCCCCCTTTCCTTATTTAGGGTTTGTGCCCAAATCCTTTGGTGGTCGAATTTTCCCCTTGGGCTTTGGTGCGGAAGGACCTAGTGCTCCCCTGCGGCATGCCTCGGCCCAAGTGGACCCCTCCCGGGGTGGTGGTCCCACTGGTGGCCCCTCTAGAACATTCTAGAAGGTTCCGGTCAAAATACCAAAAACATTTCCGAACCCCGGAAAATGACTTTCCTTAAATGAATATTATTCTCCAGACCATTCCAGATCTCCTCGTGATGTCCTTTATCCAATCCAAGACTCCGAACAACATTTGGTCTCCAAATCATATTCCATATCTACTTAAACAACATCGAACCTTAAGTCTGTCACCCTATGGTTCGTGAACTATGCAGACATGATTGGGACACCTCTCCGGTCAATAGACAATAGAGGGATCTGGAGATCCATAAATGCTCCCACATATTCAACGATGACTTTGTGATCGAATGAACCATTAACATATGATACCGATTCCCTTTGTAACACGATACTTTAGTTATCCGAGGTTCGATCGTCAATATCTCCATACCTAGTTCAACCTCATTACCGATAAGTACTCATTACTTGTTCGTGATATGACATCCCTTATGACCTAGTCACGTGATTGCAAGCCAATTGGATGACATCCTTTGAGAAGGCCAGTATATCTATCTATCATATGGATGGACAAATCCCACTCTTGATCCATGCGCTTCAACACATACTTTCAGGATACCCAATGCCACCTCTATAACCACCCAGTTGTGGAAGTGGCGTTTCATGTCATCAAAGTACTCATCCGGTGATGGTGATTAACATGATCTCATTCTCAAAGGATTAGGTTACTATGTATCTGAAAGCTTGTAGTAAAACGAACTTAATGACTTGATCTTATGCTATGATTACTATGGGTGTATGTCCATCACATCATTCTCCTAATAATATGATCTTGTTATTAACAACATCCAATGTACATGATCAGGAAACCATGATCATCTATTAATCAACAAGCTATTTTAACAAGAGGATTACTAGGGACTCTTTTATGTTTACAAAACACACATGTATTAATGTTTCCATTTAATACAATTACAGCATGGGATGTAAACAATTATCATAAACACCCCCTTAGGCATATCTCAAACAGCTTCACCATGGTTTGCTGATTATGCTAATTTTATTGTTGGAAAATTTATTCCACCACACTTCACATACCAACAAAGAAATAAATTATTTTTGGGATGACCCATTTCTTTATTAGAAAAGTGTAGATGGTATCATTAGATGTTGTGTCCTGAGTTTGAGCAGCAGACTATCATAAGGGATTGTCATGACAGTACTTATGGAGGACATCATGCTGGAGACCATATTGTTGCAAAGGTATTACAATCTGGTTTTTATTGGCCTACTTTATTTAAGGATTGTGCTAATTATGTTAAAACTTGTGACAAATGCCAACGTGTTGGAAATATCGGTAAGAGAAATGAAAAACCTATGAACTATTCACTTCCTCTTGAACCATTTGATATATGTGGATTTGACTTTATGGGACCATTCCCCCCATCAAAAAATAAACACACTCATATTTTGGTTGTAGTGGATTATGTCACAAAATGGGTTGAATAAATTCCAACAAAAAGAGCAGACCATGCCACATCAATGAAGATGCTTAAGGACATCATATTTCCAAGGTTTGGAGTACCTAGATTTTTTTCATGGAGTATTTAGAAAAACTTTAGACAAATATGGTGTTAATCATAGAATTGAATCTCCATATCATCCTCAAACTATTGGGCAAGTTGAACTAAGCAATAGGGAAATTAAACTCATATTGTAGATTACAGTTAATAAAGCTAGGTCTGATTGGCCAACTAAAATTAATGGTGCTTTATGGACTTATAGAACTGCTTTTAAAAATCCTATGGGTATGTCTCCTTATAAAATGGTTTACAGAAAAGCATGTCATCTTCCAGTGGAATTAGAGCATAAAGCTAGATGGGTCGTTAAACAACTCAACTTTGATTTTAAAACTATTCGAGGGAAAAGAATTCTTGATTTGAGATTGTTAGATGAATGGAGGAATGAAGCATATGAAAGTGCTAGACTATTTAAGGAGAAAGTAAAAATTTGGCATGATAAGAAAATAAAAAGAAAGGAATTCAAAGTTGGAGATCAAGTATTATTGTTCAACTCTCATTTCAAGTTTTTTGCAGGAAAGTTAGCTTCAAAGTGGCAGGGTCCATTAGTTGTGCAGGAGGTGTATCGCTCCGGAGCAATCCGTCTTCATGGAGACTTTAACGGTAAACCTCATGTCGTTAATGGACAATGTATTAAACATTATATTGCAGGCCAAACATTTGTCGAAAGGGTTGAAGTAATGAATCTCCAAAGTCTGGAGGCTGCAATCACAAAAAATTATCCCCTGCCAGATACCAAAAATCACCAAAATTCAAGAAAAGGTGCGTAATGATATCGGAATATCTTCATATTTTAGAAAAGTTATTATTTTGTAAATAGAGTGTTGAGGAGGGAAAGAGACCAGGTGGCGCCCCTGCTGGGCGTGCTACTCGAGGTTTTTCCCTCTTCCTAAGTCTGTTTTGCCACGGTTTCTTCCTCAACGCTTTGTATTACCATAAAAAAACCATCTATATATACTCCTCTCTGTCGATCTAATCCTACATCGAGTCTTTTTCGAGTGAACCTTGTTTTCTGCCTGTTTCTTCTAGATCTTACCTTGTGCCAAGACATGTCTTCAAGGTGGAGCACCCGAGATGGAGGATTCCCATGTGCACCCATCAGAACCTCGGAATGGAGTTCTCCACCAAGAAGCCAAGATCCAAGGAGAGGGGAACCCCGGAGGAACAATGTCATCTCGAGAAACAACTTGAAAATGGAGCTACAAGGATGAGGGAGATTGAAGAACCTCTCTTTAGGGACATGACTAACCCAAATCTTCAAGCACTGATCGACTCGCTACATCGACAAATTGCTGATGAAGAGAGGCACTCTTCTGGATCTCGCCATTACATTGTGTTGGGGAGGTGACCCCAGATAGGGTCAAGAAGGGGGAAGACAAAAGGAGTTCCCCCTGTCTTAGGCCGAGTTACTGTTTATATCGGCCGAATCATGTAAAGGTCGGCCGAGATAAGCAAGATGATCACATTTATGGGAGGATTTGTATGTTACCAGGCCGAAGTACGAGTTAAGTCGGCCGGGTAAGTCCGAATAACCTAAATGCAGGTAAAGGCCAAGCCAAGTTAAGCGAGGCAGGGCCGAATGACATGAAGCTTGCAGGAGAAGGAGGTGCCTATAGTCAAACCCTAGCCATGGGCTAAGAAGAATCTGAATAGAGCCAAGCGCAAAGGACAAGGCACAGAGCAGCAGAAGGGCAGAAGGAGGTCACGGAGGTGACAGTCCTAGAGCCCGAGGCGTGCAGGTGGGGTTCTCTGGAACTTTGCCGTCATTAGAAGGGGGACACGGAAACGAGGTCGCCGAGTTACTATATTGGGACAAGCATATTCTTCGAATATGCTTGCCACGTCAGCCCTAAAGGAGCCAAGGCACCCCTTTATAAGGAGAGGCTTGGATCCCTGAGAGGGGGGCGGCTCATTCTACACCGTTAGGCTTGTAAAGTTCATCTTCTCTTCCTGCATACAGCTCAAGGAGCACTTGTAGCCCAAGAGAGGAGAAATAAAGATCTGTATGTTAGTCATTCGCATGTAGAAATAACTACATCTTCCCTCCCCAGATCCCTCTAGCATCCATTGGCCCCATACTTTAGCCTACCCATGGCATCTGTCGTGCCACCACCATGACACATTGCACTATTGCAGGATTACGAGGAGGCAATAAACACAAAGTTCATTAGGAACATGCAAGCAACCTCTGCAGTTTGCACTGAGACTATAGAAAAGCTGGAAGTTGCACGCGGCATTATTGAAGGTTAGAAGCACCACCAACGATGAGGTCCTGGAGGCCATTCTCTAGTGGATCTGATGTAACAACTCAAGCTTGGGGGAGTTCCACCATACTTTATGCTTTTTAGTTATCATATTTGCATCTAGTTCGTAATCATTAGGAGGTTTTTGCTTGCATCCATTAGGTATCGATTTTCCTAGAGTTTGAAGAGCTCTTAGAGCATTATCATGTATCTTGGTTTGAGTGGTTTTGAATGAAATATAAAGTATGGTGTCATCCATGATTCTCTTGTTTGAGATTTATGGGTAACACTCATGCAGATGTGTGCACCATATGTAGAAGTTTCACTTACATCTTGCCTTGAACTAAATTAACTTGAGCATGTTGGACAAGCATAGAATTACTCAACAAAACTGAACTTGCAAATAAGGAAAGATCCATGCAATGGAAGCAACACTTATTAAAAAGGTAACATTGTGAATTTGTGGTGAGATAGGAAGTCTTATAAAATAAATAGTTGGAAAGAGGAGGATGACAAGGGGACATGATATACTCTTGTTCTGCTTAGTAATCAACGAGTAAACTGAACAGTTGGCATGGGTATTTCAATACATATGCTCTATGGAAAAGTGTTTGAAAGGTAGGCACCCGAGGATTTAGCTAGCCATGGAAAGTAAAAGACAAAGGTTGTTTAGAGCATATGACATGATTGAAAGACCCATGAATAAGGTTTATACTAGTTACTAAGATAGGAAGACCGTTAACTGATGCCATGAAAAAAGTGGTGAAAGTTCTTGACAAAAGTCAAAATAGTCATGTCTATATGGTTGTTTAAACAATTCTCTTTTTCATTGTTTGTTTTATGAGAAACTTATCTTTATTGCAAAGGCATATACAAAGGGTAAATTAAAAGTTGGTAAAAAGCCATCAAATCTATTACAAATAGCGAAGTGTATGATAAATTTGAGACTTGTTCAATTGTCCAACATGTAATAGTTAGTTCTTGCTCAAAAGTAAGGGGTAAATGATAATGTATATCTATGTAGCCCTCATTTGCATGGTTGTTAGTTCATATTTCATTTGGACAAGCGAATATGCATAAGTTTATGATGCCATTCTCGTATTTTATTTTCAACCATAAACTCATTGATGCATGATCATGATCTATTCGCTTATTTGCTCGAGGACGAGCAAAGGTTTAAGTTTGGGGGAGTTGATACTTGCATTTTGCATCATCATTTTTAGGACTTATATGTTTTGTTTAGAATCATATTTATCATGATCTATCATTATTTATGCATATTTAGTTGATTTATGGGACTTTTCTACAAAGTCCCTTTCATTGGTATTTAATTTCTAGGAGGCAGAAAACCTCCTTTTCATGTTTTTGTTGTTTCAGAACCTTATGGACGTCAATAAATCGAAGGAAAAATACTTGATGAGTTTTTCACATAGAGAAGTATTATGGGCCAAAGAATGAAGCGAGGGAAGCCACGAGGCACGAAAGAGCATAGGTGGGGTGCCCACCCCCGCTGGGTGCGCCACCCATGCTCTTTTAGTCCACAAGCATCGCCTCGGCTCCTCCTTTTTACAGATGCCTATGTATCGCCAGAACACCTACGCCATATTTTTCCCACGATTTACAGAGGCGTCGGCGGAGGCGAAAGTCCTCTCCTACTCCAGGAGGGGGCAGACCTGTTGCACCGGAGCCTCCGGTGAGGGGTAAATCGACACCATCATCATCACTAGTCATCCTAGGAGTAGGGGGAGGCCTATCCGTCAACATCTACACCAAAACCATCATCATCACCATCACCATCTCCAAGATCCATCTCGTTCCCCTCATAGTTTGTGATTGATTGAACCCCGAATATTGTTTTAAGGGCTATTTACATATTTGTGATTGGCATCTTGTCCTTATTTAGTGGAGAGATTATATTTTCAGATTGTGTTGTATTCCATATGCTACTGATCCATATCATATTTGTCACTTGTAAGTAGATCCCCATGTTCCTGAGGGCATAGGATGAATTGGCTATGATTTCCATATAGTATGCAATGAGTATGTGGTCCGGTTTTATCTTTTATATTGTTTTATGATGGTTTTATGCGAACTTCGACTGCCTATTACTTCACCTATATGGGATCATAGGAGAATACTTTGATGCAATGATAGGGGTTGGAAGGGACAGAATTGAAAAAAACTATTTTCCAATACTTTGAGTTGCATTGGAGGGATTATATATGGGGGGCCAATGAACTTATTGCTATGGTGGGACATTTATGTCTTAACGATTTCTAGATGTTCATGTGAATGGCTCTAGGACCCATCATATGTGGTGTATTTTGCTCATATTTATGGCTGCACCTAATTTAGTCTCCGCCCTAAGAGAATGAAACTTGACAATATATTCACCATATTGTGTAGAAATATTCATGCTAAGTAAATCCATGCCGCCCTCGGGAACGCTTGTCACATATAAGTTCACACACACACTCACTTGAGCTTGTCATCTTGTTGCATAGAGGATTAGGCATTCTCTCATTGAGATAATTTACTTATTGCTATTTACTTTCAGCACTTTTTATTCTTGCAAACTATAAACCCAAAAACGCCAAACCTACCGCATTACTATTATTTTCTTTGTCAAACTTGCTAACCAATACCCTCAGCTCCTCGTGGGTTTGACAACCTTTATTTATTTAAAAGTAGTACAATTGATCCCCTGCACTTGGGAGCCATCATACCTATAGGCCGATTCGACAGGGTTATCGGACGATGGTTGGGCCCTTCGGTGTCACCTGGAGAGTCAACTCACCCACCTAGATAAGCTGGAGGAAGCGTATTGGAGGCAGCGTAGTCGCTTCAACTGGCTCCTCAAGGGCGATGCCAACACGGCCTTCTTCAATGCCATTGCCAATGGTAGAATAAGGAAATGTGCGAGTACCCAGCTGGTTGCAGACTAGGGGATCATTACTCAGTCGGCTAAGCTCCAGGCACATATCTAAGACTTCTATAGGGCACTGATAGGCGCGACAGGGGAGGACAGTTGGTTTCACTGAAAGGAATATGCCTAGGGCAATAATAAAGCGATTATTATCTTATTACATGTTTATTATAAATTTTTATTTATCATGCTACAATTGTGTTAATAGAAAACATTAATACATGTGTAATTTATAAACACAAAAGGTTTCTAGTAACGCCTCTCTTAATACTAGCTTGTTTATTAAATGATGATCAAAGGTTTCCTGATCATGAACATTGGATGTTGTTAATAACAGGGCCATATAGTTGGAGAATGATATGATGAATAGTCACACGTATTATATGTAGCAATATGATCATGTTCTCAAGTTTATATTGCTAACACACGTAGTAACTCAATATCCTTAGACCATGAGATCACATCAATCACTTCCATCGGAAGAGTACTTTGATTTCATCAAACGTCACACCATAACAAGGTGATTATAAAGGTGTCGTCAGGTACTTGGAAAGAGTTAGTTGAGGCTCATGGATCAAGAATGAGATTTGTCCATCTAGATGACAGAGAGATATCCTCAGGGCCCTCTCGGTGATATCACATTGACATAACTTGCAAGCAAGTGATTTGATCACTAGAATATTACATCACGGGAACAACAAAAAGAGTACTTGTCGGAAACGAGATTAAACAAGGTATGGATGATACCAAGTGATAGGATCTCGGACAAGTAATATATCGCGAGACAAAATAAATTTGATTACAGCGAAAGAGGTTCGGACGATCATCTGATCTTCGTGGAACTTTGGGAGTCAGTATGGATCTCCAGGTCCCGCTAATGATTATTGATCGGAGAGAGTCTCGATCATGTCTATATAGTTCTCGAACCCGTAGGGAGACACACTTAAGGTTATTACACGCATTTGAGCGGATAGGAAACACAGGGGAAGACAATGGACATCGCAGGAAATTGTTTTGTTGAATCTGCCAAAATAATTTCGGAGTATCGAAACAAAGCAAGGGATCAAAATGTTAATGTGTTTATTAAATGAAATACTCATTAAATTAAGTGTTAATTAAATTGAGTTGTATTAAAACAAGAGAATTAAAGTGCTTTAATGGAAAGACCTTTGGTTTTTAAGTAGAGATTAAATGGGAGAAAGTGGAGTTGGAATTTATTTGAATCCCAAGACTTTTGTGGCGCATATGGGAGAAATGCGTCACAGAAGTTTCTCCCCCTTTTTTATTTTTTTTGCAGGAAAAAAATCTTTTTTCTACCATAACTTTTACTCTTTTGGAATTTGGGGAATCAGTAAATTCTAGAACAGCCTTTGGTAGTTCAATTCAAGTAAGAAATTTTGATGGGTAAAACTTTTTTTCCAACATCGTATGCAAAAGTTATGGCCATTTTATCGTGCCATGACCTTTTTTTGCAAAATACATCAAAATTCATGTTTTTCAATTTTCCATACAACTATACCCCAAAATATAACTATATCTCAAAGGAATTATTTTTTTGAATTTTTTTTATCATTTTGTTTATTTTTTTACAAAAGTTAAAAGGCGATCCACATGAGATCTGTTTTTCCTACTCGAATTCTGTGGCGCATACCTTTATATGCGTCACAGAATCATCACACCACAGAAGTTTCAACTCTGACTATATGTGCCATAGAAAACCTGGGTAGTCCAACCCCGGTGGCGGGTCCCGCCATACTTCTGTGGCGCACCGTCCCTGTGTATGCGCCATAGAACAGTAAAGAGTTTTGTGAAGCATTTGCTGTAATGCGCCACTGGGTTTTTTCTGTGGCGCATGACAGAACATTGTGCCATAAAAGTCTTATCTATCTATAGCTATTTTTCTAATAGTGGCATCACATCATTCAACCAATGTTCTAACCCTGTAATTAACAACATCAAATGTTTATTAAGCTCACCTGTATTAACATTTCGAAATAACACAATCATAACATGAGAAATAAATATTTATCATAAACAAGGAATAAGATAATAACCACTTTATTATTGCCTCTTGGGCATATTTTCTTCAGTCTCCCACTTGCACTAGAGTCAATAATCTAGTTTAAAAACTTGCACAGTCACCACCCATGGCTTTATGGTGTCGTACATATGTGTTGTTTATGGTAAACTTAATCCACATATCTGACATTTCACGTCTATTGTATTTGCATGTCTTTCCATCTCTACGCATCACTCATTCTCAAATGAGATGTCATTATATAAATTTGGTCCTTTGGTAAGATTTAGTTCATTAGGGTTAAATTATGTTGATACTATTGTGTGATATAATATATTTTTATAATGTTAGCCCGCTGTAAACCACACCTAGTTTGATAACAACAACTTAACACAAATGTCTGTTTAACGCTGCTACTGGTGGGCGCTGTAACGGCGACAAGTACCCGTAGAAATGGCCTCCCCCAGCAGCAGCGGTTCTTTTTTATTTTGTTCAAACTGCCTTTTTAATGGGCATAGCCTGATCTAATGAAAAACAAGTTTAAGTATTAATGTTTTATTTAAATATAAACTGCACGCTGTCCATACATAAACGAATAGATCAAACCGGATCGTGTCGCTGAGGAGCCGTGCAACCTGCGCAAGTCCGTTCAGACCCCTAGCCATCATCGACTCCGAGAGAAAACAAACAAAACCTAGAAACTTCCCTCCTTCTCCTCCGCCGCCGTCGCGCCTTATCGCTCCAATGGCCGGCGAATCGGGAAACCCGGATGTCTACTACCCCTGTGAAGAGCGCTCCCGCGACCTATCCACTGTTCTGGACCAGATCCGTGGGTACTACAAGAAGGCGCTCGATCGGCTGCTGTCGGCGGCGATGCCGGAGCTTATCCCATCGCTCCTCGACGCCGGCTTCTGCTTCGGACTCCTCGACCCCGTCTCCAACATCATCTTCAACACCATATCCAGCCCGGGGGAGAAAGCAACCAAGAAGATGTCATCAAAGAAGAAGAGGAAGAGGACATCGCCGGTTGAGATGGATTTGTTGGAAAAATCCGCCGTCGTCGATCGGTCGTTGGAAGGCCTTGTGACTTTCCTGGTCACCCGATTCCGCTACCTACACGATTGGGAAGCTCTTGGCTACCTACGGCTGGCCAAGGCCGACCTCGATGTGGCTGCTCGCCTCATCGCGCTGGATCGTGAGACCATTACAGTTACACAAGCCATCTCCTCCCCCCTTGTCAGCGATATTCCTCTGACCACCACCGTCAAGGTAGCCCTCAAGTGCGCGGCCGTATCTGCCAAGCATCCCTGCCCTTCCACATTCACGGACACCTGGTCATCCATGTCATCTTGTCCCAATTCAGCCTCGCAGTCACCAGACAACCCCGATCGTCTTAAGAAGTTGCTATCAGCTCTGCCTTCGCTGCGGCCTGGCCACCTCGATGAGTCGCAGGTTCTAACTCTAAGACATTGTCTCATGATGAGGCGGATGGAGGACCAGACGACCAAGATGAAGGTCCCCATTCAACTAAAGGCATCCATTAATTCTGTGCTCCTAGATAAAATCCATAGCATCTACCTCAAGGCAATTGCAGACCTTCCAAGTGATTCCTTGCGCCAGAACCACCATCGCAGCCTTCTCAAGGCTGGTTACTGCTTTGGCCCCATGGATGACCCTATCTGCAACGTCCTACTCAATACCATTTGGTACAACACTGCATTCCCAGCTCAAGATCAGTTTCCGGTGGACATGCTTTGTACTAAAAGCCTTAGGCGCTTGGAACGTCGATCAATGGCTGGCCTTGTGACGTTTGTTCGCGTCCTCTTCCCTGAACTCGCCGAGAATGTCGCTGTGCTCTATCTCCTTAAGAGCAATGCCAACCTTCACACAGCTATTTTCCTGCTGCAGCTACAAGGTCATGAGTTGTTGGGATCCTATAACAAAGCCTACAAGATGGCTGCTCGGGTAGCATGGCATCCAGACCCTAGAGCTCTACAAGAGCTTGCTGCCCTGCCAACTGTGGTGCCATCAGTCATGTCTCTTCTGAAAACCACTACTGCACGCCCGCTATCCTCCAAAGATGTTGTTGGAATCTCTGCACTGTTGGTACCTCTATGCCCCTCTCGCAGCCCATCAGTCCCGAAATTGAGGACTCGTGCCTCCAAATTTGTCTCACGCCACCAGGCAAGGTTCAAGGATGATGAGTCCTTCTTTCTAGACACGGTTGAAGCTGCACTGAGTGAATTTTCAAATCAATCTGCGGTTAGTTCATTTTTCAGTCGATCTCCACTATTGCTAAGTGCTCATTGAATTAATACACAGTCTACCTTGTTGTAGGACGGGATTGAGTATCAGCTTCATGTTATATGTGGTGTCAATGCACAAGTACCAGAGAATGGGAAGTACAGTTACTATGACACCAAAGATGGGGATCCATATTGTCATATCAACTTTTATGCAACACCAAAGGGTTTAACTTCTAAAGCTGGCACAGCGCCGACACTGTTTTTCGTCGAATGTAGCAATCTTGATGAAGACAATAATGTGCTGCGTTGCTGTGTGGTAGACCCGTTGAATGATGATGGTATGTTCTTTTTCATGCTTGCAGAAGCTTTCTTCATTAATTGATGTTTTTTTACTAATTTTGTATGCATTTCATAAATTTCCCCACCACCCCATTAATTACGAGCATACATACAAGGGACTGGCTTTGGCTTTTATGTTTTCTATAATCGTTTGTTGATTTAAACTACATAAGAATGAAATAATTGATTGACATCGACTAGGCCGGCTATTGTTGTTTTCAAATATCCTATTTGTGCTACGTGCAGTGCTAGATGCTGAAATTCTTTGTATGCATTTCGTAAATCGCCACCGCACCACTACAAACACACATAGAAGGCATACTGGTTTTTCTAGCCCGGACGTTTGATTCTGGGATGCCACATCCCCATAGATCCGCCGTTAAAATTTGCTTGGAGATGGACCTAGAGTACAGCTAGTTATTCCGGCAAGCTTTCCATCTATTAGGCTAGTCATAGTGGGAGTAAGTGTTGTCCTCACGTATCCCTTTCGTGCTATGTGCATTGTGGATGCTGAAATAGTATTGTATGTGTTTCATAAATCACCCAACAATCCGCTATGAATACTCACACACAAGTCACTGGTTTTTATTTTTGCTATAACCGTTTGTTGATTTTAACTACATAAGAATAGCTGGTGTTGTCGACATGGATTTAGACTGTTGTTGTCCCTTGATAAACATCCCTTTTGTGATATGTGCAGAGCAATAGCTGGTGAAATTGTCTTATCTCTAAAATTACAGTTTCTTATGATCTTATAAGCAAAAGATTTGGTCAGTTGTGATGACATTCAGCTACCTAATTATCATGTTCGTGTTTTGCTTTGAAAACAGGTCGTTGTTTCCACTGTGAGTATGAAGGGACCAGACTTGTGCATCCGACTTTTGGACCATACCATGGGTGTGACGCAGAGTTTGAGGAAAATGCATCTTCACCATATGGACTCACCATCGAAGAAGCTATCCTCTTTGGAACGAGCAGAAGTGAGTATATGGCCTGGTTGCCTTCGGAGGATTCAGTCTATTTTGATCATCGATGGGACACAAAGTTTGCCCGATTTATTAATTATGCTACCAAGTCAGGGAGAACACCCGTGCACTCAAACACGCTCATAGCGCCGTGATAGTTTATTCGGCTTGTGTGCTACTTCTAATTATATAGAGTAGTTTTAATATGTTTGACTTTGATCAAACATAAACGCAGAGTAATTTGGGACAGTAATTTGGGACGGAGGGAGTATATATAGAATTCTTGGTTGCACTTTTATCGATGAAGTAGTTGCACATTCTTAAAATAGTAGTTGTGGCGTGGCAAAAATGCAAACCAATATAAATAACCCAACAAAAAATACATATAGAAGCCTGATCTCACTTTTTGTGACAAGTTCGTTGGAAATTTTTTATAAAGCCCAACTATGGTGTGGCCAAGAAATCTAACATACAAATAAGTGTACTTCTAGGTTTGTCCTAAGTCAAAGTTAGTAAAGTTTGACTAACTTTATTGGAAAATGTGACAATATTTATGACTCTAACTTGGTACTAGTAGATATGTTTTCAAATTTAGTTTCATAATATGTTAATTTGATTTAACATATCTTATTATATCTATATATATAATTGGTCAAATTAGATAAAGTTTGACTTAGGCAAAACCTAGAAGTACACTTATTTACGGACGGAGGAAGTATATAAATACCTAGACAAAAAAACGAAGTGCGTATACTCTGCTTTGCACTTTTATTTCTCGAAACAGGCATGCGTCCAGCTATATTAATATAACAACCATTTAAGACCGAGCTGCTGGGCCAGACAACACGACGTCCAAACCAAAGAAAAACTAAGAAGATAAAAAAGATAAGAAAAGAAAAGCAAAATTGACAGCTGTGGCTTGACAAAAACGAGGATTACCCGCCACCAGGGCGCCCTCCACAGAATTTTCACCCATCCTACTAGCACTTGGAACCGTCACATACCAAGAAGCACCTCCAAGAAGAAAAAAGACAAAAACAATGCTGCTGCCCGGATTGGTCCTAGGGTTTCCCCCGGTACGCTATAGGATGTGGGGAAGAGATAAACCCGACGACCTTCAGGAAGGATGGCGACACGTGCAGGCGTCACCGTGTCGGTGTCTAGAATACAAGAGTTTCTGTCGACCCCTAAAAAAACCACACTCCCGAACGCTTTGAATTGCTTCACCAAACTTGCCGCCTAGCAGCATGCGCCACCATGGTCTTGCAGTCACCACTGTCTTCTCACCGCGACCCACAACATGAGGTTGGTACGACCGAAAAGAGGCAACTTCGGCGGGGTCGGCGGTACAGCGACACGCGGGAGGGGACTACCTCCACCGCCGGAGGGCGATAGTCGACCGGATGTAGCCGCCAAGGCACACCAGGCCCTCATTGGCCTGACCGAGCCCCCAAAAGGACTCGTGAAGCCCCGCTGCCACACTGCAGCAAGGGTGTCACCGTCGTCATCAACCCAAGCTCTAGTCACTACTCTTCCATCCACCAGTGAGTCCGTCGCTACCACAGACCCCCGCCACCAGTGAACCCTAGCTTTGCACTTTTATTGATGAGGTAGCTTCCCATTTCCAAAAAAGTGCAACTATGGTGTAACTAAAGTGCATCCTACATAAATATCTAGTCATAGAAATAAACAATAATTCTAGACGTATGGGCTGATTTCCACGGATTCCTAGTTATGTGCTAACGTGGTTGGAGGGGAAGCAAGGGAAGAGGAATTAATCAGAGCAAATGCTGAACCTTTTCCAATCACATGAGACCACATCGTGTGTAAAGTGATTCCGTAGATCGATTCCGCAGGTGTATTGTAACACCCTCAAATCGGCCCTATGCAAGTTTTAGCGCTTCCCGCCAAACCCGCATAGAAACGATTCAAGGACGCCCACCAGGCACTTTCGTGCGGGTGGAAAACGAAGTAATAACATTACACAACAGTCCTCGATGGGACCCACAGAACAGATATATATACAACAGCGACTCCATGAGTCAAGAATACAGATATAATATACAAAGGCCCAAATCACCTTGAAAACGATATAGCGCCCGACTACGGACAAGATGCAAATGGGGCTAAGAGCCCTGAAGAATAACCAATGGCGTCCATAACCCTGCCCAGGCCAAGCCGGAAGGGTAACCCTGCTAACGACGGCGATCTCAAACCTGCTAAAACAAAAGGGGTGCCGACAAAGGGCAAAGGAAAAAGAGGAGCGTCAGTACTGAGGCCAGTACACGGCGAGTCTAGAATTCGGCGGTCCTCGCCTACATAGGTATGGTGGACTGAAGCGGCAGCGCAGCATGCACTAAACAACCTATAGAGACTCGATATAACTGTCGGCTATCAGAGAGGGATAAGAAAGACCTATTCGGAACCACCTGATGCTACCACCAAACATACCCATCCTGGTATTTCCCCCTCGAGACCAAACGAGGAAGTCAACCGAGGAACTCACACAGTTGGCAGTTTTATTTATTCAGTTATCGTTGCAGCAATTACTAGTCAGGTATAGATAGTCCTCCTGATATAATAAGCAGTGGGCAGTTTTAGTTAACCATTCCGTTGTAGTTGCAACACTTACTAGTCAGATACAATTAGCATGAGATATCCCAAACCCAGCAGTTGTTGGTACTTTTATTTAGCCATTCAGTTGCAGTGAAGCTGATTACTAGTCACATCTGATACAAGTCAATTTATAACAGTAAACTTTAGTTATAGTTGTCTATGATCGAGAAACTGTGCTCCAAGTCGTCCATAACCGCGGACACGGCTTTTCGAAAAGATTTAACCCTGCAGGGGTGCACCAAAGTATCCACACGCACTTCGACCCTTTTTGCCAGATCAGTTAACATACACCCATCGGTATGTCGGCGGGGCCTAAGTCATGGCGTTTCCGGACCCAAAGCAAGTACATGGGGCCACCCACTAAGCTACCCGCAAGAAGTCGGCCGGTCTCGAGACGGACTCGGGTTTGTGGAGCCGGTATGCATTGGGAACCCGAAAGTGTGACTGGGATTGTCGATACAGCGAAAACGGGTCACGGTCCTAAACAGTACAGTGTGCAGTACCTCGCACAATTTAAAATAAAGCAGTAAAGCATGGCATAAGTACAGGATAGTAAATAAAACCTCAAACTAGTTATGGCCCCCGGTACAATACTTTGAAATCAGGTACTAATCGATGGGGGTGCCCACACACCCCACCTGTGGTTAGCGCGCTCGATCTCGGAACAGGTGTCAAGAACTCGGGGTCCTACGGGACACCAGTGAGCGGTTGGAAACCAAATATTGTCTATCACCCACCGGTGCCTCTGCATTTACCTACTTCAGTTTTAGTTGTTAAACAGTAATTAAAGCCATGGTCATCTCCAACATTAAACATGCGGCAAGACTCCAACCACTGTGGTACTGGACGACACGCAACAGCACTTGAGCAAGCGACTACGACACGCAAGTCCAACTATCTACCAATCAACAGGTAATAGGATGTGTCCAAGGCAATATAAGGCTGCAAGGGATATCATGGGTACGAAAACTAGAGCATCGCAACACAGATAGCAATAGATCAACAAGGGGGAATAAAGACTAAAAATGCAAAATAGGTAGAAGGGGAAGGGGTGCTTGCCTGAAAACATTGCCGAAGGTTCATCCGAAGATCGGATCGACACTCGCATCAACTCAACGGCCTTATCCGCGAAGATCCAAAACACTAGAAGAAACACCGGATGCACTATTTATTACTATGGAAAAAGATCGGCATGATGCATGTATGATGTATGACATGGCAACAGTGCGATGCAATTAGGTCATATTAAGCGGAACCGGGGTCCCGATAATTATGTACTAGGTTCATGTTGTTTAGATACCCCGCACTTTAAATGTTGTCTTAACAAGTCAACTAGTGGCACCGGTTCGCTACACAAATTTAAATGGAGTCCGGAATAAGACAAAGGTATTCCGCAGATCGACTCCATATTTAATTATGAAGTGAATCGGCATAAGGCCCCAAACCACATGATATGCATGCGAGATGAACAATTAATATGCAACAAGATGATAATGTAATATTATAAAAAATAGGGTCTCGGATAAAGGGGTCACACATTTAGGGTTCGGCGAACTTGGGCTCTGAGGGGTTCGGGGTTCGACAGGGGCGGAAACGGCTCGACAGGATCGGTCTCGGATATCGGAAGTAGATCTTGTCGCATCCGGGAAGAAGAACTTGGTTGGTGTCGGGGGCACATCGGATCCGCCCTGGTCAGTGTCGATCTTGTCGTCGATGGCGGACTTGAGTGGATCGGGTACCGGGGTCTTCGGATCCGTGAAGTAGATCTTGTCGCACGGTGTCCGGGTAGACGAACTTGGCGTATCCGCATCGGCGACCTTGGCGTTTGGGTTCTCGGGCATCGGATCCCGGAAGGAGAGCTCGGTGTTCGCGTCGAAGGTCTTATCGATGGATCCTCGGGTTCATGCGGCTCCTCGAGGCGAACTTGTCGATGTGTCGGATCGGAGATCTTGTCGAGGGGGTTTTGGGAATGGTACTACGATGGTGCTTCGTGTTCGTCTCCCATCACCTCTTGAGAAAGACTAGTGACAAACTGTTGTCACAACGCTACAGGGTCTGATGAATGTTTACTTGTGGTCTGCGCAAACATGAACCGAAGGCAGCAACAACATTGCAGAACCAGGAGACATTCACGAACGCGTCGTATGCAAAGAAGACAGTGGCTCGGCCCGCTTGCACTCACACGAGGAGAAGGGGAACGCAGCCAGCCTGGCGAGAGGAGGATCAAAGAGGCGGGCTCGCGGCAAGAAGCGGGGTGGCGGAGGGCGCTGCAGGGAGGCGAGACAACGAGGCAGCCAAGGGCGCTGCGCCTCTTGGCGGTGGCGGCGAGACCGGCGGCAGTGGCGGTCGTCGAGCCCAGCGAGAAGGGCGGCAGCCGGGCAGCGAGGCTGAGGTCGAGCAGGGCCCGGCCGAGAGAGAAGCGGCAGGAAGGCTGGCCGGCGGTGGTGAGGCGGAGAGAGGCGAAGGATGGAGGCGGCCTGAGAGGCAGGTCGGCGAGGTGGAGCAGAGGCGGCACAGCGGTCAGGCGGCCAGGGGGAGGTCGAGACGAGCAGGGAGTGGGGGAGACGGGGTGTGAGCTCATGGGAGGCGCAGAGGCGGCGTTGGAGGCAAACGGAGGAGGAGGGCCGTGAGGGACTCGAGGTCGAAGGAGGAGGTTGGAGACGGGAGGGAGGCGGGGGGGCTCGGTGCGGGGGAGGACCGGGTCGGGCGCAGGGGAAGCGGCAGGCGGAGGACAGGCGGCCAGAGTCGAGGCGCGCCAGGCGGTGGAAGCGGCGGGCAGGGGCGGAGCAGGGCCTTCATGGGAGGAGGAGATCTGGCGCAGTGCTTGGGATAGGCGGTGGGACGGGAGGTGGGGAGGCGGAGGAGAGAGAGGAGCAGCGTGGGGGTGGTGGGGCCGGGGAGCGGGTGGAGCACGAGGTGGTCGGGGTGGCAGGTGGGTTCTGAGGGTGGGGTCTTGCTGCGTGGTGTGCGTGCGTTGTGTGTGTTGCGTGTGTTGCGGCAGGTGGGGGAGAGGGAGGAAGTTGGGGTGAGGTGGCGGCGGCGGTTGTTGGGGAAAAGAGGATGGGGTAGCTAGGGATTAGGGTTAGAGCTAGGGTTTGGTCTAGTGGGTTG
Source organism: Avena insularis (assembly GCA_023614405.1). Classification (NCBI taxonomy): domain Eukaryota; kingdom Viridiplantae; phylum Streptophyta; class Magnoliopsida; order Poales; family Poaceae; genus Avena; species Avena insularis. The sequence goes on along the minus strand of CM042697.1, from coordinate 468,870,498 downwards.
TAGGTGGCCTTTGACTGGGCCTTGGGCCTGGTCATCTGGCTGCCTCCCCACGAAATTATTTATTTTTATTTTAAAAGAACACTTTCGTAAATTGTTTTTAGACAAATAAAAGATTCGGTCGGACCGAGGGTTTTGGTTTGAACAAAGGGGGAATATCTAGAAAACAAAAAAATACACTTTAGAAGATAGTTTTTAAACAAACAATATGCATGCCGATGTCATGATGATGCACATAACAAAAACAACGCGATTTTCTAGTAGTGGTTTTGCGGGGCGCCACAATTCGACACCACTAACAAAGGATCTCGCCCTCGAGATCCGCCTCATGGTACCGGAAGGAAGGTCGGCGATCTGCGTCTTCTCGCTTCGTATAGATCCTCGCGACACCACTAACAAGAGGTCCTTGTCCGTGATCGTCGAGAGAACACTCCGGAAACAAAAGGCGAAGGTAAAGGTATCAACCAATAAAGCCACTAAGCCGATAGAAAGAGAGAACCGATGCATTCTCATCCACTTCAATGTACACAAGCGAATAGAGTGAGTAGTCGGCATGGGGGCCAATCCATCACGCACCCAAACTATTACTCTGCACAATCAGTAGAAAAGCGTGCAACCATTCTCGGAATCAGACTGAAGATCTCGACAATCGAGGTTCAAAAACAAGGAGTGATGCAGACTCTGCATCGGATCTAGCGTAGATGATATCGTCGTGTCGAAAAACACCGGAAGGCACGAGGGGGAACCAGGAGAAGTCCACCAGACGAAGGATTCCTCGGATAGCATGAAGACCAGATGTAGCAACACCATTACCAAAGGAGGAAGCGAAACCCTGAAGGTGCGATGGAACCCAACCACGAGAAATCCTGGACTTGAAGAGAGAGAAGAGAGCGGATTCAAAACGCGTAGAGGTAAGAGGAGAATAGCAGAGGGGTAAGGAGTAAAATCAGACCTAATCAGAACTATCCAACCGAATTTTGCAAAAATAGTTTTGACACTCTACTTCAGCCGTTAGCTAGGTTATCCTCTGAAATTTGGACTTGTGGGTATCGCATAGCTCGTGCTCGATACCACTCTGTAACACCCTCGAATCGGCCCTATGCAAGTTTTAGCGCTTCCCAAACCCGCAAAGCGATTCAAGGGCGCCCACCAGGCACTTTCGATGCGGGTGGAAAGCAATAATAACATTACAACAGGTCCTCGATGGGACCCACAGCAGATATATATACAACGGCGACTCCATGAGTCAAGAATACGAATATAATATACAAAGGCCCAAATCACCTTGAAAAGCGATATAGCGCCGACTACGGACAAGATGCAAATGGGGCTAAGAGCCTGAAGAATAACCAATGGCGTCCATAACCTGCCGAGCCAAGCGGAAGGGTAACCACGCTAACGGCGATCTCAAACCTGCTAAAACAAAGGGTGCCGACAAAGGGCAAAGGAAAAAGAGGCGTCGATCTTGAGGCCAGTACAGCGAGTCTAGAATTGGCGGTCCTCGCCTACATAGGTATGGTGGACTTGAAGCGGCGGCATGCACTAAACAACCTATAGAGACTCGATATAGCGCCGGCTATCGAGAGAGGATAAGAAAGACCTATTCGGAACCACTGATGCTACCACCAAACATACCCATCCTGGTATTTCCCCTCGAGACCAAGCGAGGAAGTCAACCGAGGAACTCACACGGTTGGCGGTTTATTTATTCGATTATCGTTGCGGCAATTACTAGTCGGTATAGATAGTCCTCGATATAATAAGCGGTGGGCAGATTTAGTTAACCATTCCGTTGTAGTTGCAACACTTACTAGTCGAATACAATTAGCATGAGATATCCCAAACCCAGCGGTTGTTGGTATTTTATTTAGCCATTGATTGCGGTGAAGCTGATTACTAGTCACATCGATACAAGTCAATTTATAACAGTAAACTTTAGTTATAGTTGTCTATGATCGAAGCTGTGCTCCAAGTCGTCCATAACATGGACACGGCTTTTGAAAAGATTTAACCTGCGAGGTGCACCAAAGTATCCACGCGCCGACCCTTTTGCGGATCGGTTAACATACACCCATCGGTATGTCGGCGGGCCTAAGTCATGACGTTTCCCGGACCCAAAGCAAGTACATGGGGGCCACCCACTAAGCTACCCATAGCGAAGTCGGCGGTCTCGAGACGGACTCGGGGTTTGTGGGCCGGCTGTAAACGATCGAACCCGAAAGTGTGGTGGGCTTGTCGATCTGGTAACAGGTCACGGTCCTAAGCGATGCGATGTCTCGCACAATTTAAAATAAAGCAGTAAAGCATGGCATAAGTACAGGATAGTAAATAAAACCTCAAACTAGTTATGGCCCCCGGTACAATACTTTGAAATCAGGTACTAATCGATGGGGGTGCCCACACACCCCACCCGTGGTTAGCGCGCTCGATCTCGGAACAGGTGTCAAGAACTCGGGGTCCTACGGGACACCAGTGAGCGGTTGGAAACCAAATATTGTCTATCACCCACCGGTGCCTCTGCATTTACCTACTTCAATTTTAGTTGTTAAATAGTAATTAAAGCCATGGTCATCTCCAACATTAAACATGCGGCAAGACTCCAACCTTTGTGGTCTTGGGCGACCGCATAGCAGCACTTGAGCAAGCGACTACGACGCGCAAGTCCAACTATCTACCAATCAACAGGTAATAGGATGTGTCCAAGGCAATATAAGGCTGCAAGGGATATCACGGGTACAAAAACTACAGCATCGCAACACAGATAGCAATAGATCAACAGGGGGGAATAAAGACTAAAAATGCAAAATAGGTAGAAGGGGAAGGGGTGCTCGCCTGAAAACATTGCCGAAGGTTCATCCGAAGATCGGATCGACACTCGCATCAACTCAACGGCCTTATCCGCGAAGATCCAAAACACTAGAAGAAACACCGGATGCACTATTTATTACTATGGAAAAAGATCGGCATGATGCATGTATGATGTATGACATGGCAACAGTGCGATGCAATTAGGTCATATTAAGCGGAACCGGGGTCCCGATAATTATGTACTAGGTTCATGTTGTTTAGATACCCCGCACTTTAAATGTTGTCTTAACAAGTCAACTAGTGGCACCGGTTCGCTACACAAATTTAAATGGAGTTCGGAATAAGACAAAGGTATTCCGCAGATCGACTCCATATTTAATTATGAAGTGAATCGGCATAAGGCCCCAAACCACATGATATGCATGCGAGATGAACAATTAATATGCAACAAGATGATAATGTAATATTATAAAAAATAGGGTCTCGGATAAAGGGGTCACACATTTAGGGTTCGGCGAACTTGGGCTCTGAGGGGTTCGGGGTTCGACAGGGGCGGAAACGGCTCGACAGGATCGGTCTCGGATATCGGAAGTAGATCTTGTCGCATCCGGGAAGAAGAACTTGGTTGGTGTCGGGGGCACATCGGATCCGCCCTGGTCGGTGTCGATCTTGTCGTCGATGGCGGACTTGAGTGGATCGGGTACCGGGGTCTTCGGATCCGTGAAGTAGATCTTGTCGCACGGTGTCCGGGTAGACGAACTTGGCGTATCCGCATCGGCGACCTTGGCGTTCGGGTTCTCGGGCATCGGATCCCGGAAGGAGAGCTCGGTGTTCGCGTCGAAGGTCTTATCGATGGATCCTCGGGTTCATGCGGCTCCTCGAGGCGAACTTGTCGATGTGTCGGATCGGAGATCTTGTCGAGGGGGTTTTGGGAATGGTACTACGATGGTGCTTCGTGTTCGTCTCCCATCACCTCTTGAGAAAGACTAGTGACAAACTGTTGTCCTGGCCTGAGTCGATGAATGTTTACTTGTAGTCGCACAAACATGAACAAGGCGGCAACAACATTGCAGAACCGGAGACATTCACGAACGCGTGCGTATGCAAAGAAGACGAGGTGGCTCTGGCCGCTTCTGCACTCACACGAGGAGAAGAACGCGGCAGCTGGCGAGAGGAGGATCCAAGCGAGGGCTCGCGGCAAGAAGGGTGGCGGAGGCGCAGGGAGGCGAGGACAACGAGGCAGGCGTGGTAGCGAAGCTGCGGCCTCTTGGCGGTGGCAGGAGAAGAGCGCAGGTGGCGATCGTCGAAGCGCGACGAGGACAGGCGGCAGACCAGTGAGCTGAGGTCGAGCCAGGGGCCGACGAGAGGCGATGGCGGAGGCGCTGGTGGCGGTGGTGAGGCGGCGGCGGAAGGATGGAGGCGGGCAGAGGGGGTCCGGGTCGGCGAGGTGGAGCAGGCGGCACCTGGCGGTCGGCGGAGGTCGAGACGAGCAGGAGTGGGGGCTGACAGCGTCTGGTATGAGCTCAGAGGCCTTGAAGGCGAGAGGCAGGCAGAGGGAGGAGGGCGAGGACTCGAGTCGCAGAGGAGGTTGGAGGCAGGGAGAGGCAGGCGACACGGAGGCTGACCTCATGGCAGAGACGGACCAGTGAGGGTCTTGGCCGCATGGGGCCTTGGCGGAGCTCTTGGTGAGAGAGGACAGGCTCAGGGTGAGGGAGGAAGCGGCCAGGCGGAGGAGGCCGAGCGGCCAGAGGCGGCAGGCGCCCAGCCGGTGGAGAAGCGGCAGGCGCGGCCTTCATGGGAGGAGGATCTTGGCGCTGGTGCTTGGGATAGGCGAGGGGCGGTGGGACAGGAGGTGGGGAGCGGAGGAGAGAGAGGAGGGGAACGCGTGGGGGTGGTGGGGCCCGGAGGCGGGTGGATCACGAGGTGGTCAGGGGCGCAGGCGGGGTGGTTGCGCGCGGGGGTTGCTGCGTGGTGTGCGTGCGTTGTGTGTGTTGCTTGTGTTGCGGCAGGTGGGGGAGAGGGAGGAAGTTGGGGTGAGGTGGCGGCGGCGGTTGTTGGGGAAAAGAGGATGGGGTAGCTAGGGATTAGGGTTAGAGCTAGGGTTTGGTCTAGTGGGTTGTAGGTGGCCTTTGACTGGGCCTTGGGCCTGGTCATCTGGCTGCCTCCCCACGAAATTATTTATTTTTATTTTAAAAAAACACTTTCGTAAATTGTTTTTAGACAAATAAAAGATTCGGTCGGACCGAGGGTTTTGGTTTGAACAAAGGGGGAATATCTAGAAAACAAAAAAATACACTTTTAGAAGATAGTTTTTAAACAAACAATATGCATGCCGATGTCATGATGATGCACATAACAAAAACAACGCGATTTTCTAGTAGTGGTTTTGCGGGGCGCCACATGTATCATTATTCAAAAATACAAATACATATAAAATATTGGTTTGATTTTTCTCATTTGCAGATAACAACAAAAAGATAAGACGCTAGCATTGCCATGTCGGATAGCCTTGCTGATCAGCGGGCAGAGGAGGTAGTGTAAGAGCATCTCTAGCGGTAATCGTAAAAGGGGTCAAAACTAAATTTTTGTGACGATATACGGGCCGCGCTCGGTTTTGGCGCAGATCAGAGCTCGTAAACTTTATCCGGTTCGTAAATGTTTTTTGGTGGCCCGTTAAACGCATGATGCGACCAGTATATCTAGCGGTCGTAGAGGGCGGTCCGAGCGAAACCCTATCCCTCTCTGCCACACGCCCTCTCCCTCCCCGTCGTCGCCGGAAACCTCTCCAGCGATCAAATCCAGCTCGCCACCGCCACCATTCCCTATGTCGCCGCCACCAAACGCTCCGCCTCGCCGCCATGTGTCCCGAGAGATCGTCGAGGAAGCGCCGCATCGGCTCGCGCGGCCCGAGACAAAGCAGCGGGCGCTGCTGCGCCTTCGACGCCGCTCGGAGCGCGCGCACCAGCGCACCGTCACCGGGGAGGAGAGGGAGCTCGCCGAAGTGCTCTGGCTCATCGAGCGAGGCGGAGGAGCGCGAGGTGGAACACCTCCGGCGCCAGGAGGCGAAGAAGGCCAAGGAGGCAGAGGAGCCTCCGGTGATTGACCTCGACTAGAGCGGCGGCGCCGTCTCCGCCACCATCTGGCGAAGCGCAAGGCTCGTGGAGCCGCATTTTGTGTAGAATGTATGCGATGTCTGCCTTTTGTTGCTTTTGTTTAGAATTAGTATGTAAATTATGCTCGTCTCTGAACTGAAATCGAACTGAAATCAGCGGTGTTCGTCCTCTAAATTTTTCCGCGAAGGCTGTTCTTCATCTGTTCGCAAATTCAAATTATTCAGTTTAGGTTTTACGGGCACTGCTCGGCGCCGTCTCGCGAAGCGAGTAATCGCGGATTCAACGTTCCGTACTTCGATATTTACGATTTGCTATTTACGGGTTACTACTAGAGATGCTCTAAGTGCGCGTGGCCGCAGACAGTGTCAAGACTACAGGCTGCGACATGGCCGTCCTAAAACAGGCTTTGCTTATGCCAAACGCCAAACTGGATCCCCAAAATTCCACTTCTAATTGGGACTGACCAGAGGGTCAGGTGGTTAGTAGAGCCATAGTTTGCTCGATAGCCCAGGGACCCGGGTTAAAAACTTTCGGCCGGAGGTTTGCTGCTCGCAGCTCTTTGTATAAAAACTAGATATAGTGGTCTTGGCGCATGATCTTATTGATTTCGAGTCAATTTACACTTTGCATAAATACGACATTAAGGAAACGAATAATAATATGTGTTCTTAGGTTTTAACCAATGAAAGAGATATCCTGCAATAGGGCTATGGATAGTAAAGTACTCCCCCGTTTTAAAATATAAGATGTTTTAGATTTGTGAAGAAAATATATCTAGACTTCTTTTAATGCGTAGATTCACTCGAAACCTGAACCTATATACTAAAAAAAGTCTAGATACATTTGTTTCATAAATCTAAAACATCTTATATGTTGAAACAGAGTAGCTTTAAGGTTCAGATTTGATAGGCGTTTTCTAATAAGATTCTAATTTAATACCCCTATGAACAAATTCAAAAAGACATGATGATACTGCAGTGGTTCCCTTTGTGGCAGGAAGTGGAATCTCCAGCAGCATTGCACTGACATGTGATTCCGCACAAAGCGGCGTGTGGCGTTGAGCGCTTGGTGGCTTTTTTTTTCATTTTTGACTTGCCTTTACTTTATTTTGCACTCCTTTCCTAGACTATTGGTCTAAGTAAATAGTTATTATGATTCAAATATATTTATAGTGCAAATGGTCCAATATAGAAGCAGTGAACACTAAAATAATATAGTTTGACTCTACCACTTAGGCCATTTCTGCCAGCCGATTGATATGGAAGAAAATCACTTGCAATAGCATTGTGTTTCCTTTCATCTAATCATCTTCAAAATTACACTTGTGCTTTTTCTTTTGCCAAATCAATGGATTGCATAGGAAATATGGCAGTTCATGATTAAAAATATATCTTATGCATGCATATTTTTGTACTCACCCAACAGACCATGCTTCTATAAAGCTTTATGGATTTTATAGATTTTATTACTTGCAGGTCGGTTACTTTGATCTACATCCATGGATGGTCTGCATGAAGAAGCCCTCAAAAATCTATTCCAAGGAACGATGGAGTGCATGGAGAAACTCTTCAATAGCTGTAGTGTTTGCTACTGAAATATACCGAGGGTTTTCAATGTATGTCAAAATCTTATCGGCTGAGAACACGTAAAGTTATTGCGCACTTTTATATACTGTATGTCAGTACAATTGTGTTAACCAATCAGCTTATTTCATCAGTCTTCTTTTTCTGTTGGAAGGAATTATAGTATCCAGCTTAGTGAGTGATTCATGGTTCAATGCCTGTAATGGAAAATAGTTTCACACGTTTGGTAATTTGTGTGCTAGGTTTGTCATATTGGATCATAAGTCATAACCCCCGATGGTTCTACCGCATGAACTTGTGAAATAATAAAGTATCTGCTATCACATAATGTACATCGTGCACAAACCAGGAATGCTATACTACAAAGGGAGGTATCAGGTCTTCCAAGCAAGTAAATAAGCCCACTTCGAATCTTGCATGATCTCCTAGAACTGGTGATTGTTTGCTTAGTTGAGTGGTTAAAGTATTAAACACAGCACCAAAAAACTGAAACTATACTTAGTATTTTTAGAATCATACGATAATTTTCTTTGAAAACCATGCCGCATACGGATAAAAATCCACATAGAAAAACACAGTAGTATCATTTAGACTTGTTTCTGTTTCTTACAGAGTAGATCACAAGTAACTCTGCAAATAATAGCTTTGGCTGTCAAAATACTTTAGTTCATCAATGAACCAATATCAGATCGGTAGATTGATCCCTGGTGCCTTAATAACAAAAGGGAAGTATTGAAATCTTGTAATTTCTGGCATTTAATTTGACTTATACAATGTAATTTCTAGTGTTCATATATTCATTCTCAGATACAAAAGGTAAATTCACCTGTGCACAAGTACAAAGAACATAAAAGAATCCTTATCATCTCAAATCAATTCTCTCACTAAACACTACACATCATCATTTAGGCCTTGTTGCTTCAAATATGTAATATTGACCGAAGATCCTTCGAACCAAACGTTGAGCACCTGGTGATATTTCTCAGTTCAGCCACAGGCATATGGACCTTTGCACTTCACTTGTACCAAGCATCCATGCGCACATGCTTAAACTAAAAATGGTCCTAGAAGCAAAGCCAAGAAGAAAAATTTGCAGAAACAAATTCACATCTGAAGTCTAACATGATGTAGGTACTGGCAGGCAAAACTATAAGACAGTCGTGATGCAGTTTTTAGTGAAATCCTCGTAGCTATATTGGGGCTTTTCTGTTAGCGCTAGACTCTTATTTTAGAAAGTGAAAGTTGCTATTACACTCGGTCTATTCATCATGTATGCATACAAAAAAAATAACGATCCTAAAACCAATTTTCTAGTACTGGAATATAAAATAACCATGACACCTATCATTGTATAGTTTCAGAACCATGTCATGTAATATGACCAGCAATGTAGGAGCTAACCAAGGCTTCCAAACTAAATATCATTCGCCAAATTCTCATCAAAAGAAATTGAAACCATAAGATGCATACTGTAGGGAGCATAACACTTGGTAGCCCTTCACCAAGTCCTGTAGGAAATGGTACCACCATTCTAAAAACATGTGGAGGCAAAATGCAGATCAAATACTATGATGCTAGTCACACAATCTGAATTATCAGTAACTTGAGGTCCTCAAGAATGCGGATATTTACAATTTAAGGGTGTACCCACGTAACTGTTTTAAGAAGAGTAGCATTGTCACTTGAATAATGCTGATGCATGTTGGTAACTTCATAATAAGGTAGATCATTGCAGCAAACATGGTTGCTATGTATAAAATCATCAAAAACATGCTTGCATCTAAATAGAGCAATACTTTTATTTTAGGAGAATATGGTGGTTTAGTATTATTATTCAGCAAAACCAACTTTTAAGGTTAAAAGCACAATATACCTATATCCATGAGGCGAAAATTTGTTGCTACTCTAAAAAATAAGGCCAAGCTACTACAATTTGATCTTTCTTATATCATAAGAATAACTTATGAACTAAAACTCATTTTTTAGGAAAAACACTTACAAACTGAAACTATAAATGACCAATTTTGTACAAAACAACAAAAGAATCTATGCCACCTTAATAACCTCATGGCAAGAATCAAAGTACTTTCAAATTGTTTCCTTCACAATAGGAACATAGAATCAAAAACTATCCCTTCCATGTACCCAAGTATTTAAAAATTCGGTGGCAAAATTATGCATGGATTCAACTCTTCCTAAAAATGATATATAGAGTTAACTACCATTCGAACTGCTATTATTTGCAGGAGCTGAATTCAGGAGAACACTTATAGTGTGGGCATATAGAATAAACACATGCAGCACCTCACAGGCATAGATCAAAAAGAGCCTGCACATGGAGAAATATAAGTTGTGTGAGAATGAAATCAGCAGAGAGGAGGGGAGGAGAGAGTGGAGGAGGAAAATGGAGCGAGGTTAGGTGGATCCGAGGTTGCGATGGCGTGGATGTCCCATCTATGTGAGCTTGGCTGCAACGGTGGCATGTCCTCATGTCCAGCATCGAGGCAAATTGGTTCATCAGGAAGAAAGGGATCCAGAGAGAGGGGTGGAGAAACATATAGGTACTGGATGAAGAAGAGGCAAAGCGTTGTTGTACTACATCCTCTGAGAGGATGAAGAGAGGGAGAGAAGGAGAGCAGCCGCCAAGCAGTGGCATCCTGCAGTTGGCCACAAAAACAAAAGAATTGAGCTCACTACTTTAGTTGATGGAAAAACTCAATGATGATAACTTATCTTTGGTCAGCCAAAAGACCGAAAAAGCAGTGGAAATGGTTAACCAAAATTTTGTATATCAAAACAACCTTAAGCTATGATCCATTATTCTTTTACTCAAAACATAAACCAATGAACTCAATAACTCTAAATGGAAGCACATGATACACAAAACTATTTCAGAACATGCATGTATATAATTGAAGGGTTTCACGGCATAGTAAATCAAAATTTTCTATGGAGCGAACAGAGGGAAAGCCAAGATCTAATCTAGGAGATGCAAACAACGAGAGAGATTGGATTAGATCTTCATACCCTTGAAGATTCGCAGCGTGAGCGTTAAATCGAACGTGGGTGATGTAGTCATACTCGCTTCTCCTCCTCGCGATCCGATCCGATCTAGCACCATAAGTGGCGGTGCCTCCGTGAGATGCACACGTGCAGCACCTCGACGTCTCCTCCTTCCTCGGACCAGCAAGTATGGTGGAGAGACGGATTGGATCTACAACACGACGGCGTGGTGTATATGGTGGAGAATTTCTGCAGCAGGGCTTCTCCTACAAGCAGTCGGGAGGGAGAGAGGAGGGCAGAAGGGCGGCTAGGGTTGGAGGGGAAGGTGTAGGGGAGTGGTGCGCCCCCACCCCTCTTTATATAGAGGGGGGCGCAGCCCTAGCCCCTCCCCCAAGCCCAAACCGGCGGCCCCAAGGAGGAAGAGTGGGGGGCAAGAATCCCCCCCTTCTAGAAGGCCTATCTAGGGTTTAAACCCTCTTTGGCCGGCTGGGCCCTATGGGGCTTTGTGCCCCTGGACCAATACGGCCAGGGCACTCCCTCATAGGCCCATGCCCCCTCCCGGAAGGTGGGGCCACGTTGGTCCCCCTCCGGAAGGTTCTAGAAGCTTCCGGTACAATACCGATTAACCCGGAACAATTCCGAACTCCAAAAACTGCACTGCCTTATATGAATCTTATTCTCCGGACCATTCCGGAACCTCTCGTGATGTCCCGGATCCCATCCGAGAATCCGAACAAAAACTCATAAACCAATTATCCAATCTATCCTAGCGTCGAGACACGTTAAGTGTGTGACCCTGCGGGTTCGAGAAGATGCGGACATGATCTTCTATCAATAATCAACAGCGGGGTCTGGAAACCCATATTGACTCCCACACATTCATCGATGATCATATCGGATGAACCACGATGCCAGGATTCAATCAATCCCATATATATTCCCTTCGTCTCGCGATATTTTACTTGCCCGAGATTCGATCGTCGATGCGTCATACCTAGTTCAATCTCGTTCACAGCAAGTACTTTACTCGTTCCGTAATCCGATATCACTTTGTGATTAACTCCTTAACCACATGCTTGCAAGCGGTGTTGATATCGATTACCGAGTGGGCCCGAAGTATATCTCTCCGACTTGGGAGGGACAAATCCCATCTCGATACATACAACCCAACAGGTACTTTCCGATCACCTGAGAGACACCTTTATGATCACCCTCTCATAGGATGACGTTTGATGACCTCAAAGCTTTCTTCCTATACCAGGGAGTTGTATTATCTCATGGTCTAAGGAATACAATATTTGACATAGGAAAAGCTTCGCAAAGATGAACACAATGACACGATCTAATTGCTTCGCTTAGTTTGGTCTCATCACCATATCATTCTCCCAATGATATGATCTCATTATTAATTGACAACTCATGTCTATGGTTAGGAAACCTTAACCATCATTAATCAATGAGCTAGTCCATAGAGGCGAACTAGGGACACGGTGTTGTTCACAAACCACACAAGTATTAATGTTTCCGCTTAATACAATTCTAGCATGGAATATAAACTTTATCATGAACAAGAATTATAATAATAACATCTTTATTATTGCCTCTAGGGCATAATTCCAACAGTCTCCCACTTGCACTAGAGTCAATAATCTAGTTTACATTTGGCAACAATCTCACATCCATGGCACTGAGGTGCTGATCATGTTTTACACGTGGAAGAGGTTTAGTCAATGGATCTGCGACATTCAGATCTGTATGTACTTTGCTAATCTTGGATCTCCATCTGCTATATAATCTCGGATTATATGAAACTTGCGGTTGATATGCTTGGTCTTTGGATGATATCTTGGTTCCTTAGCGAGTGCTATGGCGCCAGTGTTGTCACACAATATCTCCAGTGGGTCCAATGCACTTGGAACCACGCCAAGCTCAGTGATGAAGTTTCTGATCCAAACTCCTTCACTTGATGCTTCTGCAGCAGCCATGTATTCCGCTTCTACTGTAGATCCCGCGATCACGCTTTGCTTGCAGCTTCTCGACTCACTCCTCCATTCAAAATATACACGTATCACGTCGAGATTTAGAATCATCCTTGTCGGTGTCAAAACTAGCATCGGCGTAACCTTTTACGACAATTTGTTCATCACTCCCATAGACTAAGAACATTTCTTTAGTCCTATTCAAGTACTTTAGGATGTTCTTCACGGCTGTCCAGTGTTCCACTCCTGGATCACTTTGATATCTGCTCGTCAAACTAAGAGCATTGGACACATCCGGTCTAGTACACAGCATGGCATACATGATAGAACCTATGGCCGAGGCATAAAGCACTTTGCTCATAGCTTCCCTATCATTTACCGTGTGGACCGAGCCTTGCTCAATATCTTACGACAACATAGGCCTTTGAACATTTCTTTGCCTTATCCATTCTGAACCTTTTCAGAACTTTGTCTAGGTATGTACTCTGGCTTAAAGCTATCAGGCGTCTTTGTCTATCTCTATAGATCTTGATGCCCAATATATAAGCAGCTTCACCTAGGTCTTTCATTGAAAAACACTTGTTCAAATAACTCTTCACATCGTTAAGCATGTTAATGTCATTTCCAATAATCAATATGTCATCCACATATAGTACCAGAAATGTCACCGAGCTCCCACTCACTTTCTTGTAGATACAAGCTTCGTAGCAATTTGGAACAAATCCAAAGCTCTTGATCACTTGATCAAAATGAAGGTTCCAACTCCGAGATGCTTGCTTGGTCCATAAATGGAATGCTGAAGTTTGCATACTTTATCAACATCCTTAGGATCGACAAAACCTTGGTTGCATCATATACAACTATTCATCAATGTTGCCATTGAGGAACGCAGTCTTGACATCCATCTGCCATATTTCATAATCATGAAACGCAGCAATTGCTAATAAAATCCGAATGGACTTAAACATCGCTACGGGAGAGAAAGTCTCATCGTAGTCAACACCTTGAACTTGTCGAAAACCTTTCGCGACAAACCGTGCTTTATAGACGGTACATTACCATCCGCGTCCGTTTTCTTCTTGAAGATCCATTTGCACTCAACGGCCTTTCGATCGCTAGGAGGGTCCACCAAAGTCCATACTTGGTTTTCGCTCATGGATCCCAATTCGGATTTCATGGCCTCTAGCCATTTCTCAGAGTCTGGGCTCATCATCGCTTCCTCATAGTTCACGAAGCTCACCGTCATCTACTAACAAGACGATTAAGACAGGATTGCCGTACCACTCGGGAGGGCACGCGACCTTGTCGACTGCGGCGTTCGATGCAGATCGTCCGAAGCTTCATGATCCTTATCATTAGCTTCCTCTATTATTGGTGCAGGCGGCACTGGAACAATTTCAGGTGCTGCGCTACTCTCCAATTCAAGAGAAGGTTCAATAACCTCGTTTAGCTCTACTTTCCTCCCACTCCTTTCGAGAGAAACTCCTTCTCAAGAAAGGAACCGTTCTTTGCGACAAACACTTTGCCTTCGGTTCTGTGATAGAAGGTATACCCAATAGTTTCCTTAGGGTATCCTATGAAGACGCATTTCTCCGCTTTGGGTTTGAGCTTGTCCGGCATCAACTTCTTGACGTAAGCTTCGCATCCCCAAACCTTAAGAAACGACAACTTAGGTTTAGCACCAAACCACAGTTCATACGGTGTCGTCTCAACGGATTTAGATGGTGCCCTATTTAAAGTGAATGCAGCGGTTTCTAATGCATAACCCCAAAATGATAACGGCAAATCAGTAAGAGACATCATCGATCGGACCATATCTAATAAAGTTCGATTCCGGCGTTCAGACACACCATTGCGCTGTGGTATTCCGGGTGGCGTGAGTTGCGAAACGATTCCGCTTGCTTTAAGATGCGTGAGAAAATCATAACTCAAATATTCACCTCCACGATCAGATCGTAGAAACTTAATTTTTTTGTTGCGATGGTTCTCCACTTCATTCTGAAATTCCTTGAACTTTTAAAATGTTTCAGATTTATGCTTCATCAAATAGATATACCCATATCTACTTAAGTCATCGGTAAAAGTGAGAAAATAGCGATATCCACCGCGTGTCGAAACACTCATCGGTCTGCATACATCGGTATGTATGATTTCCAACAAGTCCGTTGCTCGCTCCATCATTTCGGAGAACGGGGTTTTGATCATCTTGCCCATGAGGCATGGTTCGCATGTGTCAAATGATTCAAAATCAAGAGACTCCAAAAGTCCATCAGAATGGAGTTTCTTCATGCGCTTTACACCAATATGACCTAGGCGACGATTGCCACAAATAAGTAGTATTATCACTATCTACTTTGCATCTCTTAGCCTCAATGTTATGGATGTGTGTTTCATCCCTTTCGAGATTTAGAAGAAATAAACCATTCATAAGAGGTGCATGACCATAAAAGATGTTACTCATATAAATAGAACAACCATTATTCTATGATTTAAATGAATAACCGTCTTGCAATAAACACGATCCAGAAATAATGTTCATGCTCAACGCAGGCACATAATAACATTTATTAAGGTTTAAAACTAATCCCGAAGGTAAAACTAAGGAGAGCGTGTCGACGGCCATCACATCAACTCTTGATCCGTTGCCAACGCGCATCGTCACCTCATCCCTAAAGCCGCCGTCATTACGTAGCTCCTGTTTCGAGTTACAAATATTAGCAACTGAACCGGTATCAAATACCCAGGCACTACAACGAGGGCTAGTAAGGAAAACATCAATAACATGTATATAAAATATACAAATAATGGTGCCAGCCTTCTTGTCCGCTAAGTACTTCGGACAGTTGCGCTTCCAGTGACCCTTGTCCTTGCAATAGAAGCACTCAGTGTCCGGCTTAGGACCAGACTTGAGCTTCTTCTCCAGGGCAACAGCGCTTCGCCGCCTTTCTTGAAGGGCTTCTTTGCACCCTTACCTTTCTTAAAGGAGGGCTTGTTGACCATCAACACATGATTATCTTTCTTGATGTCCACCTCCAGCCTTGACTTTGCGAAGAGCTCGGTGATCGTATCAGTGGAACCAATCGATTATGAGTCACTACAAAACTTTTGTAGCTGGGAGGAGTGATTGCGAACCTGTCAATCTTGAGCTCCTCTGGAATCTGCGATCCAGTTGCTCAAGGCGTTGAGTGTAGCCCGACATCTTAATGGCGTGCTCACTAACGGAACTCCCTTCCTCCATCTTGCAGTTAAAGAATCTCTCAGAGATCTCATATCTCTCAGAACGGGCCTGAGTCTGAAACATGGTTTTAAGCTCCTCGAGAATCTCAAAGGGCCCGGGATAGCCTTCAAAACGATTTTGAAGGTCCGATTCCATAGCAAACAACATGGTGCTCTTAATCACACCATAATCATCTTTGCCCGACTGATAGACAGCTTTCTCATCACCGGTAGCAAAGCAGGGTTACCTAACGCTTTCTCAAGGACATAGTCCTTTTGACCGCCAGAGAGAATGATTCTCAGATTGTGGAACCAATTGGTGAAGTTAGACCCATTGTTTCTAAGCTTTTCTTTCTCAGCAAAAACGTTGAAGTTGAAGTTGGACTTGGCCATGTGATCTACAGTATTTGCAAGTACAATTTAGACTATGTTCATGATAAATAGTTCAGCTTAATCAAATTACTAGATGAACTCCCACTAAATTCAACATCCCTCAAGTTGTTTAGTGAACACGATCCAAATTCACCACACCTAATCCGATCATCACGAGAAGAGATGTGGTTTCAATGGTGGACAACGAAGTGTCGATCATATCATTCATATGACTCATGCTTAACCTTTCGGTTCTTGTGTTCCGAGGCCATGTTTGTACATGCTAGGCTCGTCAAGTCAAACCCAAGTATTTCCGCGTGTGCAAAACTGGCTTGCACCCGTTGTATGTGAGCGTAGAGTCTATAGCACCCGATCATCACGTGATGCTTGGACACGTTAACTTTCATAGCGGTGCATACATGGGGAGAACACAGTTTTATCTTGATCTTTAAGTGAGGAATCATCTTATAATGCTACCGTCGCGATCTAAGCATAATAAGATACATAAAAGGATAAACATCACATGCATATAACTTTATGTGACATGGTATAGCCAATCTTCGCGCAATGATCTCCATCTTGTGCGTGCCGGCATGATCTCCATCACTCCACCATGATTGCCTCCACCACGAATAGCAACTACAACTATTGCTAACTACTTAGCGATAAAGTAAAGCTATTATATGGCGTATAAGAAGTTGACTCGCAGGTCATACACAATTATAAAGACAACCATATGGCTCCTGCCGGTTGTGTACTCATCGACATGCAAGTCGTGAAACATTACAAAACATGATCGCATACATTATACACATCACATCTTGGGCCATACCATATCACAGAAAACACTCCCTGCAAAAACAAGTTAGACGCCTCTACTTTGTTGTTGCATGTTTTACGTGGCTTATGGGAGTAGATGCTAAGAATGATTCTTACCTACGGAAAGCCACAACGGTGATATTATGGTTGCCAAACTCCGGTGTAGATCCCATGACAACTATAGTGAGAGAAACAGGCATCCACCAGCCGCATGTGTGGAACAAGCCACACGTCAAGTGCGGAGCCGGTCTCATGACGGCGTCGCGTAAGGTTGGCCTGGACCGCTTCAATCTCACTATCCCGCGTCATAAGAAGAACACAAACAAGAGGCTTGCAACAGAAAACATCAATGCCCGCAACAACCATGTTGCGTTCTACTCGTGAAACACATCTACGCATAGATCTAGCTCTGATACCACTAAAGGGTTTCGCGGCATAGTAAATCAAAATTTTCTACGGAGCGAACAGAGGGAAAGCCAAGATCTAATCTAGGAGATGCAAACAACGAGAGAGATTGGATTAGATCTTCATACCCTTGAAGATTCAGCGCATGAGCGTTAAATCGGAGCGTGGGTGATGTAGTCGTACTCGCTTCTCCTCCTCGCGATCCGATCCGATCTAGCACCACAAGTGGCGGTGCCTCCGTGAGATGCACACGTGCAGCACCTCGAAGTCTCCTCCTTCCTCGGACCAGCAAGTATGGTGGAGAGACGGATTGGGTCTACAACACGACGGCGTGGTGTATATGGTGGAGAATTTCTGCAGCAGGGCTTCGCCTACAAGCAGTCGGGAGGGAGAGAGGAGGGCAGCAGGGCGGCTAGGGTTGGAGGGGAAGGTGTAGGGGGGTGGTGCGCCCCCACCCCTCTTTATATAGAGGGGGGGCGCAGCCCTAGCCTCTCCCCCAATCCCAAACCGGTGGCCCCAAGGAGGAAGAGTGGGGGGCAAGAAAACCCCCCTTCTAGAAGGTCTATCTAGGGTTTAAACCCTCTTTGGCCGGCTGGGCCCTATGGGGCTTTGTGCCCCTGGCCCAATGCAGCCAGGGCACTCCCTCATAGGCCCATGCCCCCTCCCGGAAGGTGGGGCCACGTTGGTCCCCCTCCGGAAGGTTTTAGAAGCTTCCGGTACAATACCGATTAATCCGGAACAATTTCGAACTCCAAAAACTGCACTGCCTTATATGAATCTTATTCTCCGGACCATTCCGGAACCTCTCGTGATGTCCCGGATCCCATCCGAGACTCCGAACAAAAACTCATAAACCAATTATCCAATCTATCCTAGCGTCGAGACACGTTAAGTGTGTGACCCTGCGGGTTCGAGAATATGCGGACATGATCTTCTATCAATAATCAACAGCGGGGTATGGAAACCCATATTGACTCCCACACATTCATCGATAATCATATCGGATGAACCACGATGCCAGGATTCAATCAATCCCATATATATATTCCCTTCGTCTCGCGATATTTTACTTGCCCGAGATTCGATCGTCGCAAATCATACCTAGTTCAATCTCGTTCATAGCAAGTACTTTACTCGTTCTGTAATCCGATATCACTTTGTGATTAACTCCTTAACCACATGCTTGCAAGCGGTGTTGATATCGATTACCGAGTGGGCCCGAAGTATATCTCTCCGACTTGGGAGGGACAAATCCCATCTCGATACATACAACCCAACAGGTACTTTCCGATCACCTGAGAGACACCTTTATGATCACCCTCTCATAGGATGACGTTTGATGACCTCAAAGCTTTCTTCCGATACCAGGGAGTTGTATTATCTCATGGTCTAAGGAATACAACATTTGACATAGGAAAAGCTTCGCAAAGATGAACACAATGACACGATCTAATTGCTTCGCTTAGTTTGGGTCTGTCCACCATATCATTCTACCAATGATATGATCTCATTATTAATTGACAACTCATGTCTATGGTTAGGAAACCTTAACCATCATTAATCAATGAGCTAGTCCATAGAGGCGTACTAGGGACACGGTGTTGTTCACAAACCACACAAGTATTAATGTTTCCGCTTAATACAATTCTAGCATGGAATATAAACTTTATCATGAATAAGAATTATAATAATAACATCTTTATTATTGCCTTTAGGGCATAATTCCAACAATAATAATATACAAAAAAGAATGTATTCTATAAATAATGACATATCATAGAGAACACAAATGCAGAAAACAGAACATATGACTATTGTATTATGTATTCTAAGAAAATACCATTTTACAATGTAGATAAATTATGGATAGGTAAAAGGGGTGTCCTCTATTTCTGTTTAAGAGAAAGAAACCCAACAATATTGCAAGCGATGAAAAGCAATACAGAGAGTGAAGGAAGTAAATTAAGTGGACCAATTGAGCTCATGTACCTAAATATTAAATACTAAGATCTACTAACAGAGAGGCAACTGATGAACTTGACCATTGAAAAAAAATTAGATGGTCTTCCAATATATCTACTATATCTATCTCTACTATCTAAAAAGAACTCAAGGTGTTCTATTTTCTGCCAGATGCACTACGTCTCTCTGTTTCATCAACACCTTCTGCCCGTCGCCCGTCCCGTAAACCACGCCTCGCTAAAACTACGCCTCGTAAATCCCCCTCCCATCGGCAGTTTGGCACCCGCCTGCAGCTCCAGCTCCCTCATCCACTGCGCCCCTCCACCATCCGTCTCTACACCGTCCACCACATCTCCCACCGCGCCGTCTACCGCCCATCCCCTCTCGCACCCGGGCACTCTCTCCTCCCACGCCGCCCCAGTTCTCTAATGCGCTCGCACCGGCCTCCGAGTGCCTCCACGTCCTCCTCCACCCGAAATCCCCGCGCAGGCATGTTCCTCCCGTACCTTGCTCGCTCGCCCGGCATCCCATGAGGATCCCCACGGCCACCTATGATTCAGGCTCCACCTTCTACTTCTGCCACCACTCAATCCACCCCGCCACCAGGACGCTTCCAATTTGGTTCACATCACGCTAGCCGTCATGAGGCTCAATCGCAACGGCGTCCAGGTATCGATCTCATTCTGATGCTTGACGTGGTATATAGGTAGGTAATTTGGTGTTTCCTTGTGAAATTGTATATCAAGGGGAGCCATAGGACACGGAGGAGTGACCAACCAGATAGGAAAGAGGACTGAACATACACACCTGCTTATTAGGAAATTTTTAAGCAGCGTAAAGTAGATTGGGAGAGTGAATTTGGGTAAATGATTTTCTCCAATTTATTAGTCTCTTTCTACTTGGATCTTAGATTGGGAGAGTGCTTGAGTCAAGTTTTCTTTACTGTAAGGCTTCCGGATAAAGAAGCTTTTCAGTAGGTTGAATCACTACTAAAGTACATAATGATTGTACATCATATCTAGACTGAATTTCGTGACTTATTTTGGATACAAGGTACAATAATGATGGGTCATAGTCGCTGCAGCGTGTAAGGAGTATATATATGGCGCTATTTGATTCCCAGGGTGTAGAATAGTTATTCTATACTCACCCTTTATCTTTAGAACTGTATATTTTTTTTATGTCACGTAAATTTTGTCTTACCTCGAGAGGTGAGAAGAACATAAGAAAATATAGACATGTCATAAATTTTTTTGTTTACATGTCATATAAAAATACGACATAAAATACGTATTTTTAGTTTTTTTACACTATAATTACTCATAGACTATTTTTTTATGTCAATTTTTTGCGTTGTGGATGAATATGAACATAATTATTTGTATACAAAACATAAAATTCTAAACGTGACAACATAAAATTATGTAGGGTACAAAATAACTATTCTGCACCCTGGGTGTCGAATAGGGTATATATATATAGTCGCGCTATTTAACTTCCTAGGGGCAGAATATTACTGCCGGAGTCAGGATTCTGATTGAAAAAGAGGTGTTTTGATGCAATTTCGCGAAGATTAGAAAAATACCAGAAAAATTATGGAAAATTATATTTTCGCAGAAGACGAAGATTGCCAGAAGGGAAGGCGGAGATGGGCCACAGGGGGCCCACACCTCCTAGGCACGGGCCACCCCCTGGCTGCGCCTACAGGGGGTGTGGCCAACCTGGCCCACCTCTGGCTCCGCCCTTGCGGTGACCCAACACAACACTGCATGATGTAGTACACTATAGTCGTTGACATAACACCAATGAAACACCGTTCCATCCGTATTATATCCCTCAGAATGGTATAATAGAAACATCATGGGTCCAAGTCAACACTTTAGATTACATATAACATATTACAAAAGATCAAGAAAACTTCCTCGAACAGTGAGGAATATTATACAAAAAGAACCAGAAAGTTCCACTCGGAGTTACTTTAGAAGTACTACTATTAAGATATGTATAAGGCTTGAAAGTACTACTATAGTATTGTTCTACAGTAGTAGGTTCTAGATTCTAGGAGTTTTATTTATATTCTACGCTTCAGCTTGTCTTCGATAGATTCCGGTAAGGTCTTCGACTCCGTTGATCTCCCTCGGATATCTTCAACTCTTCAAGTAACTTATTTCCTAGGAACGCCATTGGTTTCTCCAAGATCTAGCAAGGGTTAAGAAGATACGTTGAGTACGAGCGTACTTAGCAAGTTCACTAGAAAAGGAGTGTTTGATGCACTATATCTACAGCCACAGACCATAGGTCATAGGCATTGCAAGTTTTCATAAACATTTCTTCAAATGTTGCTTTTATTCTGAAAAGCTATGTCCGCTAGCCTTCACGGGTTTACCAGAACTTTCATGGAGTTTCTTTTCCACCGTGTTCGCAGCTCCTTCCCGGAATAGGGAGTAACAAGCTACAGTTCTTACACTCTGTAGAGGTGTGTTGCTTTACCCATGATAGATCTTAGCTTTGTTGCAGATCCGAGTTATAGTCTCGTTCACACTTCCTTGGTGTGAGGCCCAGACTAAGATCCAAGCCAATCCTTTGTCCTTCTCATGACCCGCATACCCGACGGATTGCACATCAGACCTAGGATAAAACTTGTTTCCATTATCAACCTAAGGTGTACAACCCTCATAGATACCAGAAGCTGTGGGACGTTGAGGGATCCCACCCATAACCTGCTAACCCTCTACAAGAGTAGTTGCAACAACGGCCCGGTCATCCGTTGGCATGCGAGAGAGAGCCGATCCAGCTGACTTCTCCGTCCCATTCCAAATCTCATGGTTAACGCGTAATATACGGCGCAAGAATCACTGGCGACATTGGTTGTTAAGTTATGTTCCTTTACCACCGGAACTTCCATAGAAGGTTATTACCTCATGGTAAATAACCTATAATCATATTATTATGAAAATAGTGTTTTCTGACCTTTTTGAAATGCAGGTGATGACAACACTGGATTGCAAAATACTTTACAGAAAATAATCAAAGGACATGAGCAAGTGTGAACTTGCCTTTTGTGATTGCAAGATTATGCATTCACGGTCTTCGAGATGATATAAGATCCAATATCTAAAATCATCATCATTGGTCCGGTAAGGACTAATGTTTAAAGAAGCAAGATGCCATTATGCATAAATAATGTTATGCAATTTTATAATTCCCAAAGGGAAACCCTTAGCATTTTAAATAAGTTGATCTTAAGTATCTTCTTTAAGATTGGGTTTATCTTTAAGTTTATTTCATAAGCGATGGCATTGATAAGGAACTTAAGTGTTAACAATTCAAAATATACAGGTATGGATATAGTAATTTGATTATGATTAATTGTTATCCGGTGACTAGGATAAGAAGTCCTTGAGTTGAGTTCTTAAGAGCTGAAGGAACTATTATAGACTTGTTTGTGTGAAGTGGCAAAAAGAATAATATTTGAAGAAACTAGTATTTAGTTAAGGTTAATTAGTCTTAAGGGTTATTAGGTTTTACATTAGGGTTTGTGAGGGTTACAAATGATGTTGAGTTATCATATTTCAATTGATGATACAAGTGACTAAAGTTAACTTTAAAAACATGAATAAACTTCAATGAGATGTTTATGATTGTTTAGACCAAAGTTAACTATAAAAATAGAAGTGAATTGTAAGATATGATGAGTTTTAGAATAGCATCCAGTTTTAGGGTTTTGGCAAATATGATTAAGGATGATCCCTTTTAATTTAAGTGAAAGATAAATTTAATAATATGCAACTTATTAATGGGAGCATAATTTGGATGGTGTTGTTAAGGTGTCAGTTTTAAAGTCATGTTAATTATGATTTAGATGTTAAGATGATTCCCTCTTCATATAAGTGAATGATATATATAAAAGTATCTTAAAGATTGTGGTTTTAAATTTTGGTTTAGGGTTTAAAAGAGTATTATACAGTTAATGATTTATGCTTAAGTTTTATTATAAATCTTAGTTATGGTTTAGAACTTTAGTAATTAGATTTTAAGGTTTTGATATTTATAAAGAAATATAATTATTTCTTATTTAAGAAATGTTTTTAAAGAATTTTCAAAATAGATAATAGACAAGGATTTATTACATTAAAATATTAAAAAGCTTTCTAATATTATATCTAATAATTTTCTAGTGTAATATATTTTTTCAAGACTTTAAAAATGATTTTTATTTATTTTTAAGTATTATTCTTATGTTTATAAAATTCCATCAAGGATTAAATGTCTTTGAATATTTACTTCATTTTTTATTTATAAAAAAATAGGCTAGTATTTTTATAAAATAGTATATTTATTTTTATACACAAAATTATTTTTATTCATTTTTAGGATTTTTCCTTATTTTATGAAATTTCACTTAGGATTTAATGGTGTTAATATTTATTTTAAACAAATAAAGTTATATTTTTATTAGGTAGATCTTATTTTTATGATGATTTAAATATTTTAGATGTATTTATATGATTTTTCTATAATTCTTTAGAGCTTTAATTGTCAAAAGGCATTTTGGTAATTTTTATTTTATTCTTTAATTTTCTATTTTATTGAAATCTGGCCTATTTGAGTTGGGCACATGGGCCGATTCGGCCCAACTAAACCGGGCTTGGGGTCATTTTGTCCCCCGGCCCACTCTCTCTCTCTCACCCAACACACGCAAGCACGCACGCATCGCCCTCCTCATGGCTTCTTGCGATGTCGCCAGCGCCGCCGCCTGCCTCATCGGCCATCGCCAGCATCTCCCAGCGCCACTATGCCTCACTCTCCTCCTTCGATTTCCCACTACTGTGGTGCCTAGTACTCGCGTGCCCTTACCCTGGGAGAAACCCTAGCTTCTTCGGGATCTTCTTAGCCAACTCCGGCTCCTCAGTACCACCGCACGTCGGCGAGCCCTTGCTCCGGTTCTTCTCGCCATCCCCACATTGCCCCCCACCCAGTACTGCCTCTGATGCTCGCCTACTCACCAGACCCTAGCCCATTAGGCTCGACTACTGGAGTTGCCCCTTCACATCCGCACCCTCTGCTGCTCCTGCCATGGCTGGTCGTGGTCTCCCTCACCTTGGTGAGGTGGTAGGTCCGGCCGGCCTTCTTCTTCATTACCGACGCCTCCTTCAGGTAACCCCCTTGGCTCTTTAACTTGGTCATGTGTAGATGAAATGGCCTCTAAGGTGTGGTTAATCCAGGGATTCGAGTTGTAGTCTGGTTTGACATAGATGAATTCCGATTTTAGATAGAGGGTTTGGTTCATCTTAGGTACATACTTGTTGCTGATGGTAATGGTCTATTAGTAGATAATAGATTATGATTTTGAGTATGTGATGCTAGACAGTTTAGTGTTTGTGCTTCTCAATGACCTTGATTGTGTGTTCTGCTTTTAAACATATGCTACACTTGGTTGTTGGGATAATCTGACAGTAATATAGAGATTTTTGTTGAGTGGTTCTTGTGTTGGGATTGCACATAGTGCTTCTGAATATTAAGAAGAGCATGATATGATTTTAATAGTCAAGCATGTTAGGAAGAGGTGCCTGTAATATGTAGGAGTGTATATGTTCTTTAGTTTTTTATGGTTCGCTTCTAGATCACTAATAAGATCATACTCTTGTTTATGTAGAGATTCTGGTCCTGCCTAGTAGATTACCCATGTTCATGTCTGGCATATATTATTCTGAAAAGAAAAAAATAATAGATTGTATTTCCTCACACAAGATGTAAGAGTGTGGTTAATATGCTTGAGATAATAATTATTTTTACTAGGATAGATATGCCAGACATAAAGTAGTTTTTACACATACATTATTGATGTGTCTTATTTCTTGTTGATCAGATGTAAATTTCTTGGTATGTTTATTGTAGAATAATTATAGCTATGTTGACTAGCTATATTTTATTTCAGGACAGGTTCCTCTAAGTTTCTGGTGATCATATGTTCACCAGATCCTTGTAGTACAACTCCAGATCAAATACATAATTTCTTTGATGGTTTGGTAGTGTTTTTAGTAATCTATAACTGATTGACTTGCTCCTGGACAATCTGGTTGCTAACTAGCAACACTACTAATATCCTTCAACTCCCTCTCATAGCCTCTTTGTTAAATTTATTAAGAATATATTTGTTATGCATTTGATCAACATAAGATTCTATTCTTCTACCTACTGTTTTCAATGTTTTGGCAGTCCTAAATGGTGTCTTATACTATTTTGCATATTCCAGTAGAAGTTTCTTGATGATTAGAAATTGATTTCCTTTGCTTGCAAATATTTAATGGTTCTGGATGATTGTGCTTCCTTATGCAATCTCTTGTGTGTTGGATTAATTTTATTGGATGATCTTGACAAGATCAGCTATTATACTTGTATCTAGGCCCTGCCAATGATGCAAAGGCTGAGGCACATCTCTGGATAAGGACAGATAGTGTGTTATGGTTTTCATTTCTTGATGATGATATTGCACAGCACGTCTATGTAGGACTGAGAGAAATCCTCTCTTTTCTATACTTTATTACCTCCTCTACTTTCCCTTTTATCTAAAACAGATAAGAACACATATGATATGCACCATATTGTCAACACCCGGATTTTTAATCTCAAATGCCAGTTATGCCATACATCGCAATCCCAGGATTACCATTGTTGCGAGACATAACAGATTTGGATATCACAGTACATCATCCATTACAAACCATACATAAGGTCTTACACAAATAAGGATCTCATGATCCAGTTCTTAATACAAATCAAGCAGCGGAAATACATAATAATAAAGGTAGCGTAGGCGAAGCTCCATCTTCGGGGTCACAGGCAATGCTGATGATGGGAGATGATCCTAGTTGTCGTAACCTTCCTGTGGTCCATCATCCTGGTAATCCTCTTCATAGTCTGGCCACGGGAATAGCTAGGGACAAAGCCATGAGTACTCTTTAAGTACTCGCAAACTAATACTAACAAGTTAAGGGGGTTTTTGTAGTAGGACACTAAGCTCTAGGGTTGTTTTGCAAAAAGCCAGATTTACCTCTACTAAGTTCAGAAGCAAGAAACTAGTTGAAGTTTTATAACACTTAAGTGGGAACTTGAATTTCGTATCACAACTCTCTTGTGGTCAATTCAAAGTCTCAATTCATTTCACAAGTCATTTTGAAAACATCTGACGGGGGAACAGTATGGCCACTCCAACTTTCCATAACCGCGGATGCGGCTATTCGAATAGTTTGACACTCTACAGAGATTGTACACTTTCATCATAACATTCGATACATCCATCATGAACAAATCCTGAATTCACCATACTCAGTATGCGGATAATCAATCCTAACCTTTCAATTACACGCCCTAGTATAGGCACCTCTCCTGTGAGTTTGGCCTCCCAACCATGACCAACTGTCATCTTGGGTACTGCACAGGTGGACAATCTTCACAAGGTAGCCTCAGCTCAGACCTTAGCCGTGAGGGAACCCATACTAAGGTATATAAGTTTCCAGTCAAGCCCTACCCAATTTTCGGGTATTGTGGTTGTACGGTAAAATTGGAATGGTATCGCATGCAGACAACCATCGGTTTTATAAAGGGCTAAGGCTCATGCCTCAACATTTTCATCATCAAAGTCATCTGGTGTTCGGAAACACATGTCAAAACATTTTAGTAGAATGACTCATCATTCCAAGGTTTTCATAACTATTTTCACCAAGTGTTCCCATCTAAAGTTGATCAAGTTTTATGCTTAGCACTAGCATCTACAGGTGGTGATAAGTACTAATGAGGGGTGGTAAACAAGTGGGGTTTAACTAAGTTCAATCTCATGCCTTAGGATGACATCAAGATTATATAGCTTAGGCCAAATTTAATGCTCTTTATGCAACCTTCAATTATCTTCCTAGAATCTACAAGTCACTTAAGTAAACTCTAAGAGAAAGCTTTGATAAAGAAATAAAGTATAAAGCTTGCAAGTAAAACTAGGATTGGGTATCACCGAAATGTGTCTAACCAAGCATGCTTAGTGCATTGCATAGGTTATCTAACTTTCATAATTGCAAGTGTTAACTTGCATAGGTCAACTTGGTTAGTAAGGCTTGCCTTGTGCAGAGCAATGGTTGAAGTTCTCCTCGGCTTCTTCTTCGTAGTATCCTCCTTCCTCCTCGTATCCTTGGTCGGTACTAGCGTCTATAAATAAATACGAGGTACACAATCACCAAACAATACTTAACTATTTTCAATCATCACACAAAGGGGTACTATAGATGATCTAGCATCATCACTAACATTACAAGATTAAAGCCTTTGTCTTATTTATTTTATTTTTAGAAAAGTAATTTCTACTCATTGAAAAACTAATTAAGATTTAATATTCTCCAAACCAAACATGGGATCATGTTGACACATGTCATCACCACATATTTCAGTATATGGGAATGTGATTTAAAGTGGTGTCACAATTTAATAAGGTTTAACCTTTTTATTATAATTAAATAAAGTGACTAGAAATGTCTATGTGGAATTCTTTTGTTGCTTGAACATTATTTCTGTAAGTAAACCCAAATGTTTTTATATAAAGCTGAAAGGTATGATCAAATGTGATTTTTGAGAGTTGGAATCAACTCAAAAGCTATTATGGTTGAAATTTGAAAAATGTTTGAATGCAGAAAAGCTTCTGACTTCTTATTTTTACCAAGGTTGATCTACAGATCCAAATGGTTTGAATCCAACGGACTTGGATTAAGCATTTTATTTCCTTTTTAACAAAATTTGTTTCATGCAATTTGCTTCACTGAATCGAGCTGGGTTGATTTTTGAAACTAGGTACAGAACTGAGTTTGAATGAAAATAGAAAAAACTAAATTCAAACGGTTGGGCTGCGCGGGAGATGCTAATGGGCCGGCCCAGTGTCACTCCGCAGCGCGGGGCTCAGCTAAGAGGGGGGTTCCACCCGTCAATGGCTCATAACACGCGAAGCAGTATGGGGCTATGTGGGTCGTTGAATTAGAAGGGTGATCGACGGCCGAGGGTCGTCGTCGATGATGAACATGTCACCGGCGAGCTCGAACCCTAGCGGCTCAGTGGGGGTCGTGGGAGGCTCATCGGGGCTCAGGCGAGGATCGGCGATGGGGGCGAACGACGAAGTCGACGACGACGATTCTCCTGGCACCGGCAGCTCCTCCTAGAGCGGCTCCAATCGGCAGCGCCTCTCCTCCTCTGCAGCAGCGAACTCCGATGAAATTTCGGCGACCTGGTGCTCTCCTTGCTCCGGGGAAGGGTGTGGGATGTTTTTGAGAGAGAGGGGAACAAACTGGTGTGAAGAAATCGAGTGGGGGAGGCCTCTATTTATAGTGGCGAGAGGGGACCGACGGGCGCGGGCTGAGCTCGTCGTGGTCGACGGCACAAAGGGCTACTGGCATGGGCGACGGTAGGGGACGGTGATGTGCTCCCTCACGAAGCTCAACGGCGTGGTGGCGAGGCATGGGGCGGTGCTGATCGGTCGGAACGCTTCGATGCTCTGAGCGGTCCGACGGAGGTTTTGATGGCGCCTGGCGGCAGCGTGGTCAGGTGTGTCTGCGGGGTTGCTTGGGTGGTGGTGATCACGCGTGCACGCGGCGAGGGCGACGCACGGTCTGTGGGCGTGTGTCGAGGTGGCGCTCTGGCGCGCTCTCGGCATGCTCTCAGAGAAGCTTGGCATGGCTTGAGCGTGTGGTCCAGGGGCTAGCAGGGCTCAGCGCTGGACAGGGGGTGGCGGTGGACGGTGGCGTGCATCCTAGACATGGTGTTTAGGCTTGGTGCTTGCTCTGGCTAGCTAGCCATGGTCGGCTGGCAAGGGTTCCTTCGGGTTGGCATGGCATGGTGCAATGGGTAGGGGCTAGGGTGGTCAAGGCACTGGTTGGCACTGGGGGAGACAAGTGTGATCAATGGTGAACAATGCTTAGACAAATTACTGCTCAAAACAGTGAAGTTTGGCCAATTTGATTTTCTGTCTCCAAGTGTTTGATGAAATGGCCGCAAGAAATTTATTTTTGAATTTTGAAAAGATTTTTGGTGGGTGTGCTAGGCATGTGTTGAGGATTCTGTGGGTGCTTGGTTTTTGAAAATTGAGCTTGTTTGAGTGGTTTTTGAAATAGTGGGATCTTCCCATATGAGATAGATTCAATTTTAAACTGTCATTTAAACTTAGCATTTGAATGTTTTTGGATGATCACAAAGTGGGCCTTGGTACCTTATTATGAGTACTATCAAGGGGTGCAAAGATCCATACATGTTTCTGTTGAGTTTTGAAAATTAGAGATAGCCAAAGTAGGCATGGGAGTTAATTTGGCCAAAGTGACCATTCACTTAATTTATTCATTTTGAGTTGTTTGTCTTTGGGAAAAGTTTGGGGATTATTTAGATGATGTTTATTTCACCTAAGAATCATTTTACAAGCAAAGAAACACAGAACCATGGCAATTCAAAAGAATCCAAATTTTGAATACACATACATATGAATGCTTTCATATTTTTAGTTGGGAAAGTTTTTGTTAACCCTAATTTTGATGATTAGAGTTTGATGATCCAAGTTTAATATTTTTGGGATGTTACAAACCTTCCCCCTTTAAACAAAATCTCGTCCCGAGATTTGAAAAAGGACGAAAAAGATTACCTAGGATTTGAAGAGATCGGGAAACTCCGTCCTGATGTGATCTTCGCGCTCCCAGGTAGCTTCCTCTTCTGTGTGGTTGCTCCACTGAATCTTGAGAAACTTGATGCTTTAGGTTCTGGTAGTTCTGAAAGCTTCTTCCAAAATACGTATGGGTACTTCGGGATAGGTCAGGTCATCGTTGTTCTCTATGGTCCGGTGATCAATGTTCTTGAACACTTCAGTCTTCTCCGGAACTTCGAGGCACTTGCGAAGTAATGAGATATGGAACACATTGTGCACGGCTGACATCTCTTCGGGTAGTTCCAATTGATACGACACTTCTCCTCGACGGTTCAGAATCTTGAAGGGGCCAATATATCTGGGGCTAACTTTCCTTTCAGCTGGAAACGCTGCATTCCTTTCAATGGCTACACTTTCAGATACACAAACTCTCCGATGTTAAAAGAGAGGTCTCGACGTCTCTTGTTGGCGTAACTCTTCTGTCTGGACTGGGCGGTCTTGAGGTGCTCATGAATCTTGTGAACCTTCTCTTCTGCTTCTCGTAGGATGTCGGGTCCGAAAATCTGACTCTCTCCTACTTCCAACCAGTTCAAAGGGGTGCGACACTTCCTTCCATACATGAATTCAAATGGGGCCATTTGCAAACTAGCTTGATAACTATTGTTGTATGAAAATTCTGCAAACGACAGACAGTCTTCCCATTTAGATCCATACTCTAACACATGCTCTCAACATGTCTTCGAGTATCTGATTTACTCGCTCTGTTTGTCTGTCGGTCTGAGGGTGATAAGCTGTGCTGAAATCTAGTCGGGTTCCTAAACTTTCTTGGACTTTCTTCCAGAATCTCGAGGTAAACTGAGTTCCTCGATCCGATACGATGTTCTTGGGGACTCCGTGCAAACTGACGATTCTAGCAATGTATAACTCCGCTAGCTTCGAACTCTGATATGTGGTCTTAACTGGTAAGAAATGGGCGACTTTGGACAATCTGTCAACTATGACCCAGATAGAGTCATTTCCCCTACTAGAAGTAGGAAATCCGGTGATAAAGTACATTCCAACGGAATCCCATTTCCATTCTTGAATCTGCAATGGTTGCAACAATCCAGCGGGTCTTTGATGTCCCGCCTTGACTCGCTGATATATATCACACTTGGCGATATAGCTTCCGATTTCTCTCTTCATCTTATGCCACCAAAATTGTTCTTTCAAATCTTGATACATCTTCGTTCCTCCGGGGTGGATAGAATAAATAGTATCATGAGCTTCCTTCAGAATAACTTCTTTCAACTCAGAATCTGCTGGTACACAAAGGCGTCCTTTGTACCTTAGAACTCCTTCATCTTCCGTGAATCCGGGTACTTTGCATGTACCGATATGACGCTTGATTCCTTCGATACTAGAATTTCCTTTCTGCGCCTCCTTGATCTGGCTGATCAAAGTGGGTTGAAGTTCTATGCTAGCCAAAAATCCTTCACTCACTAATTCTATGCGGAAATATTCCATCTCTTTGTGCAGACTTGGTTGCTCCTTCAGAATCATGGAGTTCAAGCGGCACGGCAATCTGCTAAGGGCATCGGCTACCACATTGGCTTTACCGGGGTGATAGTGAATGTCCAGGTCGTAATCCTTGATTAAATCAATCCATCTTATCTACCTCATATTCATCTCCTTCTGAGTGAATATATACTTCAGGCTCTTGTGATCCAAATAAATCTCACAACGGTTTCCCATCAGGTAATGCCTCCATGTCTTCAGGGATAGAACTACGGCTGCGAGTTCGAGGTCATGGGTTGGGTAGTTCTGCTCATGTTGTTTTAGTTGTCGAGATAGGTAAGATATAACTTTGCCTTCTTGCATTAGCACACATCCGTGACCAATCTTGGATGCATCACAATACACGTCAAAGGGCTTCGTGATATCCGGCATGATTAAGATTGGGGCTGAAATCAATCTTCTCTTGAGTTCTTGAAAACTCGCTTCACATTTGTCCGTCCATTCAAACTTCTTGTCCTTCTTCAGCAATTGGGTCATGGGTCTGGCGATACTCGAGAATCCTTCTACGAACTTGCGGTAGTATCCCGCCAATCCGAGAAATGCACGAACTTGGTTTGAGTGGTTGGGGCTCGCCAATCTTCGACATCTTTCACCTTTGTAGGGTCAACGACAATTCCTCTGGATGATACAATGTGGCCGAGGAATCCTACCTCCTATAACTAGAATTCACATTTGCTAAACTTGGCATACAACTGATGCTCTCTAAGGGTTCCAAGAATGGTCCTTAGGTGTAGATCATGTTCTTCTTCTGATTTGGAATAAATCAGAATGTCGTTGATGAAAACAACGACAAACTTATCTAGGAAGTCCATAAAAATCTTATTCATGAGATTCATGAAATAAGCGGGGGCATTGGTTAATACAAAAGACATGACAGTATACTCGTATAATCCATATCTGGTGGTAAAGGCAGTCTTTGGAATATCCTCTACGCAAATCTTGAATTGATGATAGCCAGTTCTAAGATCAATCTTAGAAAACACTTTGGCACTGGTCAACTGATCAAACAAATCTTCTATCTTGGGCAATGGGTGCTTGTTCTTGATAGTGACATCATTCAACTTCCGATAATCCGTACACAAACGGTTACCTCCATCTTTCTTGTCCACGAACAAAATAGGTGATCTCCATGGTGACGCACTTGGTTGAATCAATCCAATTTCCAACATGGCATCCAGTTGCTTCTTCAGTTCTGTTAGTTCAGACGGGTTCATACTATATGGTCTCTGGGCTATGGGTTTCCACGGTTGGGATAGGTCGGACGGTTCATCGGGGGTCTGTTGGTTCTCGGGGCAAATCCTGGAGATGGGTTGGGGCGATACTTTGGGGTATGATGGGTTCCTGGCTGATGCAACATGCGGCGCTTGCGGTTCTCATTGGCTTGGTTGATCTTTCCTTCCATCTGAATGGCAGAGTCAACTAGGGCTTCAATATCTGCAAAAGGGATATTGACCAACACCGTCTGCATCTCATCATGCAGACCCTTCAGGAATCTTTCTTTCTTCTTGGCTTCAATGTCGATCTCATCCAGGGCATACCTAGCTAATGACAAGAATTTGTCACGGTATTCCACTACGGTCATCCTTCCTTGCTTCAGTTTTCTGAACTCATCTCTCATCCTCTTGATCAAACCTGGTGGCACATGGGTTCTGCTGAACTTGACCTTGAATTCCTCCTGTGTCATCATCATCCTCCGGTCATTGCACGAACGCTGTTCCACCATGCTCTTGCATCTCCGGCTAGATAGTGGGTGGCGAACAGAACTTTCTCATTAGCTTCCACTCCGGCGACTTCCAGGTTCTTTTCCATGGTTTGCAGCTGAAAGAACATGTGGGCCCCCATGTGTGGTTTTGGTAATTAATGACAATCTCTATGGACTAATGCTTGTATCAAGTTGTACGTGTAGGAATTGTCCATAGGCAATGATTGAACCATTTGTTGGCTTCAAGGTTTGGAGAAGAAGTGAAGAGGATCATGTGGTGACCAAGGTGTTCAAAGAATGATCCACAGATTGGTCATGTGAGAGTTAAACCTATGGCAAGTATGTCTTGAAGAATAAGATGGAGTAATATCTCTGGTGTATCTTCAAGGCATCAACATAATGAAGAAAATAAGAAATGATGTGCAAGCTAAAGATGTGCAATATCTAGAAGATCTCATGCTTAAAGCTTTCCATCCTCGGTGATCATGGATCAATGAAGACAAGGTCAATGTAAAGGTTTCCCCATGTTGTATGGGGGAGTAACTTGCAAGTCTTCATCAAGCAAGTGCGTAAAAGAGCAATCAAGAAAGGTGTTCCATC
Organism: Avena insularis; assembly: GCA_023614405.1. Taxonomy (NCBI): domain Eukaryota; kingdom Viridiplantae; phylum Streptophyta; class Magnoliopsida; order Poales; family Poaceae; genus Avena; species Avena insularis. The sequence goes on along the minus strand of CM042697.1, from coordinate 468,836,719 downwards.
TTGAGAAGGACAAGATTGCATACATCAAGATCAAGTGGAATATGCGCAAGGCAAAGGTATGATATTGGTAGGGTTTCTTTCTTACCGGTCTCGTGGTGTTAGTTGGGGAGACCGGTTTATAGGATAGACAACCGTACTATCAAGAGGGGCTCTCAAGTGAGTAACTCGATCATATCTTTCAAAGAGAGCTCAAACCTTTGCATACTTAGCATCATCCTTTCTTGGTTGTATCTTATCCATGTGAGGTTCTAGAGCTTGTGGTAATATTCATAACAAGCTCTAGTTCATCAAAAACGGATTTCCCCTCTTATATCATATTGCGCTTTTGATCTTTGTGGTTTTACGGTTTCTCACCAAGAGAGGTATATCACATTATAATACATGAAATGTTCTCTCTTGGTGGTATCCAATATTTCTACTTTTTGTTGGATAGCCCTTGTTGTCCTCTTTCCAACAAAATTGGTTTCGGGTCAATCGGAGTTTCCAAACTCTAGATATCGCCATTTGAAGTTTGCCTCTTATTTGGTCCAGTCCGGAGTCTCCGGTCTGCCTAGACCGGAGTCTCCGGTTTAGTCCGGAGTTTCCGGATGTGTCTCCGGTGGTTACTTCAAAATCAGGGCTGGGACATTCTGTATAGGGGTCTGGAGGCTGCACCGAAGGTTACTCCGGAGTCTCCGGTGTTGCTAGGGGAGAATTGGTCTGGGTCAGTCAGAAGGGCAGTCCAGAGGCTGGTCCGGAGATTGGCCGGAGTCTCCGGTCTACAGACCGGAGTCTCCGGTCTGACTTTTCTCCAACGGGCAGAAAACGGTCAGAAATCTGTGGGCCTATAAAAAGGGGCCCTTCTTCCCCATTGCAACTGCTCGAGTTTTACAGGCTTTCTCCTCCATTCTTGACCCTCTTGAGCTTGCTCCCCCTTCAATCCCTCCCTTGATTCTTGCATATACTTTAGGGATTTGAAAGAGGAGATCTAGATCTACAATCCATCTCTCCTCTAAGTGAGGGGAACATCTTGGGATCTAGATCTTGGAGTCTTTTGTGGATTTCCTCCATTGTTCTTCCTCTCTTATTCCCCCACAAGCTTTTGTATCTTTGGTGGAATTTGGGAGAGAAGGATTTGAGCACTACTTGTGTTTCTTGCCATTTGCATTTGGTGCGTCGGTTTGAGTTCTCCCCGGAGGATTTGGTGAGTGAAAGTTGAGAAGCTTTTTACTCTTGGGTTCTTGGAACCCTAGACGGTTTGTTGGTGTTGCAGGTTGTGGCCTTGGTGGCGTTTGTTGGGAGCCTCCAATTAAGTTGTGGAGAAGTGCCCCAACCTTATGAGAGGTTCCGGTTTGCCACCGACAAGTGCACTGATAGTGGAAGTGTGGATCGATCCCATTGGGGTGAGATTCACTGGAGAATAAGGGAGGCCTTTTGTGGCGTTGGTGGTTTGATACCACCCCCTCTCCAAACGAGACGTACTCCATGTTGGGAGGAACTCGGTAAAATATCGTTGTCCCCGCGTGCCTCGATTATCTCTATACCCGAGTTCTTTACTTATGCACTTTACATTGTGATAGCCTTCGTGCTTGAAGTAATATATATATCTTGCTATCACTTTGTTGCTTGTATTGCTTAGCATAAGTTGTTGGTGCACATAGGTGAACCTTAGTTGTTCTAGGTTGTGCTTAACAAAGTAAACACTAGTTTTATTCCGCCTTTGTTGAGTCACTCTAGGAAAAGTTTTAATCGCCTATTCATCCCCCCCTCTAGGTGACATTCGTATCCTTTCAATTGGTATCAGAGCCCGGTCTCTCATTCTAGGCTTCACCGCCTTGAGAGTAAAGATGTCGGCTAGAGGATTAGTGCACAATGACATGTTCACATTCGATGGCACAAATTATGATATATGGAAAAATCGCATGCTCATTCATTTTGGGGACATGGACCCAAATTTGGAGCGTATTGTAGATATAGGTTTTTCTCCTCCTATGGATTTCAAAAATCTATCTTGTGAGGATGAGAAAAACTTATATCTCGATGCTCAAGCTTCTAATGTGCTTGTTAATGCTTTGAGCTATGTAGTTACCTCTTCAATCATTCCATTTTGGAGCGCTCATGAGTTATGGACAAAACTTCAAGATAAATATGTTGTGTCCAACATTATTGAGGATGATTGTGTTGCTTCCACTTCCGGTCGAGATGAGTTCTCATCCTCTACCACTTCACCAACATGTGACTTTTCACAAGGTAATGATATGGTGAGTGGTGATATAAATTGCAATTTGGATAGTGTGCTTACTATTTGTAATCCCTCATCTCTATCTAGTTGCAATGATCTATCTTTGGACTTTAACACCTCTAGCACTACAAACTCCTTACATGCTTGTGTTAATAGTCCGTGCATATCATGTAGAAATGACTTGAATAAATCTCATGATGATATGCTTGTGTTGTCTTGTTGCCATGATAAAAATGCTTCCATTTCCTCTAGTGCTTGTGTTGCTAACCATGTAGAGGAAACCAAAGATTTTATGGGTCAAGACATGGTTTTGAATGAAGCCACATATGCAATCTCATATTCACCTTCTTCCGGTTACCACCTATGCCTTATGGCTAGGGATTCTAAGGTAACTACTACTTTGGAACCCATTACCTCTTGTGATGAGGAGGATGTGGATAATGTGGAAGAAGAGCTTGATATTGATGATTTATATGAGAAGGGTGAGATTGTTTATCGTGCCCTTGTTAAAAAGGATATTGCTTGCTCTAACTTTGTTGAAGTCTTGGACTTTGCTATTAAGAGCAAAGAACATATTAATAAGTTAGAAACACAAATTGAGGTGCATGATAACAACGTTGATAAAATGTGTAGTCTTGAGCGTGAGTATGCTAATATAATTGCAAACCTAAATAAAGCTCTTGAAGAGGAACAAACCACCAAGGAATCTCTTGAGGAGACCTTTGCTTTAGAGCTATCTAGAGTAAAGGAATCCCATGATAGAGATCATGAGGTGGCAAGTGATCTCAAAAGTAAAAATTATGAGGCTCAAGTTGCTTATGCTAAACTCCTTGAGGATTTTGAGCACCTCAAAAATGGCTCTAGGGTCATAAAGGGTGAGCTCATCAAACTCACTGAGTCACATGAGCAACTTAAAGCCTCATATTCAAAAGAGCTTGCCAAATTTCCCTCACCTCTTTCAAATAGTGATGATGCTTGTGCTACTAACTCTATTTCTTGTGAAGCATCTATTTTTAAGGAGAATGTTGAGCTAAAGGTTCAACTTGCTTTGCTAACTAGAAACTATGGGAAATTAGAAGAAAGTCATGTTAAGCTCTCGAGCTCGCATGAGGATCTTCTAGTCTCTCATGGTAGGCTAAAGTTAGCTCATGAGGCCATCGTGTCAAAGGTAACATCTAGTGGGCCTCATGTGGACATTAGCACTACATCTACTCCAAATGTTATATTGCCATGTGCTACTCCTTGTAGTTCATCCTCTCACAACCATGATATATCTAGTGATGAATTACATTTCGTGCCTTGTTGCTCTAACAATGTAGCATCTACTTCCTCTAGTGTTTTTGTTGAAACTAACCATGTAGAGTAAATCAAAAGGCTCAAGGCTCAAGTCACTTCTTTGAAGAATGACTTGAAAAAGGGTCATCAAGGGAAGGTTACACTCAACAAAATCTTGAGTGTGCAAAAATCCCCAAATGACAAGAGTGGGCTTGGATTCAACTCCAATGTCAAGAACAAGTCCACTGTCAAGTTAAAACACAAGGACAACAAGAATAATGGCCAAGATCAAGTCAAGAATCTGGCCAACATTGTTTGCTTCAAGTGCAAGGAATAAGGGCATCATGTTAGATCTTGCCCATTGAAGAATAAGTCTCCTAGTGTGAAGCAACAAGGGAAGCGGCCTCAAGCTCCACCTCAAGTCATTAATAGGCCTCTTCCTAAGAGGACTACTCAAGCTCTTCCTCTAGTTGTGGATTCACCTAAGAAGAAAGATGGCAAGAGTAGAACTTGCTACATATGCAGTGAGAAGGGGCACATTTCTTCCGCATGCACTATTGGTATCTCCTCATCCAATCCTATCTTAATTAATGATGCTTATTCACTTTATAAGGATGAGGTTGGCAATGTGTTTGCCAAATTTGTTGGTGCTCAATGTGGGTTCAAGAAAAGAACCATTTGGGTTGCCAAGCCTATTGTGACTAACCTCTTAGTACCCAACTTGGTTGGGGACCAACAAGCCAAAACTTGATCAATAGGTATTGATGGAGGGCATTGGAGACTTGGTTACATTATGAAGAATTGAGGGATCTTCATCAATTATTTGTGTCAAGCCAAGCCACTTGGATTATCATGATTATGTTATATATCCAATGTTCCTCCTTGCGATAACATATGCTTAACTCATTACATTGAAAGTTACTCGCCCCCTTGTGCATGTGTTGGTTTTGTATCTTCCATGCTTTTGTACATGTTGTGCTACACTTAATTATCTTGAGGAATCAAGCATATATTTATGTATGATTAGGTGGCACTCCATGCATGTGTGTTTCTTGTGGTTGAGCCTTTCTTGATTATATTTGATATCTTATTTGGATCTTGTGAGAAATTAATGGATTATCCCATTTTGGGGGAGTGTTATGCTTGGGCATTCCACAATCCTAAAATTGTGTGTACATGAGGAATACCACATAGTATTTATATTGTATTATTGTCTAGTCTCTATGTGGTATAATTCTCATGAGAAATTTAAGTTTTATAATGTCCATTAATTATCTCTATTTGTATCCTTTTGCCTTGTGTTGTTTTTATGGTAGTATCACATTATGGGGGAGTCATATGCTTAGTGCATATTACAATCCTAGAAAATGTGAATATTCGAGGTTGTGTCACTTAGAATTGATATTGATAATTATCTAGCTCCTATGTGACACATTTGCTCATACAAGTTCCAATGTGCTCGAATGCCTTTATTGATCATATTTTGGATCTTGTATATGAGAGTGTTTCTTGGTATGTGTTTCCTCATATTTAGATATATATATTTGCATGGAAACCATTTGCTTCAAGTTACTCTAATCACTAGTGATTGTGTGACTATTGGAAGCTACCAAGAATCTTGCTTGAAGTATCATGCTCAATTCTTATATTTAGTTATATGCTTCTTGTTGTGTGAATATGATCTTGGATATCCGAATGAACTACCTAGGGAAGATTATTCTCAATTCTTCTTGTACTTGGACAATTAGTACCAAATTTATGGTAGAATTTGTTGATCATATTCACTTTGGCCGTTGCTTAATATTGTGCTATCTTTGGCCAAGTAAATGTTTTGTGTGCTCCCATGTATTCCTTGCTACTTTTTGGATCTTCTTACTTTATTGGTATCCTCTTGTGTTTTATTTAATGTAGGTAGTAGTGATGATCCCATTTGTGTGCATTTTGCATTAAAAAGGAAAATCCTACATAATGCACTATCCATGGGGGAGCTATCATATATTATTTAGAACACTCATATTTATGCTTCTTTGTTTTGATCCATATCGGGTTTTTTTGTGCTTGGAACCTCAATCTTTTCGTTTTGGTACTTTGTGCCATCATGAGAAGTTTGGGGAGTTTGGTTTCTTATTGGGACCTTTCTCTTTTTGGGAGTTGGTTTTGTCTCATTCCTTGTTTCATGATTTGACCATTTTAGAATGAGATAAATCCTTGAGCATTTTTATTTCTATCTTTTGCTCTTTTGGTTTTAGCCTAGTTAATTTGTTGAACTTGTGATCTTTCATGTGTTGAATTGGTTCTTTGATACAATTTGGACATCGTTTATCATGTCACACTCTTGTGTGTGCAATATCGATTTACTTGGTGTTTTTGTTCAAATTGTATCTCCTTTTTGGTTCTTAAAAGCTTTATGCATGCATATTTACTATTGTAGGGGTTCGTAGCATGGAAAACAAAAAATTTCTATCGCATACAAACAAACAAGCCAAGATCTATCTACTAGATTGTAGCAACGAGTCGATAGAGGAACTCACCCTCGAAGATTCCAAAGCGGTTAACGAGAGCAGATTCGTGGGTGATGTAGTCGCTCTTTCCGATCTCAAGATCGCGTGAGCGATCCTTCCAGCACCACGTTCCATAGCGCTCCACATCGGTCACACGTTCGGATGACGAAGACCTTCCTCTCCCTTGTTCCAGCAGGCTGGAGGTTGTAGCACTCTCTCGCGATTCCGGAAGACAACGGCGTGGTACCTGGAAGTAGAGGAAATCCCTGAGGCTTCGCCTTAAGCAAAAGTAGTATGGTGGAGCTTATTAGAGAGGTTATTAGTGGTATAGTAATTATACACACCAATTAGAAGGCTCTAAACCAATTAGAAAGCTCTAAACCGCTGGCTAAAGCAATTAGAAGCTCTAAACCAAAACGGCTCTAAACCGGAGATTAGAGGTGGAAACTTGTGTGCTAGGAGGAGCCCTGCCCTCCTTATATAGGTGGGAGGGCTGGGCCAAGGGAGGAGAGTCCTCCCAAGTCGGCTTGGTGGGCGCCGCCAAGGGAGGAACCCTCCGCCAATTCGGCCTCCACCAATCCTCCTATCTTCCCACTTCCCAAAATTGCCGTTTGACTTTCAAACTAGCCGTTTGACTTTTCAATTTAGGATTTAAATAAATTCTTTATTTTGGACAGCGAAGACACCTAGTACATGATGCAATCATTCCAACTTACAATGACACAGTCATGTACCCTTCCCTCCGAGTGCCGGACATTCCGGGACCTTCTAGAATGTTCCCGATGAAAACGAACCATTCCCCAACTCCAAATGGGACTTTCCTTATATGAATCTTATTCTCCGGACCATTCCGGATCTCCTCGTGATATCCCGGATCCCATCCGAGACTCCGAACAACATTCGGTCTCTTTCTCATAATACCATAACTACTCAAACAACGTCGAATCCTTAAGTGTGTCTCCCTACGGTTCGTGAATTATGCGGACATGATCGAGACACTTCTCCGAACAATAACCAATAGAGGAATCTGGAAATTCATATGGCTCCCACATATTTCTACGATTACTTTGCGATCGAATGAACCACTTACATACGATACCAATTTCCCTTTGTCTCACGATATGTTACTTATCCGAGGTTATGATCGTCGGTATCTCTGCATACCTAGTTCAACCTCGTTACCGATAAGTACTCTTTTCTCGTTCACGTGATATGTGATCCCTTGTGAGCCAGTCACATGCTTGCAAGCTAATTGGATGACATTTCACCGAGAGGGCCCAGAGTATATCTATCCGTCATATGGATGGACAAATCCCTCTCTTGATCCATGTGTTTCAACCAATACTTTCCGAACACTCAATGCCACTTTTATAGCCACCCTGTTACGGTGTGGTGTTTGATGACATCAAAGCATCCATCCGGTAAAGGTGATATGCATGATCTCATGGTCGAAGGAATTAGGTTACAAATGTATCAGAAAGCATATAGCAATTGAACTATTGAAATGACTTGATCTTTATGCTACGCTTATCTATAGGAGTATGTCCATCACATCATTCTCCTAATGATATGACCCTGTTGTTAATAACATCTCTATGTTCATGATCAGGAAACAATGATCATATATTAACCAACAAGCTAGTTTAACAAGAGGCTTTACTAGGGACTCTTATTTTAGTTTACAAATCACACAAGTATTAATGTTTCCGGTTAATACAATTATAGCATGGTATGTAAACATTTATCATAAGTATGAAGATATGATAATAACCACTTTATTATTGCCTCTTGGGCATATCTCCAACAGTCTCCCACTTGCACTAGAGTCAATAATCTAGTTTCAAACCTTTGTGTTTTCAACACCTATAGCTTTCTGGTGTTGTATGTACACGATTGCTAGTGGTTAGCGATCTCCGGATCGACACTTCCAGTCCGTGTGTAATTGCATGTCTTTTGCTCTCGCATCACTCATTCTCTAATGAGATGGCTTTGTATGATTTGGTCTTTGTGTGACCTTTAGTTCTTTGGGGTTAAAACATGTTGATAATATTGTCACAATATATCTTCATAGTATTATCCATTGTGAACTACACCTAGTTTGATAACAAACTACTTGACACAAATGCCCTCTTTTGCTGCTATAATAGCAGTCATATACTTAGCCTTTTGTTGAAGTATCTGTCACAATGTCTTAACTTTGGAACTCATCCAAATCCATTATGGAACTCACTTTCCATTATATTGTGCCACCCTTAATTTAGATTGAGATAAACTTAATTTGTACTTTGTGACAAAACTAGTATCAATGTAGTACTTTTACAATGAACTAACCATCTATTTGTCACCTCTACAAATAATATACTCTTAGTTCTTCCAAAAGATCATAAGAATATCCTTACTATCGTCCAATGATCATCTTATGAATCATTCTGGTATATGCTCATAATATTTATAGCATAGGACATATCTGGATTTGTACATATCACAGTATGATTGATATAAATACTCTTTGTGATTTCATACATCAAGTATCAATCTATACTTGAATCTTTGTTTCACTTACGGCACAACCATATTAGCGTCTATTGATGCCAAATATTTGGGTTTTGCCTAAGTCTTTCATCGGGATGAAATTCTTAATATGTGTTAATAAAAGATACATTATTTCCAATCAACAATATGTCTTCCACATAATGTATTAGAAACATGTCTTAGCGCTCCCACTTAATTTCTTGCAAATGCAAGCATCTTCATTGTCTCTGATGAAATTAAACTCTTTTAACAGTTTCATCATAGTGAAGATTCCAACTCCGCTATGCTTACTTCAACCATTGAAGTTTGCATATGCATTTAGCATCCTTTGAATTAACGAAACCCTTTGGACCGTGTCATGCACACGTCCTAGGTAACCCTTCTATTAGAAGAACTTGTTTTGTTTATTCTACTACCATATAACAGATTATATGTAGTGATTGCTACATTAATCCGTCTAGACTAAAAATCGCTATGAAAGATCAAATCTTGTCATATACAACCTTTGAACATTGTTGTGAACTCTTTCCCAACATGTCGACTATTTCATAGATGTGAAACATCCATGTCTACTTCTTTATAGATCCAAAAACACAACTGCAAGGTCTTACACCTTTTTCGAGGGTCCTTCAAGTTCAAAACTTGATTTCTCGTGTATGGAACTATCACGGATTATATGGCTTCAAGCCATTTGACGGAGTCAGGGCCCATCATCGCTTCTTTGCATGTAGTAGGTTCATTATTCTCAAATAATGATTCAACCCTCAAATCTTGGTATTTGATTGTTCATCCGACCTACTTGTTTCAATAGAAACTTAGACCTCCGTGACCACAACCTTTGAGGCACGTGAGCCATGAGCATTATTCTTGCCTCCTAACACTTTTCGGTGCTACGCAACTTTGCACATATAGCTAAGGTTCTTTTAACCTTATCAAAGTTCTATTGTCCTCCCACTTAACTTTTCACGAAAAATTCCTTCTCAAAGAAACTTGACGTTCTAAGCGACAAACACTTTTGTCTCCGGTGTTTATGGAGGAATACTTAACAGTAATACAAAGATAGGTTTTATCCGACTTTGGTTGCAAACATCTTTCTTATGCATAGCATACCAATGTTTAAGAAAGGACTACTTGGGTTTTATCCCAAACCATAACCTTATATGGTGTCATTTTAGCGGATTATGATGGAGCTCTTTTAGTGGAAAACGGTAGTCTCTAAAGCTTTTAATCTTTAAAATATAATAGCAGTTTTATGAATTATACCTTCGATCTTACCATGTCAAACAAGGTTCAATTACATATCTCGAACGCTCCATACTCTTATGGTGTTTCGGGAAATGCAAATCCACGGACCAATTCCTTAAATCTTAGGTATTATGCTAAACTTGTAACTTAAATATCTTCCTTTATGATCTTATCATAAACTATTTATATTCTTGTTACAATGATTTTGCACTTCATCTTGAAAATCTTTCGAACTTTTCAAATATTTCACACTTCATCCTTATTAAGTAAATATTCACATATTCACTCAAATTTTCGGAGAAAGCATATGAAGTTGAAATCCATCGCTCTTTGACTACACATAATGGAGTTCGTACAACAATATGCACAAGTTCCAATAAGCTAGTCATTCATTCCCTTTTGGCCTATGAACGAAGTTTTAATTATCTCTAGGAAAGTTTCACAAACGTCATTTGATCAAAAATCAAAAGACTCCAAAATTCCATCCACATGGAGTTTCTTCATGTTTTCTTTCCAATATAATTTAAACGGCGATGTCACTTCCTAAGTGATCTTTCAATCAATTTGTCTTTCGACAATTTTAGCACTAGTTTTATGGATGTGATTTCTCCAACGAGATTTGTGAATCATCCATCTTTTATGGATTACGGCAATTATTTGAACAACCCTTTTGTTCTCATAATACCTGATAAAACAAATCTTGAAGGCAAGCTTTGATGTTTAACGAGCAACATAATAACCCTTTATTTGTTCTCGATGAACATCATCACATATTCTTTTGCTATTTACTTAGACCATTGTAGTTCATGAATTCTGTTGTTTTCGTATGACGATTCATACCAACATATTCAGTATCAAATGCTTAAGAACCACTTTGTTTAATAAGCAAAGAATATAGCCATAACATGTATATCATCTATATACTTTAAGCTTGAACAATTCTAGTCTTTTCTTTTCTGCCATATACTTATGAGATTCTCTTTCAGTATTTCCTTTTCTGTTTGAAAGAATCTATCAACATCAATAGTGGAGTCATACTTATGACACATAGTCCAAAGCGTGTATAGTTAAATACCAATGTCTTTGAACTTGCACTTTGAAGTAGATCACCATTATCAAATATTTGGTGTTCTTTCAAATTCCTTTCTTTAGTAATCTCTTGGTGTAGTAAACATTTTACCTACATCAAATATTCACCCTCATCATGGACTTATCCATGATCTAGCTACTTTTAGCTTGTAACGGTGAATCGCGAGTATAATGTTGCTCTCCAAAACCTTTTGGAAGATTAGGACAACTAGTGTCTCCAACCTTTTGCAAATTCTCATCCAAATATGAGAACATGAACTTTGCCATATTATACTTTATCATGTTGTAACCAAAACTTCGTTTCAGATATCACAATATCTTCCACACATCATGGTTTCTGAAACAACTCTTTCAGATCCTAGATAACCTTGATATTTAAGATAATCTTTTGAATATCAAGAATCATGGAGACAAACATGATACTCATATACTAACACTTTGGAATTGTCACTCTTGTTTTAATACTAATTATTAAACTTTATGGAGTAACCGGAAATTACTGAAAGTTTGCAATAGGACTTTTAAACTTTAGATTAACACTTCAAAACAATACGATACCAGTTAAGTAAGTAACTAACCAGAATTCTATAGTTCTTTCATCTCAATTATAACTAAGCGCAAGGTGGTAAGCGGATGCCAATGACTACAACAACTATGCAAATACACTTTGATTTAATTTATGATAAATTGAGTTCTAATTAATAATTAAATTAATCAGGTGAACTCCACTCAAAACAACATCCCTCACATTGTTTTAGTGATCACAGACCAAATCCACCACATCAAAACCGATCATCACGAGAGTTGATGTAGCTTCAATGGCGAACAATCAACATGTTCATCATATCTACTATATGACTCATGCTTTACCTTTCGGTGATCCGTGTTCACGAGACCATGTGCGTACATGCTAGGCTCGTCAAGATCAAACCTTAGCTACCGCATAAGCAAATCTGGCTTGCTTACGTTGTATTCACCGCGGAATCAAAGACACCCGATCATCACGTGGTGCTTCAAGCGATAAGCTTTGGCAGTGCATACTAAGGGTGAACACTTTAGAACTTGAAATTTATGTGCATGAGGGATCATCTTATAATGCTACCGTCGTCTACTAAGCAATACAAGATGCATAAAGGATTAACATCACATGCAATTCATAATATGTGATATGATATGGCCTTTCTTCTTTGTGCTTCCGATCTCCATCTTCAAGCACGAACATGATCTCCATCATCACCGGCATAGCATCAAGGTCAATGACGCTTCTTCATGGTTGTCGTCCACCAGCTTCAACTATTACAACTATTTTGAATAGACACACAGGTCTTAACAGAAATTAAAGACAACCATATGGCTCCTGCCGGTTGCCAACTTACAATAAGGAACATTGCATACATCAAATATAATCACAACCATGGCCATATCACATCACTGCACACCCCTGCAAAACAAAGTTAGACGCCTCTACTTTCTTTGCATATTTTACGTGGTTTGGGGCTTTCAATAAGTGTCGTTCTAACCTACGAACAAGAACCACAACATTGATACTAGCATTGTTGATTACCCGTTGTAAATTGGATCTTTACTATGCTAGGAGAAACAGGCACCCGCAAAGCCACTTATGCAATACAAGTTGCATGTCAAGCGTGGAGCAAGTCTCATGAGCGATGTCATGTAAGGTTAGCCCGGGCCGCTTCATCCCAACATACCGCAAGATGCAAAGTACACAAAAAGCAATCTACAATAAAAGCATCAACGCCCACAATGACCATGTGTTCTACTCGTGCAACAGATCTACATATAGACACGGCTCTGATACCACTGTAGGGGTTCGTAGCATGGAAAACAAAAAATTTCTATCGCATACAAACAAACAAGCCAAGATCTATCTACTAGATTGTAGCAACGAGTCGATAGAGGAACTCACCCTCGAAGATTCCAAAGCGGTTAACGAGAGCAGATTCTCGTGGGTGATGTAGTCGTACTCTTTCCGATCTCAAGATCGCGTGAGCGATCCTTCGGCGCCACGTTCCATGGCGCTCCATGATCGGTCACACGTTCGATTTTCGACGAAGACCTTCCTCTCCTTGTTCCAGGAAATGGAGGTTGTAGCACTCTCCTCGCGATTCCGGCAGACAACTGCAATGGTAGGAAGTAGAGGGAAATCCAGAGGCTTCGCCTTAAGCCGGTCTTGGTATGGTGGAGCTTATGAGAGAGGCTATTAGTGGTCTAGTAATTAGACACACCAATTAGAAGGCTCTAAAGCAATTAGAAAGCTCTAAACCGCTGGCTAAAGCAATTAGAAGCTCTAAACCAAAACGGCTCTAAACCGGAGATCTAGAGGTGGAAACTTGTGTGTGCTAGGAGGGAGCCCTGCCCCTCCTTATATAGGTGGGAGGCTGGCCGGCCAAGGGAGAGAGCCCTCCCAAGTCGGCTTGGTGGGCGGCCAAGGAGGAACCCTCCTCCAATTCGGCCTCCACCAATCCTCCTCTCTTCCCACTTCCCAAAATTGCCGTTTGACTTTCAAACTAGCCGTTTGACTTTTCAATTTAGGATTTAAATAAATCCTTTATTTTGGACAGCGAAGACACCTAGTACATGATGCAATCATTCCAACTTACAATGACACATTCATGTACCCTTCCCCCCTCCGGAGTGCCGGACATTCCGGGACCTTCTAGAATGTTCCCGATGAAAACACCGGAATCATTCCGCAACTCCGAAATGGGACTTTCCTTATATGAATCTTATTCTCCGGACCATTCCGGATCTCCTCGTGATATCCCGGATCCCATCCGAGACTCCGAACAACATTCGGTCTCTTTCTCATAATACCATAACTACTCAAACAACGTCGAATCCTTAAGTGTGTCTCCCTACGGTTCGTGAATTATGCGGACATGATCGAGACACTTCTCCGAACAATAACCAATAGAGGAATCTGGAAATTCATATGGCTCCCACATATTTCTACGATTACTTTGCGATCGAATGAACCACATACGATACCAATTTCCCTTTGTCTCACGATATGTTACTTATCCGAGGTTATGATCGTCGGTATCTCTGCATACCTAGTTCAACCTCGTTACCGATAAGTACTCTTATCTCGTTCACGTGATATGTGATCCCTTGTGAGCCAGTCACATGCTTGCAAGCTAATTGGATGACATTTCACCGAGAGGGCCCAGAGTATATCTATCCGCCATATGGATGGACAAATCCCACTCTTGATCCATGTGTTTCAACCAATACTTTCCGAACACTCAATGCCACTTTTATAGCCACCCTGTTACGGTGTGGTGTTTGATGACATCAAAGCATCCATCCGGTAAAGGTGATATGCATGATCTCATGGTCGAAGGAATTAGGTTACAAATGTATCAGAAAGCATATAGCAATTGAACTATTGAAATGACTTGATCTTTATGCTACGCTTATCTATAGGAGTATGTCCATCACATCATTCTCCTAATGATATGACCCTGTTGTTAATAACATCTCTATGTTCATGATCAGGAAACAATGATCATATATTAACCAACAAGCTAGTTTAACAAGAGGCTTTATTAGGGACTCTTATTTTAGTTTACAAATCACACAAGTATTAATGTTTCCGGTTAATACAATTATAGCATGGTATGTAAACATTTATCATAAGTATGAAGATATGATAATAACCACTTTATTATTGCCTCTTGGGCATATCTCCAACAACTATATGTTTATATTATGGCATGCTTGCTTTCTTTAATCCAATATATAGGGGAAACTCCACCAATTCCCATCGGCTAAGTTGTGCATGAAATTCAATTTCATATCAATATGCACATAATTATGTGAAGTCTCACATATGTATTGTAGTTGCACTAACTACTTTGGACCCAATAAGTTTGGGGACCATTTTGTACTTAATTGTGTTTTAGGTACATTTGGAGATATATTGGATGCTTGTCTCTCAATTTTGAAGAAGTGGTGCATACATGAAAATTTGAGACAAGCTATAGGATGATCAATGAATTCATATCCTCTACATCCTACCAATTATATCTCGGTAACAAGTATCTCTTTCTCATGCTCATATATCTTGATTCCAACCGTTTGTCGATTGCCTTCTAGCACGAAATAATGTATTTGTAATTGTTGTATCTCTAGCCATGGTATTAATAGGACTCTCCATTGTATATGTGCATAAGTTGAGATGAATGCATATAATTGGGACTATACAAAATCATGCATATGATCCACCAATCCCAAATATGTCAATCTAGAAATTTTATTGCCTATCTTTTCCTCAACTTCTCTCATGTGAAATAGTGAAATTTTGCTAGTTGATTTCTCCTTGTGATACTTGTTGCCTTTCTCCATATATTCCAACTTTCTCCTTTTCCCTTGGTGATAGTTGTAATGTATGGGGTGTGTTGGTTGTTGAAGCTCATCGATGTACAATAAGATATTTGAGCCTTTTGACCATGTTTTCAAGAAAAATCTTATTTGTATTGTCATGACTTCATTTTGGATATCTTTCTCTATTGATTTTAAGTATCTACTTTGTGTGTACATGTTTCTTTGTGGATCAATATCTTTGCAAGATTGTCTACTTAAAAACTTATACACATGAAAGAGATTACTCATTTTTTGATATCTTCCTTGTTTCGTGTGTGTTGTATGGTCATACTAAGCAATATCATTCATTGAAGACTATGTGGATACGCAATGATCATCCTTGTACTAGTCTTATAATATGCTTTGTCATGCATCTCACACATCCTTGTGGTTGAGCCCGCTAATATGTTGTCTCTTACTTATTGCTCAACCATTTGTTTCTTGCAAATTTTATGCCTTGGTATTTGCTCATTTGCACTAAGCTGTTTTATAAGTAAAATAGAGGAAGTGAGGATTCCATGTTGTGCACATTGTATTCACATTCAAAAACCTAATGTTGCACATACCTTGGGGAGCTTCCTAATTTTACTTATAGCATCACTTTGTGCTTATCATATTTGTTCTCTCATGCCTTGTATTGTTAAAATGGAGTTGGATGAGTGAGGATTCCATGGTTATGCACTTTGTTCCCAAATGCAATTATCATAATTGGTGCATTATCTTTGGGGAGCTCATCTAATTCATTTAATAATGCTCATTTGTCTTCTTTCTCATTTATTGTGCCTTAAATGTTTATGGGGGACTGAGGATTCCATATTTGTGCATTTTTTTGTATTGAAATACGCTGATTTTAAAGTATGCACAAATCTTGGGGAGCTTCTCTATTTTATTTAAGAATTTATTTGATCTTTCATTTGTTTTGATTTAAATACTTATGGGGGAGCAAGGATTCCATATTTGTGCATTATGTATTCCAATGCATTTATTTTAAACTGTGCATAAATCTTGGAGAGCTTCTCTATTTGTTATTTAAAACACTCATCTACTCGTATCATAATATCTTGTTGTTTCCATTTGGACTCATTTGTTGTTTTCAATTGGTTTGTCGGATCTTGTGATTGCTTACATCGTTTGTTGATGCTTCTTTTATTTTATTTATTTAGGCAATCTTTGGGTCCTCGATATAGTTCTACTTCCTCCCAAGTATTCATCATTGGATATGTGCGAATGCACACCTTTGGAGGATTTATCACTATATTGGCCTTCTAGAACTTGTCACCCATTTCGGCAATCGATGCCAATGGGGGAGAAGTTTTAGAGGGTTTAAGGGAAATGGCTTATGCCTTGAGTTTGTTCTTAAGCATTTTGCCTTTCATGCTCTTGCATCTTTGTTGTTGCTTAGCATGTGGTATATAGAGTGTTGTTGCTTAGCATGTGGTATATAGAGGAAACTCCTCCAATGATATTGATTGGCAATATATGCTCCTCCAATGATATTGATTGGCAATATATGCAATGAAATTCAAGTTCATCACACATGCATATATTGTGGGGGAGTTTGCTCTATATATGGTGATGGTACCAATATCACATACTTGTGTAGTATTTGATATTGGCGCTACCATTTTATTTGTTAAAATTCCTTATATAAACCCTCTCAAAGGGATTGTCATTAATTACCAAAATGGGGGAGATTGAAAGAACATGTGGGCCCCCATGTGTGGTTTTGGTAATTAATGACAATCTCTATGGACTAATGCTTGTATCAAGTTGTACGTGTAGGAATTGTCCATAGGCAATGCTTGAACCATTTGTTGGCTTCAAGATTTGGAGAAGAAGTGAAGAGGATCAAGTGGTGACCAAGGTGTTCAAAGAATGATCCACAGATTGGTCATGTGAGAGTTAAACCTATGGCAAGTATGTCTTGAAGAATAAGATGGAGTAATATCTCTGGTGTATCTTCAAGGCATCAACATAATGAAGAAAATAAGAAATGATGTGCAAGCTAAAGATGTGCAATATCTAGAAGATCTCGTGCTTAAAGCTTGCCATCCTCGGTGATCATGGATCAATGAAGACAAGGTCAATGTAAAGGTTTCCTCATGTTGTATGGGGGAGTAACTTGCAAGTCTTCATCAAGCAAGTGCGTAAAAGAGCAATCAAGAAAGGTGTTCCATCTTGAGAAGGACAAGATCGTATACATCAAGATCAAGTGGAATATGCGCAAGGCAAAGGTATGATATTGATAGGGTTTCTTTCTTACCGGTCTTGTGGTGTTAGTTGGGGAGATCGGTTTATAGGATAGACAACCGTACTACCAAGAAGGGCTCTCAAGTGAGTAACTCGATCATATCTTTCAAAGAGAGCTCAAACCTTTGCATACTTAGCATCATCCTTTCTTGGTTGTATCTTATCCATGTGAGGTTCTAGAGCTTGTGGTAATATTCATAACAAGCTCTAGTTCATCAAAAATGGATTTCCCCTCTTATATCATATTGCGCTTTTGATCTTTGTGGTTTTACGGTTTCTCACCAAGAGAGGTATATCACATTATAATACATGAAATGTTCTCTCTTGGTGGTATCCAATATTTCTACTTTTTGTTGGATAGCCCTTGTTGTCCTCTTTCCAACAAAATTGGTTTCGGGTCAATCGGAGTTTCCAAACTCTAGATATCGCCATTTGAAGTTTGCCTCTTATTTGGTCCAGTCCGGAGTCTCCGGTCTGCCTAGACCGGAGTCTCCGGTTTAGTCCGGAGTTTCCGGATGTGTCTCCGGTGGTGACTTCAAAATCAGGGCTGGGACATTTTGTATAGGGGTCCGGAGGCTGCACCGGAGGTTACTCCGGAGTCTCCGGACTTTGTTCAGTTCGGAGTCTCCGGTGTTGGAAGACCGGAGTCTCCGGTGTTGCTAGGGGAGAATTGGTATGGGTCAATCAGAAGGGCAGTCCGGAGGCTGGTCCGGAGATTGGCCGGAGTCTCCGGTGTAGACCGGAGTCTCCGGTCTACAGACCGGAGTCTCCGGTCTGACTTTTCTCCAATGGGCAGAAAACGGTCAGAAATTTGTGGGCCTATAAAAAGGGGCCCTTCTTCCCCATTGCAACTGCTCGAGTTTTACAGGCTTTCTCCTCCATTCTTGACCCTCTTGAGTTTGCTCCCCCTTCAATACCTCCCTTGATTCTTGCATATAATTTAGGGATTTGAAAGAGGAGATCTAGATCTACAATCCTACCAATCCATCTCTCCTCTAAGTGAGGGGAACATCTTGGGATCTAGATCTTGGAGTCTTTTGTGGATTTCCTCCACTGTTCTTCCTCTCTTATTCCCCCACAAGCTTTTGTAGCTTTGGTGGAATTTGGGAGAGAAGGATTTGAGCACTACTTGTGTACTTGCCATTTGCATTTGGTGCATCGGTTTTAGTTCTCCCCGGAGGATTTGGTGAGTGAAAGTTGAGAAGCTTTTTACTCTTGGGTTCTTGGAACCCTAGACGGTTTGCTGGTGTTGTAGGTTGTGGCCTTGGTGGCGTTTGTTGGGAGCCTCCAATTAAGTTGTGGAGAAGTGCCCCAACCTTGTGAGAGGTTCCGGTTTGCCACCGACAAGTGCACCGATAGTGGAAGTGTGGATCGATCCCATTGGGGTGAGATTCACCGGAGAATAAGGGAGGCCTTTTGTGGCGTTGGTGGTTTGATACCACCCCCTCTCCAAACGAGACGTACTCCATGTTGGGAGGAACTTGGTAAAATATCATTGTCCCCGCGTGCCTCGGTTATCTCTATACCCGAGCTCTTTACTTATGCACTTTACATTGTGATAGCCTTCGTGCTTGAAGTAATATATATATATATATATATATATATATATATCTTGCTATCACTTTGTTGCTTGTATTGCTGAGCATAAGTTGTTGGTGCACATAGGTGAACCTTACTTGTTCTAGGTTGTGCTTAACAAAGTAAACACTAGTTTTATTCCGCCTTTGTTGAGCCACTCTAGGAAAAGTTTTAATCGCCTATTCACCCCCCCTCTAGGCGACATCCGTATCCTTTGAGCAGCCAATCGTCTGCATCTAAGGGCTCTTCCGACGTAGTGAAAACAGGTGGGTTGGTGTTCTGGAAATTCTTGAGCTTAGATCCATGGTTGTCCTGATTTCCTTGGCCTTGTTTGTTGTGGGCCAGATAAGATATCTGCTGAAGGGTGGCTAAGTTGGCTTGACGTTCGGCTCTTTCAGCTTCGCGGTCAGAAACCAACATTTGCAGAATCTGCAACATTGGGTCCGGGGATGAACTACTTCCTCGGCGTGGCATCTGAAGATTGAGATAGATCATGAGAAAAGAGGGAAATTTCTAAGGTTTAGGGACTTTGAAAAGCTTTTAAAGTTCGACTCAGATTTTCTAGCAACTTGCTTTTCATTCATTCATCCATAGCACACGATACAACACACACCACAACAAAGGGAAACAGATGGTTTTAAGAACCATTCTGTAAACTACGATACAGTGGGACCGAATACAACTCACTACGCTAGTGCTCAAGTGCTACTACTCCTCGGAGTCAGTGTAGTCGTCATCCTCATCATCGTCATCGATGAAGGCAAAGTCATCCTCATCGGTGAAGAAGTCCATGGCCTGATCCTACAGAAAATCATCATCATCGCTGAGATAGGAGTAGGGGTCTCCACGAAGATCTTCTCCGGCATTCTCCCTTTCCTCCAACTGCATGTCTCTCTAGTGGATGGTCTCCTCCAAATCCAAGATACGGTGGCAAAGACGGGCAATGATGTGCTCCTTCTTGTCGAGCTGGCGGCGGCGAGACTTGCGATCCTTCGCTAGCATGGCGATGGTCTGATCCTTTGTCTTGATGATGTCGGACTTGTGGTTGGAGTAATCACGGGCATTGTCCAACTCCTGCTGACGATCATACATCATGAAGCTAAGGTGGTCCAACTGAGTCTTCAGCTCGTGGTGGTATGGGGCTTCCAGTGGCTGTCCCATAGCATCACGCCTTGGAAAGAACTCAAAGCGGGTACCCTTGATCTGGTTGATACTCTGCCCACACAGACAAGAAAGAGCTCCCTGCATGGCCCTGGCAAGTCCATCGAGCCAGTTGTTTTCTCTTAAAGTGAACTGAATTCCCTCTGCAGTGGGAGGTTCAATCTTTCCTCGGAGACTTGCAACAATTAGCCACTACAGATCTTCTCCTAATTGATCATTGAGCTGAGCTCTGAAGAACTCGGGGTGTGGACGCTCCAGAAGTTCCGAAAGCTGGTCCAAATCCCGCTCAAAGATGAGGTCTCCTCCATTCCCCAACTGATAAAACTAGTTGTACTTCACGTCCATCTATAAGAATATAGGATGAGTAAGTTAGTAGAGTGATCAAGTGTGTAAAATTTTATGTATTTTGTAAGAGTTTTTGAGGAACATGAATTTTTATGATAGAAACAAAGTGATAAGAATGGGAATAAGTTTTTGTAAATATTTGCTTCCTATGGTTTTGAAACTAAGTTTTTGATTCAAACGTCCAGTCTAACTAGGGTCTCCTATGGTCATGATGGCTCTGATACCAACTTGTCAACACCCGGATTTTTAATCCCAGATGCCTGTTATGTCATACATTGCAATCCCAGGATTACCATTTTTGCGAGACATAACAGATTTGGATATCACAGTACATCATCCATTGCAAACCATACATAAGGTCTTACACAAATAAGGATCTCATGATCAAGTTCTTAATACAACTCAAGCAGCAGAAATACGTAATAATAAAGGTAGCGTAGGCGAAGCTCCATCTTCGGGGTCACAGGCAATGCTGACGATGGGAGATGATCCTAGTTGTCATAACCTTCCTGTGGTCCATCATCCTGGTAATGCTCTTCATAGTCTGGCCACGGGAATAGCCAGGGACAAAGCCATGAGTACTCTTTAAGTACTCGCAAAATAATACTAACAAGTTAAGGGGGTTTTTGTAGTAGGACACTAAGCTCTAGGGTTGTTTTGCAAAAAGCCAGATTTACCTCTACTAAGATCAGAAGCAAGAAACTAGTTGAAGTTTTATAACACTTAAGTGGGAACTTGAATTTCATATCACAACTCTGTTGTGGTCAAGTCAAAGTCTCAATTCATTTCACAAGTCATTTTGAAAACATCTGACGGGGGAACAGTATGGCACTCAGCTGTCCATAATCATGACGCTATTCAATAGTTTGACACTCTACAGAGATTGTACACTTTCACGACAACATTTGATACATCCGTCAGGAACAAATCCTGAATTCACCATACTCAGTATGCGGATAATCAATCCTAACCTTTCAATTACACGCCCTACTATAGGAACCTCTCATGTGAGTTTGGCCTCCCAACCATGACCAACTGTCATCTTGGGTACTGCACAGGTGGACAATCTTCACAAGGTAGCCTCAGCTCAGACCTTGGCCATGAGGGAACCCATACTAAGGTATATAAGTTTCCAGTCAAGCCCTACCCAATTTTCGGGTATTGTGGTTGTACGGTAAAATTGGAATGGTATCGCATGCAGACAACCATCGGTTTTATAAAGGGCTAAGGCTCATGCCTCAACATTTTCATCATCAAAATCATATGGTGTTCGGAAACACATGTCAAAACATTTCAGTAGAATGACTCATCATTCCAAGGTTTTCATAACCATTTTCACCAAGTGTTCCCATCTAAAGTTGATCAAGTTTTATGCTTAGCACTAGCATCTACAGGTGGTGATAAGTACTAATGAGGGGTGGTAAACAAGTGGGGTTTAACTAAGTTCAATCTCATGCCTTAGGATGACATCAAGATTATCTAGCTTAGGCCAAATTTAATGCTCTTTATGCAACCTTCAATTATCTTCCTAGAATCTACAATTCACTTAAGTAAACTCTAAGAGAAATCTTTGATAAAGAAATAAAGTATAAAGCTTGCAAGTAAAACTAGGATTGGGTATCATCGAAATGTGTCTAACCAAGCATGCTTAGTGCATTGCATAGGTTATATAACTTTCATAATTGCAAGTGTTAGCTTGCATATGTCAACTTGGTTAGTAAGGCTTGCCTTATGCAGAGAAGTGGTAGAAGTTCTCCTCGGCTTCTTCTTCGTAGTATCCTCCTTCCTCCTCATATCTTTGGTCGGTACTAGCGTCTATAAATAAATACGAGGTACACAATCACCAAACAATACTTAACTATTTTTAGTCATCACACAAAGGGGAACTATAGATGATCTAGCATCATCACTAACATTACAAGATTAAAGCCTTTGTCTTATTTATTTTATTTTTAGAAAAGTAATTTCTACTCATTGAAAAACTAATTAAGATTTAATATTCTCCAAACCAAACATGGGATCATGTTGACACATGTCATCACCACATATTTCAGTATATGGGAATGTGATTTAAAGTTGTGTCACAATTTAATAAGGTTTAACCTTTTTTATTATAATTAAATAAAGTGACTAGAAATGTCTATGTGGCATTCTTTTGTTGCTTGAACATTATTTCTGTAAGTAAACCCAAATATTTTTATATATTCTGAAAGGTATGATCAAATGTGATTTTTGAGAGTTGGAATCAACTCAAAAGCTATTATGGTTGAAATTTGAAAAATGTTTGAATGCAGAAAAGCTTCTGACTTGTTATTTTTACCAAGGTTGATCTACAGATCCAAATGGTTTGAATCCAACGGGCTTGGATTAAGCATTTTAGTAACTTTCTAACAAAATTGGTTTCATGCAATTTGGTTCACTGAATCGAGCTGGGTTGATTTTTGAAACTAGGTACAGAACTGAGGTTGAATGAAAATAGAAAAATCTAAATTCAAACGGTTGGGCTACGCGGGAGATGCTAATGGGCTGGCCCAGTGTCACTCCGCAGCGCGGGGCTCAGCTAAGAGGGGGGTTCCACCCGTCAATGGCTCATAACACGCGAAGCGGTATGGGGCTATGTGGGTCATTGAATTAGAAGGGTGATCGACGGCTGAGTGTCGTCGTCGACGATGAACATGTCATCGGCGAGCTCGAACCCTAGCGGCTCAGTGGGGGTCGTGGGAGGCTCATCGGGGCTCAGGCGAGGATCGGCGATGGGGGCGAACGACGAAGTCGACGACGGCGATTCTCCTGGCACCGACAGCTCCTCCTAGAGCGGATCCAATCGGCAGCGCCTCTCCTCCTCTGCAGCGGCGAACTCCGATGAAATTCTGGCCACCTGGTGCTCGCCTTGCTCCAGGGAAGGTTGTGGGATGTTTCTGAGAGAGAGGGGAACAAACTGGTGTGAAGAAATCGAGTGGGGAAGGCCTCTATTTATAGTGGCGAGAGGGGACCGACGGGCGCGGGCTGAGCTCGTCGTGGTCGACGGCACAAAGGGCTACTGGCATGGGCGATGGTAGGGGGCGGTGTTGTGCTCCCTAACGAAGCTCAACGGCGTGGTGGCGAGGCATGTGGCGGTGTTGATCGGTCGGAACGCTTCGATGCTCTGAGCAGTCCGACAAAGGTTTTGATGGCGCACAGCGCGCGTGGTCCTTGCGGCGGCGAACGGGTGTGTCTGCAGGGTTGCTAGGGTGGTGGTGATCACGCGTGCACGCGGCGAGGGCGACGCGCGGTCTGTGGGCGTGTGTCGAGGTGGCGCTCTGGCGCGCTCTCGGCATGCTCTCAGAGAAGCTTGGCATGGCTTGGGCGTGTGGTCCAGGGGCTGGCAGGGCTCAGTGCTGGACAGGGGGTGGCGGTGGACGGTGGCGTGCATCCTAGACATGGTGTTTAGGCTTGGTGCTTGCTCTGGCTAGCTAGCCATGGTCGGCTGGCAAGGGTTCCTTCGGGTTGGCATGGCATGGTGCAATGGGTAGGGGCTAGGGTGGTCAAGGCACTGGTTGGCACTGGGGGAGACAAGTGTGATCAATGGTGAACAATGCTTAGACAAATTACTGCTCCAAACAGTGAAGTTTGGCCAATTTGATTTTCTGTCTCCAAGTGTTTGATGAAATGGCTGCAAGAAATTTATTTTTGAATTTTGAAAAGATTTTTGGTGGGTGTGCTAGGCATGTGTTGAGGATTCTGTGGGTGCTTGGGTTTTGAAAATTGAGCTTGTTTGAGTGGTTTTTGAAATAGTGGGATCTTCCCATATGAGATAGATTCAATTTTAAACTGTCATTTAAACTTAGCATTTGAATGTTTTTGGATGATCACAAAGTGGGCCTTGGTACCTTATTATGAGTACTATCAAGGGGTGCAAAGATCCATACATGTTTATGTTGAGTTTTGAAAATTATAGATAGCCAAAGTAGGCATGGGAGTTAATTTGGCCAAAGTGACCATTCACTTAATTTATTCATTTTGAGTTGTTTGTCTTTGGGAAAAGTTTGGGGATTGTTTAGATGATGTTTATTTCACCTAAGAATCATTTTACAAGCAAAGAAACACAGAACCATGGCAATTCAAAAGAATCCAAATTTTGAATACGCATACATATGAATGCTTTCATATTTTTAGTTGGGAAAGTTTTTGTTAACCCTAATTTTCATGATTAGACTTTGATGATCCAAGTTTAATATTTTTGGGATGTTACACATATCCTCCAAGGCTCTATTTTTCCTACCTTGAGCTTCCTGAAGCTTGTTCTTCTAAGTTTGTGCTTCTGGACTCTTAATTTCCTACTTGTCATTGGCTTGATGATCTGCTGCTGATAAGCCTCTATGAATCCTTTCCTCACCTTAACCTTCTCGTTGACCAGATCCTCACCTTTCTCTATTCTTCCTCTGATGATGGTGCTAGCTATTCTTTGTGGATAGATTTTGTATATAGCTGTTGGTAGGATGTTCTGGCTAGTTTGTATGGTTGTGGTGATGGAAATAGCTTGTCATAAACTGGGAGGAGCTAGATAAACTATGGTGGTCTTCTAAAGTGAGGATGTGGATGTGATGAAATTGGTGAGGTGCTTGGGTGGTGTTCTTTGCTAAGTGTGGTGGAAATGGTGAGTTAAATCATCTGTTACTAGTGCTTCTTGCCTCCTCCTCCTAGATCCTAGATGGCTCCAAGGAGCAACCAGAGTTGGTTGATGGTGTGATGTGGTGCTATGAAACTATGAGAAAACTAGTAGTGCTTATGGTGGTTGTATTGCTTGAGATAAGAATAGAGGTGTGAGACTTGGTCTGGTTGTGGATGTGAAGAGAGAATATAGTAGTATCTCTACTACGGCTGGTGCTTTTCCTCTACTTGTTGTTACCTTGTGGGGTTGACAGCACATATGCATGCATGCATGTGTGAGCTGCTTGTTTGTGTGCTACTGGTCCAGATACCTCCCCCTGTCCAGGTTTCATCTATGAGATCTTTGTGTTATGATTGTGCTCGGCTAGTTTGGTATTATCTCAAGTTTGGCTTTATTTTTGGGTTGCCAAATGGAATGGACTCCTTTACTCTTCTACCAAGGTGAAACTTGCCCCTTTTAGACCCATGATGTTGTCTTGAGGTCATTTGATATAAAAATAACAGATCCTACACTTGTTCTATTTCTAAACACTCTATGATGATATTAAGCATATCATCAGTATGCTAAATCTGAGAGTAAGTTAATACACTAACCCCTTGTTTATTATTTATCTTGTTTGTCTCTTCCTGTTTATTGTTTTATGTTGCAGGGATCAAGAAGAGATGAAGATATTGGAGGTGAAGAAATGTAGTTAGGAAATAGTTTTAGGTTTTCTCTTATATATATATGTAATTTCTTTTCTAATTGAATAATGTTGAGACATTGTAATTTATATTCTATTTGAAAATTGTAAAAACATTGTATTATTATATTCAATTCAATAAAGTTTACTTATTTCCCTTTTCTTTTATAATTCTTTTATAACGACAATGTCATATATATTTTGTTGTAATAAAGAATTCTGTTATTTATTTCAATTATTTAATTCTTTTTCCTACTTATTTGTTTCCTAATACTTTACTTTTATTTAACTATTGTAAAAGATCAATATAATACTATATGTATAATGATATAAAGAATCCTTTTTATATCATTTTTGTAATCATTTAATTTCAAGTTATTAACTATTTCCATTTCCTATTAGTGAATTTTATAAATTCATTTGAAATTCATATTTGAAATTCAAATACATGTTTGAACAAATCTTCCCCAAAACAAAGAATTTTACAAAGGTCATGTCGAAATCTATCGCGCTTGCTCCGAAGTTTCCTTCAGTACAAGAGAGATCCCGATCCCTCCATAGCTCTTTTAGTTTTGCGAGAAAAATCCCCGGATTTTCATATGCATGAATGCAATGCACAAACCTGTGTACTCTCTATTTCTAGGTGCTAATCCTGGGATGTTACAACCCTCTCGCCTATTCCTTCTCCTCGTAACCCTAAAACATGGGGAGCAACCACAGAAAGATTCTGCTGCCTCTGCGGGCGGAAAACACCAAGAGAGAAAGAGCTCTCCGGCAGACAGATTTCTACCTGGGAAATTCCTTCCCGGAGAGGGGAGATCATCGCCATCAACACCATCGTCAAGCTAGACTTCATCGAGATCATCATCATCATCCACACCATCATCTCCACCAGCACCATCATCACCACTCCATCCCGCTGTAACAATTGTGTTGAATACTTGCATAGTTCTTAGGGGAAACTTTCCCGGTGTTGATTATTATTGTATTTGATGCTTGTGAGTGTAACCATTGGATTATTGTTTATGTTCAGATTGTTATTCATCACCATATCATCTTTGATCTTGATCCATATGATGTCTTGTGAGTAGTTCGTTTAGTTCTTGAGGACATGGGAGAAGTCATGTTGTTAGTAGTGGATTTGTGTTGAGATATTATTCAATAGTTTAGTATTTAAGTTGTGGTGCTATTCTTCTAGTGGTGTCATGTGAACGTCGACTACATGATACTTCACCATTTATGGACCTAGGAGAATGCATTGTGTATTTGGCTGCTAATCATGGGGTTGCCAGAGTGACAGAAACCTGAACCCCTGTTAAGACACCTTTGCACAAGAGAGTGTAGGATCTCAGAGTTTAGGGTTGTGGTTATGTTTATATCTTAATTGACTTCCTGTAGTTGCGGATGCTTGCAGGGGGTTTAATCACAAGTATGTATTAGTCCAAGTAAGGTCGGTACATTAGCATAGGTCAATACTTACAACACCAAAGAAGGGTACTCAGCTATTTGAAGCGAAAGCACTTGACGAAATTCTCATGTGTCCTCGAGAACTTTTTGTCCTTATAAGTATTTCCACCGACTTGTCCTTTGCTAAGAAAGGATTGGGCCACTTGCTGCAATTGTTCGTTGTCTCTATTACTTGCACTTTATTTCTTTGCTTTATTATAAAACCCCTAAAAATCCGTTTGCTAAGTATTTACAGAGAGTCCCTGCTCCATACCACTAGTCAACACCTTCTGCTCCTCGTTGGGATCGGCACTCCTATTTATCGAAAGTACTACGATACACCCCCTATACTTGTGGGTCATCAAGACTATTTTCTGTCGCCGTTGCCGGGGAGTGAAGTGTTATTGAAGAGTGGAACTGGTAAAGGAAACTTCTACTATGAGTATTGCTTTTTATTTCTGTTTGTTACTTTGTTTTCAATATAGATAACTCACTTGGTTTTCTGTTTGGTAAAACTACTACCACTGTTAGGGTAGTAGATGAACCACCACCTGTTGAGATAGATCCTTTTAAGATACCTACAAGTATTGTTGATCGTGTTATGGATAATTATTATTTATGGGATGGAACTGTCCATCCTGGTGATCATTTGCTTTTTATCCATGAATTATGCGGGTTGTTTAACTGTGCAGGTATCACAACTGAACATGTGAAGAACAAGTTACTCTCTATATCCTTAAAAGGGAGAGCTGAAGAATGGTATAAGCTGCTGAAGAATGGGCAATCCATGGAACGGGAGGAAATAGTACCTCTCTTTTATTCTAAATTCTATCCTCCTAGTGAAATTCATAAGGATAGAAATCTGATATATAATTTTTGGCCTCGTGATGGAGAGAGCATAGCTCAAGTTTGAGGGAGATTGAAGTGACTAATGCTTAAATGTCCTATTCATAAACTCCCTAACAATATTATTATTAATAACTTTTATGCTAGGCTTTCTCTTCATGATAAAGATTTACTAGATGCTTCTTGTGCTGGATCATTCACACGTATGAAGGAAGAAGCTAAATGGGATCTCCTAGACCGTATTCAAGAGAACACCGAAGCTTGGGAGAATGACAAAGGAAGAAATTCAGGTATAAATTATGATTATAAATGCATTAAGTCTTTTATGGGAACCGATGACTTCCGTGATAATAGTAATGAGTATGGTCTTGATTCCCAGAGTATTTTCAATTGTTTTAAAGCCTTTGCCTCTTACATAGAAATTCCTAAAAAGAAGTGGAATAAGTACCATGCACCATATAAAGATGTTATTAGTCATGTTCCTGTTAGAAACACTGATGTTTGTATTATTGATCATATTTTGCATTAACCTTATGTTGAGAAAATAACTTTCCCAGTTAAGGTAAAGGAGTATTCTATGATGATTAGTGCGAATAACAAAGATACAAAGAAAACTATGGAACCTGATGAGAAAATGAATACTGAACCCGTGGTAGCTATTGTGAAAGATCTTGCCACTAGAAATATACAGGATGAGCATATTGTCTTCTGCGAAGACGCTTCTAATATTATTTCTCATCCTAGTAAAGCTAGAAAAGCTAGTGTTTGTGTGCTTTCTGTTAGAATTGGCGATCATTGCTACTATGGTTTATGTGATATTGGTGCTAGTTCTAGTGTTATTCCTTATGAGCTTTACAGGGAAATTATGCATGAAATTGGTCCTTGTGAGCTTGAGGACATTGATGTGGTTATTCACCTTGCTAATAAGAAAACCATTTGCCCTATTGGTACTGTAAGAGATGTGGAAGTACTTTGTGATAAGATTAAGTATCCTGCTGATTTTTTAGTGCTTAATTCAGCAGCTAGAAAAACTTGTCCTGTCATTTTTGGTATACAAAACATAAATTTCTAAACGTGACAACATAAAATTATATGGGATACAAAAAATAACTATTCTGCACCTGGGTGTCAAATAGGGTTTCTATATACTCCCTCTGTTCGGGATTATAGGTCCTACGCGCATACCTAGTTTGTTAATTTGACTAACAAAACATTATTTATATATTACAAAAATTATACTATTAGAAAATATAACCTCTAAAGTTTCTAATGGTATACTTTTTGTACTATACTATTTATATTGTGTTGTTCAAATTGACAACCTAGTTATCCGCGCGGGACTTATAATCCCAAACGGAGAGAGTATATATTTATTTATTTATTTATTTAGTCGCGCTATTTAACTTCCTAGGGGCAGAATATTACACTGCACCCCGCCTAACCCCACGCCAGACTCAATTAGACCTGAGCCCGAGTTTGACCGCGCACGAATCTGAATTGGCTGACCAGCTAATCAATTGTGCATGTGACCTAAAAAGTATCCTTTGTAAGAGAACTATAGTACATAAATTATTTATAAAATTGGCATATGAAATTTCTAGTTGCCAACCGGTTGGTCCACAAATAAATTTAGTGCATCATGAAATTTTGGTAACTTACTAATTCACACCGACTACAAAATATGAAAATCGACATATTTTTTGTTCCCAACCTGTTGTACACCAATTATAAGTAAAATATCTTTTGGCAGTATAAGAAGATTAAACCGTTGTGAACTACTAGATTGCAGCTATCTACTTTGCATTGTATCCTCATAAAATTGTCTATACCAAGGTAAAAACTATTGGCATTGTCTGATGCAACGCGTTATGTAAGATCACACAACACAAGAAATACAAATCATAGATTTTTTACCAAAAGGTAAAAATAACCAGGTACTGTGTAAACATTGAAAGAAAAAAGTACGGGCATCTACAATTAGATTTACACCATTTAAAATATACAGTGAGATCAATATTGTCGGAAGTTGATACAATTTGTGCAATATTCTACTGTATACGGTTCTAAATTAGCATGGACTGGCTTGTGTCTCATGCGTGATAGTGCGGACGACATCCTGGTTTTTTCCCTATTGCCATAATTGCTGATGTAAATAATTGTCAGACATAATGGAGAACGAGATATGCACTTCTCCTCTCGATGGGAAGATAAACATGTGGATGATTGGATGCAAAACAAGATTAGTTGCTCTGTTTATGGGAAGATAAAATAAAGATGGTACGCAAGATTTGAGGCAGCTGTAGGTCTAATCTGGAGAGAATGTTCTTTTTATTTGTCCCTGACATCTGACCCTGTACCTCGCGGAGCTAATCACCACAGCTATGCAAAATCTTTTTTCAGTCTTGGCTGTCATATGAAAATAGCCCAGGTATCAGATCTTGCGGAGGTCATAAATACTCCTTCTTTTAAAATATAAGTGTTTTATGTTTGTGAAGAAAATATATCTAGTCTTGTTTTAGTGTGTAGATTCACTCTAAACATGAGTGAACCTAGATACTAAAATTAGTCTAAATACACTTCTTTTATGAGACTAAAACATTTTATATTTTAAAACAGAGGGAGTAAAAACGAAGATTGGACGCGAGCAAAATCTTGAAGTACCTTTCAAGGCCGAGGCCGCCTGCCGCTTAGCACGATGCTGATACACCTGCAGCTACTCGTTGCGCTGCCCGACCACGACGCTGCGTCGCCTGCAGCCACCACCTGGCGCGCCACCAGACCAGGATAGCGCTGCTATTACCCACGTGCCACACGTCGCTCACCATGTCGCCAGCATCACCGATTCGGCCGCCAATCACGACGTCATCGACACACGGTCGGTGCAGAGCCCATCCGCCGCACGCCTGATTCCGCCCTCCGCTCGCCGCTCGTCGCTGGACGTACACATACCTGCAGCCTGCCGTGCACCCGATTGCCGTCGCCGCATCTCAAATCGAACTTCTGAACCCCATGACTGTAGTTTAGAAAGAGAAAACGGCCGAGGTAAAAATAGAAATAAAATTACAGCAGTCGCTAGATGCTGCACGCCACATCAAGCAGTTTCGGTGGAACAGGGTCACGGGATGGCTTAGTGGACCGACCCGGGTGCAGAACCTTAGTGTCTAGGCTAGGCATATGATACGCACAAATTCTCTTTAAACTAGACGTATCTGAATGTATACATAACTAAGATATAGATACCTAAGTTAGATATAACTAAGGTATCACTAATGTATACGTACCCTGCCTACGTGAATATATAAACTTGGATACTTATGCTTTAGGTATGTGACGACTTAGGTATATGTAACTAGGATAATATAACTTAGGTATATATAAGTTAAGTATGTGAAATTTACGTACGTACATCATCAGGTATGTAAGAATTTGAATGAAATACAGGTATGGTGCCCGGGCATGATGGTGTCCCATATGGGCTTACATGGTCTGGATTTTGTATATTGAAAAAATCACCAGGCAGGCAAAACTAGTTTCAGACGGAGGCATCAACCATGACATCCAACAAATATTGAAGAATTAAATTTGCAGTTTGGCTTCACAATCAGTTCCTTTTCTTGATAGAATTTTTGATTTTGTTGAACTGGTGGTAACTCTAGAGCAGAAGTAGTATTAAAATTGGGAGGTTGGTTGCTTTAACCTGGCTGACACAGTATCACAGAGTTCTTTGCCAAAATAAGGTCATGATAATATTTCTGATATTTTCTTATACTTTTATTCTGAATTATTTCTGTAAACATGACGTTTGCAGATCTTGCAGCCTAAGAAGTATTTCTTTGGCGTGATGGGATTAATGGATGTAAGGATGCACCACCACGTCAAGCGGATCAACAAGCCAGCAATCAAGAGTATCGAGGTGCGTACACAGAGCCAGAATCATGTTAAACCCATCATTCCTCTGGAGATTTAAGTGTCCTATTAAATTGAAGAGAAAACTTATCAATGTGGATTTTGGTCTTGCTATAGTCAGAACTAGCTTTTCTAGATGCATTTTTTGAGGATTTAGGCAAGATTAAGGGGGGGTTCAATGGTGATAATTTTATTTTTGAATGACGGTTAATTCAATGTCAACAAGCATATTTAGAAGAAAAAAATGGAAGAAAACAGCCAATTCACTTAACGATGATAGTTTCATGGTGCATTCTTGGAGGACTCCGACAAGACTAAGCTGCATTTCAATGATGATAATTTCCTTTTTGAATGGAAGTTCCAAAATAAGCACTTCAATGTAAAAAAACGTATTCAGAAAATATTTGGAAGAAAAAACCAATTAACTTATGATGATAGTTACATGCTACAGGGTATACATTTTAAAGCAAGCTTAATTTTGTCGTGCTCCAGACTCCAGTAAGAGATGCACCTTATTGGCAACGCCATGCTTGCCGAGTCCACCAAAATCAACATGAAGGGGTCACCAAGATGCAGCTTTCCATCACATTCGGATCCAATGTCTGCATATGCGGTATGTTTACACGGAGGTGCCTTTGGCACATTCAAGATCGATGTGGATATTTTCATCAGGAACATGGAGTTTCCCATAACAAAGTGGATGAAACCACTCGACTCAAGGAAACAAGATGAGGTATATATATTCTACTGTGTTGCCCTCTGTTGATTAATAGATTAACTTTATTTTTTGTTTAGACATGTGTTGTCCTTTGTTGACTAACGTTGAACAATAGTAGAAAACGTAGGTTATAAGGAGTTAGGAGTAATCATTTATACATAGCTATTCAGCTACATGGGTGTAAGAGCTGAATTGATATCCCTTTTCTCTGTGGGGCATGAACTTCCGGGGGATGTTTCCATCCTGGCTCTAGTAAGGAGCTTGTTTGTCTCCTTATGCAGCTCTAGAGGTGAAGGGAGAGAAGAAAAGAAGATGGATATGCATCCGGGCGTGTTTCTAGACAGTGAGGTTGAGAGAGATGAGGTGGTGTTCCTTAACCATACGTTTGTGTGTGAGGGTGATGCTGCGAATGAGTGTCTGAGTGCATCGGCAAAGGTGCTAGCTAATGAGGGTGTAGCTACTACTGGTGCTGAGCAAGGCCATGTTGTTGCACATGGAGAAGGTGAGGTTGTTGGGGAAGTGGAAGAGAAGGAAGGTAATGCTCCATAGATGTACATCTTAGCTCTGGATTAGATCATTGAACCTAATCTCTTATCCTTGGATAATTATTTTGGTGCACATCGGGTTTCACTATGTAAAAGTTATGAAGTATATTGGGACTAGAATTAATTCGCGTGCTTAGAAAAAGCTGGAAAAGTGTGTGGTCGTGCTTTCAAAAGCTGAAAAAGCCTCTATGCATGCATGGATGGAGTAAAAGGACAATTAGTTTTGTTACCATGAAACTTGATGCAATCAGGAAATTGTAGAGACCTTAAACATTGTACTTATGGTGTTTCAGTTAATAAAAGGAAAAATTGTTGGAAATATAAGCAATAATCCATATGATTTAATCCGAATAATAAACTGATAAATCATGATCATGCAGATCAACAAAGTAGATGAACAGATTACATCTATAGGAGATAAACCTATCACATCTACACCAAACGCTAGAACAAAGAACTCTAGCATAATCCGAAAAAGACAATTGAGGATCACGTACAGTGTAGGCTGAATAGCAGCCGCAGCGGTTGCAGCAGCGTCGCGCATGTTGAGGTTGTCGAAGAGGTCGCTGACGTCCGGGAAGAAGTCGTTGTCAGGAAACTCGTCGTCGGACGACGTCGTGGTTGCCAGTAGTCGCGCTTGAGCGCTCCCCAAAAACCTGATCGCCCCTCACCCGTACAGGTTCACAAGAGGCGGGTTAGGAGGCCTCATCGTCCCGATCCGGTGCCGTAAGCCGGGATGAGGAAGACGAAAGCGGCGGCGCAAGGTTCTGGAGGTAGGCGCGTGTGTGGATTGATTCCGTACCAATTAGGTTTAGCCCGGACGCTTTATATAGTGCAGGTTAGGAGGATCGTGGGCTCAGCCCACGTCCGAGTCGGTAACAACCACGTCCATAAAAACTGGAAACGGCTGTAATTAACGCGTCCGTCAATGACTCATAATCAGTTTTCCCAACAAGCAAAATAAAGCTCGGCTCGGCGAGATTCTCATAACCAGCAAGCGCTGTCGTGGCGTGGCGTGGGCGTGGCGTGGCGAGTAAGGCGTCGGAGGAGGAGTGCGCGAGGGCTACTCTTCTTGTCACACCTTAGTGAGTGGTGCAACACTCTACTATATAAGGTGGTCCAACTCCCCTTCAACTAGCAATATGGGACTAAACTTTAGCACCACTAGCACAGCCATATGCTGCCATGCACAAGTGGGCCAAAGAGAATTTCAGAATTTGTCTAATGGGCCAACAGCCCAATATACACCAAATTCCAACAATCCCCCACAAAGTCTCATTGGCACATCACAACACTTTTCTTCCAAAACATTGTTTTATATACCGGTGTGTAGTGAAGACTATTAAGTTGAACTTCCACGTTAAACTTTATGCTACACTAGCTTGCAACTTAAATAGTGGACTATGCCTTGAACTACAAGTTTTCTGCGCGCTAGTTTCACACAAAATCTAGACCGGTATAGGGCTACCGTCGGCTTCCCCGCGGTTTGGAGCTTATGCGTCATACTCCAGGGCCTTTCATGAGTTTATTAGAGAGCACCCAACTCTCGCAATTGCGGCGTTTGTGATCAGACTCATATAGGTGTGTTCCTTAAGAGATGTTCTGCAGGACAACATCTCCGCTTATAAAAAGCCACTTGGAACACATTAAGATAAATATCAACCTGCCATGCAGAATAAGAGAGTATTGCATCTTTATGGAGATGTAAATATAATATGGGAATACTCTCCTCTCAGCTGACCAACAGCTTGTCTCCCAGCTCTAATTCACGGGATCTCCGATCACATAGAGTGGGTTGCCACTGGGATCAACTCATAGCGTGGGTCTCAAACCCATCTCCCTCGATGCATTATCTATCACATTGCGTGATAGTCCCTTTGTGAAGGGATCTGCCAGATTCTTAGATGTTTGGATATAATCCAACGCAATAACTCTAGAGTTTCTCAGTTTCCTGACAGATTTCAATCTCCTCTTCACATGCCTTGATGACTTCATATTATCCTTAGAACTGTTTACTTTGACGATCACAGTTTGATTATCACAGTTCATCGGGATAGAGGGTATTGGTTTTTCAACCACAGGTAAGTCCATCAAGAGCTCATGAAGCCACTCTACTTCAACAGTGGCCGTGTCTAATGCTGTGAGTTCTGCTTCCATTGTTGACCTCGTTAAGATGGTCTGCTTGCAAGACTTCCAGGAAACAGCGCCACCACCAAGTGTAAACAGATAACCACTTGTGGCCTTAATCTCATCAGCATCCGATATCCAATTTGAATCACTATAACCTTCAAGTACCCGAGGATACCCAGTATAGTGAATACCATAACTCGCAGTGCCTTTCAAATAGCGCAAAACTCTTTCAAGAGCATGCCAATGATCATCTCCAGAATTTGACACAAATCGACTCAGTTTGCTTACAGCAAAGGAGATGTCAGGTCTAGTAGCGCTGGCTAAATACATGAGCGAGCCAATAATTTGAGAATATCTCAATTGATCTTTAGCAGTCCTTCGATTCTTTCGAAGTAGCACACTCGGATCATAAGGCGTTGGAGAAGAGTTGCAGTCGCTATACCCGAAGCGACTCAATATCTTTTCCACATAGTGAGACTGAAGCAATGTAATCCCACCATTGTCATCCTTTAGTAGCTTGATGTTTAAGATTACATCAGCCACTCCCAAGTCCTTCATCTCAAAGCAACGAGATAGGAACTCTTTGACCTCCTCGATAACAACGAGGTTGGTCCCGAATATCAATATGTCATCAACATAGAGACACATAATAACTCCCTCGCCCCCACCATGGCGATAGTACACATTTGTCGACCGTTTACAACAAATCCTTCAGCATTAAAGTTCTTTCAAACTTCTGCACCGCTTAGGAGCTTGCTTAAGACCATATAAAGACTTCACTAACTTACACACCTTTCCTTCTTGACCATCTACCACAAATCCGTCAGGCTGCTCCATATAAATTTCCTCATCTAGCTCTCCATTTAGAAAAGCTGTCTTAACGTCCATTTGATGAACGAGAAGACCGTGTGAGGCAGCCAAGGAAAGTAGTACTCGAATAGTGGTCAATCTGTCTATAGGTGAATAGGTATCGAAGAAATCTTCACCTTCCTTTTGGGTATAACCCTTAGCCACAAGACGTGCCTTGTACTTTTCAATAGTACCATCAGGTCTAAGCTTTTTTTTGAACACCCATTTACATCCTACAGGTTTACACCCATAAGGACGATCAGTGATTTCCCAAGTACCATTAGCTAAGATGGAGTCCATCTCTTGGGACGACTTCCTTCGATGGTCGACATCTTGAGATGCATAGGCTTCTGATATAGAAGTGGAAGTATCATCCACAAGGTACACAATGAAATCATCACCAAATGACTTTGCAGTCCTTTGTCTCTTGCTCCTTTTGGGAGCTTCATCGTCATCCTCCATAGGATCATTAGAGTGTTCTATCGGCATAGTGGGTTCAGGAATTATAGAAAATTCCTGACTAGATGAACTAGTCATCTCCTGATTTGATGAGCTAGACATACCTTTCATAGGAAAGATATCCTCAAAGAAAGTCGCATCATTTGACTCCATAATTGTACCAACATACATGTCGGATACCTCAGATTTTACTATCAAAAATCTATAGCCAATGCTATGAAAAGCATATCCCAGAAAAACACAATCAAGGGTTTTTGGTCCAAGCTTTCGCTTCTTGGGTATTGGAATATTGACTTTCGCCAAACAACCCCAAGTTTGTAAGTAAGAGAGTTTAAGCCTTTTCTTTTCCCATTTCTCAAATGGAGTCATGGTTTTATCCTTTACAGGAACACGGTTTAGGACATGACACGCGGTCATTAGCGCCTCCCCCCACCATTCCTTGGAAAGACCCGGTGTATCTAACATGGCGTTAACCAAATCAGTTAGAGTGTGGTTCTTTCTTTCGGCCACCCCATTTGACTGAGGTGAGTAGTGTTGGAGATATGCCCTAGAGGTAATAATAAATGTAGTTATTATTATATATCTTTGTGTTTATGATAAATGTTTACATTCATGCTATAATAGTATTAACAAGGAAACCATTAATACTTGTGTGATTTGTAAACTTAATTTGAAGTCCCTAGTATAGCCTCTATACTTCACTAGCTTGTTGGTTGATTGATGATGTGGTTTCTTTATCATGAACATTGAGATGTTATCAACAACAAGATCATATCGTTAGGAGAATGATATGGTGGACATACTCCTATAGATAAGCGTAGCATAAAGATCAAGTCATTTCAATAGTTCAATTGCTATATGCTTTCTGATACATAGTAACCTAATTCCTTCGACCATGAGATCATGCATATTGCCTTTCTTGGATGGATGCTTTGATGTCATCAAACACCACACCGTAATGTGGTGGCTATAAAGGTGGCATTGAGTGTTCGGAAAGTATTGGTTGAAACACATGGATCAAGAGTGGATTTGTCCATCCACATGACGGATAGATATTCTCTGGGCCTCTCGGTGAAATGTCATCCAATTAGCTTGCAAGCATGTGACTTGGTCACAAGGGATCACATATCAGGAACGAGAAAAGAGTACTTATCGATGCGAGGATGAACTAGGTATGAAGAGATCTGCACGATCATAACCTCGGATAAGTAACATATCGTGAGACAAAGGGAAATTGGTATCGTATGTAAGTGGTTCATTCGATCGCAAAGTAATCGTAGAAATATGTGGAGCCATATGAATTTCCAGATTCCTCTATTGGTTATTGTTGAGAAGTGTCTCGATCATGTCCGCATAATTCACGAACCGTAGGGAGACACACTTAAGGATTGACGTTGTTTGAGTAGTTATGGTATTATGAGAAAGAGACCGAATGTTGTTGAGTCTCGGATGGGATCCGGATATCACGAGGAGATCCGGAATGGTCCGGAGAATAAGATTCATATAAGGAAAGTTCCGTTTGGAGTTGGGGAATGGTTAGGTGTTTTCATCGGGAACATTCTAGAAGGTCCTTAATGTCGACCGGAGGGGGAAGGGGTACATGAATGTGTCATTGCAAGATGGAATGATTGCATCATGTACTAAGTGTTCTCGCTGTCCAAAATAAAAGGTTTATTTAAATCCTAAATTGGAAAAGTCAAACGGCTAATTTGAAAGTCAAGCGCCAATTTTGGAAAGTGGGAAAAGAGGAGAAGTTGAAACCGACTTGGGGAGGAGTCCTCCTCCCCAAGCCGGCCAGCCCTAGGCCGAGTTGGGGAGGACTCCTCCCTCCTGGCCAGCCCTCCCACCTATAAAGGGAGGGCAGGGGCCTCCTAGAGACACACAGTTCCTATCCTCTAAACTAGAAACTAGACCTAGACCCCGGTTTAGAGCTGTTTCGGTTTAGAGCCTTCTAATTGGTTTAGAGCCCTCTAATTGGTGTGTCTAATTACTAGACCACTAATAGCCTCTCTCATAAGCTCCACCATACTACGACTGCTTAAGGCGAAGCCTCGGATTTCCCTCTACCTCGGTACCACGCCGTTGTCTTCTTAGGAATCACGAGGAGAGTGCTACAACCTCCATTTTCTTTGGAACAAGGGAGAGGAAGGTCTTCGTCGAAAATAACGCAGACCGATCAAGGGAGCGCCAAGGGAACGCGGCCTTGGAAGGATCGTCACGCGATCTTGAGATCGGAAAGAGTGCGACTACATCACCCACGAGAATCTGCTCGTTAAACACTTTGGAATCTTCGAGGGTGAGTTATTCCATCGACTCGTTGCTACAATCTAGTAGATAGATCTTGGCTTGTTTGTTTGTATGCGATAGAAAATTTTTGTTTTCCATGCTACGAACCCCTACAAAGGGTATCGAGCCGTGTCTATATGTAGATCTCAGACGAGTAGAACACAATGGTCATTGTGGGCGTTGATGCTTTTATTGTAGATTGCTTTTCGTGTACTTTGCATCTTGCGGTATGTTGGGATGAAGGCCCGGCTAACCTTACATGACATCGTTCATGAGACTTGCTCCACGCTTGACATGCAACTCGTATTGCATAAGTGGCTTTGCGGGTGCCTGTTTCTCCTAGCATAGTAAAGATCCAATTTACAACGGGTGATCAACAATGCTAGTATCAATGTTGTGGTTCTGGTTCGTAGGTTAGAACGACACCTATGGAAAGCCCCAAACCACGTAAAATATGCAAAGAAAGTAGAAGCGTCTAACTTTGTTTTGCAGGGTGCGATGATGTGATATGGCCATGATTGTGATTATATTTGATGTATGCAATGTTCCTTATTGTAAGTTGGCAACCGGCAGGAGCCATATGGTTGTCTTTAATTTCTGTTAAGACCTGCGTGTCTATTCAAAATAGTTGTAATAGTTGAAGCTGGTGGACGACAACCATGAAGAAGCGTCATTGACCTTGATGCTATGCCGGTGATGATGGAGATCATATTCGTGCTTGAAGATGGAGATCGGAAGCACAAAGAAGAAAGGCCATATCATATCACATATTATGAATTGCATGTGATGTTAATCCTTTTTGCATCTTGTATTGCTTATTAGGCAGCGGCATTATAAGATGATCCCTCATGCACATAAATTTCAAGTTCGAAAGTGTTCACCCTTAGTATGCACCGTTGCCAAAGCTTGCGCTTCAAAGCACCACGTGATGATCGGGTGTCTTTGATTCCGCGGGTGAATACAACGTAAGCAAGCCAGATTTGCTTATGCGGAAGCTAAGGTTTGATCTTGACGAGCCTAGCATGTACAGACATGGCCTCAGGAACACGGATCGCCGAAAGGCAAAGCATGAATCATATAGTAGATATGATGAACATGATGATTGTTCGCCATTGAAACTATATCAACTCTCGTGATGATCGGTGTTGATGTAGTGGATTTGGTTCGTGTGATCACTAAAACAATGTGAGGGATGTTGTTTTGAGTGGGAGTTCACCTAGTTTAATTTCATTAATTAATTTGAACTCAATTTGTCATAAACTTAGTCTAAACTATTGCAAATATGTTGTAGATCAATGGCAGCCCTACCATCAATTTTAATGTTCCTAGAGAAAGAAAAGTTGAAAAACAATGGAAGCAACTTCATGGATTGGTTCCAATTTGAGGATTGTCCTCACTTGGTAATTTGACCTATGTGCTGGATGCACGCTAGGTGACCCACTGCGGTGATGCTACCGATGAAGTAAAAATGTTTACCTCGCTCGGAAGAATCGGTACTCCATAGTTCGTGTGCTATCTTGTATGGTTTAGAATCGGAGCTTCGGAAAAGATTTGAAGAGTCGATCCATATGATATTGTCGAGGAT
Source organism: Avena insularis (assembly GCA_023614405.1). Lineage (NCBI taxonomy): Eukaryota > Viridiplantae > Streptophyta > Magnoliopsida > Poales > Poaceae > Avena > Avena insularis. The sequence continues at coordinate 468,796,033 of CM042697.1, read as the reverse complement.
CTCAAATTAATCTTTGAGACTCATGCGGCAATTGAAAGTTATAAAGCTTCGAAAAGTTCTTTAAGCGCAAGATGGAAGAGGGTAGCTCGTCGGTGAGCATGTGCTTAAGATGTCTGGGCACGCAAAATAAACTTCAAAGTTTGGGTATAGTGATTCCTAATACTTTGGGGTTTACCGCATCCTCCAATCACTACCACCAAGTTACAAGAACTTTGTGATGAACTACAACATGCGAACATGAACAAAGAGTTGCGAACTATTTGCTATGTTAAAATCTGCGAAGTGGAGATCAAGAAAGAGCACCAAGTGTTGATGGTCAATAAGACCACCAAATTCAAGAAAGGCAAGTCTAAGCGAAGGGACACTTCAAGAAGGGTGGTAAGAAAGTTACCATACCGACGAAGAGGACCAAGGCTGGACCAAGCCTGGCCCGAGTGCTTTTCTGCAAGGGAGAAGGTCCTTGAAGCGGAATTGCCCAAAGTACTTGGCGATTTGAAGAATGGCAACATCAAGAAGAAAGGTATATCCGATATACATGTTATTGATGTGTATCTCACTAGTATTCGTAGTAGTGCGGGTATTTGATACTGGTTCGGTTGCTCATATTTGTAACTCGAAGCAGAGCTACTGAATAAGCGGAAGCTAGTAAAGAGCGAGGTGACGATGCGCGTGGGAAGCGGATCAAAGGTTGATGTGATCGCGATTGACACTACCTCTTCATCTACCATCGGGATTAGTTTTATACTTAAATAATTGTTATTTGGTGCTGCGTTGAGCATGAACATTATATCGGGATCTTGTTTATTGCGAGGCGGTTACTTGTTTAAATCCGAGAATAATGGTTGTTCGATTTATATGAGTAATGTGTTTTATGCACATGCACCTTTGATAGATGGTCTATTCATATTGAATCTCGATAGTAGAAATACACATATTAATAACATTGAGGCTAAGCGTTTGAAATCAGCGATAATTTGACCTATATGTGGCAATCGTCTTGGTCACATTGGAGTGAAGCGTATGAAGAAACTCCATTCGATGGACTTCTTGAATCACTTGATTTTGAATCACTTGAAAGATCTGAAGCATGTCGATGGGTAAAATGACTAAGACTCCATTTTACGGTATGATGGAGCGAGCTACAGACTTATTGGAAATCATACATACCGATGTGTGTGGCCCAATGAGTGTAGCATCGCGATGGTTATCATTATGTTCTTACCTTCACGGATGACTTGAGTAGATATGGGTATATCTATTTCATGAAACATAAGTCCGAAACTTTCGAGAAGTTTAAGGAGTTTCAAAGTGAGGTAGAGAATCAACGTAACAAGAAGATTAAATTTCTACGTTACGATCGTGGAGGTGAATATCTAAGTTACGAGTTTGGCGAGCATTTGAAGAAATGTGGAATACTTTCATGATTGACACCGTAGAACACCACAGTAATGGTGTGTCTGAGCGTCGTAATCGAACTCTCTTAGATATGGTTCGTTCTATGATGTCTCTACTGATTTACCACTATCATTTTGGGGTTATGCATTAGAAACAGCATTCACTTTAAATAGGGCACCGTCTAAATCCGTTGAAACGACAAGTATGAATTATGGTTTGGGAAGAAACCTAAATTGTCGTTCCTTAAAGTTTGGGGATGCGAAGCCTATGTAAAGAAGTTACAGTGGACAAGCTTGAACCCAAAGCGAAAAATGCGTCTTCATAGGATACCGAAGGAAACTATTGGGTATACCTTCTATCATAGATCGAAGGCAAAATCTTTGTTGCCAAGAATGGATCCTTTCTAGAGAAGGAATTTCTCTCGAAAGAAGTGGTGGAAGGAAAGTAGAACTTCGACGAGGTTGTCGAACCTTCTCTCGAAATTGCAGTAGCGCAAAGACCGGAAGAAGTTCTGTGGTGCTGCACCAATAAGAGAGGAAGCTAGTGATGGTGATCATGAAACTTCGGTTGAAGTTGCTCTGAGCCTCGAGGTCAACGAACCCGTACCACTCCAGTTGGTATGATTCCGTTATGAATGTCATGTTGGTGGACAACACCGATGACCCGAGACATATGAGGAAGCGATGATGAGCTGATTCAATAAATGGCAAGAAGCCATGAAATCGAGATTGGATCCATGTACGAAAACCAAGTATGGACTTTGGTGGACTTAGGATGGCGAAAGGTGTCGAGAACAAATGGATTTTCAAGAAGAAAGCAGATCTTGATGGTAATGTTACTATCTATAAAGCTCGACTTGTCGCAAAAGGGTTTCGACAAATTCAAGGAGTTGACTACGATGAGACTTTCTCACCGTAGCGAAGCTAAAGTCTGTGAGGATTATGTTAGCAATCGTGCATATTATGATTATGAGATATGGCGGATGGATGTCAAAGCATTCCTCAATGGAGACATTGATGAAGAGTTGTATATGATGCAACCCAAAGGTTTTGTCGATCCTAAAGATGCTAACAAGGTATGCAAACTTCAACGGTCCATCTATGGATTGAAGCAAGCATCGAAGTCGGAATCAACGTTTTGATAAGGTAATCAAAGTTTTGGTTTTATACAAACTTATGGAGAAGCTTGTATTTACAAGAAAGTGAGTGGGAGCTCTGTAGCATTCTTAATACGTATGTGGATGACATATTGTTGATTGGGAATGATGTAGACCTTCTTAATAGTGTCAAAGAGTATTTGAATAATAGTTTTTCAATGAAGGATCTTGGCGAAGCAGCTTACATATTAGGCATAAAGATTTATAGAGATAGATCGAAGCCAAATATCATTGTCACAAAGTACATATTTGGACAAAGTTCTAAAGAGGTTTGGAATGGAAGATAGCAAGAAAGGGTTCTTGCCCATGTTGCTAATCTGACGTTGAGTAAAACTCAAAGTCCGACATCGGTAAGATAGAGAAAAGATGAGTAAGACTCCTATGCCTCGACCATAGGATCTCTAATGTATGCCATGCTATGTACTAGACCCGACATCGCATATCTTTGTTAGTCTAACTAGCAGATATCAAAGTGATCCAGAGTGGATCATTGGACAATGATCAAAAACATCCTTAAGTACTTGAGAAGAACTAAGGATATGGTTCTTTCTTATGGAGGTGATGAGCATTTCGTTGTTAATGGTTACACCGATGCTAGTTGGAACACCGATCCGGATGATTCTAAATCACAACTGGATCGTATTTATTTTGAATGGTGCGGATTATTGGAGGAGTGCAAAGCAAGCGTTGTGGCGAGATCTTCAATGAATCGGAATACATGGTCGCCGGAGGCTTCACAAGAAGCGATATGGATGAAAGAGTTCATTACAGTGGGTGTGGTTCTAGTGCGCTGGACCCAATGTTTATCTCTTGTGATAACATGGGCGCCATAGCCAATGCGCAAGAACCAAGGTCACACAAGAAGTGAAGCATATCAAGCTGCGTTTTCACGCTATTCGAGAACATATCCGGATGGGGATATAAAGATTTGCAAAGTACACACAGATCTGAATGTGGCGGATCCATTGACTAAACCTCTCCCAAGGGCAAAACATGACCAACACCAAACTGCCATGGGTGTTCGGTATATTACCATGTAATCTAGATTAGATGACTCTAGTGCAAGTGGGAGACTGTTGGAGATATGCCCTAGAGGTAATAATAAATGTAGTTATTATTATATATCTTTGTGTTTATGATAAATGTTTACATTCATGCTATAATAGTATTAACAAGGAAACCATTAATACTTGTGTGATTTGTAAACTTAATTTGAAGTCCCTAGTATAGCCTCTATACTTCACTAGCTTGTTGGTTGATTGATGATGTGGTTTCTTTATCATGAACATTGAGATGTTATCAACAACAAGATCATATCGTTAGGAGAATGATATGGTGGACATACTCCTATAGATAAGCGTAGCATAAAGATCAAGTCATTGCAATAGTTCAATTGCTATATGCTTTCTGATACATAGTAACCTAATTCCTTCGACCATGAGATCATGCATATTGCCTTTACTGGATGGATGCTTTGATGTCATCAAACACCACACCGTAAATGTGGTGGCTATAAAGGTGGCATTGAGTGTTAGGAAAGTATTGGTTGAAACACATGGATCAAGAGTGGGATTTGTCCATCCACATGACGGATAGATATTCTCTGGGCCCTCTCGGTGAAATGTCATCCAATTAGCTTGCAAGCATGTGACTTGGTCACAAGGGATCACATATCACGGGAACGAGAAAAGAGTACTTATCAGTAACGAGGATGAACTAGGTATGAAGAGATACCGACGATCATAACCTCGGATAAGTAACATATCGTGAGACAAAGGGAAATTGGTATCGTATGTAAGTGGTTCATTCGATCGCAAAGTAATCGAGAAATATGTGGAGCCATATGAATTTCCAGATTCCTCTATTGGTTATTGTTAGAAGTGTCTCGATCATGTCCGCATAATTCACGAACCGTAGGGAGACACACTTAAGGATTGACGTTGTTTGAGTAGTTATGGTATTATGAGAAAGAGACCGAATGTTGTTCGAGTCTCGGATGGGATCCGGATATCACGAGGAGATCCGGAATGGTCCGGAGAATAAGATTCATATAAGGAAAGTTCCGTTTGGAGTTGGGGAATGGTTAGGTGTTTTCATGGAACATTCTAGAAGGTCCCGAATGTCCGGCACTCCGGAGGAAGGGTACATGAATGTGTCATTGCAAGATGGAATGATTGCATCATGTACTAAGTGTTCTCGCTGTCCAAAATAAAAGGTTTATTTAAATCCTAAATTGGAAAAGTCAAGCGGCTAATTTGAAAGTCAAGCGCCAATTTTGGAAAGTGGGAAAAGAGGAGAAGTTGAAACGACTTGGGGAGGAGTCCTCCCCAAGCCGTGACCAGCCCTAGGCCGAGTTGGGGAGGACTCCTCCTCCTGGCCAGCCCTCCCACCTATAAAGGGAGGCGGGCCTCCCTCTAGACACACACAAGTTCCTATCCTCTAAACTAGAAACTAGACCTAGACCCGGTTTAGAGCTGTTTGGTTTAGAGCCTTCTAATTGGTTTAGAGCCCTCTAATTGGAGTGTCTAATTAATAGACCACTAATAGCCTCTCTCATAAGCTCCACCATACACGCACCTGCTTAAGGCGAAGCCTGGGATTTCCCTCTACCTCCAGTACACGCCAGGTTGTCTTCAGGAATCACGAGGAGAGTGCTACAACCTCCGCTTTCTTTGGAACAAGGGAGAGGAAGGTCTTCGTCGAAAATCGAACGGCGTGTGACCGATCAAGGGAGCGCCTTGAACGCTGGCGCCGGAAGGATCGTCTACGCGATCTTGAGATCGGAAAGAGTACGACTACATCACCCACGAGAATCTGCTCTCGTTAAACACTTTGGAATCTTCGAGGGTGAGTTATTCCATCGACTCGTTGCTACAATCTAGTAGATAGATCTTGGCTTGTTTGTTTGTATGCGATAGAAAATTTTTGTTTTCCATGCTACGAACCCCTACAAGTAGGGAGGCGTGCTCTCATGTATAATACCGTGTTCCATACCGAATAAATCAAATTCGTTTGAAAAGTACTCTCAACCACGATCCGACCTTAGCCGCTTGATTTTAAGATCAAGTTGGTTTTCTGCCTCAGCTTTATAGATTTTGAAGTAGTTCAAAGCTTCATCTTTAGATTTCAGAAGATAAACATAGAATTATCTAGTGGAGTCATCAATCAACGTCATAAAGTATCTTTTTCCACCTTTTGTCAACACACCATTCATCTCACAAAGATCTGAATGTATAAGTTCTAACGGTGCTAAGTTTCTCGGTTCCGCAGTCGTATGAGACTTGCAGGGTTGCTTTGCTTGCACACAAACTTGACACTTAGAACCTTTGACAGTGGTAAATTTCGGAATTAAACTCATATTGGCTAGCCGCGTCATGCAACCAAAGTTAATATGACAGAGTCGTGAATGCCAAACATTGGACTCATTATCATTGTAAACATGATTAATAACTTTAGTACATGAGTCTGACAAGGACAAGCGAAACAGACCTCCACACTCATAACCCTTTCCAATAAATTGTACATACTTAGAAATTACAACTTTATTGGACTCAAAAACCAACTTAAAGCCATCTCGACGAGATTCTTATTGATGGAGGGAACGTGCTGCACATTCTTCAGCTGTACGGTCTTCCCTGAAGTAAACTTCAGATTTACCGTACCAACACCATGAACAGAAGCACGTGAGCCGTTTTCCATCAACACGGAAGAGGTCCTTGAGACCTGATAAGAGGAAAACATGGAAATATCAGAATATACATGTGTATTAGCATCCGTGTCTATCCACCAATCAGGAGAATGACATACTAAAAGGATAGTAGGTAAAATACCGTACCCAGCATCCTTTATCTCAGTATCGCTAATAACAACATTAGCGGCATTGTCGCTGTTCCCATGTTGACGCTTGTCAAAGCGATTAGGGCAGCTAGGAGCCCAATGACGAGGATCAATAATTATATCAATAATTCAAGATATTTATGGATATTAAGGCCTCCATACACACTATATTACATCTTAGTGGCAAAAAATATTGTGTACATTGATGTGATCGCTTTGATCATATTGAATGCCTTCTTTAGATTTACAAAATAATTGGTTCATCAAAATGTACAAAACTAAAATTTGAATGATTAAGACCGTCAAATAGAGTTGTACTGTAGAGTTTGTGCATTTGTAATGATATGAGATTTGTATGACTTTTTAAATGTTATCAACACATTTGTGTAGTGAACGTTGTTGCATACAACATGAAACAAATAACATCTAAGATTGCATGATAAATGGTGCACAATCAAAAAGGTCGCTTAAGATTTAATGTCAGTGAGTTGTAAACAAGTAAAAAAGTTTAGTATAAATATTTGCAAAGGATTTATTTAGAACTATACAAAATCTACAAAACCAAATAAAATCCGACATTGACATAGAATTGTAAGAATTTTTTGTTTTTAATAATACAAAGCGTACAAAACCAAATAAAATTTGACTTTGACAAGTATATAATGGGATAAAATCAAATTTAAAATATCTTTGTGTCATTATCAACAGATTATTTAAATATTTTTCATAGTAAATCAATACCAAGCTAGCACAAAAAATGAGAACAGTAAATTTGCACACACTATTACATGCTAGAGAAATTAAAAAACAATCTTCACCGTATTTTTTAATATCTTTGAAGTCTATATACCAAGGATATTCGTCTCCGACTATGTTTTGACTTAAAAATGGATATATATTTTCCGCAAAAAACAACACACCATGCACAAACCACACACATGATATTTTTATTTGTTCTCACCTATTGTTCAAACCAAGTGTCACTTGATTTTGTTGCTCTGCAAGTCCTATTTTTTAGATGGGATTAAGATTAACCCATCAATTTCAAATTTGGTAAGAACTTGGCTCGAGGAGCCCTTTTCTTTTTATGATCAACTTACTACAAAAGCACAACCTCTAGAAGATATTTTGGTTTTACTAAAATGCATTTTTTCTTTTTTGCAGTATTATAAATCTACACTAGGCATATGAATTCAAAATCATCTCATCGGACATTTTATTGGCCATTTAAAATGAAAGAGTGTAATTCTCCTCCGGAGTCAGGGTTGCTTGTTTGTCACGCTACCGTGCGATTTTTTGTTTGCCATGAGCTTCATGTAGGCTTTGTAGCTTCAAATTTTCTCAAGAAATTATACGATGAAAACCAAGTTATGGTGGAAACCAGGAAGAACATAGCGAAAATCATATTTTCATATCTCTAAAAGTTCTGACAAAAATTTAGGATATTTTAGGTGATGTTCTAAACACATTCGAAATTTAGTTTCAAAATAAAATTCATGAGGAAAACCAAATCCATCAATGAATAGAGACAAACGGTACAATATCATCGTTCATGTATATTTTCCTTCATTCTTACATCTTGAATGAATATGAATTTGAACTTCAAATATATTTTCATATATCATCATATTTCTAATGTGTCATTTTTTTGAGAAACACGGTACAATCGTAATGCGCACAACACGTACATGCACCCACCCCTATGAACGAACACATGCACACCATACCCCTATGAGCACCTTCGAGAGACTGCCGGCGGATTGAGTCTCGAGATTGAAGAAGTCACCACAGACGTCTCGCTGTCGACGAAAAAGTCGCCTCCCATTGAAATAATATTCCACCTTTTATGCAACACACGGTGTCAAACCTGGGGTTTGTACTCTGATGGACCGGGGGCACAACCATCCTCATTTTTTTACTCATTCCAGATATTACAAATTTATCAAAATTTGGATGAATCAATCAAGGCTAAAAAAAAAACCAAAAGACATTTGATGTTTCTTTTTGGTCAGCCTGATTTCCCTCGCTGCTCTATGGTCCCACATGTAAGCCCAATCCAGGGAACAGGCAGCCGGACGGCGGGCGCGTAAAACCCTAAACCCCTCTCGGCCTCCCCTCCTTCCCCTCCTATCCAATCCAAAAATCCCCTGCTCATCCTCGCCTCTCTTTCTTCCTCCCCAAGACCCGCTCCCGAACCCAAAGCCTCGCTGCTCCGCTTCCCCCACTCCCCCAAGCCCATGCCCTGAAACCCTAGAGTGATGCCACCGCGGCCGTCCCTCCAGTCGCTTCTCCTCATGGCGGCCTCCACCTCCGCCGCCGCCGGGGACTCGGCTCTCCTCCTCGCCGCGCGCCGCCGCTTCCCAGCCGCCTTCGCCGCCTCGGGCGGGCAGCGCATCCGCCTGCTCCACTCCTTCTCAGGAACCCGCCTCCCCAGGAGGGCCGAGCTCGCCTGCTGCTTCGGGACCTCTCCCGCCCCCGAGGCCGTGCCCGCCGGCCCCGCCGTCCCGCGCTCCAGGAATGGTAATGCGCCCGCTGCTCGGAAACAACTGTTGGTTGGTTCTGCTCTGAAACAACTGGATGCAAAATCGTTGTTGTTGTTGTTTTACTGATGTGGTGCCATTTTGTGGGGGCGGCAGTTCGTACGATGGAGGGGAAGAGGGCTTGTGAACAACGGCTCGGGAAGCTAGTTGAGATGCTGAAAAACGAAGGGATAAATATGACCCAGTGGAGGCTTGGGACTTTTCAACGGATGCTTTGCCCAACGGTATGTAATTCCTTTTCTCATTTCTGTTTCACACACTGTGCACATTGGAAGTATTTACGAGCCTTCCATAAAAATGTACTTATAAATTGTGATCAGTTTGAATACCGGCTTATAAAACATGTTCATCTGTATATGAAATGAGTAGTATACGCTATCTTTTGATCCTCATTGTACTTTATAAATTGACCTATCAGACAATAAACGATTTAAGTATGATTTCCCTTCTGTTAACTAGTGCAAAGGGGGGTCAACTGAGGAGCTAAGCCTCAGTGTCTTCATCCGAAATGATGGGTGAGTTTTTATGTATGTCACACTTTGAGCTTGTCAGTTAGAGTTGTTTCTTAAGGTATATGTAGTGCAGACCATCTGAATTCTGTTCTATGCTGTTTCTTCAGTTTAAATGCAACATGGAACTGTTTTAGAGCAAACTGTGGCTGGAAAGGCAATGTCCAGGTGAGTTTACCAACAAATTAAAGAAAGCTGAAATTAATAAACCATCTTGATACCACTCTGTTCTGTCTTGCATTTGCAGCCTGACGGTGTTTCCAAGGTGTACCAAGCAAAAAAGGACACAGGAAATGAATCTGACCAGGAAGTGAAAGGAAATCATGCAGTCAAGCCTCACAGGAAACTTCGTGAGCAGGACATGTGCCTCGAGCCTCTATGTGACGAGGTGATTAAAGTACTATTAAGTTAAGACATATTTTAAATTGGCATATTCTTCAAATGATACGGAAACCATCTTTGGTAGTTCTCTTTTGCATTCTTTGCTTATGCTGTTAAAAGCTTTTGCACATGGGTATTTTGTAAAATGGTTATCTCTTGCAGCTCTTGACATACTTCTCAGAAAGAATGATATCACCAGAAACACTTCGAAGGAACAATGTATCACAACGTCGATGGAACAACAAGGTAGAATTATACTGTTGATGCAGTTTTACTGTGGACAAGCATACACGGTGATACATACATATGGTATTTCATTTGCAGATTGTTATTGCTTTCACCTACAGACGTGATAAAGTCCTTGTTGGCTGCAAATACAGGGAAGTCTCTAAGAAATTTTCACAGGTTTGTTGTACTGTCCTTTTTAGGTTACATGCTTACATTATACTTTTATCAATATTATTTATACTCATTTTTTCCTCTTACCAGGAGCCAAACACAGAGAAAATTTTGTATGGTTTGGACGATATAAAGCAAGCACGCGATATTATCATTGTATGTTCTAGATTTGCCATGTGATGTTTTCTCAATTTTTGTGTTGCCAGTCCATTTGAGCCTGAGTTCACAATTTTTTTACTAGCTGGTTGTCTCTTATGACATTGCAGGTTGAGGGTGAAATTGATAAACTTTCCATGGAAGAGGCTGGCTATCGTAACTGTGTGAGTGTGCCAGATGGTGCACCAGCACAAGTATCGAACAAACTCCCAGACAAAGATCATGTTAGAACTATTTTCCGATACTTCTGCAACTTTTCTTTCACTTCGAGAGTTTATGCTTACCATTAACTACTTGCTAGTATAATTCCCTAATATGAGCTGATCTGTAGTTGAAACCTTAGTTGTGACCTAACATCTTCTTACGTTCCCTGTAAAGCTAGGATAAGAAGTATCAATATCTGTGGAACTGCAAAGAGTATCTTGACTCGGTGGGTATTTTTCTCATTTCAGAAGTTATTTTGTAAACTCTATTGCTGAGATATGCAGGCTTCAGTTTACTGAATATGTTTTGCTGCATGGTATTAGGCATCTAGGATAATACTGGCAACAGATGCTGATCCTCCAGGGCAGGCTCTCGCTGAGGAACTTGCTCGCCGACTTGGTAAAGAAAGGTTTGTGTTGTAATCACCAGCCTCCAAAATTACTAAGGTCTAAGTACCTATGACTGTGCAAGCCCTCAGTTAACTCATTTGCCACATTTAATTTGATGCAACCAGGTGTTGGAGGGTCAGCTGGCCAAAGAAGAACGAGACAGAATTTTGCAAAGATGCTAATGAGGTTTGTGATGGCATGCATGAATAAGTTTGACTAATAGATAATATTGCCATCATGCTTTTGCTTGTTATTTGTGCTGAAAGTTTTTTTGATATTACAAACATAATCAGGGCCTAGGAGGTGTAAAAATGTCCTTTTCCTAACGTGGCTCTCTAGATAAGCTTATGCTAACTTCTATCAAGAGTCTTAAACTTCATCACCCTAGATTATGGTATTATGATGCTTTCTAAAATCAATCTAGTTGCAGTTATTCTTAATTAAAGCCTGTAAGGTTTTTTTGTGTGCAATGAATCTACATTCTAAAGAATCACCTGAAATATATAGCCACATCTGAATTCAGTTCCTATTGTCTTTAGATTTGTAACTTTGTATTGGAAATTGGAACTTGGATATCTTTGCACTTTCCGTAATTAGTCCTTGTAACTCTTTTTTGGACTACAGGTACTTATGTTCTTAGGACCACAAGCATTGAAAAAGGTTATAGAAGGTGCAGAACTGTATCCTATAAGAGGTCTTTTCAACTTCAGAGATTTCTTCCCTGAGATCGATAGTTATTATCTAGGAATTCGTGGGGATGAGCTTGGAATTCCTACTGGTTGGAAATGTATGGATGAGCTTTACAAGGTATTTTTAGTTGCATTTTTTATTCGTTTCCCTCTTTTCTTGAATGTTTGTTCTGAAGTTGGAGTTGGCTTTCTCCCTTGCCAAGTTAAATAGTTCTTTTGTTTCCTTTATTTGCCCATTGTTTTCTGACTGCAACAGGTGTTGAGAGTTTCCATGAAATCAAAACATTTAACAATTTCAGTGAATTAAGTTCCATGTAGTCATGTATTATGACCTGTTGATCTAGCTGAAAATAAGTAGATATTTTTTCTCCAAGTTAAAAGAGTTGACCGCTGTAGCTGTTGACATTTGGCATGAAATCGGACCATTTAACCAATTTGAGGAACTGCATGCCATTTAATCATGCATTATGACTCGTTGATCTAGCTGAAAACAACTAGATGATGTATGAGTTGTTAATCTAGCTGAAAGCAACTAGATGATTCCAGTTTCAGTGGGTAGCGTGCACTAAAAGGATGGCCTGAACTGTAGCACATCAGAAGCTGTAGAAGCAGACTTTCATGCATCATCTAAAATTTCTCATGTGATTTTGTTTATTTTCCCTTCTGCAGGTTGTTCCTGGGGAGTTGACTATAGTAACAGGAGTACCAAATTCGGGCAAAAGTGAGTGGATTGATGCATTGCTGTGCAATATAAACGATCAGTGTGGATGGAAATTTGTACTATGCTCAATGGAGAACAAGGCAAGATATTGTTTAATACTGATGCCAGTTAGCCTTTCATTTCATTGGGCACCTCCAAATAATGATGATTTTGGTGTTCAGGTCAGAGACCATGCCAGGAAGCTATTGGAGAAGCACATTAAGAAACCATTCTTTGATGCAAGGTACGGATAGGAGTCTGCAAATGTATCTCTGTTGTGTCAGAACTCATATATGATCTAGAATAAGCAACTGCCTTTTCAAGGACTGTTCCTTTTGAGGAGAGTAAGCAAATAGTGGCACACATGCTATCAACCGTGAAGTCAACAAAAGATTCTTTGGAATAGATTCCTCGGATCACACGTGCACTTTTGCAGATATTCTGGCGTTATGGCTATTTATTCTTCTTGTCTGATGCTTTTGTGATTACATGTAGTTGGTTCAATGATCCTTGTTTTGGTTTCTACAGATATGGGGGCTCTGTGGAACGGATGAGTGAAGATGAACTTGAAGTAGGCAAAGAATGGTTGAATGAAACATTCCATCTGATACGGTATATATTATATGCAATCTCACATTGGTTTAAACAGTGGTAAGACGTCACCGGTGAGGGTGTTCGAAAACAGTTTGGATCTACCTGTGAAACCCATCTTACAAAATTTAGAACTAGAGCTGCTACTTGGGGCATGCGCATAGACCAAGATTGAACTAACACCCTTCTGCCTGTTCTGTCCGGGTTGATTCCATCCCGAGACTGAACACCCTTAGTAAAGAGGTCAGCAAGAGACCACCTCACCTTTCCGTGCTGTTCCGGAAAGCACCCTTAAAAGTATTTTAACCAATACTTGTTTTGACGTTAAACAATGAAATTATGTGTGATATGAACTATGCTAAACACAGAACGAAATGGCCACTTGTAAACCTATATCACATGTATTCTTTCATATGTTTGTTCCATACGACGATGTTGCCAAGGGCCTGATCACTACCAGCTTGAAATTCTAAATGATGAAAGGAACTAAGCAACTAATGCTGTGGCACAAATAGCAAAAAGAAGTAAAGCATGCAAACACGATATGATGATGTTGTGTGCCACATGTTAAGGAGCAATGGAACATAGTTATAATTCTCCAATTCCATTTCTAGAAAAAAATATAAGCCTTTTTTGACTTGCATGCTAATCACCGTAATTTATCAATACAAACTCCAGAACTTTTCTAGTTTTCTAATTATCTCGATTTCATTTGAGCCAAACTCTGTCTCCCTTATGTCTTGTGCTGCCTAGATAGCTTCATGAGGAAGCGAAAGAAAAACCAAAGTATTTTTTCCAAAGGTCTCTGTAGCACTTGAAAGCCTTCTAAACCGCTACCAAGGTCACTAACTGCTAAGTGCTAACAATGTCATCAAGGCTTCTCTATTTAGAAGTCTGTGTGGTAACATTGTCAATGTATTCTGCATCTCTTGATGTACTTTATTGGACACAATAGGTCTGTACTGGATGATGATTTGCAATTCAAGATTTAAATGCTGCTCTGATGTTGGATATATGTTCTTTAATCAGGTGCGAAGATGATTGCCTTCCATCCATTGATTGGGTTCTTAATCTTGCTAAAGCTGCAGTCCTTAGACATGGAGTACGTGGTCTTGTGATCGATCCTTATAATGAGCTCGACCATCAGCGCCCCTCAAATCAGTAAGTATTACGTGAACCTGTCATCAGCACGACTTCACCATTTACTAATAATATTTACATACATTCATTATGAGAGACATGTAGCCTTTTTGCAAGTATGTCAACTATGCCATTTGTTCTGGTGAGTTAACTTTTTTTACGTGTTCTTAACAGAAACGAAACAGAATATGTCAGCCAGATTCTTACCAAGATTAAGCGCTTTGCTCAACACCATTCATGTCATGTATGGTTTGTTGCCCACCCTAGACAGGTAATCATATTTCACATAATCACATACTACCTCCGTTTCAAGGCTTAAGGCGCACACGCTTTCCAAAGCAAAGTTTGACCGAAAGAATTAAACAACAAAATCTTGATTATATTGTACATAATTAGTACCGTTGGATTCGTATTGAAAAATACTTTTCAGTGATACTAGTTTTATACCAAAACTCTTTACGTATTTAGAGTAATTCTTGGTCAAAGAAAAAACACGCAAAACGAGGTCGCCTTAAGCCCTGAAACAGAGGGAGTATCTCGCAACAACATGATTGTGTTGGTGTTATTCTGAATTAGTGTTTTACCAGCTTCACAACTGGAATGGTGGGCCGCCTAACATGTATGACATCAGTGGGAGTGCACATTTCATAAACAAGTGTGATAACGGGATTGTTATCCACCGAAACAGGGATCCAGATGCTGGCCCTATGGATGTCGTGCAGGTTATTTTTTTTCACCTTTTATCCTATGCTTCATTCTGATGCTGTGCCGAACTCTTTTCTTATCTGTTTTGCCGGGTTGGATGGGGAATCATAGGTCTGTATGAAGAAGGTGCGGAACAAAGTGATAGGGCAAATAGGCGATGCTTTCTTGACGTATGACCGGTATGTACATATAGAAGTTCTCACTGTTTTCCTCATTTCCTAAATTGAGATTTCTTATGACACTTTGGAACCATTTCCGATGTTATGATTCTTTCTGCTCTGTCTCTCATTTGTAAAATGCCTTCTAAAACCAGGCTCAGTTATGGTTTCTGTCGTTCACCTGAAGATATTTATGATGTCTTCAAACTGCACCGTCTAGCTAAATGACCAAATGATCGTATTCTCTCCCACAGGATTACTGGTGAATACAAAGAGGCCGATGAAGCCATTGTAGCAAAGGTCGTCAAGCAGCAGATGAGGCAGAAGCAGACAATGCACCACCACCGCTGATTTGCTCTACTCACTCCCCGGAACAGTTGACACTCAGACGCGAGGGAGATAACATGGTTTGCTTCTGTGGATGGCATGTCAGCAGTTCACTGCATGATCGAGCCAATTGGCCGACTTCATCATGCATCCGAGCTGACCTTTGCTATCTAATTCTTGAGCGATATGGGCGTCCTCCTGAATTGGATTCATGACCTCTCTGGTACAAGAATGGGCTTGAAGATTAACCTTACTACTAAGATAGCCACATGACGAGTGTGGTGTGTATAGTAAGTAAGCTTGTATTGTAATTAAATCGTCACGCCAGGTGGGTCATGTCGGGTAGCGAAAGCACCGTCCGTTAGGTTATTATTATTATTATTGTGTATGCCCTCCCAACGGTTGTAGCAGATGGAAGGCCATCTTACTAGTAGACCGTGACAAGTATCTATTCCAGAGTTCAAGTGTTCATCATCAGCTTTTTTTTTTTTTTGCGTACCAGAAATCTAGTAATTTTTACAGCAGGGTCGACCACATGGGATGGGATGCAGTCCATGGACCATGTGGCGTGTCCATGGGAGATTGACGTTGCACCTCCAATGATCAAAACCTATTTGCAGCTGGTCTAATGGTG
Organism: Avena insularis; assembly: GCA_023614405.1. Lineage (NCBI taxonomy): Eukaryota > Viridiplantae > Streptophyta > Magnoliopsida > Poales > Poaceae > Avena > Avena insularis. Next base: position 468,780,123 of record CM042697.1, on the reverse strand, counting down.
CCAAAACCTCGTATCATTAACCCCCATTTCTTTTCAATCTCCACACTTTGCATTGAATCATTCGTGCCGCTGTCTTTGTGCGGGCTGGCTCTTCGTTAGCATCCTAGCCAAGCCAGTCTTGTTGGCTGTATCCCATTGGCAACCAGCTGGATGTCTATCAATGTGGTCGAAAGCAAGGCTGTGAGTGTGATTGGCAATGGCTGCTGCTTTGCTTTGCTTTGCTGTGCCTGTACCATGCATGCACCCTTGAGCTGCAGCTGTATGGGCCAAACCTATGTGTACTTGTACTTGTTCTTGCCACCAGAACCACCACCCCTTTGCATTTCAATGCCATAAATATATAAACAAATGCGCCACTAAATGCAATACTGATTAGAACATTCATTGCCTATGAACACGCATGACTTGGCATAGTAGAACAAGAACGGTTTGCTGTCGGGTCAAAGCTCCGAGCTGGCAGATTAACAATCAGGCCCCCACATAAAGCAACGATCGCCAACAGCCTAGCACCGGGCCAGGCCACCGCAGAAAAGAAAAGAAACAGGAGGGCAATGATACCGGACAAAACAAAGCGGGGGAGGGCCACCTGCTGCGTCTGCGAGGTAGCCGTTGGGCATGGGCATGGGCCGGGCTGTGCTGTGCGCCGCAGAAAGCAAACCCAACGGCTCCCACGTCCCGTCTGGCGCCACCCCATTGGCCGCTGTTCCATAGCCGTTGTGCTGGTACGCTGGTAGTATATAGCCCTGGCTTCTTCCTCCCCGCTCCACACACCACCACCTTCTCCTTCTCCTTCTTCCTCTGTCTCTGACAAGATACACAGATCGCCGGCTTCAGCCTGCTCCGGTGCTGTTTCTTTGTGAAATTTCCTGTTGTTGATTGTCATGGGGGTGGAGGTGGTCTCCGGCGGGGCTGTGGAGGCGGTGGCGGCGCCGGCGAAGGAGGTGAGCGCGAAGGTGGAGGCGGTGGCGGTGGCGCCGGGCGCGGCTGCCGTGGCCAAGAACACGTCCTTCAGGGAGGAGAGCAACCGTCTGGGCGACCTCAAGGACGGCGAGAGGAAGGCGCTCGCTGAGCTCCGCGCCAAGGTCGAGGAGGCCATCGTGGGGGGCAAGCTGTTCGAGGAGGAGAGCAGCAGCAAGGTGGTGAAGGTCAAGGTAGAGGCCAAGAAGAAGGAGGGCAAGAAGAAGAGCAAAACGGAGAAAGCCAAGAAGGAGGCGGAGAAGAAAGAGGAGGTGAACGAAGCCAAGAAGGAGGAGACGGCCGAGGAGAAGAAAGAGGAGGAAGCCACTGAGGAGAAGAAAGCAGAGGAAACCAAGGAGGAGGAGGCCACTGAGGAGAAGAAAGCAGAGGTGGCTGCAGAGGAGAAGAAAGAGGAGACAGAGGCCGAGGAGAAGAAGGAGGAGACCGCGGGCGAGGCCGAGAAGGCGGCGCCAGCATCGGTCGTCGACAAGGACGTGGCCCTGTGGGGCGTGCCGCTGCTGCCGAGCAAGGGCGACGAGGCCACGGACGTGGTCCTCCTCAAGTTCCTCCGCGCGCGCGACTTCAAGGCCGGCGCCGCCTTCGAGATGCTCCGCAAGACGCTCCGCTGGCGCAGGGAGTGGAAGAGCCTCGCCGCCACCGCCTCCGACGCCGACACCATGCCGGAGGGCGCGTGCCGCCTCGACGGCGCGGACCGCGAGGGCCACCCGGTCTGCTACAACGCGCTGGGCGTGTTCGCGGACGACGCCGTGTACAGGGCGGCGCTGGGGGACGACGAGGGCAAGGCCCGGTTCCTCCGCTGGAGGGTGCGCGCCATGGACAGCCACGTCGCCGAGCTCGACTTCGCGCCAGGCGGCGTCGCGTCGCTGCTGCAGGTGACCGATCTTAAGAACTCGCCCGGGCCGGCCAAGAAGGATTTCCGCGTCGCCATCAGGCAGGTCGTCGACCTCTTCCAGGACAACTACCCCGAGCTCGTCGCAAGAAACGTCAGTATCTGGTTTCCTTCCAGTAATAATTCTGCCCAAATCGCTTCTGAATGTGCGAGATTTTAACTGAGAATTTTGCGGTGCAGATTCTGATCAACGTGCCGTTCTCGTACTACGCGTTCAGCACCCTCTTCTACCCGTTCCTGACGCAGAGGACCAAGAGCAAGTTCGTGGTCGCCCGCCCCGCCAAGGTCACCGAGACCCTCCTCAAGTAAGAACCACGACAATTTTGTGTCAATGCGTGATCACGACATGAACAACTTTGGAGCAGTTTCTGATGAACAAATGTTTGCGTTTCGTGAAGGTACATCCCGATCGAGTCCATCCCGGTGAAGTACGGTGGGCTGAAGCGCGAGGGCGACACCGAGTTCTCCGCCGAGGATGCCGAGATCTCCGAGGTCGTCGTCAAGGCGAGCTCCACCGAGACCATCGAGATCGAGGCCAGCGAGGTACTACAAACCCGACTGCTCTGTTCCTCGAGACAGTTTCAGAATTGCAGAGTTGGTGGTTAACATGACTTGGTGGTTCTGGTTTCGTTTCAGGGCGACACGACGCTGAGCTGGGACGTGACGGTGCTGGGGTGGGAGGTGAGCTACAAGGAGGAGTTCGTGCCCAGCGACGAGGGCTCCTACACCATCGTCGTCAGCAAGGGCCGGAAGATGGGCGCCGGCGAGGAGGCGGTGCGCAACTCGTTCCGCGCCGGCGAGCCCGGGAAGGTGGTGATCACCGTGGAGAACGCGACGCGCGGGAAGAAGAAGGTGCTGTTCAGGCACAAGGCCAAGAGTTTCTCCGCCAAGAAGTGCTGAGCGAGAACTATCCTGCGGGGTTTGGTAGTGAGAGATGAGTGAATTCTTTGGAGGCTGAGGTTTGGGTGCGTGCGTGTGTGTGGATTCTATCGATTCTTTTGTGCTAAGAGACGGACATTGTGTTTGGCGATTATTGTGTGTGAGGAATATAAGAGATCGAAATTATTGCAGAAGTTTTTTTTTATGTGGCCTGATGACCAAGAACTACAAATTCTTACAGAATAAGCAAGCGATCAAAATCATTACAGAAGTCTCATTTGGTCTTCTATAAATTATTTTATGCTAAGAGACACATTGTGTTTGGATGAGCTTTACTATGCTCTTGCTGGATTGTAGATGCCTGAGCAGAGTCTATCTCAATTCTCTTTTATTGGAAACTGGGTGCAGTCTATCTCAATTCGGCCTAGGAACAGCAAGAAAGTTTCAGAGCCCTTTTTGATCCCATGTTGGATTGTAGATGCCGTCAGTCTCAGTTTCTCTTATAACCTACTTAAAACCACTTGGGTCGTGTTGCTTCCGAATCGGTGCTTCATGACTATGAATACTTTTTTTTTTCTATTCGAACGAATTTTGGACCGCATATCCTTTCTTTTCTCCTCCAACACAAGAGCAGCGCAGGCGTGGATCTGTTGACCTCTTGTGTCATCGAGGCTGTTAATCTCTCGTCCAGAAGGTTTCACCTAATGAGAAGAATAGTGGCTGTGCTGTTCTTCAGAATCTTGGTTTCACTTAGTTCACAAGCAATTTCTATAGAGCACGAGCAGGCAGGCAGAGACCACGTTAAAGATTGCTGAAGAAATTAAAGGTTCTGGGTTTTGTAAATCGAAACCTGAATGGAAATTCTACAAAAGAAAAAAGATTAAAAAGTAAATATCAGAGCCAGGTTTCGATCCTGGGACCTGTGGGTTATGGGCCCACCACGCTTCCGCTGCGCCACTCTGATTCTTGTTGTATTGTACGTGAAGAGGGCCTAATTAAGCTAAGACCACGGAAAGGCCCAGATGGTAATTTTCGTTCGTGCATTGATCAATCTTATGCTTCACGTACTTACTGCAGCGTGTAGTCGGCGACTCGGTGCTGGTTCTTCAGGAGCTACCGTGCCTTTTCTTTCCCTCTGCTCTCCAGGGGTAAAAAAGAGCCTCTGCTGGGAAGGAAGTACTGATAAAAGCTGTTGCACAAGCAATCCCAACTTATGCCATGGCATATGCTTCGATTTGACAAAGAGCCTTTGTGATGATATCACACAAATGATCTGCAAATTCTGGTGGGCACAACAATCTGACGAGCACAGAGCACATTGGGTCAGTTGGGAAGGTATGATGAGGCCAAAGGAGGAGGGAGGACTAGGGTTCCGCAATCTTCACTCTTTCAACATGGCAATGTTGTCTAGGCAGGTTTGGAGGATTATCCAAGCCCCAACTCCCTCTGTAGCAGAGTGCTAAAGGCTAAATATTTTGAGGAGGTGGATATCCTAAATGCAAAACCTATAGCAGGCATGAGCTATGTTTGGCGGAGCATCCTAAAAGGCTTGAAAGTAATTAAGAAAGGAATTATTTGGAGAGTTGGAGATGGTGAAAACATCAAAATTTGGAGTGACCCGTGGATCCCAAATGGTGATACTAGACGACCGTCTAACAGACAAGAAAACCAGATAATTACAAAGGTTGCACAACTGCTTGATCCTGCATCCGGAGAATGGGATGAAGAGTTGGTAAGGCAAACTTTCGTGCCGACTGATGCAGAGATCATTCTGCGTATCCCAGTTTTCGAACAGGAGGAGGACCACTGCGCCTGGCATTTTGATGACAAAGGCAAATTTTCGGTAAAATTTGCTTATCACGTACACTTAGTGGCAATTGATGAAAGCAGACAGGCTGGTACGTCAGGGGGATCCCGAGGCAGCCCGTGGAGGAAGAGCATCTGGACCAGCCTTTGGAAGTTGGACTGTCCACCAAAAGTCCATCATTTCTTGTGGAGACTCGGCATGATAGCCTACCAACACGAAGAAACATCGAGCGGAAGCGTGTGGAGCTGGATACGCGCTGTCCTCTGTGCAATCAGTTCTCTGAGGATGGTGGCCATGTGTTCCTCCGCTGCCCCGAGCTAAAGAAGGTCTGGAGGGCGCTTTTGCCTGATAATCTCAGGCAGAATATGCTGAAATGCAAATCTAGCTTGGAACTGCTGCATGAAGTGTTTTCCCTAGATTACAATCAGAAAATGACAGTTGTTGCCATGTTATGGTGTTTGTGGACAGAGCGTAACAGAGCGAATTATGCTGAGCGCCGACTGTCTGTGGAAGAGTTTAAGCAAACGGTCAATAGACACACCAGGGAGTGGGTGGAGTTCATGAGGAAAGCATCCACTATTTCTGTTGCAACCCCTACTGACACACATCGGTGGAAGCCGCCGGAACGTGATTGGGTAATGATAAACAGTGATGGAGCTTTCCAGCCAGGCTCAGGGAAAGGAGGTTGGGGCTGCATTGGCCATGACCAGGAAGGTATTCCTCTCTTCGCTGCTGCGGGTGCAATCTCAAATACTGGAGAAGCCCTAAGAACCGAGGCCCATGCAATGCTCCAAGCGACCAAGCTGGCAGATCAGTTTGGGATCGGAAGAGCGGTCTTCGCGACCGATTGTCAAACTCTCCAGCTCGCCGTGACCACCAACAACTACGATGCTGCACCCCTGTGAGCTCTCTTTAGAGAAATAAAGGTTCAACTACGGCTAAATTTCATAGAGTTTAAGGTTATCTATGTGCATCGTTCTTGTAATAAACCATCCCATGAGCTGGCAGCGGTGTGTGTGTGTGAACCTGTGGGATCCCAGCGTCTATGGACTGAGGATTACCCTACTGCTGTAACCGAGGCCGTGTCCGGCGATTATGCTGGCCTGAGTTAATGGAATGGCTGCGTTCCATGTAAAAAAAGAGCCTCTGCTTCAGACTTCAGGTTTAGAAGCTGGAACAATGCAGATCCGCTCGGCGTTTCAGAACGAGGGTGTCTGCAAAACGCCATCCGATTGCTTCGGTGAAAAAACATCAACGTGGCGCCCTGTCGGCGGTGACGGCAAAGCCTTGGCATGATCCCGTTTTTTTTTTTGAAATGGCATTAGCAAGATGGAGGCATGGAGCAGCAGGCCAACATCGACAGCAGTCCAGTCTATACTGCAAGTAGTCTGCAAATCTAAATGGCGCTATGAACGAGATAGAACCACCCTGGGATCTTTACATTACAGGCTCTCCTCCTACAGGCTGGCTACGCATGGTCTCGGTCTCTCTGTTGCTACAACTCAAACTACCACATTGACACCGTATATATGCACTGTTTTCCAGATCATCTTTCATTGTTCCAGATCATTGACAAAATATCAGACAAATAAAATACTGGTTATGCAATACAAAAGACATATCGTTAGACTCCCCCGTCGGATGCTGAGTTGATCCTCTCCATAAAGCTTCCCGCAAGACAATGTGACGACTTCATTGCGTGGCTCCCGGAGAGCAATGGCCTTTTTTCGGTTTGGTCTGCATATCGTCTTGGCATGGAACCATCTTACGCTAGACTTAGTGGTGGCCAATCTAGATCAGAGCCTTCAGGGGATAGATGCATTTGGAAGGCTAAGGTACCCCAGAAGTTAAAAATCTTTGCTTGGAAGGCTGCTACATCTACGCTTGCTGTTAAACTAAACTTGCACCACCGTATTCCAAATGTGAACCCCTTCTGCTCGATATGTGGAAGAGATATTGAGGATGGGCACCATGCGCTGGTCCGTTGCACCATTGCTAGAACCCTCAGGGCGGAGCTCAGAAGCTCCTGGGCCCTTCCTTCGGAGGAGGTATTCTCTGACGCGGGTCCAGAGTGGCTTCTGGTCCTCCTTCATAAGCTGCCTACTGATATGAGAGCTAAGTTAATCTTCCTATTCTGGCGTGTGTGGCACCACAGGAACAATATTGTGCACGGTGATGGGAAAGCTTCGGTTTCTACTTCTGTTCCTTATTTGGTGAATTATCTCAACTCTTTTAATTTTGTAGCTGACCCAAAGGCAGACAACAAGGGGAAGACCCCGATTCTCCCTGACAATGCCAGAGTACACCCAGACTCGTCGGGCCCTAGCTCATGGGTGGCCCCTCGGTTGGGCGATGTTAAGGCTAATGTTGATGCTGGCTGGGACGCCCTCTCAAGGAAGACTGGAATTGGTGTCATTATTCGTGACCATGAGGGGACTGTTATCCTCTCAGAATGGAAACCCATCCACAGTTGTATGTGTGCTGAAGAAGCGGAGATCCATGCCGTCATTGTGGGCCTGAAGCACCTCATCCACCTGAATTGCTGGCCGGCGATCATTGAGTCTGACTGTCTTCGTGTGGTTCAGGTTCTCTCCAGTCAGGAGGCGATAGATCAGGGTTTTGGTGTCTGTATGAGGAAGCTAGGGAACTCCTGAAGATTTTCACTCACATTTCTGTAGTTAAGGTTCCCCATAGTAGCAATCTCGCTGCGCACAGTCTAGCCCAACTAGGAAAGTCAGGCGATTCTGGTATCTTATGTGGTGCAACGCCGAGCTGTGTATCGGACACTGTTGTCCACGATTGTAATATGTAACCATACTCTGTGCTGATCAGCGGGCAAGTTTTTAGACGCACTCTTTTCCTTCCAGGGTACCTAAGGGGACTGGAAGGTTTTTAATGAGGCGGGCTTGCTTTGCTTAATATAGTGTGGTTTCCTCTAAAAAAAGGACATATCGTTAGACCAACCACACCGTTGAGCCGGTTCAACACAATGTGTGTCAGAGGTTGGAACCGCTTTACTTATGCCGTAGTGTATGGAATCGGTCATGGGTCCCATTCTTTTTATCCACTGCATGCATGCATCAGGTTTCCCCCTCACAATTCAGCCACTTGGTCCCACAATTGCATGCAAAGAAGCGACTCCACTTATTAGTTTGCTTCTTGTGTCAGACAACATGAGTCGATGCTCTACACTGTATTGAACCGATTCAAAGAGATGAGAGAGATTGCTAAGAACCGCTTTTGAAGCACACTATGGCTGGTCTTAGAACTACTTCTTTAGTATGAATACAGTACATTTTGTTTGTCTATATGTAGGTCAAAATTCAATCTTGGAATATGATGTCGCTTTATATTTTAAAAAGGAGGGCATATCTTTTTGTCCTTCATCCAATATCTTGTATGTTGAATATTATGGAAAATTTTATAATCCTACAGTGCCTTTGTTATAAAGTTATAAAACTATGTGGTAATTTAAAAGCCTTTGCGTGTATTTGTTGTCTAGACTTTAAAACATTTTGCTATCTATTTTGGATTTAGGTCGGTATAGCTTGGTTCTCATTTTAATAATTCTGCTTTTATAACAGATATTCCTGAATGTAAAGTGGAGGAGCATCTCTGCTGGGATAAGCTAGTGTACTGGTTGGTTTGCTTTATTTTTGAAACTTGTGTAAGCTTTTGTTCCTTTGAAGTGCCTAACATGCATACTTTTTTTTGTAATAGCAACAATTGCAGAACATGTATCATTGACCTCCATAGAGGCTGCGAATGTAGAGAGTATAAACTCTGCCTCAGCTGCTGCCAGGAGCTTCGTGAAGGTTTAACTCTAACTAATAAGAATAAGAATTGGAAGGCAGAACCGGATGGGAGTATATCTTGCACACCAAAGGCATTAGGAGGTTGTTGTGAAGGTTCTGTTCTTAGACTTAGGTCCATTTTCAAAGAGAAGTTTATTTCTGAATTAGTGGAGAAAGCCAATTCATTAATGGAGAAAGCCAATCAATTTTTCAAGAAAAGAGTGCCAGAATTGGGAGGTTCAAAATGTCTCTGCTTTACTGAATCTGGTGAAAGAAAGAATGACACATCACGACAGACAGCCTATAAAGCGAACTCCAGCGATAACTACATATATTGCCCAACTGCTAGAGATGTTCAAAATGGTGGTGCTTTGGAGCATTTCCAGGAGCACTGGTTCAAGGGTCAACCCGTTATTGTCCGTGACGTGCTTGAATTAACTAATGGACTGAGATGGGAACCAATGGTATTGTGTCGGGCCTTATACGAAAGAAAAAAACCAAGTGCAACAAGGAGGGGCGGCTAACAATTGAAGCTACTGAGTGCCTGGCAGGGTGTAAGGAAACTGCCACCGTGATGATTATTGAATTCATCCTAGCATTATTACAAGCTACCTGCTAAAAACCTGACACTGATGATTACTACATGAATCTTCTAAATTCATTATATTTAAATACATAGAGTATGATTAACTTTCACATTTATTAAGCATATGGTTCTGTTTCTAACTGAACTGGTTATAATGAACAGGGTTATTTTCTTGAAATGTGACTATTCTTTTTTGGGTTTGTGTCCATATATATTTTTAATGCTTTTCTTAGTTAGTATGCTTGTTGCAAATTAACAAGTCAGGTTGTCAGAATTTCTACGAATATCACTGTGATGTACTACCATGATGCATTTTTGGTGGTGGGAAAATGCAAGTCCCAAGTGTGGTTCAACAGTTTTTCGATAAAGAAGTGTGGTTCAACATAGGTGTTAAGCATGTGGTTGCCTCTTCTGAAATAGATTCTTTATGTTGCACTTACCATATTGAGCACTTATATTTTGAATGAAAATTTTCTAACAACGCTGCTGCTTTCATTTAACCAAAATGCAGGTTGATATAAAAATTCATACGTTTTTTGATGGGTATTCCCGTGGAGTTGTTGGTCGACAAGATTTGCCCTTATTATTTAAGCTGAAAGATTGGCCACACGATAGCTCCTTTGAGCAGGAGCTCCCACGGCATAATGCTGAGTTCATATCTGCATTGCCATTTCGTGAATATACACATCCTAGAGGCCCTCTTAATCTGGCTGTGAAGCTGCCAAGAGATGTTGAAAAGCTTTCTTTGTACTTTGGTCAAAAGATTTCTATTGCTTATGGTGTTGCCCAAGAATTGGGGATTGGTGACTCTGTTACCAATATTCATTGCAATGTGGCTGATGCGATACATAAATAGATCATCTTATTATTTAGGTGGGTGGGTGGGTTCGCAAGTTTTGTACTATTACAGTTACACCCTAGGAAATATGGTTTTCCATATGTGCACATTCTACTGATGGCACTTGCCAATGGCTATTGCTATGCCTATATGTGTATTTGCATGTTGGGACTTGCTTATAATATTGATTTTTTTAGGAAACATTGCATGGCAATTTGCTTCAAGGTTCTCGCTTTCTGCCGAAGCAGCATACCTTGTTTTCAATGCTACCTATAATAGCTCATTCCACTGGAAAAAATAGTAAACCTTAATCTGAATTGTGAAGCCATCTGCATCATTGTACTGTTTCCCTAATGTTTGATGTTGATGTCATTTCATATGATTACCTTGTGTTTCTTTTATTTAGCAGTATGAATGATTTCATGCTTCCTATTATGCAAATAGGTTAATATCCTCGTTCATACTCAAGAAATAAAGCTCAAAACCAAAAGGCTTATAGCAATAGAGAAAATGAAAGACTGCTTGCTCGTTAAAGAAGGGAGTAAAAATCTACAAGCTTCACCAGATCGTAGTGATGTAGAAATTAAGTTAACTCTTGAGCCAAAAGACGATGGTCTCACTTTCGTAGTGGGAAAGCAGTCAGAGGGTGGTGCACTATGGGATATATTCCAGCGGGAAGATGTCAGCAAACTAGAGAGTTACCTAAAGGAGCATGCTGAGGAGTTCAGGGTTTATGGTAAACCGGTGAAAGAGGTGATTAGTCATATCTTGTGTTTGACCATGAAATGCCATTTGACGTCTGATTTTTCATGTTACGTGACTGTCATATGCTTGGCAGGTTACTCACCCCATACACGATAATTGCTTTTATCTCACGGATGAGCACAAAAGGAAAAGCTTAAGGAAGACTATTGTTCGCTAACGATACTGATGTCTTTTGTAAGACGAATCTACCATTAGCAATTGGTTCCTTGTTTTCTTATGTTGAAGGCACATATGCGCAGGAGTTGAGCCTTGGACATTTGAACACAAGCTTGGCGATGCGGTCTTCATTCCTACAGGATGTTCTCACCAAGTCAGAAATCTGAAGGTACGATGACAGAGTGGAAGCAGTTAGCCGTGCAATTGCTGTTAGTTCTATTCCATCGTTTGTTGCCTTTCTGCATTTACCAGTTTTGTGTTATTTTGCAGTCATGCACACAAGTTGCGCTAGATTTTGTTTCTCTGGAAAATTTTATAACGAGTGTCTGCAGTTGGCGGGAGAAATCCGTGAGCTTCCACGAGGTCACCCGGTCAACAAAGATAAGCTATCGGTGTGCCGGCAATTTCGTTTATAGTTTATAGAAAGCTATTTGGATTTATGAAGCTACGTTCTGAACACATGTGTGTACTGTAACTAACATGTTAAAAAGATTGCTCTTCATGCGCTCAGACACACATTTTTTCATCTCGAGGGATACTTGGATACACCCATCTGGAGGCAGAACCCCGTCTGCCTGCTACAAGAGCCGTCTGTGACGGACGTGTTTGCTTTGCCTTGCATCAACTAGTCTAGATCTATTCAGTAGCTCTTTGCCTTTGACTATCTAGACATGAATCTGAGAGAGGGAGAGAGATCGGAGAAGAGAGGAACCACTTGTGCCCTGGCTCGATGTGCACGAGCCAGAGGGGATGCCGCAGTTGGCGCTGCTGCTAGCGTCCATGGGAAAGAGGGGTGACAGCATGGGTGTGCGGTGTTGGCAAAGCTTCCTGTCGGCTCACGCTAACCCTAGATCGGTAGGGATGTAGGTGGGGCGAGCGGCACTGCGACGAGCCTCATACCGCGTGCTGCCGGTCCCCCACCTCTTTATATAGCGTGGCGACAGGGGCCCACCAACCATGATAAGGTTGGGCGCCCCCGATCAGGGCGCGGGTAAGGGACTCCCTTCGGGCCGTTGGGCTCGAACGAGGAGAGATCAATCTAACATTCTCCCCTTGATCTCGACTTTTCTTTTAACTTTATACTTTATACTTTACTCGTTTCATCATGTTTCATCGTCTCGGCTCAATTGCCGATAGAATCAGACATCCACTACATAATTTTCTATTTTGAAACAAATCCTGTTACTTTTGGGCCTCTGTAGTCCAGGAACCATAGACTTTCCATTAATCCCATACCGGCTATGTGTTCCTTGAACACATTGGGAGGTAAGCCTTTCGTTAGCGGATCCGCAAGCATATCCTTTGTCCTTATATGCTCGAGACTTATAGTTTGATCCTGGACTTTGTCCTTCACAACATAATACTTTATATCTATTGACTTTGTAGTATTACTCAACTTGTTGTTGTGAGCATAGAATACCGCGGGCTCGTTGTCATAGTACATCTTTAGCGGCCTGCTAATGCAGTCTGCCACTCCCAAGTCGGGTAGAAATTTCTTTAACTCTAACGCATTTCCCGTGGCCTCATAACATGCTATAAATTCCGCATACATCATAGACGATGCAACTATTGACTGTTTGGCGCTTCTCCACTAAATAGCACCTCCTGCAAGAGTAAAGACATATCCAGTCATGGACTTTCTATCATCTTTATCTCCCGCAAAATCTGCATCTGAATACCCTCTTATTTCTAGGGAATCCGGTCTTTTATATGTTAGCATGAGGCCTCTTGTGCCTTGCACATAACGCAAAGCTTTTTTACCATTTTCCAGTGCTCTATGCCTAGATTCTCTTGATATCTACCGAGTACCCCGGTGATAAAATCTAAGTCAGGGCGAGTGCACACTTGTGCATACTGTAAACTTCCAATGGTCGAAGCATATGGTATTGACTTCATTTGATCGATCTCATATTGGTTCTTTGGACATTGGAATTTTCCAAAACTATCGTCCTTGACTATGGGAGCAGGTGTTGCATTACTTGCATGCATATTGTATTTCTTTAGAATCTTTTTACAATATGCTTTATGCGACAGTCCTAACACTCCATTCTTTCTATCTCGGTGAATTTCTATGCCTAGAACATAAGAAGCTTCACCAAGATCTTTCATGTCAAAATTTGAAGACAAGAACTTCTTTGTTTCTAGTACTAGACCGACATCACTGCTAGCAAGCAAGATGTCATCCACATACAGAATTAGGAAAATATATTTCCCACTTTTAAACTTTGCATAAATGCAGTTGTCCTCAACATTCTCTTTAAATCCCAATCTTCTGATTGTATCATTGAATTTTAAATACCAAGGCCTAGAGGCTTGCTTTAACCCATAAATGGATTTCTTTAGGCGGCATCCCATATGTTCCTTCCCCTCCATGAAAAAACCCTTGGGTTGTTTCATGTAAACATTCTCTTCTAAATCTCCATTTAGAAATGCCGTCTTAACATCCATTTGATGCAACTCTAAATCAAAATGTGCAACTAGTGCCATTATGATTCTGAAGGAATTCTTACATGAGACCGTAGAAAAAGTCTCATTGTAATCTACCCCTTCTCTTTGCATACAGCCTTTTGCCACAAGTCTAGCTTTGTATTTTTCTACATTCCCATTGGAGTCATACTTTGTTTTGTAGGCCCATTTACATCCTAATGTTTTGGCTCCTTTAGGAATTTCCTCTAAGTCCCAAACATTGTTGGAACTCATCGATTTCATTTCATCTTCCATTGCCTCCACCCACTTGGCTGAGTGAGGGCTTCTCATGGCTTCTTCATATGAGGTAGGATCGCCCTCCTATGAACTGTTTTTGTGTTATAAACTTTGTAAATTTCTTTAAAAATGGCTGGTCTTCGTTCTCTTTTAGACCTTCTGAGTTCATCAGACTCTTTCTCATTTCGTGCCTCTGGTTCTGGCACATTTGATGAGTGTGGCTATTCCGGCTTCCTTTCGTGCTCAATAGTGGGTTCAGGCGGCTCCTGACGGACAGGTTCCGAACCTTCTCCCATTGCTGCCACGTGTGGAGTCACAACAGGTGCTGGCACCACAACCTCAGGGGTTGTATATGGTGGCACAATAGGTAGCGAGAAAATGGCTCCTGAGTCATCAGATTAGGTGCATGCACCCTATTCTCCTCAAGATCAATTTTCCGAGCTACCGTGCTCCCCCTCATCAATTCGTCCTCCAAGAAGACTGTGTGTCTCGTTTCTACAAACTTTGTGTATCTGTAAGGACAGTAGAAACGATAACCTTTTAATCTATATGGATAGCCAATGAAGTGGCAAGACACTGTTTTGGGGTCTAACTTTGCAATGTTTGGATTGAAATCTTTTGCTTCAGCTGGACTCCCCCAGACCCTCAAGTGCCGCAGAGAGGGACTATGCATGTCCACAATTCGTAGGGTGTTTTGGGCACCGACTTACTTGGTACTCTGTTGAGAATGTGGATGGCGGTTTTAAGCGCCTCCATTCACAATCCCAATGGGAGGGTGGAATAGCTCATCATGCTGCGCACCATATCCATGAGGGTATGGTTATGCCTTTCAGCTACTCCATTTCTTTGAGGTTACTTGACATAGAATCTGGCGACTATTCCATTTTCCTGTAGGAACCTTGCAAAAGGTCCAGGTACTTGACCATATGGAGTATGCCGACCGTAATACTCCCCCCACGGTCAGACCGGACTATTTTAATTCTTTTATCATGCTGATTTTCTATTTCAGCTTTGAATATTTTAAATTTATCCAATGCTTCAGATCTTTCTTTAATTGGATAAATGTAACCATATCGGGAGTAATCATCTGTGAATGTTATGAAAGAATCATAACCATCCACACTTTTCACAGGAAATGGTCCACAAATATCAGTGTGGATGATTTCTGGTGTTGCTGTACTTTGGTTTGCACCCTTTTTGATTTGCTTTACATACTTTCCTTTGATGCAATCTATACATTGTTCGATATCTAAGAACTATAACGGAGGAAGAATGTCATTTTAACGAGGATTTCTATTCTTCCCCTCGAAATATGGACTAATCTACAGTGCCATAACTTCGCTGAGTCATGAGTTCGCTTTCTTTTCTTTTGTTCTTTGTTCGACAAGGGAACTTGTTCTCTCACATTACACACAGAAAAAACTTTCTCATGCAAGGATAATAAATAAAGCTTATAGTGGAGTGAAGCAACACCCACACAAGCATCTTTAAACCAAATGACACATTTGCCATGTCCAACTCATATATGTATTTATCCAGTCACGACACACTTATTAAGTTTCTATGGACGGAAGGAACAAATAAAACCTCTTTAAGCAGAATAGTAAAGCCATCAGCTAGCTCCAAAGGAATGTCGCCAACAGCCTCCACTTCTGCTTGAACCCCATTTGCGACCTCAATGCATATTTCTCTTCTTTGCAAAGTCCTTGTCGAATGGAATCCCTGTAAAGAGTTGGCAACATGAACAGTTGCTCCAGAGTCAATCCACCAAGTAGATTTAGAAAACTTTTCATACAAGGATTCATTTACAAAACAAACTATGTCTTTACCGTTCTTTGCCATTATGGACTTGAGCCATATTGGGAAATCTTTCTTGAAGTGACCAGGCTTCTTGCAATGGTGACACTGGTCCTTGTCCCTAGGGAGACTCTGTTGAT